>CM060703.1:19982000-21182000 GCA_030686995.1 Artemisia argyi | reverse complement strand
GCACTGAGGCGTCTGACAGTGCTAGGATCCTCAAGGTTGATACCGATTCTGAAGAGGAGCGCCAGGGTGTCAAGCGCAAGGCTACTAGTGATGGTGGTGATGGTACTTCCAAGCGCAGGCGCCACATTATCACTGTGGATGAGTCCACAGATGAGGAGGCGTCGCAATCCGTTGTTGCGCATGATACTGCTGAGACCTCCTCTCATACGTAAGTGACAATGGTTTTGTTATCTATTTTCTTTCACTTTATTTGGTATACAATGCCTTGACTCCTTGCTGTTTACATGTAGCGCCAAGGCTGCAGGGGGTGATGCAGCGTTCGTTAAGGAGTCGCCACCGCGGGCGACTCATTCTCAATTGGAGGCGCCATTGAAGGCGAGTGAAGAGATGTCTGCGCAGGAGCTGATGGAGGAGTTGGTGCAGTTGCTGATCGTCAGGTCGAGTTGGTTACTCAGCTCAAGGCTCAATATGCTGGTGAAGGTAACAGCTATGCACAGAAGGGTGAGGAAATTGTGCTACTGAGGGCGCAATTGGCTGATGCACGGGTGGATATTGAGTCAACAACCGCGCATGCTAGGAGGCTTGCGGATGAGAAGTTGGCCTTGATGGTTGACGTAAAGCGCGAACGTGCTGCCGCTAAGCAGTACAGGTCTAACTTTACATGGGGGCTGAAGTATTTGCAGGAGAACAGAGGCAAGCACTTCACCCAGCTTGATGAGTTCCATTAGTTTGTCGAGACTGCTCTGGAGGCGCAGGAAAGTAAGCTGCGCAAGTTGAGCATTGAGTATGATGAGGAGTTGTACCCTCATCTAATGTCTGCTATTGCTGAGCGCAGGTACTTATTCCTTTTTGATTTCTTTTGCCAGCTGTATGTACTTTAATCCTCTTTGGAGTTGTTATCTTCTAACGCATGTATTGTTGTGTATAGGTGGTTAATCAGTCATGGTCTCCAATTGGCTGCTATGGGTACACTAGAGTCCTAAGAGGTTGTGGAGTCCTTTGGGAAGGTTTTGGAGTGTGCCATGGCGGTGCCGCTCGCAAAAGTGCATGGTTATAAGGCTGATGCTTATGATGAGCTTGTGGAAGCCATGGAGAAAATGAAGCTGTTTGAACTTCCGTGTATCGCGCAGGTGGAGCGTGACCAGGATCAACCTATTAAGGTGATTATGGAGGGGTTAGTCCTGGGGAGACACATCCTAGAGGATGCGGAGGCTCAACATGACTATTTTTTGAAGCCTGATGTGTCCCAGCTGCAAGTTCCTATGTTCGCACAACCGCGTGACATCCTTAACCCGTTCACCCTTGAGAAAGAGATTTCTTTGAAGGAGTGCTTAGAAGCCCACCTGACAAGGGTTGCGCGTAAGAAGGGCATGAAAGGGAAGGCTATTTTGTGCGGTGTTGGTGCGGCCCATCTTCCCAGGTCTGATGGAATTCCCGTCAGCGTACCGACGGTATCTCAGGAGGATAGCAGCCTGTTGAGAAGGCTGAGTGAGGTTGGGCAGTTGGCGTCTACAGCTAGTAGCTCAGGGCATAGACGCGCTCACAGCCTATAGATATCATCATCTTTTTAGTATATGTTGATTTTGTAATTTGTATAAATTCGTGGTTTTGGTGAATAATAATATTTAACTTTTGTACGTCTTGTTTGTAGCATTTTGTACTTAGATTATTTGTCTTTTCGTGAAAGACTTGCCAAGAGTCAAAATGAAAACGTACTTAGGAAAATTTGTATTAAGTCCATAACTTAATAAATATATGTGAATAAAAATTCATAAGTGTATGGATAGACCTGCAGCGTGCTACAAATACCATATCAAGGAAACAAAAGTCTTGGCTCCTAAATTGCTAAACGCGCACAATGTGCGTTATTGCGTATCCTTCGTGGGATGCGCATTAAACTTACTTCAACATCTTGAAAGTAAGGTATTTAGCAAGGATGCGTGATCCAATGTTGATGGGTTTGCAACCCTCTTACTCAACGAGTTATTTAGTAGGTTTACTCATCCTTTCTGCCATCGTAGGTCTTATTAAGTGCATGCACGCCATGTAGGCAAAATATAAAGTAACAATATTGAGACATAAAATAAAAAATGTAAGCAATAAAGTTAAATGTGTTATGGAGTTAGCTAAAAACCACAACGTTTTATTGATACAAAAGTTGGGCGTTCCTTATTTGGGTTCCTATTCTCGTACCAATCAGATCTTAATGCTTGAGACCTGCGCACTAAGAAAGCAAACAAACACCGTTAGGCTTATCGTGGGATTGTCTCCTACGATTATCCTCCGGCGTGAGAGTAAGTAATCGGTTTTAGGGTTGTATAGAAGAGTTAGGGTTGTAAATCGTACAAACGAGAGTTATGATATTCTTTATATAGGTACGAAATCATTATTGGATACGTGTTCCTTACTCTTCGGTATATCCGGTTGTTTTGATATATATCCCTTAAATAAGAGATATCTATATCAAGACCATAAATAACTTTGGGTTTGGGCTTTCGTAAGCCCAAACCGTTAGTATGGTAGCCCAAATCATTATTATGATAGCCCACTTGTGATGGGCTTGGGCGTTATTTATGTTCATTAATCGGGTTCGTGACCCGGATATGGACTATACGTCATCAGTAAGCAAGATCGTGAAATCGAACGTATAATCACTAGTCGATCCGATTTTACTTAAGCCCATATCCATTTTAGTTTTTTCTAACCTTTTAAGCTTTTAGCCCATATTTTCGCTTAAGCCAAGAGAAAAGTAGAGTAGTAGTCCGGTGGTAAGAGCAAAGGGAGCCATAACACATCCCTTGCGTTATTCTGATGTGGCAAGAAATCAACTTGAGTTAACACGTTACAACCATTTCCAAGTAGCATGCATTGTGGCTGTGTTTTAACTTGATTTGGGTGGCAACTCAAGTTATAACTTGAGTTATGCCAAGTTACAACCATTTCCAACCTTGAGTTATGCCAAGTTAGGCTGGTTTGTTTAGTTTTTTTCTTTTTTTCTCTTTTTTTAAGTGGGTCTCAAAAAGTGGTGTTATTGGGTGTTATGATTTCCTGGTGTTTTTTGATGTTATGTTATTTGGTGTTGAGATGATGTGGCGCTGACGTGGCAGTGAGTTATTTCATAACTCAAGTTATGGTACCCTTTGCTCTAACTAGTAATAACTGACGACGTCTCATTTTCTTTCCCCCAAGTCAAGATAATCTTGTTTTCATCTCATCATCACTCGAAGAGAAGATATTGTATTGTAATAGATAATTGATTTTTGTTGTTGATATTTTATGTATGTGTACCTTTTTTATTAGTTAGAGTTTAGACTTGCCATTTATTTAATACTTATAGATTTTAAAGTCAGAACTAAAGAACAAATCAAAATCAAATGGTAAAGATACATGACCTATGACATTGTCACAAGCACCTTAAATTTTGGATGTGAATGTTAGACTTATTAGTCACAGCCTCACAGTTACTTACTAGAGCAAAGAAATTATGACATATTGATTTCATTATTTTGGTGTTTGTTTCGGCTTATAGCTTATTTGGTTTTGGGCTTATGTTTCACAAGCTCATTTTTTTGTTTATTTTGAAGGGTGAAGTCTGAATATACGTAACAAACTTTCTGAAATTAACCGATATACGTAACATACTTATTTTATTCCAAAGATACGTAATATACTTTTAAATACTTACAAAACAGCTTAAGACGGATAAAAACGTAAAGAAAAACGGACGAAAGATTATTAAAATGTCAAAGGACTAACAATGGAAGTCAACAAAATGTCAAGGGACCATTACTGTAACTTTTCTAAGTAAAAAAATGTCAAAGGACTAACGGTGAAAGTCAACGCAAACGAAGGGACCAAAACTGTAACTTTTTAAAATGGTAATCGACAATGTTACGTACATTAGTAAGTACTTAAAAGTATATTACGCATCTTTGGAAT
This sequence comes from Artemisia argyi, assembly GCA_030686995.1. Classification (NCBI taxonomy): domain Eukaryota; kingdom Viridiplantae; phylum Streptophyta; class Magnoliopsida; order Asterales; family Asteraceae; genus Artemisia; species Artemisia argyi. The sequence continues at coordinate 21,178,061 of CM060703.1, read as the reverse complement.
AAAATAAGTATGTTACGTATATCGGTTAATTTCAGAAAGTTTGTTACGTATATTCAGACTTCACCCTATTTTGAAACTTTCCAGCCTAAGCTAAAAAGTTGTAAAAAAAGCTAGAAAAAAATATACGGATGGTCCTTGTGGTATACACAGATTGCATGTTTAGTCCCTATTTCATTTTAATTACACCAGTTGTTCCTATTTTGTGAAACCTTGCACATTTTAGTCCCTAATTTGGATGGGCCGTTAGTTTGGCCGTTAAGTTATTTGCACCGTTAGTCCTCCGTTAATATTTTTTGCACCGTTAGTCCTCATTTTCTAAAAAAGTCCTCATTTTTTGCACCGTTTGTCCCTACGTTAATATTTTCATCTGTTTTTTTTTACGCTTTTGTCCGTTTTTTAATGTTTTCATCCATTTTTTTACGTTTTTGTCCATCTTTTTACGTTTTCGTCCATTTTTTTACGCTCTCGTCCATTTTTTTACGTTTTCATCTACTTTTTTACGTTTTTGTCAATGTTTTTACATTTTTGTCAATTTTTTTACGTTTTCACATGTTTTCTTATGTTTTTATCTGTTTTCCCATTTTTTTTACGTTTTCACCTATTTTTTGTGATTAAGTAAGTATACTAAAAGAAAATTTGACATTTGATAAAAATGTGTCTGTGTTAATTTTAAATCACGATTTTGACCCCTTTCTGCTCTGAATCATCAAAAGTGTAAAACACGAAAGTTGTCCGGAATAATACTTCACATCAAGACACGCGAGATTTTAACCAGAAAATGTAAAACAAGGGATGTTTACTACCAAAACTCGCGAGTCTTGGTAAAAAATGGCTTAAGTTTTGGTAGTAAACATCCCTTGTTTTGCATTTTCTAGTTAAAATCTGCGAGTCTTGATGTAAAGTATTATTTCGGACACCTTTTGTGTTTTACTCTTTTGATGATTCAGACCAAAAAGGGGTTAAAATCGTGATTTAAAATCAACAAGGACACATTTTTATCAAATGTCAAATTTTCTTTTAGTATACTTACTTAATCACAAAAAATATGCGAAAACGTAAAAAATAGCAAAAACCGATAAAAACATAAGAAAACAGATGAAAACGTAAAAAATAGACAAAAATGTAAAAAGATTGACAAAAACGTAAAAAAGGTTGAGGAAAACGTTAAAAAAATGGACGAAAATGTAAAAAAATAGACGAGAACGTAAAAAAAATAGACGAAAACGTAAAAAAAATTGATGAAAACATTAAAGAAAACGGGCGAGAACGTAAAAGAATGGAAGAAAACGTAAAAAGATGGACAAAAACGTAAAAAACTGGACGAAACGTTAAAAAAACGGACGAGAACGTTAAAAATGGACAAAAACGTAAAAAGATTGACCACGATGCAAAATATTAATGGAGGGACCAACGGTGCAAAATATGAGGACTTTTTTAGAAAATAAGGACTAACGGTGCAAAAAATATTAACGGGGGACTAACGGTGAAAATAACTTAACGGCCAAACTAATAGCCCATCCAAATTAGGGACTAAAATATGCAAGGTTTCACAAAATAGGGACGACTGATGTAATTAAAATGAAATAAGGACTAAACATGCAATCTGTGTAAACCACAAGGACCATTCGTGTAATTTTTTCAAAAAGCTATAAAAAATGAGCTTATGAAACATAAAGGCCAAAACTAAATAAGCCATAAGCCGAACAAACACCCCGTGTCATTGAATTCCAGTTTTAGCTTTCTAAAACATGAGGTTTTCTTTTTTTTTTTTCTTTCTTTTTTTTTTCATTAATACAAAAAAAGATATTAAAAAACAGATACTCAACAACCACAATGGGCATCCTCTCATGGTGGAAAGGCAACAAGACGGAACCAACTCCTTTGAGCAGCAGTCTTAAAACCACCGACAATTCGAAAGCCATGGTCGAAGAAGCTCCAGGCATGAACGGTGCAGCGTCTTCTGATAAGGTAACACTTGCTGGGTATTGCCCTGTTTCTGATGACCTTGAGCCTTGCCGCTGGGAGATTCTTCCTGCTTCTGGTTCTGACGCTTCTCAGTTTCGTCTTGTCTTTTGATGCTTAGGAAAGACTCTGGAAACGGTCATGGAGATACCTCGGTTAGGCTGGGTTCACACACATTTGGGAGTGGCCAAGGAAAGACACTGAAACCGTTGGGATACCTCACTTAGGCTGGATCACAAACTCAACCCTCCCAGGTAACCAACACCCGAACAAGGAAAACCCTATCCGTTTACCCGTTTCTTAGATAGATAAATTCTTTGTTTTTTATATCATTCTCTGCTTTTTTTTCAAAGAATGAAAAAGCAGATTGTGACATGCTTTTTGAAAATGATGTTTTGTAAGCACAAAATCTTTTTCATAAACATTATCCCAAACTCCCGCTAAGTACAGCTCCTTATAAGTTATAGCAGTCATATATGGGAGTGGTTTAGAACAGCACGCCTATAGAGACATAAACTCATATTTTCTTCCGATAGTGTTGATCAGATTAGGTAGTACTGCTAAAGTATGTTTGATATTCTTTGGAAAGATAATGTATATATTTGAAGCAATGGAGTTGAGAGTTGATTTTAGAGTAGTAACCCATGTGTTTTGTTTTGAAGCTCAAGGGCAGCATTTCCAATGGAAAATATCTGGATATAGGTATTGTTTATAAACCTGTTGGTGTTATTCTATATGGACTATCAGCATTTGGATATGCTGTGTCGATGACGATTGCAGGGATGCGGCTTAAAACTTTGTAATTTGGATGACTGGTGATCACATAGTCAAAAGTATCTTACTCCAACTTATTTGAAATTCTATCATCATTTTAATCGAACGGGTTTCACCTTTTAATACAAGAAGGCATAACTCATACGAGAATTAGAACTTTAAATGTGTTCTTAGTAAGGTCCAAGTTGAGGATCATAAATCATAATTCTTTTGTTCGAAGAAACTGGTCATAGTGTCAAGTCGGTGAAACTAGTGTTTGCCTTTATCGATTTAAAAAAAGAAAAGGTTGATGTTTAAGGTTGTATTACATAAAGGTTGAAGACCTTATGTTTGATTGATCCATAACGAAATAAATACATGGACACAAGGACGGCAACTTATTTATACCAAAAGAAGGTCACTCATCCTACACTCAATCTAAAAGGAGCACATTTATAAACAAGAAATAAGGAAGCACACTAGGTCGCACCATTGACCTTCAGGACTGCTAAATCCAAGAAACCAATCCACTACTTTTGAAACAGAAGAGGCAAGCTTCTCTGTTGCCTCCTGTATGTTTGCCTCTGCAAAAACTCCCACGACATCCTCTGTTCCTGACGGTCAAACAAAACATCTGCCTTGTGGGTATTTTACTGCACACGTTTACTTAATTGTTAGTCATGCTGGAAGAATTAATAAGGCCCAGCCAAAGACAATTTGCCCCAATAATAGGATCTGAAACGTAAGTCGCTATAACAGGATCTGAAACATTTTTAATACCTGAAGCATGCAGAACCGGCTCTACATGAACCTCACGATTGGTTGCATTCACTTGAACATAAGGAGCTGGTCGTAGCGCCTAATTGAGTGGCATTCAAATCAACACTATCAGCCCTATCAGTCACAACAACAGAAGAAGTGTTCGCCACTGCATCAGGGTTACTAGTATCGTTCATGGTAACATTCCTTCGAGAGTTCTTTGGTTTTCTCATAATCACCTTCGACAACGAAGTCGTATTCTCCTCCTCTCCCTTACCATTCGAACGAGCAGCAACTGAACTTAAAAGCTCAGCGTTCATCTCTCCCAAATCCGACATCAGAAACCCTAAACTATCCCAGATCACAAAAAATAATAACCAAGAAGAAATAACATTAGGTCTTCAGTTCCAAACGAGAAAAAACCTAGTTTAAATCTAGGGTTTATAAGCGATTAAGCACAATAGTTTAACCCATAGTAGTAATCGATTAATGATGTTCAATCGGTTCAATATTGTGTAATTGAAACTTTGATGTATGGATCATTCTATGTTGTTCGTTACTTATATCTATAGAAATGTAGCTCAATTTACGATATAATTGTATATCGACAATGTATTTATTGCTTTGGTTACATGAATGCGAGATTGATTTTGATTACATGTTTTTTTATTTTGCTGTAAGATTTTGTTATAGATATATATTAGAATTTTGAATAGGTATACTTTGGGTCAAATTGCATATGTATAAAGAGTAAATCTATTGAGATTGATTTCGATTACATATTTTTTCTTTTGTTGCAAGATTTTGTTATAGATACTAGTTATAATACCCGCGCACGTGCGGGGTTTTTTCTATATTTTTGAATAATGTATTTTTAACAATTGTAATTTAAATTCTAACATAAATCGGTTAATATGGGTCATGTTTAAAGCGTATTTACAATAATGGGTCATTAAGATACGTTGTATTGTTGTCATGTGGATTTTACCTTTCTCGATCTCCAAGAGCTTTGCTACTTTAGTTAATGACCTGAACCCTCTCTCTTCTTAAGTTTTTTCATAACAAATTAACCACTACAATGTTTGATATGAACCAAGGCTGTCAAGATCGCGATCCCACGCAGGATCGTTTTTGTCTTTGCAAGATCGAGATCGTAAGATCGGATCGCGATCCTACGATCCTACCAATTTGTCATATTTTGTAAACAAATGATATACGAGTCAAACTGTTTTATATTTTTACTCAACGTCAAAGATAAGTTTATATAATATCCTCTTGAAAATGACAAAGTTTAAATTTCAAACACTAAAGTAATAGTAAAATACAAAAAAGACAAGTTTCAATCGTTACATTAATGATTTAGTGCAATAATATTACATAACATAGGTCCTAAATGTCTCAAAACATACGAGCCATCAACATGATTTCAAGAAAACAAACGTTTCATAAGTGGCATTACAAAACATACCATTTGATTAGTTTAATCGCAGTGAAGTAAAGTAATTAAACTATTGAACACTTTTTAGACTATAATCTATTCAGAAAAGTATAAAACTATGTATAAACTATAATCTATTTAGAAAATGAAACAATAGTGGTTTACTCATTAGACATTAGTAAAACACACATTTGTTTTTTTGGCCTAAGAAAGTGGGATGGACTTAAAAGATTAAAAAAACACACACACACAAAAAAAAAAAAAAAAAAAAAAAAAGTAAACTCGGATCGCGTGTCGATCTTACGATCTTACGTGCGATCCTACGATCCTACATACGATCCTACCTCAGATGCGATCCTACCACGATCCTACACGATTTTGACTGGTGTGCACGTAAGATCGTACGATCTTACGTGTAAACTCGCGAGTTTGACAGCCTTGATATGAACTATTATCACTTCTTTTTATTCCTAAATCAAGTTGCTATTATCAATGAAAGTCAATTGAGTACCTCAAGGACTCCACAACTAAATAGTTACATAAATTTGGTCCACGGTGAATAAATATACGAGTAATAATTTGCATGATATTTAAATGATTTTTCTTATTCCATTATAAAACCTAATCACAACCCATTTAAATTATGGTAGCTTTGAACCCAGATTTAAACTATCACTTTCAAACCACGATTCTTAGCTCAGTTTAAAATCCCACGTAATGACCCAAAACCTACCTAAAAAGACTTCTTGTAGGTCTTTGAAACTCTGCAAATTCTCAGTTTTGAATCATGTGTCCAAAATTCTTTGTGCAACCATGGTAAGCTAATTCGCTAATTCTTCTTGTAGTCTTTGAAAGTCTGCAAACAAAAATTCAACCCATGAAATTTCTAGGTGTAACAATAAATGGTAACATTCATTCTCCAGAAATGACACCAAAATAATATTTTCATTTATAGAAATTAGACATGTTTTGCACATAAGTATATATTTTTTAGATATATACATGTGTGAATGCATGCTTATTGAAAAGATTAATTATGACTTATCTAAGGTCACCCATACATAATTCACAAATAAAATAAAAAGTATATCCACATGTGTGTTTATACAAATAATCTCTCATGTTTTCAACTATTCTTTTGTAAAATACCAAAGTGGTGATCTTTCAAACACTCTAATACATTAATTAAAAACAAATCAGTTATACAATTCATGTATCAAATATGCAAACAATGGATTAGAACAATAATAATCAATAAAAACAGTGTACCTTTTATAGCACATTTTGACCAACAAAATTTAATAACACTTTTTTTGTTGGGATAGTAGGGTTTTTTTCCAAAGCTTTCTAGAAGTAAAAGAACATAACTCCTTTCCCCAAAAATACGATACATTATTAACAAACTATATAAATTTTCATGAATATTAGCATCTCAAAACATGTACATATCAACAAAGTAAGTGGCATCCAGTGTCAAAATAAACTTTCATTGCATTTGATATGCATATTAATGTACAGGTTGAGTCACAATGGACAAACTTTAACCATCACATATTCACATGGACTGAAAATTATATAATGTATATAATAATTTATTTTAGAGCATTCCATTGTTTGGTATACGTAAATATTCAATAATAAATTGAAACTTAGATGTTATGGCTTCTACAATAGGTATGCACCACACTATAGATCTGGTTTCTATTGCAGTGCACCTTTCTTGCAATGGTTCTCGCATAAAAATGTACGGAGTAATATTAAATTCAGGAATCGTAGAAAACTTCGTTAGTTCTTCGCAAAAGAAAATTAAAATTATAAATGCATTACAATATTGATGCATAGCAGCAAAGACAAAATGTCCTTTTAACCTGAAAGATGGTTGTAACATCAAGGTGTTAACATTGTTAAAAGACCATTTTAACAGGTCAATTGGTTTATAAAACATGCATAACCTAAATCGACCCGCTTTCAGAAAAGGTGATAAATTATGCACAGAAAGAGTCAAACGCAGACAGGATTGGGCAAAATGGCACACAACAACTTTATCTTTGAGACAGACGATACGTGTATATGCTAATGTGATATATTTTTCAAGTGCTTATTACTTTTAACTTACCAAGATAAACAGTTTTTAATAGTGTTTTGGACTTGTTATCTGGTTTAAAAGCTTTAAAACAAAGCAATAAGCATACTACAAACACTTAAAGAAGTAATTCTAAACACCCTGATGAATGTGTAAATACTCATCATTTTTACCGTATTTTAACTGCCAAAACGCGTGAAATCACTCAAGAATGCATCAAAATAATGAAAATATCCCAAAGATCGCGTTTTATATGTTTCAAATGCAAAATGATCAAAAACAAACGTAAAACGAACAAAGTTTGCATAATTGGCAGTTTCAGTCCCCCAACTTTCAAAAATTATCAAAACTAGTCCCTAAGTGTTTATTTCAAATAAAAAGTCAACCCAAGTTTCTTAAAAGTCAAAAGATGTCAAAAATGATCTTTGGGAAAAACACTTTCAAAAATAAACAAGTTTAATGAAAAGTTTGGAAAATTACAAGTTGGTCCTTGCAGTTTGGAATTTGACGGTTTTGGTCCCTAGATGTGCAAATTTGGAGATTATTCATCAAAGGTCCTTGGGAAATTAAGACTTGGCATAATTGGTCCATTTGTGAATTTTGGAAAGTTGACAGCTTTGGACCCTCAATAATCAGATTATTACATAAAAGGTCCCTATGTTTAATAAACCTACAAAAGGCTTTGTTAAGAACTAATCCACTACATCCTACACCAGGCCCAACTTGTTTCTGGCCCAATCACCACAAAAACCCATCCAGCCCACCCCGTAAACCTACAAAAGGCTTTGTTAAGAACTATTCCACTACATCCTACACCAGGCCCAACTTGTTTCTGGCCCAATCACCACAAAAACCCATCCAGCCCACCCCGTAATATTAAAATTCGGTCAAAAAGTCAGCAAGGGTCAAACACGGGTCAAACTCACCCTCTTGTCTTCTCCCCTCAGCTCTTTACCCAGTTAACACAACACCACCACCACCATGGATACTGCAGCACCCCACCTCCCCCTCAAAAGCTCCCCCATCCCATCTCCCAATCCCACTAACCTTCCCCAAACACTCACAAACCCTACCTAACACACCCCAGCTCATCAATCCACTCAAAATTAGTTTGGCGCCAAAATTACATCAAGGGCTAGGAGCATTTTAAAAGCAATTGGAGGGTGAGGATTTGATCAGAAGATTCAAGGGATGATTTTGTTGCCCTAATTCCAGCAAGGCTTGCACAAGGAGCATTTTTTTCTACCTATCTCTTGGATTAGTATAAATAGGGTGTTCATGTAAGCCTTTGAGGCATCCCTATCTTTGTATCTTTTCTTTAAAATTAGATTTAGTTTCAGTTGTAATCTCAGAATTCTCAATTTAATTTAAGTGATTTTTCAGCTTTAATCAATTCGTATTTCTACTTTAAATTCTAAGTTTCTTAATTTTTGCTTAAGTTGCATTCTAGTTAATCCCAATAACTTTTATAAACCGGTTCAAGGTTGTTTGAAGTTTAAAGGAAGTAAAAGTTCAGAAAATAAAAGAAACTAAAAAAAAAATACAAAGATAAATAAAAAAAAACACAAAAAAATATTGGAGATGAGGAAGTTGCAGTAGCAGATAAGGATGAAGAATACGGTTTAAAGTCTCATGGGAGACACTTAGGTTGATCTTTTGGTTCCTAATTTTCAGAATTCCATTCTTGGAAGCCAAGTAAGAGTTTTGATCCAAGTTTTCCTAATTTGTGTGCTAAGTGATATTAGTTATTAATAATTGTTTGAATCTGCTTATTCAAGGTTATAGTAGCTCAGTATTAGTCAATTAATCAAGATTGTACTTTATATTAGTGGTTTCCTTCGAAAATCATTGAAATCAGTAGACATTAGGGGTGTTTGGTTTAGCTTAGTATGCCAAGTTGTTGTTGTTATTTGCACTTAGGCTTTGTTTAGATAGATCACCTAGGTCTAATAAAGATCAGTTTGATCAATTCCTTGGTCACTTTTAAAGAAAAATGTCAAAGTTGCCTAGTGATTCCATAACAGCTCGACTGTTATGGTTTTATGAGATTACAAGTTTCAATTTAGAGTAACACTAAGATAGATAAGTTAATTAAGCTTAGTTTAGTGATAATTTAACTTATTTAGTCATTTAGGGTTCTTAGAAAGTCACTTTAGTCAACTGCAACAAGAATCGAAAAAAGTCAAATTGCATTGTTCTAAATTTTTCTTAAACTTGTGGGATTTTTCACAAATTTAATGTTTGGAATTAGGGCCTGAAATTTCTTGTGGAAGTAGTCTAACAGCTCAACTTTAGATTCCCATACTTGTTCCATTTTTGTGATTTTTTTAGTGGGTCCCACACCCAGCCAAACTGACCTGCAGGGAAAGGTTTTACTTTACCCAGTTTGACCCAAAGCTTCAATTGACCACACCTCGGTCAATTCTGGGTAAAGTTTGGAATTTATTGTTGATTTAGAAAGCCACCCAAGTAGTAAATAAGATCTCGGATTTTGTTTGGCCTTAACTGCTTCTTTTATTGCTTATTTTGACCCATCTTTTGCCATATTTTACCCCTGCTGATGCAAAACTCTAGTTATTGTTCTCATGTGTTTTTGTTGAATCTTGGTGTTGTTGTTCTTGAAATTGCTCTTGTTTTTCATTAATTTTGCTGTAAGAAGTGGTCTGCTTGTTGTTGTTTTGCTTATTCAAGCTCACAGCTTGATTGAGCTTACTTGCTTGGTGCTCATAACTTGGCCAATATATAGAAAAAAAATTAAGAAATTCGAATTGAGCCTGTTTAGGAAATCCATAAATCCACTCAGATTTGTTATCTCTTCTCAAAAGAAAAAAAATTAGTTGGTGTTTGAGTTTGTGTTAACCAAAGGAAAGCAGAATCGAAAAAGAAAAATTTTTGGACAAAGTTGCAAAAAGTGGGGATTCGAACCCCTGACCTCTTGCCCACACACGACACAAACAAACATTCCTTTTCCAGTTACGCTGGGGCACCAGTTCGATTCTTTTTTGCATAATCAAATTGTTTGTAGTGGTTTTAGATAATAAGCTTAACCAACTGAATAGCTTATTTCAGCTTATTTGGACTAGCTTATTCAGGTCTTGAATTTTTCTTGGTGTTGTATTAGTGTAATTTAATTTCCAGAAAATTTTCAGATTTTTATAAATAGTTTAGGTATTTATTAGAATCTAATTTAGTTTAAATATTATTTTACCCGTAATAAATAGAATTTGTGTTGAAAAATTAATTTTCTTTTTCTCAAAATTTTCTTTTGTCATTTAGTGCGTAAGAAAATTATTTGGAAACCCGTAGGACTCGCGTAGCTCAAAATTCACATTTTTATTTGCGCGTTGACGTTTATTTAGAATAAACGTCACGTTTATGTGAAATTTGTGATTTTTAGGATTCCCGATACCTATTTCTTGTTTCCCGTAGCATTTTAGGTTATTTTTAATAGAACTTAACATTCCTTAGTTTAATTTCCCACTTAGGTTACGTTTATTCCATTTTTGTTTGGTAATTTGTAATTTACGTTAATTTAACGTACAACAAAACCAAATAACCTTTCCAATCATACAAAATTTTAATCCCAATCTTACTCGAAGCTTTCCATTCACACCTCGTTAGGGTATGACCCGGGAAATCACTTCCCGGTCTCACAATTTGAATATCACTTTCACAAGTTTTGCGGGGTAATCGTTTTCCTAAACGGTTTACTCGTATTACTTCACGATTGTTTGTCTCACGACAAATTATTGATATTTTGATAAAATTGTTGTTTGCACACACCAAAACAAAACGAATCAAATGGCGCCGCTGCCGGGGAGGCTGTGTGTCGAAAGTCTCGATAAGGTTTAGACGATTAGTCTTGTAGAACCTTCGCAAGAAGTTACGCTTTTATAAAACGTATAAAAAACCAAAAATATTTTTCTTTTGTTTCTAGTATATGTATTATATCTATAAAAGTTAAAGAAAAACACAAAAAGATTTTCCCATTTCATTGTTTAATAATTACAACGTTAAAATCTTACCACCGCAAACCAAGGCAGAACACCTACCAACTGGGGGTGTGACCATAATAAGTTCCCAAACAAAAGATCAAAACATGCCTTTGTATCACTTGCGTTTTGGAAAACTTTTAAACGAGAAACACACTTTAAGAGGAGTCGAAACGGTATGTGGCGATCCAATGAACTTCGGCCAGCGAGAGATCCATTCTTCTCTCCCGCTCCTTTGTGCGTTTTTCTTTAGAAGTTAACCTTGCGTTCTTGATTATTGGTTTAAGTTCCCTTGTCTTTAAAGTGGTATTGTTTTAATTGATATTTTTGTGGTGCATGCGCACACGTTCTTCTACGTCAACAAGTCCTTTGCAATCGCTAAATAACATTCCAAGAAGAAGGCGTAATCGACGACGTACCAATCGAATAGTCAAACCCGAGCTTCGTACTATTCCAATCATGGCGGCCAAGCCCACTATGAATGAGCTTCTCCAAGCACCCATCGAGGGTTACGGAGATGCTATCATCATTCCAGCCATCATGGCTGACAATTTCGAGCTTAAGACGGGGTTGATTAATTTAGTCACCTCGCGTCAATTCTACGGTTTCGAGAGGGACGATCCTCAAGATCACATTCGATGGTTCAACAAAATTACGTCTACCATCAAATGCAAAAATGTCCCTGAGGAAGCTATCAAACTTCTTCTCTTCCCGTTTTCCCTCGATGGGGCTGCCAAATATTGGCTAGACAAACAACCCCCTCGATCGATTGAAACGTGGGAAGATTTGGTCAAGAAGTTTGTGAACGAATTCTTTCCTCCATCTAAAACCACCGCCCTCAAGAATGAGATCATGAAATTCACTCAAAAATTTGATGAATCATTCGGTGAGGCATGGGATCGTTACAAGGACATGCTTCGTAAATGTCCTCATCACGGTTTTTCCGAGTTGATGCAACTCGACACTTTCTATAATGGTGTGAGCCAAGTCGATCAAGACTCTCTCAATTCCTCCGCGGGAGGTAATTTCTTGAATCGCACCACCAAAGATGCTTTGATGATCATTAAAAACAAATCTAAGGTCCGCATTCCATGAAGCAAATCGGTTGTTTCACAAATTAATGTTGGTCCTTCTTCCTCATCACCCGTGGCTCAATCTAGCACCGATGCTAGACTTGACAAGATCACGGAAGCTATTCATGCTTTGGTTCTCACCAAAACAAAGAAAGTCTCTTCTCAACCTGCTGAAGTCAAAAAGGTTGACACTTGTGTTACTTGTGGTGGTCCACACGCTTACTACAATTGTACTGCCACCGATGGCAATCCATTTGAAGTCAATGCGAATGTCGGTAATTCTAATCAAGGAGGTAACCAATACCGTCCTCAAATGGAACCAAATTACCGTGCTAACAATCAAAGTGGTCCACCCGGTTTTTCTCAACCCAATAATCCAAATCGATTCAATCAAAATCAACAACAAAGAAACCCGAATGTTCAAAACCAATTTCAAGCCCTTGTGAACCAATATCAAAATCAAGGGGGAAATTACAACCAAGGTTCTCAAAATCAAGAAAACCTGAATAGAAACCAAGGTTATGGTAATTTCAATCAAGGAAACAATTTTCATGGTAATCAAAACCCTGGAAATTTTCAAAATCAAGGTTTCAATCAAAATAACCGAGCTCAAAACTTTCATCAAAATCAAACCATTGCTCAACCTCAATCATCAACCGATGAATTGTTGAAGCAATTTATGAAAGCTCAAGAAGAAACTAATAGGTTGTTGATCGGTCAAATTTCTGAACTAAAGAAGTCTTTAAATGATCGACCTTCGGGATCGGGAACGCTACCAAGCAACACGATCGCCAACCCGAAGGGCGATGTAAAGGCGATCACAACCCGTAGTGGAGTTTCTTATGATGGACCCACGATTCCTACTACCTCATCTCCTTCTCCTCCCGAGGTAGTGGAACGTGAACATGAGGCAACAAAGGATAAGGTGCAAATCACAAGTACACGAAGTACCGCACACGTCCAACCTCATGTTGTCTCAAAAACCAAATCAAAACCGGGAATTGTTTTTGAACCTTCGGAAAATCCCGTTCAACCAAAAGCTTCAATACCATATCCTTCGCGTCTAAATGATCAAAGACTCCGCGAACAAACTAATGATCAAATGAAGAAATTTCTTGAAATTTTTCAAAAATTACACTTCGACATTAGTTTCGCGGATGCTCTTCTCTATATGCCCAAGTTTGTTTCCACTTTCAAGAGTCTTTTAAGTAACAAAGAGAAACTATTTGAACTCACCAAAACTCGTTTAAATGAAAATTTTTTGGCGGTTCTCCTAAAGAAACTTCCCGAAAAATTAGGGGCCCCGGAAAATTTCTCATTCCATGTGATTTCCAAAAGCTTGAGGAATGCTTTGCCTTGGCCGATCTTGGCGCTAGCATAAACCTCATGCCTTTCTCTATTTGGCAAAAACTTTCACTTCCCGAGCTTACACCAACACGAATGACTCTCGAATTAGCAACCCGTTCGGTTACAATTCCGAAGGGTATTGCTGAAGATGTCTTTGTGAAGGTTGGCAAGTTCCATTTTCCTGCCGACTTCGTAGTCGTTGATTTTGATGCCGATCCTCGTGTCCCCCTTATTTTGGGAAGACCATTCTTAAAAACAGCTCGTGCATTAATCGACGTCTTCGAAGGAGAAATGACTCTTAGAGTTGGCGATGAAAAGTTGGTCATAAACATTGAAAACACTTCAAAAGATCTTCTCGAACTTGAACGAGAAGCAATTAACCAAATTGATGTCATCGATGTCGCATGCGATGACTACCTTGAAGAAGTGTTACATGTGCAAGGATCAATCAATCCTTCCAATGATGTCTCTTCCCCCTCCCTTACTCCATTTTTGGGAGGTGACTTCATTTTGGAAGAAATCGAAGCTTGTTTGTCGTGTGATTCTCATGTTGATTACGATTCTATCAATCCCGAGGAAGACATACTTCTCCTTGAGAAGTTTCTTAATGATGATCCATCATCTCTTCCCCCAAAAGATCTTCATAATGTGGAAGTCAAAGATGTTGAAGAAATTGATGACTTCCCTGAGGTTGAACTCAAGGAACTTCCGCCTCATCTCGAGTACGTGTTTTTGGAGGGTGACGATAAGTTTCCCGTCATAATCGCTAAAGACTTGAATGAGGAAAACAAAACCGCTCTTCTCAAGGTTTTAAAGTCCCACAAGCGAGCCATTGCTTGGAGGCTTTCCGACATCAAGGGTATTAACCCAGAATTTTGTATGCACAAAATTTTGATGGAGGATGACTTTAAACCGGCGGTTCAACAACAAAGACAGGTAAATCCTAAAATTTGTGAGGTTATCAAGCAAGAGGTCATAAAACTTCTTGATGCCGGCTTGATTTACCCTATTTCGGATAGTCCTTGGGTGAGTCCCGTTCATTGCGTGCCCAAAAAAGGTGGCATAACGGTTGTCAAAAATGATGATAATGAGTTAATTCCGACTCGATTGGTAATGGGTTGGCGCGTTTGCATTGATTATCGAAAATTAAACGACGCCACCCGTAAAGACCACTTTCCATTACCTTTCATGGATCAAATGCTCGAAAGATTGGCAGGAAACGAATACTATTGTTTCCTTGACGGTTTTTCGGGTTATTTCCAAATTCCCATCGATCCTCAAGATCAGGGAAAAATGACTTTTACGTGTCCATACGGAACATTTGCTTATCGACGCATGCCTTTTGGCTTGTGCAATGCTCCGGGCACGTTTCAAAGATGCATGATGGCCATTTTTCACAACATGATCGAGAAAACAATGGAGGTCTTCATGGATGATTTTTCGGTCGTTGGGAATTCATTTGAATCGTGTCTCTCCAATTTAGACAAAATGCTTCAAAGGTGTGAAGACACCAATCTTAGTCTAAATTGGGAGAAAAGTCATTTCATGGTCAAGGAAGGAATTGTCCTTGGCCATAAGATCTCTAAAAGCGGGATTGAGGTTGACAAGGCAAAAATCGATGTCATTGCCAAACTTCCTCCTCCCACAATCGTAAAAGGTGTTCGGAGTTTTCTGGGTCATGCCGACTTCTATCGTATATTCATTCAAGATTTCTCGAAGATAGCTAGGCCTATGACCCAACTTCTTGAAAAAGAAACTCCGTTTGTCTTTTCCGATGAGTGCATCGAAGCTTTCCAAACTCTCAAAAGAAAGCTTACCGAGGCACCAATTCTAGTTGCCCCCGATTGGGACCTACCTTTCGAACTCATGTGTGATACAAGTGACTTTGCAATAGGTGCGGTCTTGGGGCAACGAAAAACCAAGCATTTTCAGTCAATTCATTATGCAAACAAAACCTTGACCGAAGCTCAACCTCACTACACCACAACGGAAAAAGAATTACTTGCTGTGGTGTATGCGTTTGAGAAGTTTCGGCCATAACTAATCTTGACTAAATGCATAGTGTACACGGATCACTCGGCTCTCAAATATCTCTTTGCCAAGCAAGATGCTAAGCCGAGATTGCTCCGTTGGGTTCTCCTCCTACAAGAGTTTGATATTATCATTCGTGATAAGAAAGGAGGCGAGAACCTCGCAGCTGACCATCTTTCCTGATTGGAAAATCCTCATCAAGGTGTCCTCGAGAAAAAGAAAATAAATGAAACGTTTCCTCTCGAGACACTTAATGTGATTTCTTCTCATGGTAATTCTAGTACCCCATGGTTTGCCGACTTTGCAAACTACCATGCGGGGAATTTTGTTGTAAAAGGGATGTCGTCCCACCAAAAGAACAAATTTTTCAAAGATGTGAATCATTACTTTTGGGACGATCCCTATTTATTCAAAATTTGTGCGGATCAGGTGATTCGTAGGTGTGTTCATGGCCAAGAAGCCATGGAAATTCTTAGGGCTTGTCATAATGGACCCACCGGGGGACATCATGGCCCGAACTACACCGCTCGAAAAGTATTTGAGTCCGGTTTTTATTGGCCCTCCATTTATAAAGATGCCCATGACCTAGTCAAATCTTGTGACTCGTGTCAACGTCAAGGAAAGATCACACAACGGGATGAAATGCCTCAAAACGTCATCCAAGTGTGTGAAATCTTTGATGTTTGGGGCATAGACTTTATGGGGCCGTTCCCGTCTTCACGAGGGAACAAATACATACTCGTGGCCGTTGACTATTTGTCGAAATGGGTCGAAGCAAAAGCTCTCCCAACCAACGATGCCCGAGTAGTTGTAAAATTTTTAAAATCTCTATTTGCTAGGTTTGGAACTCCCCGCGCTATCATTAGTGATTGCGGTACTCACTTTTGCAATGACCAATTTGCAAAAGTCATGCTCAAGTATGGTGTAACTCACCGACTTGCTACCGCTTATCACCCACAAACGAGTGGGGAAGTGGAGGTTTCAAACCGTGGTCTTAAAAGAATTCTTGAGAGAACTGTAGGCGAAAACCTGTCTCTTGGTCGGATAAGCTAGATGACGCTCTATGGGCTTTTCGCACGGCTTATAAAACACCCATCGGGTGTACTCCTTATAAGCTTGTGTATGGAAAAGCGTGTCATCTACCGATTGAGCTAGAGCACAAAGCTTATTGGGCTCTTAAGAATGCCAACTTCGATCTCAAGTCCGCGGGTGATCATAGGAAAGTTCAACTCAATGAACTCAATGATCAAGCTTACGAAAACTCTTTAATCTACAAAGAGAAAAGAAAGAAGATCCACTACTCAAAAATCAAAAACCGCGTTTTTAACATTGGTGACCGAGTCCTTCTTTTTAATTCTAGATTGAAGATCTTTTCGGGTAAGCTTAAAACCCGCTTGACTGGGCCTTACACCGTTGCCAAAGTTTTTCAATATGGTACCATCGAGTTATCTCAAGATGACGGTCCAAATTTCAAAGTAAATGGGCATCGGTTAAAGCATTATTTTGGAGGGGACTTACCACCCATGGTTGTCCCGGACCTCCAAACTTTCCCCATGGACCAATGAATTCGGGGATCGAGTCAAGCTAGAGACTCGACAAACAAAAACAAGTAACCACAAACATGGGTTTTCACCCGTGTCTCTAATTTCTTTCTACTTTCTAATACCTAAGTGTGGGGGAGTGGCCACCCCCCGCAATTGTTGCAATGTATATGTATCTTATTCAAAAAAAAATGTGTTGTTGTATAAATAAAGTGAAAAATGCGAAATGACACTCCGTCAATTCGCTTTTAATGTTATCTTCTTACGTTCAAAATTTCGGCATAATAGCCGGGACTTTGAATATTGAGGACAATATTCAACTCTAAGTGTGGGGGAGGGGAAAATTCAAGCAAATTTTATCAAACTATATCGTCTAGTACCCCCGTTTTTGGCCAAAATTTTTAATTTTTTTTTACTTTATTTCAAAATTTTTGTGGTAATCAGTCCGCCAAGTCTAAACAACAAAAAGGATTGGCTAATCCAGGAGCAAACGGCTCTTGGTAAAGATAACTCAAACCCGTTCATGGCTTGCAATTTGCCAAAAATTGTATGGTTCCTCAACTCCCCATTATCCTCAAAAGCTAATGAGTTGGCTAGCCTGCAAGATTATGGCTTGTGGTAAAGGCAGTGGAAAAACCATAATTGGTAATCAACTCACCAAGATGTTGACTATTCCATCAATAGTTGGCTAGTCCAGAAGCAAGCGGCTTTTGGTAAAGACAAATCAAATCCGTTGACAGCTGGTGGTTTGCTCAAAATCACACGGTTATCAGGTGTGCCACAGTTCTTACACCTGGCTACTCCAGAAGTGATGGCTTTTGGTAAAGAGACTTCAAATCCATCAAGTTTTTCACAAAATATTGCTAGGGACTAGCAATACTCAAGTGTGGGGGATTGATGAGTGTGTAAATACTCATCATTTTTACTGTATTTTAACTGCCAAAACGCGTGAAAACACTCAAGAATGCATCAAAATAATGAAAATATCCCAAAGATCGCATTTTATATGTTTCAAATGCAAAATGATCAAAACCAAACGAAAAACGAACAAAGTTTGCATAACTGGCAGTTTCAGTCCCCCAACTTTCAAAAATTATCAAAACTAGTCCCTAAGCCTTTATTTCAAATAAAAAGTCAACCCAAGTTTCTTAAAAGTCAAAAGATGTCAAAAATGATCTTTGGGAAAAACACTTTCAAAAATAAACAAGTTTAATGAAAAGTTTGGAAAAATTACAAGTTGGTCCTTGCAGTTTGGAATTTGACGGTTTTGGTCCCTGGATGTGCAAATTTGGAGATCATTCATCAAAGGTCCTTGGGAAATTAAGACTTGGCATAATTGGTCCTTTTGTGAATTTTGGAAAGTTGACAGCTTTGGACCCTCAAGAATCAGATTATTACATAAAAGGTCCCTATGTTTAATAAACCTACAAAAGGCTTTGTTAAGAACTAATCCACTACATCCTACACCAGGCCCAACTAGTTTCTGGCCCAATCACCACAAAAACCCATCCAGCCCACCCTGTAATATTAAAATTCGGTCAAAAAGTCAGCAAGAGTCAAACACGGGCCAAACTCACCCTCTTGTCTTCTCCCCTCAGCTCTTTACCCAGTTAACACAACACCATCACCACCATGGATACTGCAGCACCCCACCTCCCCCTCAAAAGCTCCCCCATCCCATCTCCCAATCCCACTAACCTTCCTCAAACACTCACAAACCCTACCTAACACACCCCAGCTCATCAATCCACTCAAAATTAGTTTGGCGCCAAAATTACATCAAGGGCTAGGAGCATTTTAAAAGCAATTGGAGGGTGAGGATTTGATCAGAAGATTCAAGGGATGATTTTTTTTCCCTAATTCCAGCAAGGCTTGCACAAGGAGCATTTTTTTCTACCTACCTCTTGGATTAGTATAAATAGGGTGTTCATGTAAGTCTTTGAGGCATCCCTATCTTTGTATCTTTTCTTTAAAATTAGATTTAGTTTCAGTTGTAATCTCAGAATTCTCAATTTAATTTAAGTGATTTTTCAGCTTTAATCAATTCGTATTTCTACTTTAAATTCTAAGTTTCTTAATTTTTGCTTAAGTTGCATTCTAGTTAATCTCAATAACTTTTGTAAACTGGTTCAAGGTTGTTTGAAGTTTAAAGGAAGTAAAAGTTCAGAAAAGAAAAGAAACTAAAAAAAAATACAAAGATAAATAAAAAAAAAACACAAAAAAATATTGGAGATAAGGAAGTTGCAGCAGCAGATAGGGATGAAGAATACGGTGTAGAGTCTCATGGGAGACACTTAGGTTGATCTTTTGGTTCCTAATTTTCAGAATTCCATTCTTGGAAGCCAAGTAAGAGTTTTGATCCAAGCTTTCCTAATTTGTGTGCTAAGTGATATTAGTTATTAATAATTGTTTGAATCTGCTTATTCAAGGTTATAGTAGCTCAGTATTAGTCAATTAATCAAGATTGTACTTTATATTAGTGGTTTCCTTCGAAAATCATTGAAATCAGTAGACATTAGGGGTGTTTGGTTTAGCTTAGTATGCCAAGTTGTTGTTGTTATTTGCACTTAGGCTTTGTTTAGATAGATCACCTAGGTCTTATTAAGATCAGTTTGATCAATTCCTTGGTCACTTTTAAAGAAAAAGGTCAAAGTTGCCTAGTGATTCCATAACAGCTCAACTGTTATGGTTTTATGAGATTGCAAGTTTCAATTTAGAGTAACACTAAGATAGATAAGTTAATTAAGCTTAGTTTAGTGATAATTTAACTTATTTAGTCATTTAGGGTTCTTAGAAAGTCACTTTAGTCAACTGCAACAAGAATCGAAAAAAGTCAAATTGCATTGTTCTAAATTTTTCTTAAACTTGTGGGATTTTTCACAAATTTAATGTTTGGAATTAGGGCCTGAAATTTCTTGTGGAAGTAGTCTAACAAATCAACTTTAGATTCACATACTTGTTCCATTTTTTTGATTTTTTTAGTGGGTCCCACACCCAGCCAAACTGACCTGCAGGGAAAGGTTTTACTTTACCCAGTTTGACCCAAAGCTTCAATTGACCACACCTTGGTCAATTCTGGGTAAAGTTAGGAATTTATTGTTGATTTAGAAAGCCACCCAAGTAGTAAATAAGATCTCGGATTTTGTTTGGAATTAACTGCTTCTTTTATTGCTTATTTTGACCCATCTTTTGGCTTATTTTACCCCTGCTGATGCAAAACTCTAGTTATTGTTCTCATGTGTTTTTGTTGAATCTTGGTGTTGTTGTTCTTGAAATTGTTCTTGTTTTTCATTAATTTTGTTGTAAGAAGTGGTCTGCTTGTTGTTGTTTTGCTTATTCAAGCTCACAGCTTGATTGAGCTTACTTGCTTGGTGCTCATAACTTGGCCAATATATAGAAAAGAAAAATTAAGAAATTTCGAATTGAGCATGTTTAGGAAATCCATAAATCCACTCACATTTGTTATCTGTTCTCAAAAGAAAAAAAAAATTAGTTGGTGTTTGAGTTTGTTTTAACCAAAGGAAAGCAGAATCGAAAAAGAAAAATTTTTGGACATAGTTGCAAAAAGTGGGGATTCGAACCCCTGACCTCTTGCCCACACACGACACAAACAAACATTCCTTTGCCAGTTACGCTGGGGCACCAGTTCCATTCTTTTTTGCATAATCAAATTGTTTGTAGTGGTTTTAGATAATAAGCTTAACCAACTGAATAGCTTATTTCAGCTTATTTGGACTAGCTTATTCAGGTCTTGAATTTTTCTTGGTGTTGTATTAGTGTAATTTAATTTCCAGAAAATTTTCAGATTTTTATAAATAGTTTAGGTATTATTAGAATCTAATTTAGTTTAAATATTATTTTACCGGTAATAAATAGAATTTGTGTTGAAAAATTAATTTTCTTTTTCTCAAAATTTTCTTTTGTTATTTAGTGCGTAAGAAAATTATTTGAAAACCCGTAGGACTCGCGTAGCTCAAAATTCACGTTTTTATTTGCGCGTTGACGTTTATTTAGAATAAACGTCATGTTTATGTGAAATTTGTGATTTTTAGGATTCCCGATACCTATTTCTTGTTTCCCGTAGCATTTTAGGTTATTTTTAATAGAACTTAACATTCCTTAGTTCAATTTCCCACTTAGGTTACGTTTATTCCATTTTCGTTCGTTAATTTGTAATTTACGTTAATTTAACGTACAACAAAACCAAATAACCTTTCCAATCATACAAGATTTTAATCCCAATCTCACTCGAAGCTTTCCATTCAGACCTTGTTGGGGTACGACCCGGGAAATCACTTCCCGGTCTCACAATTTGAATATCACTTTCACAAGTTTTGCGGGGTAATCTTTTTCCTAAACGGTTTACTCGTAATACTTCACGATCGTTTGTCTCACGACCAATTATTGATATTTTGATAAAATTGTTGTTTGCACACACCAAAACAAAACGAATCACACCCCCTTACACGAAAATAAAAAGTTTCATGCAAATACTCAATTACCTACTTGCTGCTTGAAAACTTGATTATCAAATAATGAATTTTTAAAAAAAAATTCCTAACACCTTTTAAGATTAATTAATCAATAATTAGTTAGAAGTCTTGTGTACACACGTGGTATTAGGATATGAATACCACATCGTAATACCTTGTATTACTCTATAAACAAAATTATCTTAAAAATAAATAAATAAATAAATAAATAACTCAGCAACTACACTTATGGCTTGCTGTCCATATTTTATCGTAACCATTTTTGTCATTGTAATCAGGCTAACGAAAATACCAAGATTTTGACATAAAAACCGCTTCTTAGTTCCTTAAAATGTTCGAGTTATGATTTTATTAGTAAACCAAATATAATCATCACGGTAGTAATAGTTTTCTGAAAATGCCTATCTAATTCAAATGATGGAGTCTGAGATTGTGTACCTGGTTCAAGTTGTACACACAATAAGTGAAAGTACAAAATATAGGTCCTTGCAACATCATGCGAACTACCTGGACCAAGAATATATAAATTGCAATAAGAAAATCATCATAATGAACTGCAAAAATACCCCCTATGGCCCTAAATAAGGGTATATGTGAGATTGCTTATTTTAAACTTCATGTTGCTTAACCCAAAAGGGATATGTGAGATTGCTTATATTAAACTTCATGCTGCTTATCCCAAGCATTTCTCGAGCATCATTAGCTATGACAAATAAGCTTTACTCAAATATTTCTCAAGGATGCTAAGTTACTAAAACATCACAAACTATGACTTAAACAATTGTGGTACCACTAAAAACTAAAATTTTATTCATATAATGCTTGCTCGAAACAATATTGAATCAACTACTAATATTAGTACAAAAATATATAAAACATAAGACTCATATATGATCAAGATGTTGGCAACCTTTGAGCTCTCAAAGACGGCTAGAAAGAGCTTGGCACTTTTTGGTATACGATGAAAATGATAATATTCAGTCTCATCCGTAAGCAGCTAAATGTAAACTAAAGCAATTACTTATAAAATCATAATTAAAGAAAACACACCTCACCGCCACCAAATAGCAAACAGGACAATCGAGAACTCAATAAACCAGTATGTCATCAACTTGTAAAGCATTCATCAGAAGCATCTTTGACGTGTTCAATAGTTGCTTCTCAGGCACTCCAAGCAGACCAAAAGATATAACTGGAATGGCTATGCAAAGAATATATAAAGTCGTTGGAGCTAGAATCCTAAAATAATAGAATCGAAGTTATAGAAAGCATACCAACACTATCTTCTTAAAGTTGTTATATAGTACTAACTTTAGTAATGAAAGAATCACGAGCCTGACACTATCTTCATTAAGATATTATAGTACCAACTTTAGTAATGAAAATCTTATTAGTTTAGTGAGTTATGAAAAGTGAAAATGTTGGGGAATTATTTGCATACCAGGAGAAATCCCAATACAAAGCTCCCTTTCTATTTGAAGTAGATGAACAAAAGCTTTCTTAAGAACGTCCTGAAACTTCTTCCCCGATGCCTGTCATACATATAAGAATGTATTTATTACAAAACAGATTATGCTTAGAGCACGAGCTTATAAGTACTCTATTTTAATTTCTTAAACCTAGCATAAAGGTCTTGTGTTCAAATCCTATACTTGTGTAGGGCTCGGTTAATGGTCTTTAGGAAAATAAAATTAAAGGGGTGTTTATGTAATGGTACCTCAATGATCCCACCACATAATAATGATAAAATTGTTCTTGACCAGGTTCCGTCTCAGGCGCAACCATAGCAATGAGTTTTAGACACTCATTAAAATCAGAAATTATCATAGGTTCTTCATCAAAAATGTCGGCAAGAGCATTTTGTAGACCAGATGTGTGGTTAAATATAAAATATATGACAAAATTGCAAAAAGAAGATGAATATTGAGATAGTTTCAAAATTCACATCCAAACACCCTTTTGTAGAATAATGGAAATAAAATAATTAAGCTTGGGAGCTTTTAAGTATTTAGAAGCACAATATGGCAATTTATGATCTATACATTAAGAACTAAATGATGTGTCTACATGTTGCAATAATCCAATAAATAGTTTCAAAATGAAAATTCAAACATCCCCTTGAAGGCAATAAATATAAGAAGTTAAGAACTAAGATCAGAAGTACCTTTATTTGCTCTTTACCATTTGTACCAAACTACGACCAAAAGTTTGCAACGTTTTCATCAAGCTTGAGTTTCCTACAACGCATATTAAGATCATACGTTATTAATATTAAAGCCTTCCCTAAAAGTACATACACAACCCCTTCAATAATCATTGTTAATACTTCAAATATTTATAAACAACAGTTTCTTGGACAATGAAGTTTTTCAGGTCAACTAACTCAACCCGCACAAAATTACTCGCTTTAGACACAAACCAGTTTTGACATTTTAGCCAAGTAGTAATTGACCCAAGCATAACTAAGTTTCAACCGCTAGATGATAGTGTTGTTACGGACATGGATTCATGTTATTATTTGTGCATCTTATATAGGACTTATTTGAAACTCTTATATCCTTAAAACATAAACATGGCCCTGTTTATTAGAGTGTCTCACATTAAAATATAATGGCTTTCTTGCAAAGGAAAACTTATGGCAAGCTAATAATTATATGGTAATTTAGATGCAATAAAGTTTCCAAAAAATATGCATATCTTGCAAGCAAATCAATGATCAAGTTTTTATGATTGTAAAGTTCAACTAATCTTCTGAATTCTTAGCTACTAAAAGGCTAAAAGCCTTCTAATGTATATGATGAGGCGAAAAATGAACCGTTTTTAAGGGGCCATTTTAGCCCGAATTCGAATTTATTTGATCAAATATTACCCTAAATCGTTCCTTTTGTCATTTTAGGTACTTTTGGAATGAAATCTAAAAAAGGAAGCATTTTGGACGTTTTTGGAGCATAAAAGTGAAGAAAACGACAAAGTCTTAATTTTCCTTGCTGGGAACAGTACCTAACGGCGTCACAAGTTCCTTAATGACGGCGTCAAGAGTAATACAAGAGGTGGATGTGGACAAAATCCGTGACGGTCCAGAAGAGTTTTGTACATTGGAGATGACGACGTCACCCAAGGCCGTCATGGTCCAAGTATTAGTGACGGCCCAGAAGAAAATCACACATGATGGCGTCAAAAGTGGATCTAGGCAATCCGATTTCTTTCTAGGTGGCGAGTTGACGACGTCACATGTTTACACATGACGCCATCACCCTGTATTATCTATATATAGTTTTCCAAATTTTATTCATTAGTGTGCAACTTTGAGGGAAAAACCCTAGGTCGAATTTTCCAGCTTTTTCAAGGGTTTCAACCCTTTGAAACTTTCATGTTCAATTTGAGATAAGTACTCTTTCAATTCATACAATATGTCTATGTGTTGTATGAATATATCTTACACTTGTCTTCAAATTAACATGCTCGGCTAGATCTCTTTTGTGTTTGCTTAGATGTAGTGAAACCTAGATGTTAATTATGGGTTGATTGTTTGTTTATAGTTGTTATGGATGATTGTATTCGATGTTAAGCTTAAGAAAACAGGTAGAATTCCATTGGTAACATGCTTGAACGTCTTAAGAAACATGATCAGAGGTGTACTATGATTTTTGGTTGTATTTAATGCGTAGGAGAATTCTAATGATCCCATGTTAGGAGCTTCTAACAGCTCGACATAGGAGTGAAGTAGGATCCTATAGAGTTAGGGAATATTGTACACGGCCCTACGACTAGTATTAAGGAATATGACCCGTCATCCATGCAATTGTAACAAACTATCAACCTGTAAAAGATATCTAGGGAGTAATAAAACCTAAGTAAACACAACTTTCCTCATTATTGTCACCACCACATTAGTATAATTAGTTGTATTTTCATTTCTGTCATTTTATTTTGATTGCATTTGTAGTAATTGGGTTAGTTGGCTAGCAACTAATTCCGCCCAATCTTCCAAAAACCCGAGATTTTACTTGCTTTTATAAAATATAAAATTACAAAAAGAATCATCCCTCACCTCTAGACCTAGTTTTTAGACTTTCTAATCCTAGCGACACTATTCCTGAGTTGAACGATCAATCCCCCGGTACTTGTCACTATACTATATTACAACGATCAGGTACACTGCCTAGTGGGGGCTGTAAGCTTCTCAAGATCCCTTGAGAGGTAAAGCCTGGTGCGATTCCCACGTATCAGTATACAAAGAGATTAGGGGAGCGGCAAAATGTAGGTACACATACATATTAATTTTTTTACAAATGTATAAAAGAAACACATAGAAAGTCTAATAATAATAATAATAATAATAATAATAATAATAATAATAATAATAATAATAATAATAATAATAATAATAATAATAATAATAATAATAATAATAATAATAATAATAAAAATAATAATAATAATAATAATAATAATAATAATAATAATAATAATAATAATAATAATAATAATAATAATAATAATAATAATAATAATAATAATAATAATTTTCTACTCTTGACCAGGCACTTAATCAAGCGGGCATTTGGCTTTGTGGGGAGTGTTTTTGCACTCACACCTTTAGTAAGAATTGCAAACATGCCGTTGGTGATGTGGTTCCGGCACCTCGTTTTGACGAAGTAGCGATCTACGGTATTCCTATACCCATGAGGCCGGCCCTAAATATAGTCGAGGAGAGTGTCGCTGGTGGGTCAGATAGTACTCTCACTGGTGAAGAGGGTATTGAGGGGGATGCTGCTGGGATGCCCCCTCTCGTTGGTGAGTCCACTTACGACATCAACCTCCTTGATCGGGTTTTCTCAAAGAAACTACGTACGGTTAAATGTATTCCCCCAGGGTGCGACTTGGATTTGGTAAGCTTTTTTGTGAAGCATTGGATAAGGTACTATTGAGCCCGGGGGACGTATCTGCATGGGTGCAACTCCTTATTTTGCCATCATGTGTGCTCTCCGCCTTTGTGCCAACAAACAGAACTCAACGGCATCTTGGTGAGAGAGAACGCTGCCAGCTTGACTGTATTTCCCGCGCCATTCTCAAATGGAGGGATCCCGTAGACAGGCCTGGTCTGGTGATGGATCGGTTAGCCGAAGTGCCTCCACCTTTCAAAGGGGTGACATAACTTAAGGATCAAAACGGGGTCAACCTGAGTCAGTGCAAGCATAAACTTGGGGACGGGCATTTTACTGCTGCTATTAATGTGCTCACGATGCTTGGGGTTTGCACCAGGCTTTACCTCTCGAGGGATCTCGAGAAGCTTACAACCCCCACCAGGCAGTGTACCTGATCGATGTAGTGTAGTATAATGACAAGTACCGGGGGATTGATAGTTCAGCTAGGAATAGTGTCGCTAGGATTAGAAAACCTAAAGACTAGGTCTAGAGATGAGGGATGATTCTTTTTGTATTTTTTTATATTTTTTAGAACGCAATTAAAAATCTCAGGTTTTAAGGATTTGGGCGGAATTAGTTGCTAATCAACTAACCCAATACTAAGATGCAATCAAAGTAAAATACTAGAAATGAAAATAAACTAATTATACTAAAGCTATGGCTAAAGTTTCACTCCTAAATGTTGTAAAAAATTTTAAATTTGGCTCTAAAATTGCACTAACGAGTATTTCTCATAGTTTTATTACACATCTACTATTAAACAAACAAACTCAAGCGAAAGTGTATCTGTAAGGTATCATCATTTTACCCTCCCCTTACACTTAGGATGAACATTGTCCCCAATGTTCAAGTAAAGAATGTAAAAGTGAAATAAGTAAAACAAATGAAATCAAATACTCCCCTGATTCGCTCGGTATGGATAATAAGGTGGCCAGGTTAGATCTTTCTCCAAGAAAATGAACAATCAATGCTTCCCTTCCAGAATAATAATCATCTTCTTGTCATACATAACCTGTAAATCCTGAGAAAACAGACAAGGCAACCTCGCATAAAATCGGCGGCAATCCACATATACTAATAAATCCTAGAAAACAAAATAAGATATAATGCTTGTGGAATGATGTTTTCAGATTTCCTGGAGATTATAAAACTAATAATTCAACAAAAACTTTAAGACTCCGTTAGAAAAATAAAATTGGTAAAATTTCCAGAATTTTACACGTGACGCCGTCAAGAGTAAACTCGTGACGCCGTCAGAAGTGATCTGCAGAAATTCTTATGTTAAGTTTCCGGAAAATTTTTGGAAAAACTTGGTCCTACTTCCTGGAAAATCCTGCAAAACTTCATTATGACTCGATACAAGCATTTGACTCTAACAAATATGAATATACATGTTCAATTAATATTGTGGAGAATCATGATCGGTTTTGTTTCTTAAAAACATATTTGGGGTTTCCCCTTACACTTATCTTTTGCAAAAATACCTTTGGGTGAAGTTAAGACTAAGCTAAACAACAAAATAAAGTATCTTCACCATTTTAGTTTGAAACATGATCTACCAATAATAAAAATAAAGCATGCATACGGAAACAAATAACAATCAAACAAAATAAAAATCACACAAAACATGGGTTGCCTCCCAAGAAGCACTTGTTTTTGTTCGAGTCACGAGCCTGACTCTACCCTTATTTCACGGATAAAGGTGAGGTTTTCCCTACACTTAGGATTAAGTGCGGGTGATAGTAGCGATACACACCATCTCGGTAGAAGTATGCCACGTGAGAAAAGAGTGGTGGATGAATTATATGCTCAAAGGGTTGTGCTCCTATCATCATAACCTTACCTAATTCAATTGGGTTAATGGGTGGATTAAGATTTTCTCCTAGAAAGGGATCATTTTCTATCAACTTCGAGAGAATACTAGTTGGGGATCCATCTTGACCTAATAAACCCGGTTTAAACCCATAATGTTTCTTATGATCAATCATAAATGGGTGATGTAAGCATGTAAGGTCATGTTCCACACCTATGTCAGCTTCCTCTCTACAAGGTTTAGAGTCTACTACCTTTGTCCTAAGACTACCCGGACTATATGGTTTGATGGGTGGATCGGAACCTATTTCAATTCCTAAATTTTCATCCAAGGATGGAAGATTAGGTAACGGTTTTGGTTGAGGCTCCGGTTCATCAAAACTAGGAACTTCCCTAGAACTAAGAGTAAGGTTATCATTATAAGTATTCAAACCTATATCCTCTAGTTGTGTTTGGTTCAAAGGTTCTACCTCTATTGGGGTTCCTATAGTCTCTTCTACTTTTTCCGGGGTAAGTCAAGGGAGGTGTGTACGCATCAAATGATGGTAGGACTTGTGGGGTACTTTGTGGGCTCATGTTATTTACTTCTCCATTCCTTGTGTTAAGATCACCTATATCCTCAACATGTGTTTTATTATAATCTAACCCTAACATTTTCCCAAGTATCTCAAGTGCTTCTCTAGGCATCTCAACTTGTATATCCGAATCATAAGGATCATCTTAAATATTCTGACTGCTATATACAAATTGCCCAAAAGATTCATCATGTGTTTCTTGAGATTCATCATCATCGATCATAAAACCTAGGTCTTTTTGATCAATGTGATCATGTTCGGCTACATCCTCCATCACATCAAGGTCACCTATGTGTTCATCCTATATTATGGTAGTGCCTAACCATGACATGTAGCTAGGTGGCTCATACAAAACTATCCTAGGTGAAGGCTCATATGGTGCATCGGTTTCACTAAGGGAGGCATTTTGAGGGGTTGATGGAGCTCCTAAGGTGAATTCTTTAAAAGTCTTATGCACTTGGCCTCTTTTCTCAAGGTACTCAATAAAATCAATATAAGATCCTGTCCGCCTCATTTCATTCATCCATCTTGGTATATCCAAACTGGTGTAATTATATTTTTTCTGGTAAAACTCTAGTGTCGGACTTGGCGGATTAACGTTCTCCATAATGGTGAACGGAAGAGTCAATGGAAAGGTTTTTACGAACAAAGACACAAAGAAAAGATAGACTAAAGAAAACCAAAAAAAAAAAAAAAAAAAAAAATCTTACTAGAAAGGAATCTAGCAAGTAGACCTAATAAAAAGAAATTCTAACCTAGACAATAACTATTCCCCGGCAGCGGCGCCAAAAACTTGATGCGTGGGGTTTGCACCAGGATTTACCTCTCGAGAAGCTTACAACCCCCACCAGGCAGTGTACCTGATCGATTTAGTATAGTATAATGACAAGTACCGGGGGATTGATAGTTCAGCTAGGAATAGTGTCGCTAGGATTAGAAAACCTAAAGACTAGGTCTAGAGATGAGGGATGATTCTTTTTGTATTTTTTTATATTTTTTAGAACGCAATTAAAAATCTCGGGTTTTAAGGATTTAGGAGGAATTAGTTGCTAATCAACTAACCCAATACTAAGATGCAATCAAAGTAAAATACTAGAAATGAAAATAAACTAATTATACTAAAGTTGTGAGCAATATCTAGGAGAAATGTGTTTACTTAGATTTCACTACTCCCTAGATATCTTTTACACGTTAATTACTTGTTATAGTTTCATGGATGATGGATTGTATTCCTTAATACCATTCATGGGGTGGCGTACTTACTCCCCCAATCCTATGAGTGCCTACTTCACTCCTATGTCGAGCCGGCTAAGAAGCTCCTAACATGGGATCATTAGAATTTACTCATGAATTAAATACAACCAATAAAACCTAGTACACATCGGTTCATGTTTCCTAAGACGTTCAAGCATGTTACACAATGGAGATCTGCCAGTTTTCTTAAGCCTAACATTGAAATCATTCATCCAATACAACCATAAACAAGTAATCAATACATAAGTAACATCTAGGTTTCATTAGATTCAAGCAAACACAAGATATATCTAGCCTAGCATGTTGAAATCAAGACAAGCACAAGATATAGACAACCAACACATAGACATATTGATTGAATTAAGAGAAGACTTATCTTAATAGAACATGGAAGGATTCAAGGGCCGAAAACCCTTGAAAGTACTGTAAAATATGAGCTAGGGTTTACAAAGTTCGGCCCTGGTTTCTCCACACAAGTTCCTCTCTAATGAATGAAAAATTAGAAAACTATATATAGAGTTTGATAGGTGATGGCGTCAAGAACAAATGTCTGACGCCGTCATCTCACCGCCAAATAGTTCCTCGGACTGCCAAGATCTGGGTCTGACGCCGTCATGTATTCTCCTTATGCAGGCCGTCACAAAATTTAGTCTTGACGCCCTTGTTGTGACACCGTCAGGTTTGAACTGGGTCATCACCACTTTTACTCTTGACGTCGTCAGGATCTTCCTCTTGACGCCGTCAGGTACTGTTCTCAGCATGGAAAACTAAGTCTTTGGCGTTTTCTTCACTTTTATGCTCCAAAAACGTCCGAATTGCTTCCTTTTCCAGATTTCACTCCCAAAGTGCCTAAAATCACAAAAGGATCGATTTAGGGTAATATTTGATCAAATAAATTCAATTCCGGGCTTAAATGACCCCCCTAAAAGTGGTTCATTTTTCTCCTCATCAGCTCACGTCTTTTGGCATCGCCCCACCCCACACTTGACACCCTATTGGAGCTCGAGGCCAAACACCCCTATGCCCCCATCCAACCCCATCCTCTTTTTCACTTGACGAGAACGCCCTTTCTGTCGAAAAGGACTTGGTACTCAATAGGATTCGCAGCTTCCCCAAAGGGACGTCATGTGGTCATGATGGGCTACGGGCACAACATTTGATGGATATTTTGGGTGGGGCGGCGTCTGCTATTGCTGATGACTTGCTTGGGTCCATTACTGGAGTTGTCAATCTGTTCCTTAGTGGAAAGTGCCCTAGTCAACTGGGGGAATATAT
Organism: Artemisia argyi; assembly: GCA_030686995.1. Lineage (NCBI taxonomy): Eukaryota > Viridiplantae > Streptophyta > Magnoliopsida > Asterales > Asteraceae > Artemisia > Artemisia argyi. The sequence continues at coordinate 21,146,745 of CM060703.1, read as the reverse complement.
TGCTAGTGCCCCCTTGACTCCCTTGGTCAAGCTTGGTGGCGGTATACGCCCTATTGCTGTTGGTACTGTGTGGCGTAGGCTTGTGTCTAAGGTTGCCTCCTCTTCGGTCGGTGATTCCATGAACTCTTACTTGCAGGATTTTCAATTCGGGGTTGGAGTCCCTGGGGGATGCGAGGCTGTCCACCACTCTGTAAATAGGCTCATTGAGTCTAAGGGGCGTGAAGTTGGACTTTCAATGCTTTTAGTGGACTTTAAGAATGCTTTCAATCATGTTGACAGGAGTGTCTTGCTTCAAGAAGCTAGGGGCGATGCCCTTCTATTGCCCTTTGGGTTGAGTTCTGTTATGCGCACCCTGCCAGGCTCTATTATGAGGACTCTATCCTTTGGTCATGTCAGGGTGTCCAAAAAGGTGATCCGTTGGGCCCTTTGTTGTTTGCCCTAGTTTTGCACCCTCTGATTCATGCTATTAATCAGTCATTTGAGCTTACCCTCCAGGCGTGGTACCTCATTGATGGTACTATTGTTTGAGATACGCTTATGGTTGCCAAGGCGCTGGACATCAATAGGACAGAGGGGCCCGCTCGGGGTTTGTTTTTGAATGTTGACAAAACTGAACTCTTCTGGCCTGCCGAAGACCCTAGAAGCAGTGTGGATGGCGTATTTCCTATAAATATCGCTCGCCCACTCAATGGTGTCAAACTCCTTGGTGGCTCAGTTAGTTTAGACGAAGGTTTCTGTCGGGATTTGGCTTCCAAAAGGGTCTCCAAAACCATACATTTAATCGAGGCAGTTAACAAACTCAATGATCCACAATGTGAGCTTCTCCTTTTGCGTAATTGTGCAGGAGTTTCGAAATTATCTAATGCTTTGAGAACATGCTCCCCCTTGCACTTATCAGAGGCCCAAGCTCAGTTCGATCAGACGTTACGTGCCTCTTTGGAGAAGATTATTGTTACTGCTTCAGAGCCAGGGTTTGGTGATTGGCAGTGGAGGCTTGCCACTCTTCCAATAAAGGTTGGTGGTCTGGGCATCCTTTCAGTGAGGATATCATCCAATATGCTTTCCTAGCTTCTCGAATGCAAACAAACGACTTACAGGATAAGATACTCGCCAAAACGGGTATTGTTACACATGGCCCTTCATTCCAGCATGCTTTGGACATATTTTATGCTACTTGTAACACCGACTTCCTCACTGTCACCGGGGGCGTTTCTGCCCCCCAAATGATGAAAACCTTGGCAAAGTGTTATTTCGGTGTCATTGAGAAAGACCTTGTTTCCAAGTACTCACTAAGTTCAAGGCAGGTGGCTATACTTAGTAGTATCCGTGCCTCACATGCGCAGGACTTCCTCTTCACCATCCCTATCGACGGTCTAGGACAAAGGATGAATCCTCTCCAATTTCGATCGGTGTTATGCTACAGGCTTTTGGTTCCTATGTTCTCTGAAGGTAGCTTATGCCCGAGTTGCAATGTAGACTGTATGGACCAGTGGGGGGATCACGCGGTCCACTGCCCTAGCGAAGTGGGTGTTAACTTCAGGCATAATTTGGTGCGTGATATCATTGTTGATATATGTTCCAAAGCTGGGATTATGGTGCGTAAAGAGGCTCCACTGGGATATCTATCAGAGGAAGGGAGAGAATTACGTCCTGCAGATGTGCTATTGTTTAACTGGTTCCAAGGTAAGGACACATGTCTGGATGTGACTGGGGTCTCTCCGTTTGCTGGGACTGGGATGCCTTCATGGGCTCCTGGGGCTGCTTTGAGTAATTGATGAGGCGAAAAATGAACCACTTTTAGGGGGTCATTTAAGCCTAGAATTGAATTTATTTGATCAAATATTTCCCTAAATCGTTCCTTTTGTGATTTTAGGTAGTTTGGGAGAGAAATCTGGAAAAGGAAGCAATTTGGACGTTTTTGGAGCATAAAAGTGAAGAAAACGCCAAAGACTTAGTTTTCCATGCTGAGAACAGTAGGTGACGGCGTCAAGAGTAATTTGCATGACGGCCCAGTACAGAAATGAAGGCGTCACCCAAGGCCGTCACGTGTTAACTTGTCAAAACTTGCGCGCGGAGTAGCTGATATTGTTTTGGTCATAACTTTTGCATACGAACTCGGATTTAGGTGATTCAAAAGCCCACATGAAGAGGACGAAGAGATCTACAATTTGGTGAAAAAATGGTCTTAACGGCGTCAAGAGTAACGGGCTGACGCCGTCAAGAAGGGCCGACAAAAAACATGCCTATAAATATAATATCATAACTTCACTTTTTGTAAGCCCTAAACCCTAAGGTCGATTCCTGGGTTTAGGTGGGTATTTTTCCAGCAACTTAGAGGGTTTAAATCACTCCATAAACATCATGTATTGGTTTGATGATTCTATCTCAACTATGTCTTTCATTATTCTTGTTGATTGTCCTTCTTTGATTATGATTTGCTAATTCACCTTGTGTCTACTTGTGATTATGTGAAACTTGTATATAATTGATTAGATCTCATTGATTTCTTGTTAATGTTGTGTCTATCTCCATTGATGAGGGGCTTGTTGATGTGTGTGTCTATGTTCATCAATTAAGGCGTGACAACTTCAATAGATCTAGTTGGTTTAGTTTATAATTCTTGTTTCCTATTGATTCTTGTTTTGATTAAATGATTTATATGTTAGGCTTAAGAAAATTGGTAGATCTCCAAATGGTAACATGATTGAACGTCTTAAGAAACATGAACCGATGTGCACTAGGTCTTTATTGGTTGTATTTAATGCATGAGCCACTGTTTATAATCCCTATGGTTGTGCTGGGCATAGTATAGGAGGAGATAAGAGCTCATAGAATTGGGGAGTTAAGTGCGCCACCCCATGAATGGTATTAAGGAATACAACCCGTCAATTAAAACAAGGTTACAATTCAATAGGTAGGATTGGAGAGCTAGCAAGGAGTAACATATCATAGGTAGACATGCTTCACTTATCTTGTAGAACCCTAGTTTACTTTTCTTGTTAATTAGTTTAAATAGTAGCTTTTGGGTTAGTTGATTAGCAACTAATTCCGCCCACTCTCCCAAAACCCGAGATTTTTACTTACTTTTCATAAAATATAAAAATACAAAAAGAATCATCCTTCACCTTTAGACCTAGTTAGATTAATTTCAATCCTAACGACACTATTCCTAGCTGAACGATCAATCCCCCGGTACTTGTCACTATACTATACTACAACGATCAGGTACACTGCCTGGTGGGGGTTGTAAGCTTCTCAAGATCCCTTGAGAGGTAAAGCCTGGTGCGATTCCCACGTATCAAGTTTTTGGCACCGCAGCCCAAGGAATAGTTATTGTTTAGGTTGAATTTGAGTTTTATTAGGTCTACTCATTAGATTCCTATCAAGTGAGATTTTTTCTTTTTACTTTGTAGCTTTCTCGTAGTCTATCTTTTCTTTGTGATTTTGTTTGTAATTTGCTTCAAATGGACGTTACACTTAGACTTCTAAGATTGCAAGATAGGGTTGAGCGGCTAATACACCAAAGAGTTCAAAATACCTCATTTAGAGACACCTATGAATCATATGAGCCTTCTCCTAGGATAGATTCTTATGAACAACCTCCATGTCTAAGATCTAGTTTTAGTGAGGCCAATAGGAAATGCGACCTAGTTTGCCAAGGAATTATGGAGAGAGCCATTGCAACAAATCATAAGTTGGATGAAGCACTAGGTTTGCTATTATCACTACCTAAGAAAACAATTAAGGAGGATTTAGCCGAGCATGATCACATTGATCAAAAAGACCTAGGTTTTATGATCGATGATGATGAATCTCAAGAAACAGATGATGAATCTCTTGGGCAATTTGTATATAGCAGTCAGAATATTGAAGATGATCCTTATGATTCGGACATAGAAGTTGAGATGCCTAGAGAAGTACGTGAGATACTTGGGAGAATGTTAGGGCTAGATCCTGACACATGGAATGATGAGGTGAACAACATAAGCCCACAAAATACTCAACCATCAGTTGAGGCACACACACCGCCCGTGACTTACCCGAAAGAAGTAGAAGAAACATTAGGAATTCCTATGGAGGTAGAACCTTTGGACCAGGCACCACTTGAGGATATAGGTTTGAACACTTGTAGTGATAACCTTACTCCTAGTTCTAGGGAATTTCCTAGTGTTGATGAACCGGAACCTCAATCTTTACACACCTTTCCATCCTTAGATATATTTCTAGGAGACAAAAGAGGAATCGACCCACCCATCAACCAATATTATCCGGGTAGTTTTAGGATGAAGGAAGCCATTCACTCACCCCCTTCACCTCATGTGGCATATTCACACCCTAAGGGTGTGTACCGCTACTTTCACCCACACTTAATCCTAAGTGGAGGGAGAACCTCCCCTATTTTTGTTAAATAAGGGTAGAGTCAGGCTCGTGACTCGAACAAAAACAAGCGCTTCTTGGGAGGCAACCCATGTTTTGTGTGTTTTTATTTGTTTGTTTGTTTGTTTGATTTTATTTGTTTCCGTATGCATGTTTTATTTTTATTGTTTGTGGCTCATGTTTCAAAGTAAATTATGAAAATGCTTTATTTTGTTTTTAACTTCGTCTTAATTGCATATAAAGGTATTTTGCAAAAGATAAGTGTAAGGGAGATCTAAATCTGTTTATAAGAACGAAATTGAGCATGAACCACAACAATATTAAATGGACATGTATATTAGTATTAGTTAGAGTCAAATGCTTGTATTGAGTCATAATGAAGTTTTGCAGGATTTTCCAGGAAGTAGGACCAAGTTTTTCCAAAATTTTTCCGGAAACTTAACACAAGAATTTCTGCAGGTCACTTCTGACGGCGTCAAGAGTTTACTCTTGACGGCGTCAAGTGTAAAAATCTGGAAATTTTACCAGTTTTGTTTTTTCTAACGGAGTCTTATGGTTGTTTGTGAATTATTAAGTTTTATAATCTCCAGGAGATCTGCAAACTTCATTCCACAAGCATTATATCTTATCTTGTTTTCTAGGATTTAGTAACTTATATAGGATGCCGCCGATTTTACGCGAGGTTGTCTTGTCTATTTTATCAAGTTTTACAGGTTATGTATGACAAGAAGATGATTTATATTCTAGAAGGGAAGCTTTGATTGTTCATTTTCTTCGAGGAAGATTTAACCTGGCCACCTTATTATCCATACCGAGCGAGTCAGGGGAGTATTTGATTTCATCCTTTTTAACTTTTTCACTTTTACATTCTTTACTTGAACATTGGGGACAATGTTCATCTTAAGTGTAAGGGGAGGGTAAAAAGATGATACCTTACATATGCACTTTCGCTTGAGTTTGTTTTGTTCAATGGTAGATGTGTAATAAAACTATGAGAAATACTTGGTAGTGCAATTTTAGCGCCAAATTTAAATTTTTTTACAACATTTAGGAGTGAAACTTTAGCCATAGCAAGCGTCTCATGGATAGGAGATTGTATGACTAGCACATAACCGTATATTCAAAAAAAATTCCACCCAAATATGTGAGGTTCGTCTTTAGATTTGATAGGAAAAGCATTTATTATTAGTGCTTATGAGTGTACCAGTAGCATTTAGATTCTAGAACTTGCGTTAGTGATGCATCCCGAGACCGCTAGTGAGACTACATTCGTGTAGTAGGATTTACTACATGATAAGAGGCATTAGGATCACCCTTGTGTTAAACCCGTATCATAACTACTTGACCATTTAAGTCATATTACTTGGCTAGTTAAGTCAACTAATTTTCCCACACCCTTAGCGTTGTACTCATTTTTAGTACACGAAACCCCTAGTACACCCCTCCGAGCCTATCTTTTCGTTTCTAACTTTAAGCATCTTACTTAAAGGAAGAATTTGTTACACCCCACTTAAATGTACAACCAAATCGCCTTAGCCTTCCGTGTATGCGCTCATTTTTAGTGCATTATTGTTATTTGTTAAGTCGAGTTATATCCTTGTACATATTGTTTTGGGACGATTGGGACTCATGGGTAAGTACTTATTTATGGAGTAATGGGGAAGAACATCATTTATTACCCCCATATGTACGTTAATCTTAAAAGTGCTCCAAGTGTTTTGATTTTCTTAATTCGAGTCATTAGATTAGTTAATTGTAAAGTATGTAAAGATTCAAGTGTAAGGGGAATGTTCATTCCCTATGATGTATTATTTTGGATGGTAGGGTAAGAGTGTATGCAAAAAAAAAAAAAAAAAAAAAAAAAAAAAATCGAAAAAATCAAGAGAAAGAAAAAAAAAAATAGAAAAAGGAAAAGAGAAAAAACATACGGACTACCATCCCTTTTTATTCTATGTTCATTTTATGTTTTTGTTATTTTTCATTTATTAGCTTAAGTCGGGTCTAGTCTTGGCTTAGCAACGCCACATTGTACATGTAATTAACCAAGATTGTTAACTCGCCACCAGTAAAACTTCCTTTATCCAACAAAACCGTGTATTTCATATACCTACACCTAACGTTACAACCCTTTAAAAGACCTCTTTGATAGTTTATCCTAGGTGCTTACGCCATGTGGTGGAGGTTTGATCCTTTCCCAAGCCTATGGTAATCTATTTTGCTATGACAGGTAGTGAGAGATATCTTCCGTTTCCATTTTGTAATTTACACTTTATTACACCCGAGAGATGTGAGTATCTAAACACTATTTGTGAGGTGCTAGTATATGACCTCCGTGCTTGTCTATTGGTCTTTAGTGGAATGATTATTTGTTGTAATTACTTTTATATTAGTGTTAAATGACCCCTAACTTGTATTTTGATTAGAATAAAAGCGCATTTGCTTGAGGACAAGCAAATCTCAAGTGTAAGGGTATATGATGAGGCGAAAAATGAACCACTTTTAGGGGGTCATTTAAGCCCGGAATTGAATTTATTTCATCAAATATTGCCCTAAATCGTTCCTTTTGTGATTTTAGGTACTTTGGGAGAGAAATCTGGAAAAAGAAGCAATTCGGACGTTTTGGAGCATAAAAGTGAAGAAAACGCAAAAGTCTTAATTTTCCTTGCTGGGAACAGTAGGTGACGGCGTCAAGAGTAAAATTCTGATGGCGTCAAGAGTAATTTGCATGACAGCCCAGTACAGAAATGAAGGCGTCACCCAAGGCCGTCACGTGTTAACTTGTCAAAACTTGCGCGCGGAGTAGCTGATATTGTTTTGGTCATAACTTTTGCATACGAACTCGGATTTAGGTGATTCAAAAGCCCACGCGAAGAGGACGAAGAGATCTACAATTAGGTGAAAAAATGGTCTTGAAGGCGTCAAGAGTAACAGGCTGACGCCGTCAAGAAGGGCTGACAGAAAACATGCCTATAAATATAACATCATAACTTCACTTTTTGTAAGCCCTAAACCCTAAGGTCGATTCCTGGGTTTAGGTGGGTGTTTTTCCAGCAACTTAGAGGGTTTAAATCACTCCATAAACATCATGTATTTTTTTGATGATTCTATCTCAACTATGTCTTTCATTATTCTTGTTGATTGTCCTTCTTTGATTATGATTTGCTAATTCACCTTGTGTCTACTTGTGATTATGTGAAACTTGTATATAATTGCTTAGATCTCATTGATTTCTTGTTAATGTTGTGTTTATCTCCATTGATGAGGGGCTTGTTGATGTGTGTGTCTATCTTCATCAATTAAGGCGTGACAACTTCAATAGATATAGTTGGTTTAGTTTGTAATTCTTGTTTCCTATTGATTCTTGTTTTGATTGAATGATTTATATGTTAGGCTTAAGAAAACTGGCAGATCTCCAAATGGTAACATGCTTGAACGTCTTAAGAAACATGAACCGATGTGCACTAGGTCTTTATTGGTTGTATTTACTGCATGAGCCACTGTTTATAATCCCTATGGTTGTGTTGGGCATGGTATAGGAGGAGATAAGAGCTCATAGAATTGGGGAGTTAAGTGCGCCACCCCATGAATGGTATTAAGGAACACAACCCGTCAATTAAAACAAGGTTACAATTCAATAGGTAGGATTGGATAGCTAGCAAGGAGTAACATATCATAGGTAGACATGCTTCACTTATCTTGTAGAACCCTAGTTTACTTTTCTTGTTAATTAGTTTAAATAGTAGCTTTTTAGTTAGTTGATTAGCAACTAATTCCGCCCTTAGACCTAGTTAGATTAATTTCAATCCTAACGACACTATTCCTAGCTGAACGATCAATCCCCCGGTACTTGTCACTATACTATACTACAACGATCAGGTACACTGCCTGGTGGGGGTTGTAAGCTTCTCAAGATCCCTTGAGAGGTAAAGCCTGGTGCGATTCCCACGTATCAGTAATGTTGTGGAAAAGAAAAGGAAGAAGTATGAGACCAAGTGTGAAGACAATGGATACAAGTTCGTCCCTTTCACTTTTTCTACGTTTGGGGAACTTGATTTGGAAGCTTTGAATACACTTTCGTGTGTCGGGGCTATTGCCAGCAGCCACTCTAACAAAGTTAAGAGCGGTGCTTTTATTTTTCATCGAGTTAGTTTGTGTGTTCAAAAAGGAGTGGGGGCACAGATAGTGTCTAGACTCCCCTCCAATTTCATGTAATTTTCTTGGTTTCAATGAAAAATTATTATTATTAAAAAAATTAAAAATAATAATAATAATAATAATAATAATAATAATAATAATAATAATAATAATAATAATAATAATAATAATAATAATAATAATAATAATAATAATAATAATAATAATAATAATAATAATAATAATAACGGGCGGTGTGTGTGTGTGTGTGGGCGAATTTGGCGATTCACAGTGTTCTCCTTGATCCTGTATCTTCTTCTTCGTCCCTGCCTTCATTGATCCAATGCCATCTGTTGCATCTTTGTGGTATATCATCATCTTATCGTTCTTTATTCTTTATTTTCCAGTTCTTTTTTTTAGGGTTTTTGTTTTTTGAAAACCGTTATATTATTTCATCCGCTGTTGTATTTGGTTCTGGGTGATCTTGGGGTATTGTTTATGCCAGTTTAATTGTCGGTTGATCCTGCCAGGGTTGGTTCAGTCTGTTTTCCCCATAACAGTTGTGGCCTACGTTCACAATCTGCTAGGGTTTTTTTCTAAACGGCTAGGGTTTCTGTGGTGGGGTCTATTTCGAGTTCTTCAAAACATTAGTGGTTATCTGGGTTATAGTCGATATTGTGGTAGGGGTTTGGTACAAGATTCGATTCGGTCAGTGTGGTTGGCTTGTGTCGTCGGATTCTTCGTCTCTTGTTTCGGGTATCTTTCACAGACTTGCTTCTAAACTACCGGTTGTGGTCTTTGGTACGAGTTGCTTCTTCGGCAGTATCGACTTCTTATTGCTTGTGCTATTTTGGTTCGCATTTTGGCATTGTAGTTCAGTTAGGGCCTGTTTTGGTTCGCGTTTAATAACAGGTGGGTTGCTTTACAGTTTGGTCATTTGCATGCATTTTGGATGGCCCTCTAGTTATAAGAGCTTTCTTGGATACAGTAGGCTTATTAATATATTTATGAGATAGATTGTCCCTTTTATGGCTAGTTTTGGTGCTTTCTTGTCCGTTGCAAGGTTATGATGGTTGTAGTGGGGGAAATGGTAAAAGGCTTACTAAGAAATATTTCATTGATCACTTGAGTACTCGACATTTTAAAACTAATGTCTTGAAGGCATCCCACAAAGCACTTATTGCGAGTGACCTTACCTTATTTTCTGCATTTGATCTGGCTCTTCATTAGGTGGGCATATGGCTTTGTGGTGTTTGTTTGTGCACCCACACGTTTAGTAAGAATTGTAAACATGCCGATGGTTTTGTGGTTTCAATGCCTAGTTTTGATGAAGTGGCGATCCACGGTATCCCTGTGCCTCCTAGACCAGTTTTGGACACGGGTGGTGGTGCCGATATTGTGCCGTCTGGTACCCTTGCTACTGATGAGGTTGTCGTAGAGGCGGATGTTGTTGAGTCTTGTTGTTTTGATATTAATCTTCTTGATCAGGTTTTTGTGAAGAAGTTGCACACGGTTAAATGTATTCCCCCCAGGTTGTGGCTTGGGTTTGCTAAGCTTTTTCGTAGGTTGTCGGTGTGGGTGCAACTCCTTATCTTGCTAAGTTGTGTTCTGTCTACTTTCGTACCTACTAATAGAGCTCAAAGACGATCTGGTGAGAGAGAACGGTGTCAGTTTGAAGGTATTTCTCGTGCTATTCTTAGATGGAAGGATCCCGTAGACAGGCTTGGTTTTGTGTTGGATCGTTAGTCTGGAGTTACTCCATCTGTCAGTTTGATGAAGAAACCTAAGGAACAAGACGATGCTAATCTTGTTCAATGCAAACGTAAATTAGGAGATGGGCACTTTAATGCGGCTATCAAGGTACTCACATCTTCAGGCATTGCCCCATCTACTCCTGATACACTACACGAGTTAGAGGCTAAGCACCCCTATGCCCTACCCCTATCTTCGTCTTCTTTTCCTTTGGGGATGGGGATGTCCTTTCTGTCCATAAAGATTTGGTGCTGAACAGAATTCGTAGTTTCCCCAAGGGGACTTCTTGTGGTCGGAATGGGCTTAGAGCACAACATTTAATGGATATTTTGGGAGGGGTTGCTTCTGCTGTTGCTGATGAGCTACTTGGATCTATTACCAGGGTTTTCAACCTGTTCCTCAGTGGAAAGTTCCCTACTCAAATAGGGGGTATATAGCTAGTGCCCCTTTGACTCCCCTAGTCAAGCATGGTGGTGGTATACGTCCTATAACGGTTGGTACTGTATGTCGGAGGCTTGTTTCTAAGGTGGCTCCTTCTATCGGTAACTCCATGAGCTCGTATTTGTAGGATTTTCAATTTGGTGTTGGTGTTCCTGGGGGTTGTGAGGCTATTTTGCATTCAGTGAACCGGCTTGTTGAGTCTAAGGGTAACGAGGTTGGGATTTCTATGCTTTTGGTAGATTTTAAGAATGCTTTCAATCTTGTTGATAGGAGCATTTTACTTCAGGAAGCTAGGATGTGGTGCCCATCCATTGCTCCTTGGGTTGAGTTTTGTTATGCTCGGCCCGCTAGGCTTTATTATGATGACTCGATTCTTTGGTCTTGTCAAGGGGTTCAACAAGGGGATTAATTAGGACCGTTGTTGTTTGCCTTAGCTTTGCACCCGCTGATCCTGTCAATTAATAAGTCTTGTGGGCTTACTCTTCAGGCCTGGTATCTTGATGACGGTACTATTATTGGAGATACCCTTATGGTTGCCAAGGCGTTTGACATCATTAGGAAGGATGGTCCAGCTCGTGGTTTATTTATGAATGTTGATAAGACTGAACTTTTCTGGCCTGTGGAGGATCCTAGAAGTAAGGTGGAGGGTGTTTTTCCTATAAATATCTCCGGCCCGCTCAATGGTGTCAAACTTCTTGGTGGTTCGGTTAGTTTGGATTAAAGATTTTGTCGGGATTTGGCTTTAAAAAGGGTATCTGATGGATCTAGACACCTTGAATTGTGTTAGATTGATACTTTGAGTTATATTACTAAGTATGCGGAATTTACTTAGTAACACTTAGAAGTTTGATTGTGAATGAAACAGTTGTTTATGAATGAGAACAATATATGTAACAAATGATTAGCTCCAATATTATTAATGATAATAATACGAGTGATCTTTGTATCACTAGGGTTACACCTTGAAGCTCTAGAAAACATATGTCTAACCTTTAACCTAGGATCTCCTTTTGTAGCACAAGAAGTCCTCTTCTACAAGATAAGTATAATGCTAATAGAATAAGATATACACAAGATCAATTCTATATTTATCTAAACACATTTCCTAACAATTATCTAAACAGCAGTGGTAATATATGTTCTTGCAGTGGTAATGAGTTTCCACTGCAAGTACATTCTTCAGCAGTTGTAATGTCTTCACTAGCCGTGGTAACTGTTAGTATAATTCCCAACAATCCTCCCCTAAACTTATGATTAATAAACAAATCAATAAGTTTCTTCAAGTAATCAGCAAACATGAGGATATGGGAATTCTTCCAAACACTAATCTTCTTCTTCTTAACTATTTATCAGCTCTCACACTTTGATCATAAATTCTTTGCAGCAAATCTTCTATGACTTCACTTCCTTCCCAACACCTAAGCTTCACTGACATCATCACAGTTAATACTCCAGCTCTCAATGGATATTCTTTCTCTGCAAGCATAAACACATCAACTCCATCTTAAGTAGAAAGATGATGTACAACACTTGAGTCATAAAACTTCCACAAAGTACTCATGTTGTGAGCTTCAAATCTCCAATATCTGTCACTTGGGTCAGGTTCATATAATCTTCTGAAGTGAACCCATAACTCCTTAGACTTGACATCAACAAGTTCATCCTTCTTGAACTGATCTTGAACAATCCTCCACAAAGTATCCAAGTCTTCTCTATCACAAGATCTAACAATGTCTTCAAAATCTCTGCAAATACTTGTGACACTTCTAGTTCTGATAATCTTCCAAGTAACTCCAAAATCATCAGAATAGATTTCCAACCAACTACTGGATATTTTGTTTGTAGAGGTTCAATATTAAGTACATCAGTCTTTATAAATATCATGTTTGTAACTTGCTCTTTTGTCAACTTGCTAGGACCCTCTTTTGCTTGAGATGACTCCTGAGTCTTCAATTTCTTTGCATCTTTTGATCCAAGACTCACTCCAGACCTTTTTGTCTTCATTACTACAGGTTCTTGATCCATAGGAATGAAATTGCTATCTTGTCTTTTAGTCCTGTAGTAAATACCTTCAATTTGATCATGTGACATTCCTTTGAATTGAGCCATCTTCATATTGCCAACATGACAACAAAAAGTCTTCATCTCAGCAATTATATGTGCCTTTGTAAGTTTCCTTGGCTTCTTTTGACCTTTTCTTACATCCCCAATGATATCATCAAGAGCCTGCTGATTCTTCATTTGAATAAAATCTTTTAGTTGAGCAGACCTTTGTTCTTCATTCAAGGTTGCATTTGCAATAAGTTCAATAACCTTCTTTCTGATAATAGGATCATTGTTAATCATGTAGTCAATCTCTTCCTCTGTAGGCACATAAGTAAACATTGGAGGTTTCTCATGTATGACAGTTGGTGGAACAACTGAAAGTGGTTCTGCCATTACTGCTTCAAGTTTGTCCAACCTCTTTACTTCCAAAAAACTAGCAACTTAATCTTCCTCTAGCTTTCTCTTCTTTTCATTCTCTGTTGCAGCTAATTGCTCTGCCAATCTTGCATCAAAATCAATCTGAGCTTGATCTTTCTTAGAAATCTTTGTTGTTTGCTCTTGTTCTGAACCAGTCACAATAGCTTTTCCTTTGACTGTTCTTATTCTGTCAGCTTCTTCCTCTGCAGTGGTAACATTTTGGCTATCAGTGGGAATGTTTTCACTTGCAATGGAAATATTTTGATCAGTGGGAACTTGTTCTGCATCAGTGGAAATTGGTTGAGCAGTTCCAACTATATCATCAAAATTAAAATTAGCATCAGCATCGTTATCATAATCTTCCCCAAAGTCTAACTTCCTCCCTGATGAGGCGAAAAATGATCCATTTTTAGGGGGTCATTTAAGCCCGAATCCGACTTTATTTGATCAAATATTGCCCTAAATCGCTCCTTTTGTGATTTTAGGTGTTTAGAGAGTGAATTCTGGAAAAGAGGCTATTTTGGACGTTTTTGGAGCATAAAGTGAAGAAAACGGCAAAGTACCAAAAATCCATGCTGAAGATACAAGGTGACGGCGTCAAGACTTCCTTCTTGACGGCGTCAGACATGAAGAATAAAATACCGTAGCTGGTGACGGCGTCAGATGGTTAGGTGACGGCGTCAAAGTGTCCAAGAACAAAATACCGTAGGTGGTGACGGCGTCACATAGGCCGTCACAAGTGGATCTAGGGCGTCCGAGGAAGTATATGGCGGCGAGGTGACGGCGTCAGACTTTACTCTTGACGCCGTCAGAACGATTTTCCTATATATAGTTTTCTAGTTTTTTCATTAAAAAAGAGGAGAAGTTTTGGTGAAACCCTAAAGACGATTTTGGTGCCTCTTTTACAGGTTTTTCAAGGGTTCCAAACCCTTGAGACCTTGCATTGTAATTGAGATAAGTATATTTTTAATTCAATCAATATGTCTATGTGTTGGTTGTTTATCTTTTGTTCTTATCTTAATTCTACTATGCTAGGCTAGATTTCCTTTGTGTTTGCTTAGATCTAATGAAACCTAGATGTTGATTATGTGTTGATTACTTGTCTATTCTTGTTTTGGATGAATGATATTATATGTTAGGCTTAAGAAAACTGGCAGATCTCCAAATGGTAACATGCTTGAACGTCTTAAGAAACATGAACCGAGGCGTACTAGGTCTTTATTGGTCGTATTTAATGCATGAGCCACTGTTTACAATCCCTATAGTTGTGCTGGGTCATGGTGTAGGAGGAGATAAGAGCTCATAGAGTTGGGGAGTTATGTATGCCACCCCACGAATGGTATTAAGGAATACAATCCGTCATCCATACAAGTGTAACAAGTAATTGACATGTAAAAGATATCTAGGGAGTAATGAAGTCTAAGTAAACACAATTTCTCCAAACACTGCTCACAACCATAGTTTAAATTAGTTTAATTTCATTTTCATTAGTTTAATTTAGTTATATTATAGTTTTGGGTTAGTTGAATAGCAACTAATTCCGCCCACTCTTCCAAAACCCGAGATTTTACTTGCTTTCATTAAAATATAAAAACACAAAAATAATCATCTTTCATCTCTAGAACTATTAATTAGGCTTTCTAATCCTAGCGACACTATTCCTAAGCTGAACGATCAATCCCCCGGTACTTGTCACTATACTATACTACAACGATCAGGTACACTGCCTGGTGGGGGTTGTAAGCCTCGCGAGATCCCTCGAGAGGTAAAGCAAGGTGCGATTCCCATGCATCAAGTTTTTGGCGCCGCAGCCCGGGGAATAGTTATTGTCTAGGTTAGGATTTCTTTTTATTAGGTCTACTTGCTAGATTCCTTTCTAGTAAGATTTTTATTTTTATTTTTTAGGACTTCTTTAGTCTATCTTATTTCTTTGTGCCTTTGTTAGTAAATTAAACTCATTGACTAATCCGTTGGCCATTATGGAGTACGCGAATCCACCATACCACCAACCAAAAAGGCCATTCTACCCTGTTGACATCTCGAATTTCAAACAATATCGAGATGAACCCATATATGATGCATGGACTCGTTTTAAAATTTTACTTCGAAAATTCCCTCATCATAGTTTCTCTTTATCATCCCTAACCGAAATCTTTTACTATCGTGTCAGCCAATGTGACCAAATGCGCATCGATGATTTTGCCGATGGGGGCCCTAGTGAATTAAATGATGAAGAAGCGTGGGATACCATTGAAAACTGTGCCCAATATTATTATAGAGTAGATGATGAGTGTGTAAATACTCATCATTTTTGTCTTATATGAACTGCCAAAACGTCCAAAAACACTCAGTAATGCATCAAAATACTAAAAATATTCCAAAATTGTGTTTTATACGTTTTATATGCAAAATGTTTAAAAACAAATGAAAAACGAACAAAGTTTGCATAATTGGCAGTTTCAGTCCCTCAAGTTTGAAATATTGACAAAACTAGTCCCTGGTCACTCAAAACTTGTACAAATGTCATAAAAGGCCCTTGGGATTCATAAGTTGCAAGGAAAAGTCCTTTGAAGTTAAAATTTACAAATTTACAACTTTGGTCCCTCAAATTTGGAAAAATGTCAAAATCAGTCCCTGGGTTATTTAAAATGGAAAATTTATCAAAATAACCCTTGAACTATTCCTAAATGACATATTTGGTCCTTTGTGTTAATATTTGATATTTACAGGTTTAACCCTTCAAGTTTCAGAAAATTACAAGAATGGTCCCTGGAGTTTGGGAATTGTCAGTTTTAGTCCCCGGGTATTTAAAAAATAAAAAAATATCAAAAATATCCATGTACTATTCATCAATGGCAAATTAGGTCCTTGTGATAAACTTTGGAATATTTACACAACAGCCCCTCAAGTTTACCTAAATTACAAAATTGGTCCTTGTGTTTTCCAAGTTACAAAAACCAAACGGACCTAATTCTATTACAACCAAACAAACAAACCCATGTTACTAAACCTAAGCCCACCCAAGCCCAGTTACCATTTAGCCCAGTCCACACCTTTGTTTGACCCCGGTCAAAGCAATACCAGACACCACCCTTCCCACCCTTTTACCTCCAAAACCAAACCACCTGGTATCACCTCCCCCCTCCATCACCACTTGCTCTCACCCACACCTTATCCCTTCCAAATCACTCCTCCCAAGGGTAATTAATGCCACCCCCTCCTAGTCTATACCTCACAGACCCAATTGGCTTAAAAGCCATTTTTCCCGCCAAATTGGTACCAAGAACAAGAGACTCCTATTGGCTGCTATGAGAGGTGGGATATGACCAGTGGGACCCACACAACCCAATGGATGCTATAAAGTGAGGAAGAAGCTGAAGTGGAGCTGTATTAGTTTTAGTCTTAGCTTAGTATAGTCGTAGGTAATGTAATTTACTCATTAAGTTGTATTTTCAATTAAAACAAGTTTGTATCAGTTACTCTTATGTATTTCAATCTTTAGTAAAAGTTAATTTCAAGTTTCATGCCGTATCTAAGTTTATGCCATTTTCAAGTTTAATCAAGATTTCAAAAAGCTCACCTATTATTGTTAGTTGTAGTTAAAGCATTTCATAAGCTCATATAAGCTTATTTACAAGTTTTAAAAGGTTACAAAGCAGTAAAAAACCAGATTAGTTAGGTTTCTCAAAAATACTCAAAAATCATAAAAAAAAATAGATAATAAATAAAAATTCAGTTTCTGAAGGGCAAGAAGCAAGGAGCAGGGAGAATTATTAAATTCTAATGGGTTAGTACCTCAAGGGAGGTGTAGGTTGTGGTTTGGTGCCCTGGTACCTCAATTTTCAGTTTGGCTTGGATTAAATTTGTAAGCCTATTTTTCATTTCATGCATTATGTTGTAGAAGCACTTAGTTATAATTAATCTTTGCTAATTTATAGTTTCTAAGTATGATTAAGTAAGTTTGTTAACTAAAGAAGTTGTTTGTTCATTTAAATCATTTGCTCTTAAAAAATTCTCATTTACTCAGTTTAAGTAGCTTAGTTGTTATTTATATGTTGCATACTGATATGATTGATATTCTGAGCTCCTATGATCTCATAACATGTTATTACAATCTTAAGAGTCAGTATTATGGTTTAAATCAGGAAGATACTATGAAAATCATCAAATCAGTTAGTTTGAGGGGTGTTTGGAATTGTTAACTTGAAGGTGTTGTGATTGTTCTTTGTGACCAAATCCTATATAGACCACTCACCAAAGTCCTAATTAAGTCCAAACAGTCCTTACTTTACCCATTTTCATAGCAAAAAGTCAAATCACCCTCAATCCAACCCAACAGTTAACTGTTGGGTCAGTTGGGTCCAAAACCAACCCATTTTGTTTATACATGATCCTAGCAACTCTAGTTAGTCACCTTATAGCTTATTTTATCATTATCAGTAAGTTAGAAGCAATCAAAACTCAGATAAGTCAACCTAGTAGTTTTTCACAAAAAAGTCAAATAGCTTGTCTCAGGTTTTTCCCAAAGTTGAGGGAATTTTTGTGAATTTTGTGGTGATATTTAGAGTTTGAGCTTTTAAGGTCTTGTAGTATACCACCTCATCTCCAAGTTCCCATATCCATTATAATTTTAGCAATTTTCTAGTGGGCCCCACAATCCTCCAAAGAGGACTGCAGGGCAAACATCTGTTCTGTAGCAGCAGAACTCAGGCCAAACACCACCATTGGTGGTGGGTTTGTGGCCACCACAGTGGTCCCCACACCAAGGTTTTGGGTTTTCCCAACCCCCCTCCTACCAGAGTCACCCCTTTGACTTTTAGTTTGACCCTCAGCTCACTGGACCCCACCTGGAAATAGCCACAAAGTCTGTCCCCAGTCTGTGGTAATTTTCAAAGTGCAAAGTGCTTATCTGGTCTTAAACAACTTATTTGTGCTTATTGTTTGTTGTTCCTAGCTTATTTGAGTTTGTTAAACTTGTTTGTATCTGTTTTCACCATTGTGGACCCCACCTTAAGCCATTTGACCACATTTGACCAAACAGTCAACCAAAGTCAACTGTTTAAGACAAGGGGGTGTTTACAGCTTATTTATAAGCTAATTTTCAAAGTGTTTTCACAAAAAGTCTTTGATTTTAAGTATAAAGTTAGTTTGTAAAAGAAAAATCCAAAAAAAATCAAGTTTAAAAAAGTGATAGTTTCTATTTAATTCAACTTAATTCTAATTTTCATTTTTAGATTTTAATTAAGTCACTAGTGTTTTTATATTTTTATTAAATACCTTATATAGTAAAGTAATTTTGATAATTTTTTCAGATTTTTATTTTGTCATTTAGTGTTAATTAGATTTAATTTTAATTTTCTTTATTATTAATTAATATTAAGTATTAAATAGCTTAATTAGTTTTTATAAGGTTAAATCTAGTTTTTATAATTTTCCTAGTTCTAATATAGTATAATAAGTTTTTAGAAAATATATTTTCAAATTTTACTGTTCATTTTATATTTTTCTTATTTTAATTGTTTAAATTAGTATTAAGTTAATTAAAGGTAAATAATTATTAGTTTAATCTTAAAACATAATTTTTAGAGTTTTTATAATTTTGTAGGATTCCTGTGATGGTTAAGTAATTTTATAAATTTTCTTGTAATTTTCTAAGTTACTTTAGTATTAATATTAATTAAAAGTAGTTTAATTAGTTTAATTAAGTTAAATAGTTTTCTATTTATAAAAAACCCACAAAAAGACAAAAATATTTATTTTTATTTTTTATACTTTCTTCAAGTTCTAATTTAGGTTTAGAAAATATTTTTGTTAATTTTTAGTTTAATTTAAATCATTTGTCATTTTTAGTTTATTTAAATTAGATTTTAATTTAGATTTTAAATAGTTTAATTAATTAAATAGTATTTAAATAGTATTTTTTATCATTTTCATTTTTAATTTTCAAGTTAGAAAAAGTGTCAAAAGCACCCCCTGTAGTTGTTAAATACCAAAACCCCACTTTTTCAGTCCGATTACGTAAATCTGAATTGTGAATACGTGTATATATCTGTTATCTGATTTTTGTGAATATTATATCTGTGTACAAATACCATCATAACAATAGCAATTTCAACTCCACATCATCTGGCTACTGTCCTCAGTGCCACTTTCTCAAAAACGATTTGAAACGACACCATTTCAATCTCGCTGGGACTTTAACGACCCGGGAAAACACTATACTATCACCGGAGTATTGATTCTAGGCTGTCTTTGACTTGTTGACCTTGGTCAATAATAATCTGACTGCTCTGAACCAATCAGTAGACAACCCAACAAACAACATCACAAATCAATCAAAAACAAGTTTGATGGAGTAAACAGGAAGTTTGTTGGGGGATGAATATACTCATGTTGAGATACATAGTTGGATGGCACCTAATATCATAGTACAAAACAAACATATAGGTAATCTAGGTACAATGGAGGATGAGGTGGATAATCCAAGCCTATAAAGTACCCCACAAGTCCTACCATCATTTGAGGCACATACACCGCCCGTGACTTACCCGGAAGAAGTAGAAGAGACTATAGGAACCCCAATTGAGGTAGAACCCTTGGACCAAGCACCACCAGAGGATATAGGTTTGAACACTTGTAGTGATAACCTTACTCCTAGTTCTAGGGAAGTTCCTAGTTTTGATGAACCGGAGCCTCAACCAAAACCATTACCTAATCTTCTATCCTTGGATGAAGATTTAGGAATTGAAATAGGTCCCGATCCACCCATCAAACCATGTAGTCCGGGTAGTTTTACGTTGAAGGTAGTAGACCCCAAGCCTTGTAGAGAAGAAGCCAACATAGGAGTGGACCATGACCTTACATACTTACATCACCCATTCATGATTGATCGTAAGAAACATTATGGGTTTAAACCGGGTTTATTAGGTCAAAATAGATCCCCAACTAGGAATCTCTCGAAGTTGATAGAAAATGATCCCTTCTTAGGAGAAAACTTCAACTCACTCATTGACCAAAGTGAACTAGGTAAGGTTATGATGAAAGGAGCACACCCGTTTGAGCATATAATTCATCCACCACTCTTCTCTCACGTGGCATACTTCCACCAAGATGGTGTGTATCGCTACTACCACCCGCACTTAATCCTAAGTGTAGGGAAAACCTCACCTTTATCCGTGAAATAAGGGTAGAGTCAGGCTCGTGACTCGAACAAAAACAAGCGCTTCTTGGGAGGCAACCCATGTTTTGTGTGATTTTATTTGTTTGATTGTTATTTGCTTCCGTATGCATGTTTTATTTTTATTGTTGGTTGATCATGTTTCTCAATTAAAATGTGGAAATACTTTATTACGTTGTTTGGCCTAGTCTTAACTTCAACCTAAAGGTATTTTTGCAAAAGATAAGTGTAAGGGGAAACCCCAAATATGTTTTTAAGAAACAAACCGATCATGATTCTCCACAATATTTAATGAACATGTATATTCGTATTTGTTAGAGTCAAATGCTTGTATTGAGTCATAATGAAGTTTTGCAGGATTTTCCAGGAAGTAGGACAAAGTTTTTCCAGAAATTTTCCGGAAACTTAACATAAGAATTTCTGCAGGTCCATTCTGACGGCGTCAGGGTATTGCTCTTGACGGCGTCAGGAGTTAAAAATCTGGAAATTTTACTGGTTTTGTTTTTCTAACGGAGTCTTATGGTTTTTGTGAATTATTAAGTTTTATAATCTCCAGAAAATCTGCAAACTTCATTCCACAAGCATTATATCTTACTTTGTTTTCTAGGATTTAGTAACTTATATAGGATGCCGCCGATTTTACGCGAGGTTGCCTTGTCTACTTTTGTCAGGATTTACAGGTTATTTATGACAAGAAGATGATTTATATTCTGGAAGGGAAGCTTTGATTGTTCATTTTCTTGGAGGAAGATTTAACCTGGCCAACCTAAAATCCATACCGAGCGAATCAGGGGAGTATTTGATTTCATTCTCTTTACTTTTTACTTTTACATTCTTTACTTGAACATTGGGGACAATGTTCATCCTAAGTGTAAGGGGAGGGTAAAAAGATGATACCTTAATAAAACTATGAGAAATACTTGTTAGTGTAATTTTAGCGCCAAATTTAAAATTTTTTACAACATTTAGGAGTGAAACTTTAGCCATAGCAAGCGTCTCATGGATAGGAGGTTGTATGACTAGCACATAACCGTACATTCAGAAAAATTTTCCACCCAAAAATGTGAGGTTCGCCTTTAGTTTTGATAGGAAAAGCATTCATTATTAGTGCTTATGAGTGTACCGGTAGCATTTAGATTCTAGAACTTGCGTTAGTGATGCATCCCGAGACCGCTAGTGAGACTACATTCGTGTAGTAGGATTTACTACATGATAAGAGGCATTAGGATCACCCTTGTGTTAAACCCGTATTATAATTACTTGACCATTTAAGTCATATTACTTGGCTAGTTAAGTCAACTAATTTTTCCCACACCCTTAGCGTTGTACTCATTTTTAGTACACGATACCCCTAGTACACCCCTCCGAGCCTATCTTTTCGTTTCTAACTTTAAGCATTTTACTTAAAGGAAGAATTTGTTACACCCCACTTAAATGTACACCCAAATCGCCTTAGCCTTCCGTGTATGCGCTCATTTTTAGTGCATTATTGTTATTTGTTAAACCCTAAGTTAACTTTCTAATTGATTACATGGTTGCTAAGTCGAGTCATATCCTTGTACATATTGTTTTGGGACGATTGGGACTCATGGGTAAGTACTTATTTTATGGAGTAATGGGGAAGAACATAATATTATTACCCCCATATGTACATTAATCTTAAAAGTGCTCCAAGTGTTTTGATTTTCTTAATTCGAGTCATTAGATTAGTTAATGTAAAGTATATAAATATTCAAGTGTAAGGGGATTGCTCATACCCCTATGATGTATTATTTTGGATGGTAGGGTAAGAGTGTATGCAAAAAAAAAAATAAATAAATAAAAAAAATAGAAAATAAAATTAAAAAAAAATAAAAAAAAAAAAGAAAAAAAGAAAAAAAGAAAAAAGAAAAAAAACATACGGACTACCATCCCGTTTCATTCTATGTTCATTTTATGTTTTTTGTTATTTTTCATTTATTAGCTTAAGTCGAGTCTAGTCTTGGGTTAGCAACGCCATCTTGTACATGTAATTAACCGAGATTGTTAACTCGCCACCAGTAAAATTCCCTTTATCCAACAAAACCATGTAATTCATATCCCTACACCTAAGGTTATAACCCTTTAAAAGACCTCTTTGATAGTTTATCCTAGGTGCTTACGCCATGTGGTGGAGGTTTGATCCTTTCCCAAGCCTATGGTAATCTATTTTGCTATGACAGGTAGTGAGAGATATCTTCCATTTCCATAATGTTATATTACTTTATTACACCCGAGAGATGTAAGTATCTAAACACTATTTGTGAGGTGCTTGTGTATGACCTCCGTGCTTGTCTATTGGTCTTTAGTGGAACGATTATTTGTTGTAATTACTTTTATATTAGTGTTAAATGACCCCTAACTTGTCTTTTGAGTAGAATAAAAGCTCATTTGCTTGAGGACAAGCAAATCTCAAGTGTAAGGGTATATGATGAGGCGAAAAATGATCCATTTTTAGGGGGTCATTTAAGCCCGAATCCGACTTTATTTGATCAAATATTGCCCTAAATCGTTCCTTTTGTGATTTTAGGTGTTTGGAGAGTGAATTCTGGAAAAGAGGCTATTTTGGACGTTTTTGGAGCATAAAGTGAAGAAAACGGCAAAGTACCAAAAATCCATGCTGAAGATACAAGGTGACGGCGTCAAGACTTCCTTCTTGACGGCGTCAGACATGAAGAATAAAATACCGTAGCTGGTGACGGCGTCAGATGGTTAGGTGACGGCGTCAAAGTGTCCAAGAACAAAATACCGTAGGTGGTGACGGCGTCACATAGGCCGTCACAAGTAGATCTAGGGCGTCCGAGGAAGTATATGGCGGTGAGGTGACGGCGTCAGACTTTACTCTTGACGCCGTCAGAACGATTTTCCTATATATAGTTTTCTAGTTTTTTCATTAAAAAAGAGGAGAAGTTTTGGTGAAACCCTAAAGACGATTTTGGTGCCTCTTTTACAGGTTTTTCAAGGGTTCCAAACCCTTGAGACCTTGCATTGTAATTGAGATAAGTATACTTTTAATTCAATCAATATGTCTATGTGTTGGTTGTTTATCTTTTGTTCTTATCTTAATTCTACTATGCTAGGCTAGATTTCCTTTGTGTTTGCTTAGATCTAATGAAACCTAGATGTTGATTATGTGTTGATTACTTGTCTATTCTTGTTTTGGATGAATGATATTATATGTTAGGCTTAAGAAAACTGGCAGATCTCCAAATGGTAACATGCTTGAACGTCTTAAGAAACATGAACCGAGGCGTACTAGGTCTTTATTGGTTGTATTTAATGCATGAGCCACTGTTTACAATCCCTATAGTTGTGCTGGGTCATGGTGTAGGAGGAGATAAGAGCTCATAGAGTTGGGGAGTTATGTATGCCACCCCACGAATGGTATTAAGGAATACAATCCGTCATCCATACAAGTGTAACAAGTAATTGACATGTAAAAGATATCTAGGGAGTAATGAAGTCTAAGTAAACACAATTTCTCCAAACACTGCTCACAACCTTAGTTTAAATTAGTTTAATTTCATTTTCATTAGTTTAATTTAGTTATATAATAGTTTTGGGTTAGTTGAATAGCAACTAATTCCGCCCACTCTTCCAAAACCCGAGATTTTACTTGCTTTCATTAAAATTTAAAAACACAAAAATAATCATCTTTCATCTCTAGAACTATTAATTAGGCTTTCTAATCCTAGCGACACAATTCCTAAGCTGAACGATCAATCCCCCGGTACTTGTCACTATACTATACTACAACAATCAGGTACACTGCCTGGTGGGGGTTGTAAGCCTCGCGAGATCCCTCGAGAGGTAAAGCAAGGTGCGATTCCCACGCATCACTCCCCTTAAACTCTACATCTGATTTCCTCCCCTGTTTGGAAGAATCTCCCAAATCTTTACTAGAAACTGCAGAAAACTCATCCTGAAGTGAAGATGATGAAGGGAACACAACTTTGGCAGATCTTTTCTTCTTGAGACTCTCAACTTCATTCTGCAATCTTTGAATCTCTGCCTTCAGTTGATTTAGCTCTGTGGCATGTTGTACTTTGGTCTGTGCCAGATCTTTCTCCAGAGCTTGAACCTGCTTGACTAATTTTGTACAGATGTCCATCAATTCAGGTAGTTGCACACTGCCCTCAACACTTCCAACTGTGTTACCTGTTGGGAGAGGTGAATCATGGGGCATTGATTCAGACTCTTCCCTAGTTGGACTAGGATTAAGCCTTGAACCACCGCTGCTTGTCCCTAAACCAAAAGGTTCAGCAACATGCAATGTTGAGATGAGAGAAGTTGGCTGTTTATGCCTTCTCTCATAAGTGTGAGTGACTGCAGGGGTATGGTGAATTGATGGAACAACAATATTGGGTGTGTTCTGGGATACAACTGGGATGGTTGCATCTTCACCCTGTACTTGTGAAATTTTAGCAAGCATTTGAGGAAAAAGTGGATGAACCTCCCCATTCCAAAGACCAGAAGCCTTACTCATGTTTTGAAAAACTTTTGGCTTAAGACAGGAGGTTTCATAAATTCTATTGTGAGGTTGCAGTTGAAACTCATTTAACACTGCTTGCACAAACCTTGGATACATCAAAAATTTATATGGACTCTTTACATTGCCTTTCATATTATTGAAAATAAACTTTGAAAAATTGAAAGTTCTATCAGTTGCCAAACAAACCAAAGGATAAGCCATGGTTGATGCAAATTGTTCATAAGATGTTTTCTTAGGACTTAGGCAATGTAAAAGAGTGTGAATGAAAAATCTCCAATGGGGACAAAAACATCCTTTTCTGAAAGTTACTTTTTGTTCAGATGTATCATACCCCATTAAAGCAATATTTTCAAAGATATCTGAATTGGGTAATGTGATGATATCATTGAGATCATCCAATTGGAGAATTCTCCTCAAGGATGACTCAGTAACATTAATGGTTACCCCATCCACTGTGGCTCTTAGAGCTTCCACAGATTCATGTGTGTCTTCCTGTTCAAGAGTTATGGACTCCATAGTGTTCCAGAACTGTTTGATATGAGAGACATAGATTGTGGGATTAATAGTTAAGGCATACCTTATATGAGTTGTATTTAGAAAATCCACAATCTGATAAAAAACAGGGCCACTCTTCTCGTTTGACTTTTGTAGATAGACCACTTGGTTGTGCTCCTCGACAAATTTTAGAATCGCCATGATATTTGTGAAAATAGAATAAAAGTGTTGGTAATCAAGATAAAAATCAAGCCGTATGATGATCAATTTATACTAATAGGGTTTGAGGAGGTTGCATAATGGGAATTATCTTTAGAAAGATTTATCTTTGGAAAAGAATAAATTATAATAGGTAAGAAGATAATTCACAAAAGATTTACCCTATTAATAAGGAAAGATGGTTATATTTACAACGGCTAGTAAAAAATAGATTACTGACACAACAGTTGTAACGGCTAGTTCACCAATGGAAAAATTACTCTTGCAGTGGTAACTAATGAACTACCAGTGGTAAAATTTTCACAACATATCAAAGAGCAGTGGTAAGTAAAACATGAAAATTAGCTGCTCTTATCATAGTTTTTAGCAAACTACCAGCTATCAATGGATTTGATATGTCTTTACCATGAGCCGTTTGCTATGGACTAGCCAACTCTTGATCACTTGGAGTATGGTGAGTTGATAACCACATAGTTTTTGGTAAACTATCAACCATAAACAGATTTGGTAAGTCTTTACCAGGAGCCGTTTGCTCTGGACTAGTTGATTCTTATGTGGATTAGACATGGTGAATCAATAACCATTTGTTGTGTGTCTATGATACACACCTTATAACTCCAATGACTCCAATAATATGGTTTGTATGCTGCAGAACAAAGTAACACTCAACTTAACCCATAAAGATTTAACCCAAAGTAACTTTTTAACCAAGTTACTATTCACAAAATTATCTTCCAAAAGTTAACCCGATAATAACCAAATTTACTCCTCCAACCTACCAAAACAGGTAAGAGTAAATATTCTTCATTAATTAGAATTCGACCTTGACTTTGCTTATAAAAGGGGGCTCAAAAACCTTTATCTTTCATCAACAAACCTCTTCAATAACACAAACCCTTTACCAACACAATGAGCTGGTTCCCAATTGTCTACATATCCTCAGATGATTCATCTGATGAAGAGATCAGCTATTGCAAAAACTCAGAGGAACCATCTACAGGGTGGAGTGATTACTTTCCTCCAAGTGCTACCACATCCACATCATCCAACATGAAATCTAAAAAGGCTGAAGCTTCACCTACTCCATCCTTGGAGTTCTATTCCAATTCTTCCTCTGATGATGATGATGATGATCCAACCTTCAATCTTTCCAAAGAACTTCCAAAGGCCCTCACCGTAGCATTGAAGTCTGCCATAAGCAACATGAAGTGGCCTGCTGTTGAGGAGCCTGCACAAGCACCAAGGCCTCCCAAGCAAGTTCTGGGACTTGCTTGTCCAACGAAGCAACTTTCTTTTGATGACAAGAGAATGAAAGCTTCCAAAGGCAAGCATGATTATGAGGGAAAGAGAAAGAAGCCTATGGAGTAGATGTTAGGTTGTTGGATTTGTTATGTGATGTTTTTCTGTTCTGGTGACAATGTTTTCTTGATGGTTGTTATGTACTTTCTTTATGCATCAATAAAAGTACTATTTCTTTATGCTTTTATCACCAATCTTTCCACTGTTGTATGATTATTTCCACTGTGCTTTTAATAACTCTGCATTCAAGTTAGCAGAAAACCATACATACATATACAAACAATACTAGTACCTAAAAACTATCCTGCAACACTGAAAAGTATTAGACATCAAAGATTTATGGATTTAGCATTCCAATACCTGTTACCAAGTATTGAAACCTACCCACATCAAGCCCTTTTGTTAATAAATCAGCATAATTGTCATCAGTATGGATTTTGACAACATTAATAAGCTTTTTCTCACAACAATCTCTAATAAAATGATGTCTAATTTCAATATGTTTAGTTTTAGTGTGTTGCACAGGATTTTTAATAATGCATATGGTACTACTATTGTCTATATAGATAATGGTGTTCATGAAATTGTACCCATAATCCATTAATTGATTCTGAAGCCATAAGATCTGAGCACAACAACTAGCAGCTGCTATATATTCTGCTTCAGTGGTTGAAGTAGCAACCATAGTTTGCTTCTTGCACTGCCATGACACCAATCTACATCCAAGAAATTGACATCCACCTGTGGTTGACCTTCTATCCAAACTTGCACCAGCATAGTCACTATCTGAGTATGTGACCAATTCCATAGGGGATTCTCTTGGATACCATAATCCTAAATTAGGATATGTCTTCAAATACCTAAAAATCTTTTCCACTGCTGTCATATGTGATGTCTTTAGAGTCACTTGAAATCTTGCACAAGCACATATAGCAAACATAATGTCTGGCCTTGATGAAGTAAGATACATCAAAGAACCAATCATAGACCTGTAAGTGTGCACATCAACATTAGCACCACTAGCATTCTTCAACAATAGATGAGTTGTCTTATCAGAAGGGGTATTTGAAGGTTTTGCATCAGTAAACTTGAACTTCCTAATAATCTCAGCCACATATTTGTCTTGACTGATAAAGATGCCTTCTTTACTCTGTTGTACTTACAGCCCAAAAAAGAATGTAAGTTCTCCCATAGAACTCATTTGAAATTCATCTTTCATCAGCTTTTCAAACTCTTTGCACATCTCTTGTCTAGTAGACCTAAAGATATTATCATCAACATATACTTGAACAAGCAAAATATCACCCTTGTCTTTCTTGATGAACAAAGTTTGGTCAATCTTGCCTCTATGAAACCCATTATTCAATAAATAAGTAGCTAAGGTTTCATACCACTTCTTTGGAGCCTGATGTAAGCCATAAAGAGCCTTAACCACTTTATACACTTTATTAGGGTGTTGAGGATCTTCAAAGCCTGGAGGTTGAGAGACATAGACCTCTTCATCAATTGTACCATACAGAAAGGCACTCTTAACATCCATTTGATAGACAGTAAAGCCCATAAATGATGCATAAGCTAGAAACAATCTAATAGCCTCAATTCTTGCAACAGGAGCAAAAACTTCTTCATAGTCAATACCCTCCTCTTGAGTGTATCCTTGAGCAACCAATCTAGCTTTGTTCCTTATTACAATACCTCTTTCATCTTTCTTGTTTTTGAAAACCTATTTAGTACCAATGACCTTCATACCATCAGGCAAGTCACAAAGAACCTAAACCTTTTGAAGTTTAAACTGCAACAATTCCTCTTGCATTGCTTCAACCCAGCTAGATTCTTCTAGAGCCATATAAACATTCTTAGGCTCCACTTGTGAGAGAAAACAGAAAAAACAAACACTCATTCTTCCTCCTATGCTTCTTGGACTCATAAACTTCACTAATGAACCCATGAATATCATCTTTCTTTGTCTGTCTTCTAGTCTTCACACCTGATTGAAGTTCACCAATAACATTATCAAGTGGATGCACTTTGTGAATTGAAGTCTGTGATGTGCTAGGAATATCATATGTTGTAGGCATGTTTGAGATCTCTACATCATCACTTGGTGATTCCTGGGATGTATGTTCCACATTTGGGCTATCAGTGGAAACTTCTGGTGTAGTAGTGGGAATTGAGTTACCACTGCTAGCAGGAATTTCTTTATTCAATACATCAAAATTCACATCATTTGCATCACTTTTCTTTTTAGAGTTATCAACAAAGTCCCAAAGTGGCATAACAATTTGATCTTCATCATCTTTGCAAGCTTCATCTTCATCAATGAATTCTTCTGAATCTTCAAGATCTTTGTCTCCTGTGCTTGAAGTAAGTGGTACATAATTCATTGTATTGGATAATGTTTCAAGATCAAATAGCCAATCTGGTCCTGAACCTGCCATGTTAGCTTTATTTTCAAGAAACTCAACATGCAAATTCTCTTCAATCTTCTTTGTTCTTAAGTTATAGACTCTAAAAGCCTTGCTAACCATGGAATATCCAATAAAGAAGCCTTCATCAGAATTTTCTTCAAATTTACCCAGATGATCAATGGTATTGAGAATAGTAACATGACACCCAAATGGCCTCATAAATTCCAAAGTAGGAGGTCTTCCTCTGAATAACTCATAAGGTGTCTTGTTCTTTGTTTTGACCACTAAAACCCTGTTCTGTATGTAACAAGCAGTGTTAACTGCTTCAGCCCAAAAAGTCACTGGAAGCTTTGAATCAGCTAACATGGTTCTAGCAGCCTCAATTAGTGTTCTGTTTCTTCTTTCAGCAACTCCATTTTGTTGAGGAGTTCTTGCAACACTAAATTCTCTCTTAATACCTTTGTCTCTGCAAAAATCATCCATAACTTTGTTCTTGAACTCTGTCCCATTGTCACACCTGATAATCTTGATCTTCTTTTCAACTTGATTTTCAACTTCAGTTATGAATGTCTTAAGGATGCCAGTGGTTTCATCCTTGGTTCTTAAAAAGAAAACCCATGACAACAAGACAATACTTCTTCAAATTGATGATGCTCACAGATGTAGGACCAAACAAGTCCATATGCAACATGAAAAGTGGATGATCAATAGAATTGAATGCTTTGGTCTTGCATGAAGCTCTGTGTTGCTTTCCTTTGAGACAGGCAACACAAGGTTGGTCATTTTCAAATCTTTTCTCTGGTAAACCTCTGACAAGTCCATCTTTCACAATCTTGTTGATAGTCTTGAAGTTAACATGACCAAGTCTTCGGTGCCAAAGCATGGATTCATCTAAAGTGGCTTTTGCAAGCAAGCAAGTAACATCATTATTAGCCACTATGTTCTTCATGTCAATGCTATATAGATTGCCTTTTCTAGGGATTTTAAGCAAAATTTCACTTTCATCAGGGAGCTTATAATCCTTAGATAAGATATAGCATTCATCTTCTGTGAATAGAACTCTATGCTTCTTGTCACACATCTGTGACACACTGATGAGGCGAAAAATGGTCCGTTTTTAGGGGGTCATTTAAGCCCGAATCCGAATTTATTTGATCAAATATTGCCCTAAATCATTCCTTTTGTGATTTTAGGTACTTGGAGAGTGAATTCTGGAAAAGAAGCCATTTTGGACGTTTTTGGAGCATAAAAGTGAAGAAAACGACAAAGTCTCAATTTTCCATGCTGGGAACAGTAGGTGACGGCGTCAAGAGTAATTTCCTGACGGCGTCAAACCTCAATAATAAAATCCGAGAGTTCATGAAGGCGTCAAGAGTTTTCCTGACGGCGTCAAAACCCCAAGAATTAAAATCCGTAGTTGATGACGGCGTCACACACAGGGCGTCAAGAGTAATTTATGTGACGGCTTAGGCCTTGACGGCGTCAGAAGTAGATCAAGGCCGTCCGAGGAAGTATTTGGCGGCGAGATGACAGCGTCACACCTTTGTTCTTGACGCCGTCATCCGTATTTTCCTATATATAGTTTTCTAGTTTTTCACATTTAAAGGGAGAAGTTTTGGGAGAAACCCTAAAGACGATTTTGGTGTAACTTTACAGGTTTTTCAAGGGTTCCAACCCCTTGATACCTTGCATGATTAATTAAGATAAGTGTTCTTCTAATTCAATCAATATGTCTATGTGTTGGTTGTCTATATCTTGTTCTTATCTTAATTCTATCATGCTAGGCTAGATCTCTTTTGTGTTTGCTTAGATCTAATGAAACCTAGATATTGATTATGTGTTGATTACTTGTTTATTCTTGTTTTGGATGAATGATTTATATGTTAGGCTTAAGAAAACTGGCAGATCTCCAAATGGTAACATGCTTGAACGTCTTAAGAAACATGAACCGAGGCGTACTAGGTCTTTATTGGTTGTATTTAATGCATGAGCCACTGTTTACAATCCCTATAGTTGTGCTGGGCATGGTGTAGGAGGAGATAAGAGCTCATAGAATTGGGGAGTTATGTATGCCACCCCATGAATGGTATTAAGGAATACGATCCGTCATCCACGCAATTATAACAAGTAATTAACGTGTAAAAGATATCTAGGGAGTAGTGAAATCTAAGTAAACACATTTTCTCCAATTACTGCTCACAACCTTAGTATAATTAGTTTATTTTCATTTTTAGTATTTTATTTTGATTGCATCTTAGTATTGGGTTAGTTGAATAGCAACTAATTCCGCCCACTCTTCCAAAACCCGAGATTTTAATTGATTTCTAAAAAAATATAAAAACACAAAAATAATCATCCCTCACCTTTAGAACTAGTATTTAGGCTTTCTAATCCTAGCGACACTATTCCTAAGCTGAATGATCAATCCCCTGGTACTTGTCACTATACTATACTACAACGATTAGGTACACTGCCTGGTGGGGGTTGTAAGCTTCTCGAGATCCCTCGAGAGGTAAAGCCTGTTGCGATTCCCACGCATCAAGTTTTTGGCGCCGCAGCCCGGGGAATAGTTATTGTCTAGGTTAGGATTTCTTTTTATTGGGTCTACTCATTAGATTCCTTTTTAGTGAGATTTTTATTTTCTTTTTATTAGCTTTCTTGTAGTTTATCTTTTTCTTTGTGCCCTTTGTTTGTGAAACCATTTTCATTTGTCTCCATGGCGGATGAAATTCCATTTAGATCATTAACTATAGAGGAACAATTAGTTTACTCGGATAGATTTGCCTCCTGTTTTTCCAATGAATTTTTAAGTGATCTCACATATATACAAGAGGAGATGGGTGTAAAGTTAGATGGGTTTGATGAATTTTATGCATGTGTGTTTTCTATTAGACGATCATTTTTAGGATCAATTCCTTTTAGTGAGACCCTTTGGATGAATTTTGAGAAAAGCTTCCTAACCATTACCCATAAGTTCAACGAATTGGTGGATTCGTATGAGCGAGATGACCTAGTTTCTAAGAACATGAACTTAGAATCAAACCAAGATTATGAGATGGTTAGTGTTGAACTACCTAGTTGCATGAGCGGGATAGATTTCACCAAAACATACGACACACATGAGGTTAGAGTTGAGCCACCTAGTTGCATGTCATGGTTAGGTACTACCATAATACAAGATGAACACATAGGTGATATTGATGTGATGAAAGAGATAGTAGAAAACCCAAGCCCACTAAGTACCCCACAAGTCCTACCATCATTTGAGGCATACACACCGCCCGTGACTTACCCGGAAGAAGTAGAAGAGACTATAGGAACCCCAATAGAAGTAGAACCCTTGGACCAGGCACCATTAGAGGATATAGGTTTGAATACTTGTAGTGATAACCTTACTCCTAGTTCTAGGGAATTTCCTAGTGTTGATGAACCGGAACCTCAACCTTTACACACCTTTCCATCCTTAAATATACATCTAGGAGACAATAGAGGAACCGACCCACCCAACAACCAATATTATCCGGGTAGTTTTAGGATGAAGGAAGCCATTCACTCACCCCCTTCACCTCACGTGGCATATTCACACCCTAAGGGTGTGTATCGCTACTTTCACCCACACTTAATCCTAAGTGTAGGGAGAACCTCCCCTATTTCCATGAAATAAGGGTAGAGTCAGGCTCGTGACTTGAACAAAATCAAGCGCTTCTTGGGAGGAAACCCATGTTTTGTGTGTTTTTATTAATTTGTTTGTTTGTTTGTTTGATTTTATTTGTTTCCGTATGCATGTTTTATTTTTATTGTTTGTGGCTCATGTTTCAAAGTAAATTGTTAAAATGCTTTATTTTGTTTTTAACTTCGTCTTAATTGCATATAAAGGTATTTTGCAAAAGATAAGTGTAAGGGAGATCCAAATTTGTTTATAAGAACGAAATTGAGCATGAACCACAACAATATTAAATGGACATGTGTATTAGTACTTGTTAGAGTCAAATGCTTGTATCGAGTCGTAATGATGTTTTGCAGGATTTTCCAGGAAGTAGGACGAAGTTTTTCC
Source organism: Artemisia argyi (assembly GCA_030686995.1). Classification (NCBI taxonomy): domain Eukaryota; kingdom Viridiplantae; phylum Streptophyta; class Magnoliopsida; order Asterales; family Asteraceae; genus Artemisia; species Artemisia argyi. The sequence goes on along the minus strand of CM060703.1, from coordinate 21,113,416 downwards.
AGAAATTTTCCGGAAACTTAACATAAGAATTTCTGCAGGTCACTTCTGACGGCGTCACGAGTTTACTCTTGACGGCGTCATGTGTAAAATTCTGGAAATTTTGCTAGTTTTGTTTATACCGGAGTCTTAAAGTTTTTGTTGATTCTTTAGTTTTATAAACTCCAGGAAATCTGCAAACATTCATTCCACAAGCATTATATCTTTAATTGTTTTGTTTCTATTCCTAAGTCTGGAATTACATCTAGTTGTGAGTTATTTTTGTTCGGGTTGATGCTTTGGGTTTTTGTTTGTTTTCTCAGGATTTACAGGTTATGTATGACAAGAAGATGATTTATATTCTGGAAGGGAAGCTTTGATTGTTCATTTTCTTGGAGGAAGATTTAACCTGGCCACCTATTATCCATACCGAGCGAATCAGGGGAGTATTTGATTTCATTCTCTTTACTTTTTCACTTTTACATTCTTTACTTGAACATTGGGGACAATGTTCATCTTAAGTGTAAGGGGAGGGTAAAAAGATGATACCTTACATATGCACTTTCGCTTGAGTTTGTTTTGTTTGATAGTAGATGTGTAATAAAACTATGAGAAATACTTGTTAGTGCAATTTTAGCGCCAAATTTAAATTTTTTTACAACATTTAGGAGTGAAACTTTAGCCATAGCAAGCGTCTCATGGATAGGAGATTGTATGACTAGCACATAACCGTATATTCAGAAAAATGTTCCACCCAAATATGTGAGGTTCGCCTTTAGATTTGATAGGAAAAGCATTCACTATTAGTGCTTATGAGTGTACCGGTAGCATTTAGATTCTAGAACTTGCGTTAGTGATGCATTCCGAGACCGCTAGTGAGACTACATTCGTGTGGTAGGATTTACTACATGATAAGAGGCATTAGGATCACCCCTGTGTTAAACCCGTATCATAATTACTTGACCATTTAAGTCATACTACTTGACTAGTTAAGTCAACTAATTTTTCCCACACCCTTAGCGTTGTACTCATTTTTAGTACATGAAACCCCTAGTACACCCCTCCGAGCTTATCTTTTCGTTTCTAACTTTAAGCATCTTACTTAAAGGAAGAATTTGTTACACCCCACTTAAATGTACACCCAAATTGCCTTAGCCTTCCGTGTATGCGCTCATTTTTAGTGCATTATTGTTATTTGTTAAACCCTAAGTTAACTTTCTAATTGATTACATGGTTGCTAAGTCGAGTCATATCCTTGTACATATTGTTTTGGGACTCATGGGTAAGTACTTATTTTATGGAGTAATGGGGAAGAACATAATATTATTACCCCCATATGTACGTTAATCTTAAAAGTGCTCCAAGTGTTTTGATTTTCTTAATTCGAGTCATTAGATTAGATTAATTGTAAAGTATGTAAAGATTCAAGTGTAAGGGGATTTTCATTCCCTATGATGTATTATTTTGGATGGTAGGGTAAGAGTGTATGCAAAAAAAAATAATAATAAAAAAAATAAAAAAAAAAAGAGAAAAAACATACGGACTACCATCCCGTTTCATTCTATGTTCATTTTATGTTTATGTTATTTCTCATTTATTAGCTTAAGTCGAGTCTAGTCTTGGCTTGGCAACGCCATATTGTACATGTAATTAACCAAGATTGTTAACTCGCCACCAGTAATAACTTCCTTTATCCAACAAAACCGTGTAATTCATATCCCTATACCTAACGTTACAACCCTTTAAAAGACCTCTTTGATAGTTTATCCTAGGTGCTTACGCCATGTGGTGGAGGTTTGATCCTTTCCCAAGCCTATGGTAATCTATTTTGCTATGACAGGTAGTGAGAGATATCTTCCATTCCCATAATGTTATATTACTTTATTACACCCGAGAGATGTGAGTATCTAAACACTATTTGTGAGGTGCTAGTGTATGACCTCCGAGCTTGTCTATTGGTCTTTAGTGGAACGATTATTTGTTGTAATTACTTTTATATTAGTGTTAAATGACCCCTAACTTGTCTTTTAACTAGAATAAAAGCGCATTTGCTTGAGGACAAGCAAATCTCAAGTGTAAGGGTATATGATGAGGCGAAAAATGGTCCGTTTTTAGGGGGTCATTTAAGCCCGAATCCGAATTTATTTGATCAAATATTGCCCTAAATCGTTCCTTTTGTGATTTTAGGTACTTGGAGAGTGAATTCTGGAAAAGAAGCCATTTTGGACGTTTTTGGAGCATAAAAGTGAAGAAAACGGCAAAGTCTCAATTTTCCATGCTGGGAACAGTAGGTGACGGCGTCAAGAGTAATTTCCTGACGGCATCAAACCTCAATAATAAAATCCGAGAGTTCATGAAGGCGTCAAGAGTTTTCCTGACGGCGTCAAAACCCCAAGAATTAAAATCCGCAGTTGATGACAGCGTCACACACAGGGCGTCAAGAGTAATTTGTGTGACGGCCTAGGCCTTGACGGCGTCAGAAGTAGATCAAGGCTGTCCGAGGAAGTATTTGGCGGCGAGATGACGGCGTCACACCTTTGTTCTTGACGCCGTCATCCGTATTTTCCTATATATAGTTTTCTAGTTTTTGACATTTAAAGGGAGAAGTTTTGGGAGAAACCCTAAAGACGATTTTGGTGTAACTTTACAGGTTTTTCAAGGGTTCCAACCCCTTGATACCTTGCATGATTAATTAAGATAAGTGTTCTTCTAATTCAATCAATATGTCTATGTGTTGGTTGTCTATATCTTGTTCTTATCTTAATTCTATCATGCTAGGCTAGATCTCTTTTGTGTTTGCTTAGATCTAATGAAACCTAGATATTGATTATGTGTTGATTACTTGTTTATTCTTGTTTTGGATGAATGATTTATATGTTAGGCTTAAGAAAACTGGCAGATCTCCAAATGGTAACATGCTTGAACGTCTTAAGAAACATGAACCGAGGCGTACTAGGTCTTTATTGGTTGTATTTAATGCATGAGCCGCTGTTTACAATCCCTATAGTTGTACTGGGCATGGTGTAGGAGGAGATAAGAGCTCATAGAATTGGGGAGTTATGTATGCCACCCCATGAATGGTATTAAGGAATACGATCCGTCATCCACGCAATTATAACAAGTAATTAATGTGTAAAAGATATCTAGGGAGTAGTGAAGTAAACACATTTTCTCCAATTACTGCTCACAACCTTAGTATAATTAGTTTATTTTCATTTTTAGTATTTTATTTTGATTGCATCTTAGTATTGGGTTAGTTGAATAGCAACTAATTCCGCCCACTCTTCCAAAACCCGAGATTTTAATTGCTTTCTAAAAAAATATAAAAACACAAAAATAATCATCCCTCACCTTGAGAACTAGTATTTATGCTTTCTAATCCTAGCGACACTATTCCTAAGCTGAACGATCAATCCCCCGGTACTTGTCACTATACTATACTACAACGATCAGGTACACTGCCTGGTGGGGGTTGTAAGCTTCTCGAGATCCCTCGAGAGGTAAAGCCTGTTGCGATTCCCACGCATCAAGTTTTTGGCGCCGCAGCCCGGGAAATAGTTATTGTCTAGGTTAGGATTTCTTTTTATTAGGTCTACTCATTAGATTCCTTTTTAGTGAGATTTTTATTTTCTTTTTATTAGCTTTCTTGTAGTCTATCTTTTTCTTTGTGCCCTTTGTTTGTGAACCCATTTTCATTTGTCTCCACGGCGGATGAAATTCCATTTAGATCATTAACTATAGAGGAACAATTAGTTTACTCGGATAGATTTGCCTCCTGTTGTTCCAATGAATTTTTAAGTGATCTCACATATATACAAGAGGAGATGGGTGTAAAGTTAGATGGGTTTGATGAATTTTATGCATGTGTGTTTTCTATTAGACGATCATTTTTAGGATCAATTCCTTTTAGTGAGACCCTTTGGATGAATTTTGAGAAAAGCTTCCTAACCATTACCCATTAGTTCAACGAATTGGTGGATTCGTATGAGCGAGATGACCTAGTTTCTAAGAACATGAACTTAGAATCAAACCAAGATTATGAGATGGTTAGTGTTGAACTACCTAGTTGCATGAGCGGGATAGATTTCACCAAAACATACGACACACATGAGGTTAGAGTTGAGCCACCTAGTTGCATGTCATGGTTAGGTACTACCATAATACAAGATGAACACATAGGTGATATTGATGTGATGAAAGAGATAGTAGAAAACCCAAGCCCACTAAGTACCCGACAAGTCCTACCATCATTTGAGGCATACACACCGCCCGTGACTTACCCGGAAGAAGTAGAAGAGACTATAGGAACCCCAATAGAAGTAGAACCCTTGGACCAGGCATTATTAGAGGATATAGGTTTGAATACTTGTAGTGATAACCTTACTCCTAGTTCTAGGGAATTTCCTAGTGTTGATGAACCGGAACCTCAACCTTTACACAACTTTCCATCCTTAAATATACATCTAGGAGACAATAGAGGAACCGACCCACCCATCAACCAATATTATCCGGGTAGTTTTAGGATGAAGGAAGCCATTCACTCACCCCCTTCACCTCACGTGGCATATTCACACCCTAAGGGTGTGTATCGCTACTTTCACCCACACTTAATCCTAAGTGTAGGGAGAACCTCCCCTATTTCCATTAAATAAGGGTAGAGTCAGGCTCGTGACTCGAACAAAAACAAGCGCTTCTTGGGAGGCAACCCATGTTTTGTGTGTTTTTATTTGTTTGTTTGATTTTATTTGTTTCCGTATGCATGTTTTATTTTTATTGTTTGTGGCTCATGTTTCAAAGTAAATTGTGAAAATGCTTTATTTTGTTTTTAACTTCGTCTTAATTGAATATAAAGGTATTTTGCAAAAGATAAGTGTAAGGGAGATCCAAATTTGTTTATAAGAACGAAATTGAGCATGAACCACAACAATATTAAATGGACATGTGTATTAGTACTTGTTAGAGTCAAATGCTTGTATAGAGTGGTAATGATGTTTTGCAGGATTTTCGAGGAAATAGGACGAAGTTTTTCTAGAAATTTTCCGGAAACTTAACATAAGAATTTCTGCAGGTCACTTCTGACGGCGTCATGAGTTTACTCTTGACGGCGTCATGTGTAAAATTCTGGAAATTTTTCTAGTTTTGTTTATACCGGAGTCTTAAAGTTTTTGTTTATTCTTTAGTTTTATAAACTCCAGGAAATCTGCAAACATTCATTCCACAAGCATTATATCTTTAATTGTTTTGTTTCTATTCCTAAGTCTGGAATTACATCTAGTTGTGAGTTATTTTTGTTCAGGTTGATGCTTTGGGTTTTTGTTTGTTTTCTCAGGATTTACAGGTTATGTATGACAAGAAGATGATTTATATTCTGGAAGGGAAGCTTTGATTGTTCATTTTCTTGGAGGAAGATTTAACCTGGCCACCTATTATCCATACCGAGCGAATCAGGGGAGTATTTGATTTCATTCTCTTTACTTTTTCACTTTTACATTCTTTACTTGAACATTGGGGACAATGTTCATCTTAAGTGTAAGGGGAGGGTAAAAAGATGATACCTTACATATGCACTTTCGCTTGAGTTTGTTTTGTTTGATAGTAGATGTGTAATAAAACTATGAGAAATACTTGTTAGTGCAATTTTAGCGCCAAATTTAAATTTTTTTACAACATTTAGGAGTGAAACTTTAGCCATAGCAAGCGTCTCATGGATAGGAGATTGTATGACTAGCACATAACCGTATATTCAGAAAAATGTTCCACCCAAATATGTGAGGTTCGCCTTTAGATTTGATAGGAAAAGCATTCACTATTAGTGCTTATGAGTGTACCGGTAGCATTTAGATTCTAGAACTTGCGTTAGTGATGCATTCCGAGACCGCTAGTGAGACTACATTCGTGTGGTAGGATTTACTACATGATAAGAGGCATTAGGATCACCCCTGTGTTAAACCCGTATCATAATTACTTGACCATTTAAGTCATACTACTTGACTAGTTAAGTCAACTAATTTTTCCCACACCCTTAGCGTTGTACTCATTTTTAGTACACGAAACCCCTAGTACACCCCTCCGAGCTTATCTTTTCGTTTCTAACTTTAAGCATCTTACTTAAAGGAAGAATTTGTTACACCCCACTTAAATGTACACCCAAATCGCCTTAGCCTTCCGTGTATGCGCTCATTTTTAGTGCATTATTGTTATTTGTTAAACCCTAAGTTAACTTTCTAATTGATTACATGGTTGCTAAGTCGAGTCATATCCTTGTACATATTGTTTTGGGACTCATGGGTAAGTACTTATTTTATGGAGTAATGGGGAAGAACATAATATTATTACCCCCATATGTACGTTAATCTTAAAAGTGCTCCAAGTGTTTTGATTTTCTTAATTCGAGTCATTAGATTAGTTTAATTGTAAAGTATGTAAAGATTCAAGTGTAAGGGGAATTTTCATTCCCTATGATGTATTATTTTGGATGGTAGGGTAAGAGTGTATGCAAAAAAAAAAATAATAATAAAAAAAATAAAAAAAAAGAGAAAAAACATACGGACTACCATCCCGTTTCATTCTATGTTCATTTTATGTTTATGTTATTTCTCATTTATTAGCTTAAGTCGAGTCTAGTCTTGGCTTGGCAACGCCATATTGTACATGTAATTAACCAAGATTGTTAACTCGCCACCAGTAATAACTTCCTTTATCCAACAAAACCGTGTAATTCATATCCCTATACCTAACGTTACAACCCTTTAAAAGACCTCTTTGATAGTTTATCCTAGGTGCTTACGCCATGTGGTGGAGGTTTGATCCTTTCCCAAGCCTATGGTAATCTATTTTGCTATGACAGGTAGTGAGAGATATCTTCCATTCCCATAATGTTATATTACTTTATTACACCCGAGAGATGTGAGTATCTAAACACTATTTGTGAGGTGCTAGTGTATGACCTCCGAGCTTGTCTATTGGTCTTTAGTGGAACGATTATTTGTTGTAATTACTTTTATATTAGTGTTAAATGACCCCTAACTTGTCTTTTAACTAGAATAAAAGCGCATTTGCTTGAGGACAAGCAAATCTCAAGTGTAAGGGTATATGATGAGGCGAAAAATGGTCCGTTTTTAGGGGGTCATTTAAGCCCGAATCCGAATTTATTTGAACCGAGGCGTACTAGGTCTTTATTGGTTGTAATTAATGCATGAGCCACTGTTTACAATCCCTATAGTTGTGCTGGGCATGGTGTAGGAGGAGATAAGAGCTCATAGAATTGGGGAGTTATGTATGCCACCCATGAATGGTATTAAGGAATACGATCCGTCATCCACACAATTATAACAAGTAATTAACGTGTAAAAGATATCTAGGGAGTAGTGAAGTAAACACATTTTCTCCAATTACTGCTCACAACCTTAGTATAATTAGTTTATTTTCATTTTTAGTATTTTATTTTGATTGCATCTTAGTATTGGGTTAGTTGAATAGCAACTAATTCCGCCCACTCTTCCAAAACCCGAGATTTTAATTGCTTTCTAAAAAAATATAAAAACACAAAAATAATCATCCCTCACCTTTAGAACTAGTATTTAGGCTTTCTAATCCTAGCGACACTATTCCTAAGCTGAACGATCAATCCCCCGGTACTTATCACTATACTATACTACAACGATCAGGTAAACTGCCTGGTGGGGGTTGTAAGCTTCTCGAGATCCCTCGAGAGGTAAAGCCTGTTGCGATTCCCACGCATCAAGTTTTTGGCGCCGCAGCCCGGGAAATAGTTATTGTCTAGGTTAGGATTTCTTTTTATTAGGTCTACTCATTAGATTCCTTTTTAGTGAGATTTTTATTTTCTTTTTATTAGCTTTCTTGTAGTCTATCTTTTTCTTTGTGCCCTTTGTTTGTGAAACCATTTTCATTTGTCTCCATGGCGGATGAAATTCCATTTAGATCATTAACTATAGAGGAACAATTAGTTTACTCGGATAGATTTGCCTCCTGTTGTTCCAATGAATTTTTAAGTGATCTCACATATATACAAGAGGAGATGGGTGTAAAGTTAGATGGGTTTGATGAATTTTATGCATGTGTGTTTTCTATTAGACGATCAGTTTTAGGATCAATTCCTTTTAGTGAGACCCTTTGGATGAATTTTGAGAAAAGCTTCCTAACCATTACCCATAAGTTCAACGAATTGGTGGATTCGTATGAGCGAGATGACCTAGTTTCTAAGAACATGAACTTAGAATCAAACCAAGATTATGAGATGGTTAGTGTTGAACTACCTAGTTGCATGAGCGGGATAGATTTCACCAAAACATACGACACGCATGAGGTTAGAGTTGAGCCACCTAGTTGCATGTCATGGTTAGGTACTACCATAATACAAGATGAACACATAGGTGATATTGATGTGATGAAAGAGATAGTAGAAAACCCAAGCCCACTAAGTACCCCACAAGTCCTACCATCATTTGAGGCATACACACCGCCCGTGACTTACCCGGAAGAAGTAGAAGAGACTATAGGAACCCCAATAGAAGTAGAACCCTTGGACCAGGCACCATTAGAGGATATAGGTTTGAATACTTGTAGTGATAACCTTACTCCTAGTTCTAGGGAATTTCCTAGTGTTGATGAACCGGAACCTCAACCTTTACACAACTTTCCATCCTTAAATATACATCTAGGAGACAATAGAGGAAGCGGCCCACCCATCAACCAATATTATCCAGGTAGTTTTAGGATGAAGGAAGCCATTCACTCACCCCCTTCACCTCACGTGGCATATTCACACCCTAAGGGTGTGTATCGCTACTTTCACCCACACTTAATCCTAAGTGTAGGGAGAACCTCTCCTATTTCCATTAAATAAGGGTAGAGTCAGGCTCGTGACTCGAACAAAAACAAGCGTTTCTTGGGAGGCAACCCATGTTTTGTGTGTTTTTATTTGTTTGTTTGTTTGTTTGTTTGTTTGATTTTATTTGTTTCCGTATGCATGTTTTATTTTTATTGTTTGTGGCTCATGTTTCAAAGTAAATTGTGAAAATGCTTTATTTTGTTTTTAACTTCGTCTTAATTGCATATAAAGGTATTTTGCAAAAGATAAGTGTAAGGGAGATCCAAATTTGTTTATAAGAATGAAATTGAGCATGAACCACAACAATATTAAATGGACATGTGTATTAGTACTTGTTAGAGTCAAATGCTTGTATCGAGTCGTAATGATGTTTTGCAGGATTTTCCAGGAAGTAGGATGAAGTTTTTCCAGAAATTTTCCAGAAACTTAACATAAGAATTTCTGCAGGTCACTTCTGACGGCGTCACGAGTTTACTCTTGACGGCGTCATGTGTAAAATTCTGGAAATTTTGCTAGTTTTGTTTATACCGGAGTCTTAAAGTTTTTGTTGATTCTTTAGTTTTATAAACTCCAGGAAATCTGCAAACATTCATTCCACAAGCATTATATCTTTAATTGTTTTGTTTCTATTCCTAAGTCTGGAATTACATCTAGTTGTGAGTTATTTTTGTTCGGGTTGATGCTTTGGGTTTTTGTTTGTTTTCTCAAGATTTACAGGTTATGTATGACAAGAAGATGATTTATATTCTGGAAGGGAAGCTTTGATTGTTCATTTTCTTGGAGGAAGATTTAACCTGGCCACCTATTATCCATACCGAGCGAATCAGGGGAGTATTTGATTTCATTCTCTTTACTTTTTCACTTTTACATTCTTTACTTGAACATTGGGGACAATGTTCATCTTAAGTGTAAGGGGAGGGTAAAAAGATGATACCTTACATATGCACTTTCGCTTGAGTTTGTTTTGTTTGATAGTAGATGTGTAATAAACTATGAGAAATACTTGTTAGTGCAATTTTAGCGCCAAATTTAAATTTTTTTACAACATTTAGGAGTGAAACTTTAGCCATAGCAAGCGTCTCATGGATAGGAGATTGTATGACTAGCACATAACCGTATATTCTGAAAAATTTTCCACCCAAATACGTGAGGTTCGCTTTTAGATTTGATAGGAAAAGCATTTACTATTAGTGCTTATGAGTGTACCGGTAGCATTTAGATTCTAGAACTTGCGTTAGTGATGCATTCCGAGACCGCTAGTGAGACTACATTCGTGTGGTAGGATTTACTACATGATAAGAGGCATTAGGATCACCCCTGTGTTAAACCCGTATCATAATTACTTGACCATTTAAGTCATACTACTTGACTAGTTAAGTCAACTAATTTTTTCCCACACCCTTAGCGTTGTACTCATTTTTAGTACACGAATCCCCTAGAACACCCCTCCGAGCTTATCTTTTCGTTTCTAACTTTAAGCATCTTACTTAAAGGAAGAATTTGTTACACCCCACTTAAATGTACACCCAAATCGCCTTAGCCTTCCGTGTATGCGCTCATTTTTAGTGCATTATTGTTATTTGTTAAACCCTAAGTTAACTTTCTAATTGATTACATGGTTGCTAAGTCGAGTCATATCCTTGTACATATTGTTTTGGGACTCATGGGTAAGTACTTATTTTATGGAGTAATGGGGAAGAACATAATATTATTACCCCCATATGTACGTTAATCTTAAAAGTGCTCCAAGTGTTTTGATTTTCTTAATTCGAGTCATTAGATTAGTTTAATTGTAAAGTATGTAAAGATTCAAGTGTAAGGGGAATTTTCATTCCCTATGATGTATTATTTTGGATGGTAGGGTAAGAGTGTATGCAACAAAAAAAAAATAAAAAAAAGGACAAAGAGAAAAAACATACGGACTACCTTCCCGTTTCATTCTATGTTCATTTTATGTTTATGTTATTTGTCATTTATTAGCTTAAGTCGAGTCTAGTCTTGGCTTAGCCACGCCATATTGTACATGTAATTAACCAAGATTGTTAACTCGCCACCAGTAATAACTTCCTTTATCCAACAAAACCGTGTAATTCATATCCCTATACCTAACGTTACAACCCTTTAAAAGACCTCTTTGATAGTTTATCCTAGGTGCTTACGCCATGTGGTGGAGGTTTGATCCTTTCCCAAGCCTATGGTAATCTATTTTTCTATGACAGGTAGTGAAAGATATCTTCCATTTCCATAATGTTATATTACTTTATTACACCCGAGAGATGTGAGTATCTAAACACTATTTGTGAGGTGCTAGTGTATGACCTCTGAGCTTGTCTATTGGTCTTTAGTGGAACGATTATTTGTTGTAATTACTTTTATATTAGTGTTAAATAACCCCTAACTTCTCTTTTGACTAGAATAAAAGCGCATTTGCTTGAGGACAAGCAAATCTCAAGTGTAAGGGTATATGATGAGGCAAAAAATGGTCCGTTTTTAGGGGGTCACTTAAGCCCGAATCCGAATTTATTTGATCAAATATTGCCCTAAATCGTTCTTTTTGTGATTTTAGGTACTTGGAGAGTGAATTCTGGAAAAGAAGCCATTTTGGACATTTTTGGAGCATAAAAGTGAAGAAAATGGCAAAGTCTCAATTTTCCATGCTGGGAACAGTAGGTGACGGCGTCAAGAGTAATTTCCTGACGGCGTCAAACCTCAATAATAAAATCCGAGAGTTCATGAAGGCGTCAAGAGTTTTCCTGACGGCGTCAAAACCCCAAGAATTAAAATCCGTAGTTGATGACGGCGTCACACACAGGGCGTCAAGAGTAATTTGTGTGACGGCCTAGGCCTTGACGGCGTCAGAAGTAGATCAAGGCCGTCCGAGGAAGTATTTGGCGGCGAGATGACGGCGTCACACCTTTGTTCTTGACGCCGTCATCCGTATTTTCCTATATATAGTTTTCTAGTTTTTCACATTTAAAGGGAGAAGTTTTGGGAGAAACCCTAAAGACGATTTTGGTGTAACTTTACACGTTTTTCAAGGGTTCCAACCCCTTGATACCTTGCATGATTAATTAAGATAAGTGTTCTTCTAATTCAATCAATATGTCTATGTGTTGGTTGTCTATATCTTGTTCTTATCTTAATTCTATCATGCTAGGCTAGATCTCTTTTGTGTTTGCTTAGATCTAATGAAACCTAGATATTGATTATGTGTTGATTACTTGTTTATTCTTGTTTTAGATGAATGATTTATATGTTAGGCTTAAGAAAACTGGCAGATCTCCAAATGGTAACATGCTTGAACGTCTTAAGAAACATGAACCGAGGCGTACTAGGTCTTTATTGGTTGTATTTAATGCATGATCCACTGTTTACAATCCCTATAGTTGTGCTGGGCATGGTGTAGGAGGAGATAAGAGCTCATAGAATTGGGGAGTTATGTATGCCACCCCATGAATGGTATTAAGGAATACGATTCGTCATCCACGCAATTATAACAAGTAATTAACGTGTAAAAGATATCTAGGGAGTAGTGAAATCTAAGTAAACACATTTTCTCCAATTACTGCTCACAACCTTAGTATAATTAGTTTATTTTCATTTTTAGTATTTTATTTTGATTGCATCTTAGTATTGGGTTAGTTGAATAGCAACTAATTCCGCCCACTCTTCCAAAACCCGAGATTTTAATTGCTTTCTAAAAAAATATAAAAACACAAAAATAATCATCCCTCACCTTTAGAACTAGTATTTAGGCTTTCTAATCCTAGCGACACTATTCCTAAGCTGAACGATCAATCCCCCGGTACTTGTCACTATACTATACTACAACGATCAGGTACACTGCCTGGTGGGGGTTGTAAGCTTCTCGAGATCCCTCGAGAGGTAAAGCCTGTTGCGATTCCCACGTGTCACACACTGAGAAGGTTGTACTTGAGTTCTTTCACATAGTGCACATTCTCAAAAGCTATGTTTCCAGCCTTGATAGTTCCTTTGCAAGAAACTTTGCCACCAATTCCTCCTCCAAAGCTGACATCATAAGGTTGAAAGTATGAAAGATATGACTTATTGCCAGTCATGTGCCAATATAATTGTATCTATCAAAGATCATTGATACACCATTGTGATTGTTTGAGGTGATGGTTCCTTTTGGTTTCCATTCCCAACATGATGAGGCCTTAACAGCATTTCCCATATTCACCCTTTTATTGTTCACAGACCCACCAGTGGGAACCTTTGGCCTTGCAGTGGTAACTGATGGCTTAGCAGTGGAAACTGCTGGTTTTGAAATTTTGGGTATCCACTTGTGATTATTGTAAACTTTCTTTTCAAAATTGGTCTTTTTCCCTGTTTGAGAAGATTTAACAAAAGTAGCAACAGGGGACTTAGGGTAAACTCTGTTTTTATTTCTGGCAGTGGCAACTGCTGGTCTAGCAGTGGAAACTGCTGGTCTAGCAGTGGAAATAGGTATAATGCCAGAGTTAAGCAAAACAGACTTGGGAATCATCTTGCTATGTGGATTTGGGTGAGTTAAGTTATTAGCATTTTGGCCATTCACCCTAGTATTCCCAAACACTTCCCTTCTACCCAAGTGATAGTTACAACTATAAGACAGATGGTCAAAGCTACCACAAATATAACAGGGTTTGTTGTTGAACACAAAGTCACTATCAAATTGCCTAGATTTAACATGATTCCAACTCCTCATATTTCCCCTGGGAGTTGTTGACCTACTTCTGTACATCTCTGCATATCTAGTAGTGGGCCTAGTGAAATTAGGTTGTGACCTAGGCTTCTCTTTGGCAACATCAGGAATACTCTTTTTAATCTCCACTTTTACATTCTCAGGAACACTAGGTTTAGACTCAACATTCAAACTTTCATCTTTAAGAGATGAGTCACTAGCACTATCAAATGTATCAACCTCAACCTGAACCTTCTCAATAACAGATTCTTTAACAAATTTTGGTCCATAGGTCATGGTTGGTTCCTGGAATTCTTCTAATCCTGTATGAGTTAAGTCAATGCCAGGAGATGATGGAACACCTCTTAGAGGTGGTGGAACAGTTTTGTATCCAACTCCTGACTTGGCTTTGTTCACAACTTGGGCTTCCCAAATTTTGTCAATACACTTGGATTGGTGATCCAGTGTATTACAAGTTATCTTTATATTCTCACTAGCCCTTTTAACCTTTTCTAGTTCTTCCCTAAGAACCTTGTTTACAGCAACCTGATAATCTAAGTCTCTTTTTAACACTGCAATATCATCATTGAACTTAGATTCATTTGCCCTATAATGCTCTAATTGAGTTTCTAAAACACCTAGGCCTCTTTTATGATTTGCTAAGTTATAATTAGTATGATTTAACTCTAGCAATTGTTCATCATATTGTGCTTTAATTTTCTCATACTCCTTTAAGGCCTTACAAGTTTTAGAGCAAGCATTATTAATTTGTACCTCAGAGTCAGAAAAAGCCGTTAGTGCAAGCTCAGTAGCAACCATCGCAGACTTTGAATCATCTTCCTCATCCTCAGCCATAAAGCTCCAGTCAAAGCTCACTCCATCAATAGCCAATAGCCCCTTTGGCTCATCAGTAGTAGGTTCTTTCTTCTTGTTCTGCTTATACCAAGTTGACCTGTTGTCAGGTTTCCTTGGTTTCCTGCACTCCCTTGCAAAGTGCCCCTTCTTATGACAATTATAGCACTCCACCTTCTTTTTGTCAAAACCTACTGTCTCATTACCATTAATGGTAATCTTTCTTCCAGTCTTCTTCCAAAACTTCATTGCCTTTAAGCTTAGTAATGCCACCTGCCATTTAATGTCCATCTCCTCCATATCATCCTCATCAATTTGATCCAAATCCTCATGATTGAGAATTGAACCACCCACTTGACTTGATATAAAGGCATAAAAGGTACAATCACTAAGTCCTGCAATCTGCCTTTTTGAACTACTAGTGGAAACACCTCCACTACCAGTGGAAACAACAATGTTAGCACTGTCATCATCACTATCACTTTCTCCATCTGAACTATCATTAACAGATGATGATATGAGTGCTACACTTCCTGAACCTGTGCTTAGTTTGCTAGCTTTCTTCAATCTCTGCTCAATAACCTTGAAGTTATTGTACAAATCATTAAGTTTCATGGTCTCCAAATCTGGCTTATTTTCCCATACAGCAACATTGGTTCCAAACTCAGAGGGTAAACTTCTTAAGAACTTTATATTGAGGTCTTCCCTTCCACCTCAATTCCAAAAACAGTGAGTTGAGTAACAATCTTTTGTAGCCTTCTAAAGATGCTATCAATAGATTCATTACTTGATGAACCAAAGTTTTCATAAGTCTGTTTCAGCAGGGTCTTCTGAGTCTTCTTGGTGGAATCATTACCACCAAAAACATTACAGATCTCCTCAAACAGAGTCTTTGCAATCTTGTACTTGCTGAATGCAAGAACTTGATCTCTGGGAAGTGTCATCAGCAACAAACCTCTGGCCTTCAGATCATTCTTCATCTGAAGTCTTTCATCATTAGTAACAGGTCCAGTGTTAACCTTTATTACTTCCTTGCCACCAACCATCTCTGAGGTAGAACTTGGTTTGAAGGAATTACCAAGCATAATGATCTCCCAGAGTGTAAAGTCTTGCACCAAAAAAAATTGTTCGATCATAAGCCTCCACATCTCAAAATCATTCAACTTAAGCTTTGGAAGCTTAGTAGCAATGTTGGATTGACTGGTTTCTGTCTCCATTGATTCTTCTGAGTGAACTAGGGTCTTCTAAATCAAAGTATCAAAACCTAGCTCTGATACCACTTGATGGATCTAGACACCTTGAATTGTGTTAGATTGATACTTTGAGTTATATTACTAAGTGTGCGGAATTTACTTAGTAACACTTAGAAGTTTGATTGTGAATGAAATACTTGTTTATGAATGAGAACAATATATGTAACAAATGACTAGCTCCAATATTATTAATGATAATAATACGAGTGATCTTTGTATCACTAGGGTTACACCTTGAAGCTCTAGAAAACATATGTTTAACCTTTAACCTAGGATCTCCTTTTATAGCACAAGAAGTTCTCTTCTACAAGATAAGTATAATGCTAATAGAATAAGATATACACAAGATCTATTCTATATTTATCTAAACACGTTTCCTAACAATTATCTAAACAGCCGTGGTAACATATGTTCTTGCAGTGGTAATGAGTTTCCACTGCAAGTACATTCTTCAGCAGTTGTAATGTCTTCACTAGCCGTGGCAACTGTTAGTATAATTCCCAACAGTATCTAAAACCATCTCCTTAATGGAGGCGATTCACAAACTCCATGATTCCCAACGTGAACTTCTTCTTCTTCGCAACTGTGCAGGGGTTACGACATTATCATATGCTTTGAGGACATGTTCGCCTTCGTATTTATTAGAGGCACAGGTTCAGTTTGATCAGGCGTTGCGTGCTTCCTTAGAGAAGATTGTTACAACTTCAGGGCTGGGGTTTGGTGATTGGAAGTGGCGGCTTGCCACTCTTCCAATCAAGTTGGGCGGTCTTGGCATCATTTCAGTAGGAGATATCATCCAATATGCTTTTCTCGCCTCCCGCATGCAATCAAGAGATCTACAGGCCAATATACTATCCAAATATGGTATTATATCCCCTGGTTCGTCCTTCCAGTATGCTCTTGATACTTTTAACACTACTTGCAACATTGACTTGCTCTCTGACACTACTTGCGCTTCTGCCCCCATATGATGAAAACATTAGCAAAGTGTTATTTTGGTGTCATTGAAAAAGACCTTGTTGCTAAGTACTCACTAAGTCCAAGGTAGTTGGGTTTTCTCAGTTGCATTCGTGCCACGCACGCACGTGATTTTATTTTCACCATCCCTATTGACGGTTTGGGATAGAGGATGAATCATCGTCAATTTCGATCGGTTTTGTGTTACAGGCTTGCTATACCTATGTTCGCTGAAGGTAGTCTATGCCCGAGTTGCAATGTGCATCGTATGGACCCATGAGGAGATCACGCAGTTCACTGCTCTAGTGAGGTGGTGTGAAGTTCAGGCATAATCTGGTTCGTGATATTCTGGTTTATATATGTTCCAAGGTTGGGATTATGGTACGTAAGGAGGCCCCTATGGGTTTTCTTTTAGACGATGGGAAAGAGCTATGTCCTGCAGATCTTTTACTTTTTAATTGGCTCCAAGGTAAAGATGCGTGTTTGGATGTGACTGGAATCTCTCCGTTTGCTGGTGTAGGAGCAACTTTGTGTTCTCCCGGGGTAGCATTGCATAACGCTGTGGAGAAGAAAAAGAGAATGTATGCATCTAAATGCAAGGACAACGGTTACAAGTTCATACCATTTGCTTTCTCTACATTCGGTGAATTCGATACGGAGGCTCTTGACACACTTTCACGTATTAAGTCTATTGCCATTAGCCACTCCAATAATGTTAAATGTGGCGTTTTTATTTTTCATAGAATAAGCTTTTGTATTCAGAAAGGGGTGGGAGCGCAGCTTGTGTCTAGACTCCCATCCAACTTTGTGTAAGCTTTTTATGCATTAATGAAATTTTATTATTAAAAAAAATAAAAAAATATAATAATGATAATAATAATAATAATAATAATAATAATAATAATAATAATAATAATAATAATAATAATAATAATAATAATAATAATAATAATAATAATAATAATAATAATAATAATAATAATGATAATAATAGTAATAATAGTAATAATAATAATAATAATAATAATAATAATAATAATAATAATAATAATAATAATAATAATAATAATAATAATAATAATAATAAACTCATCTACATATTTAAAATATGCAGAATGAAAACAGATGCAGAAATAATACTAAATTATATTCACAGAAGTCATATTTTCTCGCCATATCAGTCCGGTCAAAGCTTAATTCATTTATTTTACACAAACCTATGTACATCAAATGATTTGTATTAATAGTTAGATTGATCACTTACGAATTATCCAGCATTCCATTACCATAGTTGTAATGTTGTTGTTTCATAAGCTCTATAAGTAAGAGTCAAGAGAAGGTTGAAAAGTCTGAATCTGTACTAAGGGGGGAAAGGTTATTAAGAGGATATGTAATGTAAATTTTGCTAAAGGTAGCCATGGTTCATCAAATGATCACATGTAAAAACAATGTATGCGCAACAGATTAACTAAAAAATAACTCAATCATTAGCAACTCATCATTCAAACATGGATGTACAAAAGACTTTTAAGAAGAAAAAAATTACAAATCAGTGGAACATTATAAATAGATGCTAACTCAGCTTTTTTACTATACACAAACATCTTAACCATTACAAAGTTTATGACTTTTGTATACCGAAACGTGTAACTGATGAAGCAAAAAGTGTACCGCTTTTGGGGGGTCATTTGATGAGGCGAAAAATGAGCCGTTTTTAGGGAGTCATTTAAGCCCGGAATTGAATTTATTTGATCAAATATTGCCCTAAATCGTTCCTTTTGTGATTTTAGGTACTTTTGGAGTGAATTCTGGAAAAGGAAGCATTTTGGACGTTTTTGGAGCATAAAAGTGAAGAAAACGGCAAAGTCTTAATTTTCCTTGCTGGGAACAGTACCTGATGGCGTCACAAGCTTCTTCATGACGGCGTCAAGAGTAATACAAGAGGTGGAAGTGGATAAAGTCCGTGACGGTCCAGAAAGTTTTGTGCATTAGAGATGACGGCGTCACCCAAGGCCATCATGTGCAAAATTAAAGAGTGATGACCTATAAAATTTCTTGAAGGCGTCACGTAGGCCGTCACGTGTTAACTTGTCAAAACTTGCGCGCGAAGTAGCTGATATTGTTTTGGTCATAACTTTTGCATACGAACTCGGATTTAGGTGATTCAAAAGCCCACGCGAAGAGGACAAAGAAATCTACAATTTGATGAAGAAAAATTGGTCATGACGCCGTCACTCTTTATGGGGTGACGCCGTCAAGCCTTGCCGACAGAAAACTTGCCTATAAATATAACATCATAACTTCACTTTTCTAAGCCCTAAACCCTAAGTTCGATTCCTGGGTTTAGGTAGGTGTTTTTCCAGCAATTTAAAGGGTTTCAATCACTCCATAAACATCTTGTAATGGTTTGTTGATTCTATCTTAATTATGTTTTCCATTATCATTGTTGTTTGCTCTTCTTTGATGATGATTTGCTAATTCACCTTGTGTCTACTTATGATTGTGTGAAACTTGTATATAATTGATTAGATCTTATTGATTCCTTGTTGATGTTTATGTCTATCTTCATCAATTAGGGTGTGACACTTCGATAGGTCTAGTTGATTTAGCTTATAATTCTTGATTCCTATTGTCTCTTGTTTGGTTGATTGTATTCAATGTTAGGCTTAAGAAAACTGGCAGACTTCCATAGGGTAACATGCTTGAACGTCTTAAGAAACATGAACCAATGTGTACTAGGTTATTATGGTTGTATTTAATGCATGAGCGAATTCTAATGATCCCATGTTAGGAGCTTCTTGCAGGCTCGAAATAGGAGTGAAGTAGGAGCTTATAGAGTTGGGGAAGTACGTACGCCACCACATGAATGGTATTAAGGAATACAACCCGTCAATTAAAACAAGGTGTGACAATTCAATAGGTAGAATTGGATAGGTAGCAAGGAGTAACATATCATGGGTAGACATGCTTCACTTATCTTGTAGAACCTTAATTTATTTTTCTTGCACATTAATTTGATTAGTAGCTTTTGGGTTAGTTGATTAGCAACTAATTCCGCCCCTCCTTCCAATACCAGAGATTTTTACTTGCTTTTCAAAAAATATAAAAATACAAAAAAGAATCATCCCTCACCTCTAGACCTCATTTTTAGGCTTTCTAATCCTAGCGACACTATTCCTGAGTTGAACGATCAATCCCCCAGTACTTGTCACTATACTATACTACAACGATCAGGAACACTGCCTGGTGGGGGTTGTAAGCTTCTTGAGATCCCTCGAGAGGTAAAGCCTGGTGCAATTCCCATGCATCAAGTTTTTTGGCGCCGCAGCCCGAGGAATAGTTATTGTTTAGGTTGAATTTGATTTTTATTAGGTCTACACATTAGATTCCGATCTAGTGAGATTTTTTTTCTTTTTATTTTGTAGCTTTCTCGTAGTTTATTTTTTCTTTGTGATTTTGTTTGTAATTTGCTTCAAATGGACTTTACACTTAGACTTCTAAGATTGCAAGATAAGGTTGAGTGGCTGGAACACCAAAGAGTTCAAAATGCCTCATTTAGAGACACCTATAAATCATATGAGCCTTCACCTAGGATAGATTCTTATGAACAACCTCCATGTTTAAGATCTAGTTTTAGTGAGGCCAATAGGAAAAGCGGCCTAGTTTGCCAAGGAAATGTGGATAGAGATATAGCAATAAACCATAAGTTGGATGAAGCAGTAGGTTTGGTTTTATCACTACCTAAGAAAACAATTGAGGAGGATTTAGCCGAGCATGATCACATTGATCAAAAAGACCTAGGTTTTATGACCAATGACTTTGAATCTCAAGGAACACATGATGAATCCTTTAGGAAAATTGAATATAAGATTATTGAGGATGATCCTAATGATTCGGACATAGAAGTTGAGATGCCTAGAGAAGCACGTGAGATATTTAGGAGAATGCTTAGGATAGATTCTACCAAAACACATGATGAGGATATAGGTGATCTTGACACATGGAATGATGAGGTCAATAATATAAGCCCACAAAATACTCAACCATCATTTGAGACACACACACCACCCGTGACTTACCTGGAAGAAGTAGAAGAAACTTTAGGAATTCTGATGGAGGTAGAACCCTTGGACCAGGCACCACTTGAGGATATAGGTTTGAATACTTGAAGTGATAACCTTACTCCAAGTTCTAGGGAATTTCCTAGTGTTGATGAACCGGAACCTCAATCTTTAGACACCTTTCAATCCTTAGATATATTTCTAGGAGACAAAAGAGGAACCGACCCACCTATCAACCAATATTACCCGGGTAGCTTTAGGATGAAGGAAGCCATTCACTTACCCCCTTCACCTCACGTGGCATATTTCCACCCTAAGGGTGTGTATCGCTACTTCCACCCGCACTTAATCCTAAGTGTAGGGAAAACCTCACCTATTTTCATCAAATAAGGGTAGAGTCAGGCTCGTGACTCGAACAAAAACAAGCGCTTATTGGGAGGCAACCAAAGCTTTATTTGTTTGATTGTTTATTTATTTGATTTTATTTGTTTCCGTATGCATGTTTTATTTTTATCGTTTGTGGCTCATGTTTTAAAGTAAATTGTGAAAATGCTTTATTTTGTTTTCAACTTCGTCTTAATTACATATAAAGGTATTTTGCAAAAGCTAAGTGTAAGGGAAACCCAAATTTGTTTATAAGAACGAAATTGAGCATGATCCACAACAATATTAAATGAACATGTGTATTAGTAATTGTTTGAGTCAAATGCTTGTATCGAGTCATAATGATGTTTTGCAGGATTTTCCAGGAAGTAGGACATAAGTTTTTTCCAGAAATTTTTCGAAAACTTAACGTAAAGATTTCTGCAGGTCACTTCTGACGGCGCCAGGAATTAATTCCTGACGGCGTCATGTGTAAAATTCTGGAAATTTTGCTAGTTTTGTTTATACTGGAGTCTTAAAGTTTTTGTTGATTCTTTAGTTTTATAAACTCCAGGAAATCTACAAACATTCATTCCACAAGCATTATATCTTTAATTATTTTGTTTTTATTCCTAAGTCTGGAATTACATCTAGTTGTGAGTTTTATTTGTTCGGATTGATGCTTTGGGTTTTTGTGATTGTTTTCTCAGGTTTAACAGGTTATATTGGACAAGAAGATGATTTATTTTTCTGGAAGGGAAGCTTTGAACGTTCATTTTCTTAGAGGAAGATCTAACCTTGTTACCGCACTATCCACACCGAACGAATCAGGGCAGTATTTGTTTTCATTCTTTTACCTATTTTACTTTTACATTCTTTTATTGAACATTAGGGACAACGTTCATCCTAAGTGTAAGGGGAGGGTAAATGCTGATACCTTATAGGATACACTTTCACTTGAGTTTGTTTTTTTGATGGTAGGTGTGTAATAAAACTAAGAGAAATACTTGTTAGTGTAATTTTAGCGCCAAATTTAAATTTTTTTACAACATTTAGGAGTGAAACTTTAGCCTTAGCAAGCGTCTCATGGATAGGAGTCGTATGACTAGCACAAAACCGTACCATTTAGAAAGATTTTCCACCCAAATATGTGAGGTTCGCCTTTAGAATTTATAGGAAAAGCATTCATTATTAGTGCTTATGAGTGTACCGGTAGCATTTAGATTCTAGAACTTGCGTTAGTGATGCATCCCGAGACTGCTAGTGAGACTACATTCGTGTAGTAGGATTTACTACATGATAAGAGGCATTAGGATCACCCTTGTGTTAAACCTGTATCATAATTACTTGACCATTTAAGTCATATTACTTGGCTAGTAAAGTCAACTAATTTTTCCCATACCTTAGCGTTGTACTCATTTTTAGTACACGAAACCCCTAGTACACCCCTCCGGGCCTATCTTTTCGTTTCTAACTTTAAGCATCTTACTTAAAGGAAGAATTTGTTACAACCCACTTAAATGTACACCCAAATCGCCTTAGCCTTCTGTGTATGCACTCATCTGTAGTGCATTATTGTTATTTGTTTAAACCCTTATTTAATTATCTAATTGATTATATGGTTGCTAAGTCGAGTCATATCCTTGTACATATTGTTTTGGGACGATTGAGACTCATGAGTAAAGTACTTGTGTTACGAAGTAATGGGGAAGAACATCTTATATTACCCCCATATGTGCGTTAATCTTAAAATTACCCTAAGTGTTTTGATTATCTTAATTCGAGTCATTAGATTAGTTTATTGTAAAGTATGTAAGAATTCAAGTGTAAGGGGAATGTTCATTTTCTATGAAAAAAAAATTGATTTTTTTTTAAAAAGAGAAAAAAAATAGAAAAAGAGAAAAGAGAAAAACATACGGACTACCATCTCGTTTCATTCTATGTTTGTTTTATGTTTTTGTTATTTTTGATTTATTAGCTTAAGTCGAGTCTAGTCTTGGCTTAGCAACGCCATATTGTACATGTAATTAACCAAGATGATTAACTCGCCACCAGTAAAGATTGCCTATATCCAACAAAACCGTGTATGACCTCCATGCTTGTCTTTGGTCTTTAGTGGAATGATTATTTCTTGCAATTGCTTTAATATTAGTGTTAAATGACCCCTAACTTGTATTTTGATTAGAATAAAAGCGCATTTGCTTGAGGACAAGCAAATCTCAAGTGTAACGGTATATGATGAGGCGAAAAATGAGCCATTTTTAGGGGGTTATTTAAGCCCGGAATTGAATTTATTTGATCAAATATTGCACTAAATCGTTCCTTTTTTGATTTTAGGTACTTTTGGAGTGAATTCTGGAAAAGGAAGCATTTTGGACGCTTTTGGAGCATAAAAGTGAAGAAAACGGCAAAGTCTTAATCTTCCTTACTGGGAACAGTACCTGATGGCGTCACAAGCTTCTTCATGACGGCGTCAAGAGTAATACAAGAGGTGGAAGTGGATAAAGTCCGTGACGGTCCAGAAAGTTTTGTGCATTAGAGATAACGGCGTCACCCAAGGCCGTCATGTGCAAAATTAAAGAGTGATGGCCTAGAAAATTTCCTAAAGGCGTCACGTAGGCCGTCACATGTTAACTTGTGAAAACTTGCGCGCGAAGTAGCTGATATTGTTTTGGTCATAACTTTTGCATACGAACTCGGATTTAGGTGATTTAAAAGCCCACGCGAAGAGGACAAAGAAATCTACAATTTGGTGAAGAAAAATTGGTCATGACGCCGTCACTGTTTACGGGGTGACGCCGTCAAGCCTTGCCGACAGAAAACTTGCCTATAAATATAACATCATAACTTCACTTTTTGTACGCCCTAAACCCTAAGGTCGATTCCTGGGTTTAGGTAGGTGTTTTTCAGGCAACTTAGAGGGTTTCAATCACTCCATAAACATCTTTTAATGGTTTGTTGATTTTATCTTAATTATATTTTCCATTATCATTGTTGTTTGCTCTTCTTTGATGATGATTTGCTAATTCACCTTGTGTCTACTTATGATTGTGTGAAACTTACATATAATTGATTAGATCTTATTGATTCGTTGTTGATGTTTGTGTCTATCTTCATCAATTAGGGTGTGACACTTCGATAGGTCTAGTTGATTTAACTTATAATTCTTGTTCCTATTGTCTCTTGTTTCGTTGATTGTATTCGATGTTAGGCTTAAGAAAACTGGCAGACTTCCATAGGGTAACATGCTTGAACGTCTTTAGAAACATGAACCAATGCGTACTAGGTTATTATGGTTGTATTTAATATATGAGCGAATTCTAATGATCCCATGTTAGGAGCTTCTTGCAGGCTCGACATAGGAGTGAAGTACGTACGCCACCCTACGAATGGTATTAAGGAATACAACCCGTCAATTAAAACAAGGTGTGACGATTCAGTAGGTAGAATTGGATAGCTAGCAAGGAGTAACATATCATGGATAGGCATGCTTCACTTATCTTGTAGAACCTTAGTTTATTTTTCTTGCACATTAATTTGATTAGTAGCTTTTGGGTTAGTTGATTAGCAACTAATTCCGCCCCTCCTTCCAATACCCGAGATTTTTACTTGCTTTTCATAAAATATAAAAATACAAAAAAGAATCATCCCTCGCCTCTAGACATAGTTTTTAGGCTTTCTAATCCTAGCGACACTATTCCTGAGTTGAACGATCAATCCCCCGATACTTGTCACTATACTATACTACAACGATCAGATACACTGCCTGGTGGGGGTTGTAAGCTTCTCGAGATCCCTCGAGAGGTAAATCCTGGTGCAATTCCCACGCATCATCATTCAAGGCCAAAGTCGAGATTATTTGATCAAATATTGCCCTAAATCGTTCCTTTTGTCATTTTAGGTACTTTTGAGAGGAATTTTACAAAAGGAAGCATTTTGGACGTTTTTGGAGCGAAAAAGTGAAGAAAATGACAAAGTTTCAAATCATGCTGGAAATTGCACTTGACGGCGTCACATATTGCTAGTGACGGCTTCATCAGTTGACAAAAGGATGGATAAATCAAATACACGTGACGCGCCAGAATGTTTTGTGAAGGGGTCATTACGGCGTCACGTATAAAATTGTCAAGGCCATCAAGAGTTAATACAAAGGGTGACGGCCCAGAACCCATAAAGAGTGATGGCGTCAGAAGTGGATCTAGGCAATACGAGTTTATTTTTGCGGCGAGTTGACGGCGTCACACATTACTCTTGACGCCGTCAGGAGACAAAATCTATATATAGTTTTCTAGTTTTCATTCATTGTGTGGCAACTTTGAAGGGAGTAAACCCTAGACGAATTTTACAGGTTTTTCAAGGGTTTCAACCCTTTGTTTCTTCCATGCTTAATTGAAGATAAGTCCTTTACCAAATCATTCAATTTCTGTATGTGTTGTTTGATTTTACCTTACGCTTGTCTTCTCTTTAACATGCTAGGCTAGGTTTTCCTTGTGTTTGCTTAGATGTAATGAAACTTAGATATTGCTTATGGGTTGGTTGTTTGTTTATAATTATTGTGGATGAATGAATTCGATGTTAGGCTTAATAAAACTGGCAGACTTCCATTTGGTAACTTGCTTGAACGTCTTAAGAAACATGATCGGAGGTGTACTACGATATATTGGTTGTATTTAATGCGTAGGTAACTACTAATGAGGCCATGTTAGGAGCTAGTAGTCGGCTCGACATAGGAAGAGGTAGAAGCTTATAGAGTTAGGGAAGATCGTACACGGCCCTACGAATGGTATTAAGGAATATACCCGTCATCCATGCAATTGTAACAAACTAATCAACCTGTAAAAGATAGCTAGGCAGTAGTGAAATCTAAGTAAACACAATTTTCTCTCATTATTGTTTACATCACAATTTAGTTTAAGTTTAGTTTATTTTATTTTGATTGCATCTTTAGTTATTTGGGTTAGTTGATTAGCAACTAATTCCGCCCATTCCTTTCAAAACCGAGATTTTTACTTGCTTTCCTTTAAATATTAAAATACAAAAAGAATCATCCCTCACCTCTAGACCTAGTTTTAGTGAGTTTTAACCCTAGCGAACACTATTCTTTGAGTTGAACGATCAATCCCCCGGTACTTGTCACTATACTATACTACAACGAACAGGTACACTGCCTGGTGGGGATTGCAAGGTTCTCAAGATCCTTTGAGAGGTAAAACCTTTTGCGAGGGCGCAATTCTACGCATCAGTAACCAGTTAACATATCTTATACCTCTTAGTAGTAGGCAAAATATCATGCCAAACACCCTACAAAACACAATGCCTCTTAGTATATCTTATACCACTTAACATATCATCCCAACCATTTAACTTATCTTATACCACTTAACATATCTTATACCTCTTAGTAGAAGGCAAACAACTTATTTCATAGTTGTAGCTCAGTAGTAGAAGGCAAAATATCATCCTAAGTTCCCAACCACCCTCCAAAATACAATGCCAAACACCCCATACATATGACGTCTCATGATTCCCAAACACCCTTTAAAACACAATGATAAACACCCTTTAAATAATCAGTCCATGCCCCATTTTTTTGGCTTAACTTGAGGAACATATTGAGAGTACAAACACCCCCTATGCCCTTGCTCATCAAAATAAAATAATAACAAAGTATAGGTAGAGACCTTTTTAAAGAATTTAAATTTTTGGGGGAAAAAGCTCACGATAGTGTATTATACGCCAATTCAAGCTTTAACATAAACGAAAAAAATGGAATGGTCGGTCGGACAATTTAATATCATAACAACTCAGTTTAGTGAAAGGATGTGGATAATTAGTTTTCCCCATCATCCGCTTCTTCCTCCCTGTTTCGTGGAATAGCAACACTCCTCTCGTTTATAGCAGCACTTCCTGTTTGTAGCTCGGTAACTTAGTATAAGGAAAAATATTATCCCAATCACCCTCATAAACACAATCCCAAACACCCCATAAATATAAGGTATCATGATCAGCACCTTCTAAACACAATGCCAAACGCAACTAAATAATCAGTATCGTGATCCATTCAAAACATAGGTTCTCATAAATAAAAAATAAACTCCAATTGAACCCTAAATGGTTTACATAATTTTTTTAAACAATTATGATTAAATTAAAGAATCTAAAATCATTTATGAAAGAAAATTATATAAATTGATTCTCATTGACATCATAACTGTGTGGGTGTAAAATCTCAATCAAATTAAAATTAATAAAATATAAACTTATGGGTAAGGTTTCAGTGAGAAGAAAACTTAAAATGACAAGGATGAGAAATAACTATAAACACACATTTGAGATGCATCGACTTGATTTAGATGCATCTCTATTCATTTAGATGCATCCCAATTAGTTTCGAAAGTGAATTTGAAGTGATAATGATGCAAAGTAGTAATAACAACAAATTTGACTCACAGAGAATGAAAAATACATAGGATTTGTCTAAATTGATGAAATGCATCTAATATATGTATATGCATCTAAGTTTTTGGTAGAGAATATATTATAGTGCATCTAAAAGATAAGGGATGCATCTAATTCAAGTCGATGCATCTCTAATGTGTGGTTATTGTTATTTCTCATCCTTCTCATTTTAAGAATTCTTCTCATTTGATCCTAAGTCATAAACTTATAGTAAAAATTAACCTTGAACTCTTCCTCTTCAAGTTATGGAGCAACCTTGAACTCTTCCTCTTCAATTTCTGGTGCGTCGCTACATCTACCGAAAGTTGTAGCATCGGATTTCTGGTGTGTCGCTACATCTACCGAAAGTTGTAGCATCGGGTTGTTGTTGTTATTAGGTTAATAAGATTATTAGCTTATTAGGTGGATCAATCAAGGATTGAATTGAAGATTGAACAAAAGGATTGATAAAGGATAATATGTTAATCTATGTGTGTTTTTCGAATTGTGATGATGGATGTGGGTGTGAATCTAATGGGTACTCCGGTTTTCATAAAACATTTACACTTTAGGCCTGAAATATCAAAAAACAACAATGAAGTCCATGTATATTTTTGCCCAATTTTAATATTTAGGCATAGAAACGATTTTTTAACAATTATTTGACAAATATAGAAAGATTTTAGGTTTTTTAAATATTAAAAACCTTTTTAAAAAATAAAATTGTAAAAAATATTACCTAAAAAAGTATGATTTGATTATTTTGAAATGAAAAAATCCCTACTAGTGGTTTTTTTTTTATTAGGGAAAAGATATATGGAAGTTCTCAGCTAGATATATATGAGCAATACATTATTTAATATAATTTTTAGGTATTTGATTATAGTTTTTTTGTGTTGACATTTTGGATAATATATGAGCTGCATTATTGAACCTTAATCACCATAAGCTAATAGAAATTTCGTGGTTTGATTTGAAGTTGTTTGTAATTTTTAAAAGATTAATGGAAAAAGATAGTGGTTTGTGGTGATGTGTGAAGATGAAAATAAAAATTGTAGTAAGAGTAAACTACACCGTTCGTCCTTGTGGTTTGCGTTGACCGACGAGTTTCGTCATTTGACTGAAAACATGCACTATCCGTCCTTAAATGCAAAACGTCATGTATCCTTGGTCCTTCATTTTAACAGGCTTCATAAACTTAAATTACTCTAGTTGATATTCAAATGAGGGTATATTGGTAAACTTCCTATATTTTTTTCTTTTCCTTTTAAAGACAAACAAATAAAAAACCTTCTCACATGAATATATCTTCCTTTTTAAGCCATCACCACCGATCATCTTCATATTCCCCATCATCACCACTACCGTACACCACCTCTCCAACCACCTTCACAAACCTCAATCACTAAATACATAAACTCAAGAGTAAACTACACCGTTCGTCCTTGTGGTTTGCATTGACCGCAGCCTGTGGTCCTTTGACCAAAAAAATTGCACCGTTCAGCCTTAACTCAGAAACGTTATGCACCATTAGTCCCTCCCTCTAACGGGGTGGACTAACGCTCGCTAACTTGTTTACTTATGAGGGTATAATCGTCATTTCGCACTATAAGGACGAACGGTGCAATTTTTCGCTTTTAGTCCATTTTCTAATGCTTTCTTCCATTTTTTTCTACGTTTTTGCCCGTCTTCGTCCGTTTTTTTATGTTTTCACCCGTTTTCATCTGTTTATATCCGTTTTTTTACGTTTCCATCCCGTTTGTTACAATTCCATCCATTTTTTACGTTTTCGTCCGGTTTTTACGTTTTCATCTGTTTTTTACATTTTCGCCCATTTATTTTACGTTTTCATACATTTTTTTACGTTTTCGTATGTTTATTTTACGTTTTCGCCATTTTTTTACGTTTTCGTCTATTTTTTACGTTTTCGTCCATTTTTTTTTCATTTTTGTCTATTTTTCACGTTTTCGCCCATTTTTTAAGTTTTCGCCCGTTTTTTTACATTTCCATCCGTATTTTTACGTTTTCGTCTATTTTTTTACGTTTTCGCCCGTTTTTTACATTTTGGTCCGTTTTTTTATGTTGTCGTCTGTTTTTTTATGTTTTCGCCCGTTTTATTATGTTGTCGCCGTTTTTTTACGGTTTCGTCCAATTTTTATGTTGTCATCTGTTTATTTACGTTTTTGTCTGTTTTTTACGTTTCCGTCCGTTTTTTTACAGAAAAAATGGCAAAAACGTTAAAAAAAAAAAGACGAAAATGTAAAAAAAAATGGATAAAATAGATGAAAATGGATAAGGATGGATAAAAACGTAAGAAAAATGGACAAAAACGTAAAAAAAGGATGAAACGGATGAAAACGTAAAAAAGGTATGAAAACTTAAAAGAAGCCGACGGATGAAAATGTAAAAGATCAAAACGGACGAAAACGTAAAAAAATTGATGAAATCGTAAAAAATGGATGAAAACGTAAAAAAACAGAAGACACATAAAAAACAGACCAAAACGTAAAACAAGGGCGAAAACGTAAAAAAATGGACGAAAACGTAAAAATACGAACGGAAACGTAAAAAAATGGGCGAAAACGTAAAAAATAGACGAAAACATAAAAAACGGATGAAAACGTATAAAAACGGATAAGAAAAAATAAGAACGGATGAAAACGGATACATATGGATAAAAACGTAAGAAAATGGACAAAAGAGTAAAAAAAAAGGGTAAAAACATGAAAAATAGACGAAAACGTAAGAAAAAAAATGGACAAAACGTTAAAAAAATGGATGACAATGTAAAAAATGAACGAAAACGTAAAAAAAGGGATGAAAACGTAAAATAAACATACGAAAACGTAAAAAAATGGAGAAAACGTAAAATAAATGGGCGAAAACGTAAAAAATAGATGAAAACGTAAAAACCAGAAGAAAACATAAAATAAACAGGCGAAAACATTAAAAAAATGGATGGAAACGTAAAAAACGGGATGAAAACGTAAAAAACGGATAAAATGAGACGAAAACGGGCGAAAACGTAAAAAACGGACGAAAACGGGCGAAAACGTAAAAAAATGGAAGAAAGCGTTAAAAATGGTCTAAAAGCGAAAAATTGCACCGTTCGTCCTTGCACCGTTCGTCCTTATAGAGTGAAATGATGATTATACCCTCATAAGCAAACAACTTAACGAGCGTTAGTTCACCCCGTTAGAGGGAGGGACTAATGGTGCATAACGTTTCTAAGTGAAGGCTAAACGGTGCAATTTTTTTTTTCAAAGGACAACAGGCTGCGGTCAACGCAAACCACAAGGACGAACGGTGTAGTTTACTCTAAACTCAAACCTATAAAAAAATGATATCCCCAATTCCTTTTAATTACCAACCACACATGATAAATAATACATAAAATCTTTTACAATAAAACGTTTACCTTCTTTCTCACTTTGCACACCCAAATCATAACTTATCAAAATCAATTCAACTATGGATAACCACAACACTATATAAATGTTTTAGATATCGTTTTGACCCTCCATTCATTTTATTTTTATTGCAATAAATATATTTATTTTAGTTCGAAACCCATTCTAAAAAACATTCACCGTAATTTAATCTAAAATTCTATAAACAAATCTAAAATATGTATACATGACAAAAGTTCAATATAGAAATCATATTTGTTATACAACCAATGAATCAATCATAGAAATTCATTTCTTTTATCAAAATAAAAAAATAAACTTTCACCTTTTTTTAATTAAATATATCACAAACCGTTAATCGTTAAGCGAAAAAAGTCATACCATTGCGACGAGAATTAAATTATCTTTCTATAGATATGCAATTTTATATACTTTCGATGATTTTTTTTTCTTTCAAAATTTTCGCCCAGAAAAATCACATGTGATTCATTAAAATCAAATCATATATAATTTGTAAAAATCAAATCATATGTGATTTTTACGAATCACGTGTGATTTTTCTGAGCGGAAATTTAACAAAAAAAGTTCGTAAAAAAAAATCCGTCAAAAGTATATAAAATTGCATATCTGTAGAAAGATAACTTAATTCTCGTCGCGATGATGTATTTTATGTAGATTGAAGATTTACAGTTTGAAAGATATGTTGTTTTAAAAAAAAATGTGAAAAATGGTTTTTTTATTAATTTAGATAAAAAAAAAATGGATTACTATAATTGGTTCATTGGTTCTATAACAAATATGAGTTCTATATTGATCTCACCTCATATATACAAATGTACGTGAACCAATTTATACCAATGAGCTTTCACAAATCAAGGTTCTAGCAGTAGTTTTTTTAGTGATTTTCAATGTTCATCGAATAAAACCCACACAACCGACTACAAACTACCACCAAGACCACGACCAACATCACGCGTCTTCTAATCATACATCTCGGTTTGTCTAATTTCTAAGATATGCAATTTTGTTTTTTTTTCCTTTTTTTAATAAAAAAATAATTTGAATATCCTTGTAGTTTATTTTTAATTCGTGGGTTTTGATTAAATGAAAATGAGATGTTGATGTTTATGAAGAATGAGCATAAGATGTTCATTTAATGTTTATAGGTGTTGATTTAGGGGTTTGTAAAGGTGGTTGGGTAGTGAAGATATAAATGATGAAGATGAAATGAAGAGGGTCCACTACTAATATTTGGAGATTTAGTTAAATAGTTGGATGTGACTCATTTTTTTATCCTCATGTGTATACTCAAAAGGACGCAAATACCTTCAAGTGTGTACACTAAATGATCGTTAGTGTGGCCAGTGAAAGTGAAAGACCAACGATACATAATGTTTCGCATTTAAGGACGGATGGTGCATTTTTTCTGGTCAAAGGATGAATCTCGTCAGTCAACACAAACCACAAGGACAAATGGTGTAGTTTACTCTTGTTATAATTATGGTGGGGGTGTTGGATGGCGATGTAGGTGACTGAGATGATGGTGGTGTTGGTGGTGGTAGTGATGGTTGTGTAGGTTAGTGAGGTGATAGTGTTAACTTTTAGAGTAAATACACCAGTCGTCCCTAAAGTTGTACTAGTTGTACCACCAAAATAATTAACAAATGTGATGAAATGACCATTTTGCCAAATAACGGAAGTTGACTGAAAATAACAGTCAAATGAACATCTGGTGATCAAAAGACATGGAATAGGGGCATCTGATGATAAAAAATGTTATTTTGACTCAGCATTATGTTTTGGTATAGGTTTAAGGACAAACGGTGTATTTTACTCTAAATTAAATGAAATTTCATTATATTGAGAAAACGTGAACATTTTTTTTGGCAAAGTTCTCACCTCACTTACATTTGCGCCCAAATGCTAGAACTATATCTATACTATATATAAAGCATCAATGACTCTCTCTCTCCAAAATTTTAAGACTTACAAGAAATTAAGCATGGTTTACAACACTTTAATGCACCCAATTTTCAGAATTACAACAAAGTAAGCATATTGTACAACAAAATAAAGCGTGACATCATTTTAAGACCAAAATTCTATCAAACAACATTAATGCTATTAAAAAAACCCTTTCACCAAAAAGTATAACCATTTAAGCACAATGTACAATAGCTGCAACCAACTTTCAGATTTACAACAAACTAAGCATAATGTACAACAAAATAAGCATGATGTAATTTACAGACTTACAACATTAATCCTATTAATTATAATGACTACTACTTACAAGAAAAGAAACATAGTATACAACACTTTAAAGCACATGATTTTCAGACGTACAATATGTTGATATAAATAATGTTTGTGAATGTTATTAATATTTCTCAATAAACCTATGTTTTGATAATCACAAAACTTAAATCAAATTAAGTCAAGAATAAGACATAAACAAGTATTTGGTGACAAATATTTACCTCTACATCTTATATCACTTAAGGTATGCATAAACTTAGTAACTTATGCATTACATGATCAAAGGAAATTTTATATTAATACATAACATTATATAAAATGATTTTAACATTTTATATATATTTGTAAATCATTTTTGGTAAAGCTTTATTAAACCACAAAAATATGATTTCAAATTTCCAACCAAAAAGGGCAAATTTTATCCAGAGAATCTTTTCAAACGTTCAGGAGGGCGGCCCCCTTAATTTTACTAGGCGGCCCTCTTAATCATTAAGGGGACCGGCCTATAATTAAGGGGACCGGCACGCTCCCGAACAGTATTTTCTGGCCTTATAAATATTGGATCATTCCACATATTTTTCTCACCTTTTTGCACTATAAACTTTCTGATCCAATCCTATTCTCTAGATCTAAAATCTTTTGATCATATATTTCATAAGTCTTTGTTTCCATGTGATCCAAAGCTTCATCCATTCAAGTGCAAGAAGAAGAACACTTCTCTACATCCATCTTATTGTAGTGGTGTTGTATATTGCTAGTTTCATATAGTACTAGTGATAGCTATTTGTTAAGGTGTTGTGAATATTTGTTGATTGTAGAATCTTGGTGTGTTGTAAACTAGTTTAGTAGTAGTGACTTAGTTGTGCATAGAAGAAGGTGTGAAGATTGATAAGGTGTGAAGACGGTGTGAAGTCTTGAAGAAGGTGTGAAGGTGTGATTAAGGTGTGAAGATCACGTGGTGTGATATTTGGTGTGAGATTGGTTCTAGCTACGATTAGAACTCGACATTTAGCTTAGTTTCGTTAACTTGTGTAAGCCAAGGTGTGTAAGGTTTCTCCACCATAAGGAGTTTGTTGACATAGTGAAGAAAACTCTCGAGTGTGGTACTCGGGGAGTGGAGTAGGGCAAGGAAGGTGTCCTTGTAGCCGAACCACTATAAATTCGCATGTTGTGGTTTGATCTTTCTAACTCTATCTTTTCTTCATTATATTTAAATACTTTCAATATTAGCTTAGACTTGCTTATATTGGTTGTTGCTTGAATTCACTTAAGATCGAATCGAAAGTTTTTATAACCAACAAAATATTTTGGAAATAAATTTAAAAGGACATAAAACTATTCAACCCCCCATTCTAGTTTTCCACAATTGGTACCAGAGCCACGTCCAGCAAGATATTTAAAATATATTGTATTTTAAAACTTGTAACGATCTATGGAATCTGAAAAATATTTACAAGGGCAATCTATGCAATGACCACCACTATTTGAAAGTGATGGATTTTTATATTGGAAAAATCGATTCGAAACTTATGTGAAGTCAAAAGATCTAGATCTTTGGCATGTTATTACTAATGGTGATTTTTTACCTATTCAAAATAACCCGAAAACTAAGAAAGATGAAATCGTACCTTTTGAAAAACAAAATGATGATTTAAAAAGAAAACTTGCTAAAAATAATGAAGCAAAAATGGTTATTTATAATGCGCTACCACGTAAAGAGTACGAAAGGATCTTTATGTGTGAAACCGCAAAAGAAATTTGGAACTCTTTACTAATAACTCACCAAGGTAATAGTCAAGTCAAAGATAATAAGATAGATCTACTTGTTCAACAATACGAGCAATTCACGATTCCGGAAGAGGAATCAATTGACAATGCTTTTGCTAAATTTAACACTATCATCACAAGTTTAAAAGCACTTGATGAAAATTTTTCTAGTAAGAATTTTGTTAGGAAGTTTCTTAGGGCTCTTCATCCAAAATGGCGAGCTAAAGTGACGGCTATTGAAGAATCGAAGAATTTGTCAACTTTGCAACTTGACGAATTAATTGGAAATCTAAAAGTCTACGAAGTCATCATTAAGAAGGACTCCGAAATGGTCAAGGAAAAACGAGAGCAAAGAAAGTCAATCGCCTTGAAAGCTAGAAAGCAATCTAGTATCGAAGATAGCTCATCTTCCGAAAGTGATGACGAATAATACGCCATGGCCGTAAGAGATTTCAAGAAATTCTTCAAAAGGCGAGGAAGATTCGTAAGACAACCGTATGATGAAAAGAAAACATTTCAAAAGAGTAAAGATGACAAGAACAACAAGATTGAAAGAAAGTGCTTCAAGTGTGGAGATCCAAATCACCTTATTGGAAAATGTCCAATGATGACAAGAGATCAAAATCAAAGAGCATTTGTTGGAGGTGCTTGGAGTGATAGTGATGATGATGAGAATGAAACGACAAAGGAAGAAAAATGTCTCATGGCGAATACACCAAATGAGGTACGTTCCGAAACCGAATATTTTAGTGATGAAAGTATATCATTAGATGAAAAAGATCTAAATAATGAATATATTAAACTATGCAAATTAGGACAACTAGTAATGGCCAAAAACAAATCACTAAAATACATTAACAATCAATTAGAAAGTGAAGTACTTGAACTAAAAATTAATATACATCAACTAGAAAAAGGTAAAGAAATTTTTGAAGAATGTAAATCATGTCAAGAGCTTAAAGGTGAAAACGAAATACTTAGGGAAGAAATTCGCAAACTTGACAAATTTGAAAATAGTAGTCAATCACTTAGTAAAATAATAAGTATTCAAAGAACATCCGGAGACAAAACCGGATTAGGATTTAATTTAAATAAGGCTTCAACAAGCGAGATTAAAAATGTAAAATTTGAAAGTGAACTCAACAAACAAAAACCTTTAAAATCTAATCCCAAGTATATACTTATTAATGATAAGAAAATACCTCTTGCCAACGATGAAGAAGTTAAAGATTTTTATAAACCGTCTTTAAAGACCGAAGTAGGATCTTCTAAACCCAAAATAAGATCTAAAACTCCACCACCTAGAAAACCAAATAATTCTCATCCTAGGTCTAAAACACCTCAACCAAGAAGAAATCAAAATAGACAAAACTATAATAACAATAGTAATCAAATGTGGAACTACCAACAAAGCTACAATCCTTGGGGCATTCTACCACCTTTCATGCACCCGAGTCAAATGTTAAACATGTTTGGACCAAACAACTTTGGACCAAAAGGAGAATGGAGATCAAATGGCTAGACGAACATTCCTTGAGGCAATCTTGGTCTTTCTCTCAACATAGACTTTTTCAAAGTCTATATTTCATCTTAATGATGTTGAAGATTTCTTTTGAAGACCACCGAATACGCCATTCTTTCACAACTCATTGCCATGCTTAGATTAATATGCATTGTTTGATTTCGTCAATTATTTAGATATAATTTGTTATTGTCTTCTATTTGTTCGAATCACATATATACTTATATATATATATATATATATATATATATATATATATATATATATATATATATATATATATATATATATACGTAATATAGAGTTGAGTTCAAATAAGATCATTCTTAAAATTGTTAAAATAAGATCCCAATAGAAAGTTGACAAGTGGCACTTAATTAAAAAAGAATTGAAAAATTATTAATGTAATTAAAAGGGTAGACTTGGTATTTAACACCCTTATCTCCTTGACCTAATTAAAACCTCCCTTTCTCCCCTTTTCTTCTATCACTACACGCCTCTTTTCTCTCTCAAAACTAAACACACACAATCATGTCTCTAAAAAATCTGCTCCTAAGCCCTAAATGGTAAAAGCATTTTTTTCGTATTTTCATACACCACCAGAAACAAAGACAGCCAATTTATATCTTTTCTTCAAACATTGGATTCGAACAGACGCTCCTTGTGGTCTCAGGTAGGTTTTCGTACACCACCACAAACAAAGAGATCTTTTGCCGCCGCACCCTAAACCATGGTGGATATTGCAACCACACACTAACTCTTTCAGCCATGTTGGATCTCTGACCACAACCCCAAACCATTCGTCGATCTGTGACCAAGATTTGTTGTTGTATCTTTTGGAATTTCTTATTTTGGGTCTCGAACAACAATCTATAGTCGGGTTGTATTGAAGTGTGGGAAGGAATTTGTTATCATGTTTTTCGTTGATTTCGATACATTTGAGTTTGGTTTTTTTTTGTGAATTAAGATCAGATTTGTTTTAAAGATATATGTATCAAGATCTGGTATCTATTGTATCAAGAACTAATAGTAGTTTTTTTTTTTTTTTTTTTTTTTTTTTTTTTTTTTTTTTTTTTTATCTATCTATCTATCTGTTAGGATGCGTTTGTTTTAGAGATTTGTTAAGTAAATGTTGGAACTTTAATGTAAATATATTTCTTGTGTACAAGATGTATCTATTAATGTAAAAGCATCTTTTTTAATGTACATGATGTATTAGTACATTTTTCTGGTGGTCCATCATTTATTTGTTAATGTAAATATATTTTTAGTGTACCTAATGTATCAAGTTACGTATAAAAAAGGTGCACCTGTGTAAATATATTTTTAGTGTACCGAATGTATCAAGTTATGTATAAAAAAAGTGCACCTGTATAAAAATAAAAGCCAAAAATTCATTTTTTTTTTTTACCATACTTGGATTTGAATTCTCCAAAATACCCTTTACACCCTATTTAATTATAATAAAGTCATGCATTTAAGGTTAATCTCATCTAACACAAATATAATGATCTAATGGTCCATATTGGGTCTTACTTTTAAAACTTTAAGTATGATCTCACATTAACCTTCCCCACGTAATATATATATATATATATATATATATATATATATATATATATATATATATATATATATATATATATATATATATATATACTAGATTTCTAAGCCCGCCCGATGGGCGGGCATGACTTATAATTTTTCTTTTGATGGTGTTACTTAATGGAATTTCATTTTTAAGGACAGGTGCTTAATTATTATTTTGCTGGTATTAGTTAATGGGAGATTTTGAACAATTCTTATGTTTATCGAATATGAGAAGAAAAAGTTCGAAAGTGGTCTGCAAGAACAACGTATACTACCAAATGACTCAAATGCGATTATACCACAACATGAATATATAAAAATTCATTATTTAGAAAATTAGTTATGAGTCACACTATATACCCAAGCGCTAGAACATTACTAAAAAATATCAACAGACATAACCTTTTAATATGACCCTTGAACATCACCTTTTTTTTTTATCCCATGGGTCAGTTTTCTGCAAGAATGCCTAAAATTTGCACAGTCCAGTTCAAGAATGTCGACATTATATTAGGTCTAAAATGCTTTACTTTGGGCATAAATGTTGATGAGCGTGTAGCGACAAATGAGTAGTGAATTTCGTTCTTAGGCGGTTAGACTCTAAGGCCAAGTAAGAAACGATTATCAAGGCTGTTATAGACTATATAAACTTATTATATGAACAAATAGTCAAATATGTTGAATTGAAATCAACCTAATACCCTTGAAGCTATAACAAATTTTGCATATGTAGTGACCAGGATACATAAAAATTATTAGAATTGTGTGATTAACCAAATGCAATAGGCACAAAGGCATGATACAAAAGTATCAAATGGATGTCGATGTTAAAGGCGACGATACAAAACTGTGGACATACTCGTTAATCGGTGGTTCTTAAATTCATACCTCAATGAGTAGAAGTCTAA
This sequence comes from Artemisia argyi, assembly GCA_030686995.1. NCBI lineage: Eukaryota > Viridiplantae > Streptophyta > Magnoliopsida > Asterales > Asteraceae > Artemisia > Artemisia argyi. The sequence continues at coordinate 21,074,525 of CM060703.1, read as the reverse complement.
GTCATGAACAGTGGTCGTGATCAAGTTTCTTAACAACGCCAATCTTACTCCTTTTTGAAAAAAATGGACAAATAAAGAAGGATTGGTAATTGGTCTCTGACTCCTCGTTTTAACATGGCAAAAGAGATGATTTTTAATAATGTACAATTTTAGCACAAAATGTCAATATAAGCCTTAAAAGTACAAAAGATCAGTGAAATATAAGTTGTTTGGTATTCATTTACTTCATAAACTACCTGAAAAGAAGCTGTATAATGATATGCCCTTTCGTCTCTTTTGATCTCCACTGCCGTCATTACAATACTATTTTTCTTTGTGTTGCTCTTTCAAAGGAACCACTCGATCTTGCTTAGTGAGAAACAAAGTATCATGTCATTAGTGACAATCATGTGTCAGAAAATAGTTAGTTACACACCAGTAACGTAACGGGTCAAAACTGTTTGTTTTAATTCTAGTCAAAATGTGCAAACACTTCTTTATCAACTTTCAATTTTATACCTAAAAATGTGCTAATTAATTACAGTAACAAATGAGTTAGCTTTTTAAAATTTCAAAACCCCTATCCGGGTTTTCCTTTTTTTATATAAAAGAGAAATAGGAACCAGGTATAGTTACTGGATTATGAGCCTTTAACCGCTGTAGGTCATCAGTAAGTGGCTCGTCTTTTAGGACTCTAAAAGAAGTTGGTATAAGATGTTGTTTCCCCTTATTTTTGACTTGTTTTAGGGGTATGTGATTGAGAAGGGCACATTCAGCATTTCAATGAAAAGAGAGTTTTCCATCGACCTTTACTTGCATACGTGACGGATAGAGGTCGTCTGGTATTTAGTTTATTTTTATTAAGCATGGTATTTTTGTTATACAATAATATGAGTAACATTGTGGAGTTACATTTCTAACGAATGTTTTATCAATGGTTATGCTTAACAGAAGTAATAAAGAAACTAAGATAAAGATCAAAAGATACTTGACAGTGATGAATCCAGTGACTAAGAAGGTTAGTGAAACTTAGAGTTGGCAAAAGGGACGGGTCAATTAATTGGCTCAAAATGGTTTAGGCAACATCAAACAATTTGGCATGTTAAAACGGTTTGGGGTTGGTTGATATGAAACATTCCTTTTCCAAAAAAAAAAAAAAAAAAAAAAAAATACTGAAAGATACTTGACAATCATGGATTGAGTGACTAATGTAGATTAGCGAAACTTAGAGTTGGCGAGACGGACAGGTTAATTAACGGGTCAAAACGGTTAGCATTTGTTGTTGCGTTTAGTCACACTTAATCTATATAAAACCTATTATTATTAGAGAATAAGATATAGCTAATATTCTAATGCTTATTTTGTTTATATCACTTCTTACAGACAATACCATTTGATTTTGTTAAAGCACATGAAATGTGGAAATAGCACAATGCGCTTATCCGCCATGAAGGTCGACATTATCTTCTTCGATAAGCTCCCAATTATTTTCATAAAATTCTAAGAATATTTTTCAAAACCAACTACGTCTTTTTTTCGAGAATTCCAAGATCTTTCATAGCACGAAAGGCCTTCACAACTCTTGGATTAGGAGCCATTACTAATTCCTCACATTTTCCTACAAACTTAGACTACCCTGCTCCCATTTGAAAAGAAAAACAATAAATAAGATATAGGCAATGTATATACATTTTCTAAGAAACAACAAAACTGAGTTTTGCATAGATTAATTAATAAGCTCGTAACATGTTACCACCTTATGATCTTCAAATTCCAATACATTAACTAAGTCGCAAAAAACAGCTCGCAATACATTTACAATGGATTCAATTCTGCGAAGGTCATCCGACTTTACATGTTTCCTGGTAAAATAAACACAACATATTTAATATTTATACACTGATTGTGAGGACAATAGAAAAGTAGTAATACCTAATCCGCTTACCATTGGAAAAGTCAAATCGTATACACCATCTTTCATCATGTATCTTGAGCATTCTTCAGGCAAAAGGCATAGTTAAAAAATTACCATCAGATGCTAATACAAAGTGGTATTAAGCAACGAACCACGTATCTTGAATCCAGAATCATGTATCTATTTGTTAAATTTAGGATTATGAATTCGAGCTAAGCTTACAGTTCATGGTTTTTATTTGTAGGGTTAATCTTTTCAATCTTTTATAAATAGTATTAATGTGTCAAATAGATAGTGACATTAATCATTTAGAAAACTATTTATATCAAAATCATATAGCTTTAAAACTTTAGTTCTAAAGTCTCGCAATCTAGAGGTCACGATTTGCATCCGTATGTCTATTCTAGAGCATGCAACAATTTCAGAACACAAACAATTAAGCTCACAACCCACAACTCCATCCTAATTTCTAGAATATATTATTACCTCTTTAACCTGGTCATAAACCATCGCAAAATCTGACGGAGGCCAACTCAACTTTTGCTACATATACATCGGCAAATTTATTCTATTTGGCAAACCGAGTAACAACTAAACTCGCAAAAGAGCATTGTTCATTTTTATTCTATTTGGCATACCACATCCTGTTGGTGCTCATTATTTTGAGTCGGATAATTATAAGTGGTCCGATTTAAAAGTGTGTTCTAACACGTTAGTTATTCAGACATATTCTCATATAACATTTTCTAAAAAACTTTTTAAACATACGATTGGTATTTAAAGTTGTGTTCTTTATAATCATCAAATGAGCTATTAAAGAATTACAGGTAAATCAAGAAGCAATACTAGTTTCACAAACACATATTCCGACATTGTGGTGTCAAATTAACCATATAACATTAAAGATTACACTACATTTTTTTTTTTTTCTGTTTTTTACCCAATGCTTATGGATTCCTTACTAAAAACTGCTAATAAGCAGAAAAGCACTTCAAGAATAAGCAATCCAAACACCCTAATAATTGGTTCTTTCTCTTATTAAAGTCATATATCGTAACTATTAGTAGGCCGCTAAGATGAAAACACGAAATTGTTACCTCAACTCTCTTCATTTCCATCTCAAGTGTTACACACACATCAGCAGATAATCAGTACGTATTAAAACACTTATACCTGTGCTTGCGCAGTCTCGATACAACGTTTATCAAGCAGAGTAAATGGATGTTCTGGCAGGTTGGGCTTAAGCACATCCAAGAGGAAAGTCGTCGCCTCTGTTATTAGGTTCCTCTGAAAGATTGAATGGGAAAAAAATACTTAAAAATGCTCACACTAAAAATACCTATTCACCCTTTCTTTTAACCTTACTTTGAGGGACTACTACAAAAGACCTCTCAGTATTTCTCGGAAATGTCACATATCAGGATCAGAAGCTCTTCAACACTCAAAATAAATTTTTTATTATCTTAAACAGCTACAAACAATATAAGCATATCCAACACTATCATGAATGTCCCTGATATGTAATGAATGAACGATTAAACGTTCTAAATGATCCACATATCTAAGCCTCATCATAATATTGTAGGTGAACACAGAGGCGTAATAAAAATATAATATTACCTTAACAGCAATACCAAATTTAGCACAATCAATCGCAAGGCGGGTAAATCAATCAATTGTATTCTTTGTCCGTGTTAGTGCAGCAAGACTGGCCTATAATGATGTGAGAGAATATAATACTCCAGTTGCCTGTTGGGTTTGGTTTCTCATTCACAGCACGACTACTTCTGTTTTCAGGACCAGGAACAACAGTCTTTAACTCTGCCATGTTTGTCTGGGATGAAAAATTATCAACTTCCATGTTTTCTTCTGTATTTTCCAGTCTAAGAAAAATACTATGATGCTAATATTGCAGCTAGAATAGCAAAAACATGCAGTAGCAAATGGAAAAACACAACACTATTTAAAGGCGATGCTGATATATGTCGATTCAGGTTGTTTAACCTCTGATGGGTCAAGATGGGGACCAACAAAAAGATGTACACCAGCGTATATTTTTCTTTGAATGAATTTCCTTGACACAACCAATATCATTTGTTTTCCCCATGCACAATATCCCCTTAAATAAAAAAAAAAAGGTTACATGTACTATGTGAAGTATGTTGATTGTTAAAAAAATATCCTTTTATTTCCATGTGCACCTTTTATGTTTAGAATTCTATACAATCATGATACCGGCATATATACTAATATAAAGGATATGAACAACATAACCTGCAGATGGTTTGCAAAATAAGAAATAACACTTGAGGATTGTTTCACGATAATGTCCTTTTGGGGAATTGTTTACAAACATGGTCTGATCATGTAATGTGAATGTGTTTAATCTCGTCATAATCATTTTCAGTGGCTCTTCTTTTTAGAGGTCGATCATTTTGTTGCAATACCAAGCCCGTCTTAGCAAATTGCATTTCCCTTCTGCGCTTCTCACGGGCAGTTTCAACCTATGAATATTTAGATGTTACAAATTAACACATTTCCAAAAGTGCAGCTCTTTAAAGCGTTAGACAAAACACTAACCTGGCCTAAATTGCTAAATTGCTGGACGACCACAATAATGAATAAGCATCGTCCTGGAGTTTGTACTTCCTGTTAAATTTATAAAAAAGGTAAGAATAATTACAACTATCACAAGGTTCATGTATATGAAATAATTTCACATTATCACTTACTCTAGTGTCTCGAGGATTTTGGTCAAAAGAGCTGATTTTCCTTGTCCTCCTTCGTATGATAAAAAATCAGTCACATGTAAACCAAATGGAGTATATCAAGCATGACACATATAGACTGATACACAAACCTCAAGCTTCTTGAGTTTTTTGATCTTATTCTTGACCAGATGATTTAGAATATCTAACACATAACATAAGGATCCCATAATCTAAAGCTTACTCAACAGGTAACTCATCTAGGTTTAAGCAATAACTATTAAAAGGATACTTGGGTCCACAACTTCAGTAAAATTATCTGAGTTCGGGAACAAAATATACTATTTTCCCTAAAACAACTATACCACAAATGCATAAGCTTCTTGCACTACATGCACTAATAATGTGCCCATTTTGACCCGTAACCCAGCCCACCTATTTTATCATCTCTACTCGATATTCCCAAACCTCAAACAAAAAAATAAACTCAAAGAAAACATGAAAAAGAGCAGTAAGTCTAGAAGGTTACATCTCTTGGATATTATGAATGATTTCAACAACAATCTCATAACTGAGTTGTTCCCACAGGCCATCTGAAGCAAAAATTAAGAAAATGTCTGCAACCTGAACATTTAATTATAGTTCAAACCAACTGTCTTTTCAAAAAGACAATCTTGCCAAAATATCATAATAAAACTAATAAAACTTCTTCCGTGTACTTCTATAATAATGGAAAATTAAAGAAGAGAAGGTTTACCTTAGCAACTGGCGCCATCTCAGCAGCAATGTTAATGACATGCAATCATGGACTACAATGAACAGTAGGCATTCGTTTATACAGAAGTGTTCAGATAAACAGTTAGAAGGGATGTGTCCGGGTTAGGGATGGGATCCTCAACATAGGTATCACTTTAATACATTACCTCCTCAGTCATAGCCAGAAACATTCATTGCAGATAGTGTGCTTCCACATCGTGTACCGCAGAGATATCATTCTTACACTTCAGATTTTCCAAGTTTCAATACCTAAGAATTGGAAAATATTAAGTATGACAAATGTGATATGTAGTGATTAGGAGTTATTGCTTTTTTTTTTTTTTTTTTTTTTTTTTTTTTTTTTAAAATTTTTAGAACGGCTGATAATTAGGAGTTATCGTAAATGTTTAAAGAAACGGGCAACCATTGTTTCTCCTTCAACTATGTGATGGACAACACACCAAATTCTTTTTCTATTCTTTCAAAGGTGACAACTTTGTATCCTCAACCGTGTTGTGTAATAAGCCAGCGGATATTGACTCACAGTCTAATTCCGTAACAAAAAGAATACATGTTAGTTAACTTATTAATACATTATATGCTTCTAAGCAATTATAAGTTTGTACACAATGGGTTATCCACACCACGATCTAGTGTGCACATCGATTACAAAGTGGCATTTGGTTATCAGTACAAAAATATGTTCACATCATCAAAAGAACTAAAAAGGGCAATACAGTTAAGGTTCCATAGTCAAAAGAGTGCTCACAAACGATTCGAGACGATTTTCACGACGTCATATCAGTTCGATCCACCAAACTTTAAACATTGTCTCATCCGATAACACATCTTGCCACAATATATTTCTGGATGTCGTCAACTGGATCGTCAAGGTGCTTTTACTAGTTAATCTTTCTTGCATTGATTATATTCAAATAAATTGTACCACATGAATACTTATATGACTAAGAAGAGATATAAATACCTTGTCTTAACTGTTAAGTCATGTAAACATGCCCGATGCGCCTTGGAGTTGAGACCAACTATGAAGGACCTTATATCTGATTGTCATCTTCCGAAAATGTAGTTCAAGCCTTAATAAAGACCGAACCTTTTACCAATGATACACTGATACATGGTAGTAGTGGCAACATCCATTGATCTCGAATGCGGTACATCTGTTGGGAAAGCAAGTTTTTGCTATAAACATATGTAATAGAGAAGAGACAAACCTCAAAGAGAGGAACAAAAACCATATGAAAACTACACCGGTGTATCAATATTGAAAACATTATACCATTGACAATATTTAAAAATCTGATACTCATTTCCGCACACCTTAGTTATCCTAGTGTAACACTATTTCTCAAATGGCCCTAAATACCTTTGTATACCGACAAACAATAGAGAGCATGTGGATCAAAAACAATATCACATAATTAGTATCATGTATGAGGATGACAAGCATATAAGTAAGTGTGATAAATTATGGGTAGGACAATGGAACAAAGATTAAAAAATATAATATATAGCTCTTACCAAATCGCGGTCCTTTTGCTAGCTGGTATTTGTTTGTGTAATGATTCATAGAAAATCCTTAGAGGGTCTCTCTGAAATATTCAAAATTATAAAGTTTATCAGTTTTCAGTATATAAACATAAGGACTAAATGGAATTTCAAACACCAACATAAATGCAAATCTAGGTCCCTTTTTTTCAATCTATTCAAATTGAAATTCATACTAAACCTCCACAATAGCATAATATAGGCATACAATATATCGATCTTGAGTACGTGAGCCTCATAGATGTAAGACATTTGAAGAGAGCTCTTTTGATGTCACTGTGCCAATCACATGGTATATCATTCTCAGGGCTTCTTTAGCATCTGACCGGGTTCTCGTAAAAGACGTATCTTGGTAAATATGTGTTTGCCAAAATTTGATTATGAAAAGGAACATTTAAAAACCATACGAAAAGAAAAGAAAGCCACACAAATAATATTAAGGAAAGTATGTGCGTAAAATATGTATACCCGAAAAATGTAGCATTACTATGGAGACCTCGTTTAATGGCATAAGGCTGCTATTCCGTTAGTTAACTCATTTTCAGAAAATGGATTTTTTCTTTTAGGATTCAGACACAAAGATGGACATGCATTTTAAAAGTGGAATAAGTGTTGTAAAACCAATAAAGAAAAAGACATTGCCTTAATATACAGATATGATGCATTTACTTCTGTTCTCAAGACATTCTATGAATATGAGATGGAATTAATATTGAAACATAGTGAGGCATGAAATTAACTTACCACCATAATGCATGCCCCATGAGAAAATAAATCCATAAGCTTCATATGTTTCATAGCATATCATTAAAACAGCCATCATTTAATCTATTAAAAAAATCCTGCACGCAAACCACACATAATTAAGAAACTTCTAGCCATGGAGTTTCATGCTCATGTAAGAATTGAGCCATAGCAAGAGCTTCTCTTTCTCCATCGTATTCGATAATTGTGACCATATAGAAACATTAAATTATCAAATAAGTATTCAAAACATATATATGAATTGTATATCCATTGAATAAAATCATGCTGTAAGCATCCATTCACGCCAAAATTGTAAATAGTTATACCTGCATGTTAGTAGCAATTTGTATCGCCAACATTCAAAATCATACAATATAAAATATATTTTTTAATGGAAAATGGTGATCAAGAGAACTGTCGTAATGGTGATAAACAGAACTGTCGTGCAGCCTACAAAAAATCAAAACGAATATATAATATTTACCTAACAATGAATGTATAGATGAATATTCTGTGATGAAGATAAAGATGAAGATCGGGTGCTGGTGTTTCATATGGCTGCATCTTCGTAATGGAAAACGGTATATAATATTTACCTATCAACGAATGTATAGATGAATATTCTGTGATGAAGATGAAGATCTGGTGCGGGTGTTTCATATGGCTGCATCTTCGTTTACATTCTGAGCAAGATAATCAAAGGAGGAATTGGTACGTTACGTTTGTGTACGAAAATTAAAGAAACAACATACATAATGAAACGATCATATATACCTCACCTGCCATGGTTGGTTGATGATTTTTTTTATGTTGATCGTATTTTAGGGATTAGAGGAAAACATGATATTAGGGTTTTGAGGAAACGTTATTATAAATGATGAGAATTTTTTTTACGTACAATTAAAATTGGGTAATACGATTTGGATTATTATTGGATTTTTGTGCTTCTAATTATTGCCTTAATCAATTTTTACTTGGAAATTAAATAACAAAACTTGGATTGCTCCATTGGTTGAGGTGTCTCCTTAAGGAGTACAAACACAGGTTCGAATCCAACTTATGATTTTTTGGGAAAAATAAATCTGAATTTCAGAATTGTAACTTGCTTAGGTGGCACTTTGATGACTTTGCTGCTAAGGTGGCAACAAAAGTTGCTTACATGGCCAGAATGTGATGACATGGCTGCTAATGACAATTACATGGCAATGAGGTGGCGTTTTCTTGATTTATCTACGTGTAACGCCTCCTGTTATATATAATGTAGATATATATATATATATATATATATATATATATATATATATATATATATATATATATATATATATTCACTTGCATATAACCTAGATACGTCATTTGTTGACTTTCTAGAACTCAAAGAAATCGTTCTTTATCGAACCCTTTCTTTCCCCCCTCACGTTATTCTAGTAAGTCCTCTTTTAGGAGACTCATAATGATGAAGAGATATGAGTCAAGTGGTTTGATCTTTCTAACTCTATCTTTTCTTCATTATATTTAAATACTTTCAATATTAGTTTAGACTTGCTTATATTGGTTGTTGCTTGAATTCACTTAAGATCGAATCGAAAGTTTTTATAACCAACAAAATATTTTGGAAATAAATTTAAAAGGACATAAAACTATTCAACCCCCCCTTCTAGTTTTCCACATAATACAAGAAGCATAGTGTACAACAAAACACCACATTAATTTAGTCAATTATTTAACTGGTCAATAAATACAATTAATACAGTTATTAAAACACCCCTTACATAAGAAATACAAATTATCAAGCATATTGTACAACCAAATTAAACACAATTCCTGCATTAAATTTCACTACTACAAATAATAAAGCACATTATACAAATATTCAACCCCAAATGGGCAATGGGCCAAATGGGCTTGAGCCCAAACGGGTGCAGACCAAACGGGTTCGAGCCCGAACAGGCACGGGCCAACGGGTTCGAGCTCGAACGGGCACGGGCTATACGAAATTTTTGATATCCGTAAATTTATTGTCAAAAAGAACATAATAAACTAAAATATATAATTCATCGAAAATTTTTATTTCAAGGTACCCGCCGCTGCAATGCGCGGGTACCCTGCTAGTTAACAATGATAAAGAAAAGCATAAAAGCGCACCAGGTGAAACTTTATTATATTAGTTTGAAATAAAACATCACAATAGTTACATAATACTCTAAGGCCAAGGATAAACATTATGCCAATCTGGCCCAGGGAATGACGATTTCTTTCGAGATACATAAAATGCATCTGGTCTAATGGACCAGTAACAATGTTGTGTAGCTAAAATAGGTTTATATTTGTAGCAAATATTTGAGATATGGTGATTAAATAAATCAACATTAATATTCTTTGAGCCCCATATAAATTCACCTTTCCACACCTTATTCTTACCTGTAGTATATGGTCTACAAAAGTGCCATTGCATAATTTCCCCCGGATTTGCGATATAATCAAAATAAGGTTCATTATATGACCCATCTGTAACATAGATCCTTGTCACATTTATTCCATCCGGCAGGTCATTCGTAACAAGTATATGCCAATTATAAGTTGGAAAACACTCACTTTTTGCACTATCAAATGAATTAGCACATGAAAATGTAGGGATGAAGAAGAGAATTGCAATGAAAAGAAAGACACACATTGTGAGTGTTTTGAGAAAACTAAGAAAACCCATCTCGATTTATATAGGACACATGCATTCATGTTTCTAAAAACCAAATAGGATTGCATATTAAATACACCACTCAGTAATTAATTATTAAAGTAACAGTAATATCAAATAATCAAATTATAGTAATATATAAATTAAATTAATAGTGTGTGTGACAAATTAAATAAAAGAAATTTAAATTTAAATTAATGTATATGAACGAAATTATAAATATCTAAGTGAAAGTACAAGTTACTGTTATGTTTAAATAAATATACGAGACTGTACATATACTATATATGAACAACTTATGTTATTCCTTCTTTCTGAGATTGAGTAAGGATTCCGGAAAAGTATTTCATTTATGACCATGTTCAATAACGATTCATTTTATTCCGTGATGAGTGTCTAAATACTCATCATTTTATACCAATCTGAACTGCCAAAACATCAAAAAACACTCAAATACGCATCAAAATACTGAAAATATCTTAGAAGTATGTTTTATATGTTTCAAATGCAAAATAATCAAAAACAGATAAAAAATGAACAAAGTTTGCATAATTGGCAGTTTCAGTCCCTCAAGTTTCAAAAGTTGTCAAAACTAGTCCCTGGTTATTCTGAAAAACTTGAAAAAGTAACCAAAGGTCCTTTTGAATCACAAATTACATATTTAGTCCTTTGGTGTAAAGTTTCAAAAAATTACAAGTTTAGTCCCTATACTTTCAAAAATTACAAAATCGGTCCTTGGAAATTTAAAAAGAAAAAAAAATTACATTTATAGTCCTTGGGAATTCAAATCTTGTCACTATTAGTCCCTGGATGAAACTTTTCAAGAAATTGGCAATAATAGTCCTTCAAGTTTGAAACTTGTCATATTTGGTCCCCGAGTGTTAAAAATGGAAAATTATGCAATTAAGGTCCTTGGGTTATTCAATATTGACAAGATTAATCCTTATAAATAACTTTGGAAAGTTACATTCCAAGCCCCTCAAGTTTCTGCAATTTACACTTTTGGTCCCTATGGTTATAAATATAAACGGACCCTTGATTTATTATAACCAAAAAACAAACACACCACTTTACAATTGCCCACCCAATAATACAAACCCAACTCACCCTCACCTGTGGCCCAACTCCAATCCAAAGCCCAAACAATGCACCCCGTTATTTAATAAAAACGGGGTCAAACCCACAGTCAAACACCACCATCACTGTTCCTCTCCCTCCCTCACCACTGCATCACCAAAACCACCTCCACCTATCCTGGTTTCACCTCCACCTCACACCCCCAGTCACTACCCACTCCCATCCACCTCCACAATATCCCAAAAGCCTTTAATTGCATTTCAATCCCACAAGCAACCTAAAAATATCAAGGGGACAAAAATGGCGCCAAAAGTGGTTTTAAACGGGTGAGATCAGTTTGACCAAATCAAGGGCTCAAGTGAAGTGGGAAAGTCACAATAGGCTGCAAGGACCTCAATAAGTCACTACAAATAGCAAAGGAAGCAGAGGAGAAAATAATTAGTGTAGCTTAAGAGTAGATTAATTTTAGTTAAAACATTGTAATTGTAATTTTTATTACCAATGTATTTCTTAGTCTAAATGTGTACTCTTGTTATCTTTCAGTGTATTTTCAATCTTTCTTAATAAAATAATCAAGATTTCCTCTGTTAATCCGTATTTGACATTTTGAGTGAAATTGACAATTCCACTTGATTTTGTTAAATAGTTTGTTTCTTGGTTCTGTGAGTATATTTTAGTCACCATTAAGTTTTTACCAACTTACAAAGTCTTTGTAGCCAGTTTATTTTAACATACCATAATTACTCAAAAATACTTATTAAATAGGTGTAAAATAAAAATTCAGTGCAAAGAAGAAAGAAGCAAAGATGAATGGTTCATTTTGGATTTTCCTGGGTTGTAGTACCTCATGGGAGGCTTAGGAGTATGGTTCTTGGTTATTTGTTCACAATTCTCAGCTTGGACTAATTTGTAAGCAAACTCTTTGATTTTTGTGTTTTTAATAAACAAGTGTTATTACTAGCTTATCTGTGTTTCTTATGCTTGCTTAATGCTTATTGGATAAATATAAGTTCATAAATTGGACTTTAGATTTAGTTTATTCAAGTTTCTAAAAAAATCTTAAAACAGAAGTAGTGTTTGGCATATACTGTTTGGTCATGCTAGGATAGGTTTCAATGGTTAAAACTTGTTCCATCACCTTACTCAGTACCAAAGTAGTCTAGAACAACCAATCTTTAGGTGGTAGCAAGCTTCTAAAAGTCAAAATCATTTCAAAATCTACCTAGTAACTCACTGTGTTGGATTTTAGGTGTGATAATCATCATATCAACTCACATGTAGGTTTCATAGCTTAGTTTAGTCTTGTTATAGTTAAACAAATCATTCTCAGTCCGTAGATCAAGATCTAAGTTCACCATAATCAACCTAGTAGTTTATGTTCAAAAGTCAAATTGTCAACTTCTCAGTTTTTCCAAATCTTGGGAGATTTTTATTGAATTTTGTAATAGGATTTAGGTCTTGTGTTTTTTAGGTCTTATAATATCCCACCTCAACTATTGATTTTCATCTTCACTTGATTTTTGTGAATTTTTCCCTTGTGGACCCCACATAAGTCCATTTGAGCTTATTTCTTTGTTTGGTCAAACAAAGTCAACTGTGGAGCAAATAAGCTTCCACAGTGCTTATTTTTAAGTTATAAAAAAGTTGATTTCACAAAAGTTGTTTGTTTTTAGGTATAAACTAGTTTTGTTAAAGAATAATCAAGAAAATCCAACTTAAAAATAAGTGATAGTTTCTATTTAATGTAATTTAAATTTTAATTTTCATTTTTATATTTTTATTAAGTACTTAGCATTTTTATATTTTTATTAAATTCCTATTATATTAAAGTACTTTTATTAATTTTATCAGATTTTTATTTTGTCATTTAGTAATAATTAGAATTAATATTAGTTTTATTAATAATTAATGAATATTTAAGTTTCAAATAGCATAATTAGTTTTTATTAAGCAACACCTAGTTTTTATATTTTTCCTAGCTTTTATATGTTATAAAATAATTTTAGGAATTTTTCCATAATTTTCTAAGTCATCTAGGTATTATTAGTAATTTAAATTAGTTTAAATAGTTTAATTAAGATAATTAGTTTTTAATTAATAGAAAATTCATAAAAAGACAAAAATATTTATTTTTAATTTTTATACTTTCTTCAAGTTCATTTTAGGTTTTAGAATTTATTTTTGTAAGTTTTTAGTTTAATTTGTAGTGTTTATCATTTTTAGTTTTATTTAAATTAGGTTTAATTTACTTTTTAAATAGTTTTAATTAATTAAATACTATTTAAATAGTAAAATAATCATTTTAATAATTTCATTTTCATTTTAAATTTTTTTATTTTATTTTAAGTTTGTAAAAGTTTCATTTTCACCCCCTGTAGTTTATTTTCCTTAAAACTCACCTTTTTCCCAGCACGCAATCGTGTCTGATTTTAATTTGGTTTACGTTTATACATTTCTGATTCCCGTGATTGTTAATACTGTTATTCCTAATCATTCCAGTAGTGTAAACAAACCCAAATCATTATCTGGTTACTTCCCATTCAATTCACCCGATCACAAACCCGTTTTTGATACCATCCACACCTCGTCGGGACATAACGACCCGGGGAAACACTGTATTCCACGGAAGCATTGGTTTAAGCTGTTTGACTATTATAGTTGACCATTCACAAGTGGTTGACGAATAATTATCTGACTGTTTAGCACCAATCATTCCGCTTTATAAGTTTAAGCCGCGTGTACACGGGTTTAAAAATTAAATGCTACTAAATTATTGTTAACCTAAATAAAAATATCAAAATTGAAGCACAACCTCACAGGTTATTTTGAGATGAAAATATATACACGGTATTGTGCATATAGCAACGATGCATTTAATTACTCTTTAAAGTTTAAATAAGGATATTCATTTAAAAAATGGAAGAATTTCATATATATCCTTGCAAAAACTCTAAATTACATCAATATCCTTGTAAATTTTTTAATTACGCTAATATCCTTTTAAAATTTATAAATTCACAAAAATACCCAAATATACAATTAAACCTTCAATAAGTGTCTTTATTTTTTAAAACTATATTTTAATAATTTCTATGACTATTTTACCCTTCTTTTCAATACTCATTAATAATTAACAATTAACAATTAAAAATTAAGGGCATATTTACTAAACTGGAAAAAAAATATGATTCATGAAAATACCAATACAAGAATACTATATTTATCAATTCTCATCTCAAATAAAAAATTAAATAATAACTTCAAATGCAAAAAGATAAGAACTGTTCGTCACATGCTTGTTTCATTATCTCAATTACAAATTTACAATAGTTGCACATTATTATAATAGTGACCCAAATAAAAGTAATGAAACAATTTGCAATTGGTGTCATTGGAATGGAACTTGCAGATGAATAGAAGAAAAAATGGCCGGAGAACGCAGGCATCGATTTCTTTAATTAAGATTTGAAGGGCACAAATGTAATTTGTTATGTCATTTAATATTTAGGAAAGAAGATAAATGATTTAAGTAATTTAGTTGTAATTTATTTTTATATTTGGAAATATTTGTGAAATGTTATGCTTTGAAAAGATATTGATGTAATTATAGAATTTGCAAGGCTATTGATGTAACTTGAAGTTTTTGTAAGGATATACATGAAATTCCTCCCAAAAAAATAAAGGATCATTTCGTGCTATTAAACATGCGTAATGTCAAACATGATATCAATAGTTAAATTCAAACAATATCAAACTCATCACGATATTATTATACGTGATATAAAATCTTTTGGTGTAAATTCGTATACACGATACGTATGTCGAGCTAATGACCCAAAAATCTCAAATGGCTTCAAACAAGAATTTACACAAAACATGTGCCACATCATAAATATCGTATTTATAAAGACAAAATGGATAGATCACGAATCACCCAGGTGTGACAAACAGTTATACCAAAGCAAGAATAATATGTGAAGACGTTCGCGAAGCAAATTTAAGGATGACCCTTTATGTGATTTAAGTTGTAATCGTTACATATGATGAATTCAATACAAAGTGTAAACTTTGAATATGGGATCTTATTTGCTATATGCATGTGTCGTTCTTCTTTGCAAGACACGCTCGCGTGCTTGGCACAAACTATTCGATTCCCTCAAAACCGATTATCATTCCTGGTTGGCATACCCCTACAACACTCGGTTAATATTTCATCTTATTATACTCGTCATATTTGCGGTTGCCTCTCTTTTGAGTGACGGATATTCAGATAATACCAATACGAGTGACTAGTATACTCCAAGTTCAAAACTCTTATGTTGGGGATGAATGATACAAATTAGAGGTGGCAAAATGGACGGGCCGGGCGGGCACGGGCTATGGGCTAAACAGGCACGGGTCAAACAGGCGCATGTTATACAAATCGTTTTAGAAAAGACCCAAAACGACGAAATAAATTCCTCAAACGAAAAACATAATTTACATTCAAAAATTAAATATTATATTATATCTACTAGATTCATGGCCCGACCCAATGGGGCGGCTAGCGTCACTACATTAGTCGGCTATAGTCATTCGATCGAGAGTGTGTAATGGTAAACATTTTTATGTATTTGGAAAAAAAAGTTGTTGGTAAGTAACTAGAATTACAAATAAAGATATAAATTATTATCAAAATATTTAACTAATTTTTCATTAATCGGATAGGTTTGCCAAATGTAAATCATCATAAGAGAATGTTCATCTTCATTAAATTCAATATTTTTTATTTTCTTGCTATTCTTTTCCCAATCTCCTAAGAGCTTCAACCTCCTTCCAATGCTCATATACGACTGCAGCAATCCTGCGTTTTTTCATTTCACTATGGCTCGAATTCGTTTTTTCTTTATGTTCTTCCTGTTCCTTTTCAACGTTTTCTTTACATTCTTATTCCAACGCAGCTTCTAATTCGTAGTAAAAGTTTTCATCACCTTCGATTATAGGCATATTTGGTTCTTTTGTTTCTTCCTTTGGTCGTTTGATTACTTTACTGCTTTATTCCTTTTTTTATGTAGCAACCGCATCTAGGGTTCTTTTGTTTCCGGCTAGCATGTTTATAAGTTAATTTGATTGATGTTTAATAGTAGTAGATTGCTATGCAGCGACATGTTCAGGTAACTAATATATACACAAATAATGTGGAAAACGAAGAGTCTATATTAAATTTTATATGCATTTTTTGGACCGTTCGGTTCCCCATAATTTGTTGGAAACATGAACACATTTATATTTTTCATTTTTTTTGAAAATAAACCTCTGAATTTTATTTATTTGTTGAACAAAAAGTGTTGTGTTTTATGCATTCAGGTGTTGTTTCTGTTTAACACTTCAATTTGTTCCTTTTTGGTTTGGTTGTTACAAAGATATAAAACATATTCAGTTGATAAATATTTAAATTAGCATATACTAAAAATAATTTAATGTACTTTCAATGATATTGTTGATTGTTTTCAATTGCTGCAACTTACAGTTTTATTTTTTCTTGATGATGACATTGTATTGATCAATAGTAAGTTCGGTTTAACATTGGAAAGTGTATATTTGAATAGTCAAATTTTGTAAATAATGATAACATTTTAACTTATTCTATATTTATGTTAAGTATATTTTTTAAGAAATTGAAAACTTATGCGATTTTCATTATGTTTCTTAGATGTCTCTTCTTTATAACGTATTTTTTGGTTCTTAGATTTCTCTTCAATCAAACGTGTTTGTTCTTTCTCATATTTCCTTTCTTTAAAATGTGGTTATTGTTTTTTAAATTTCTCTTCTTTGAAATTTGTTTGTTGTTCCTTAGATTTCTTTTCTTTAAACATGTTTGTTGTTTATTAATTTTTTTTCTCTTTAAAATGTGTTTGTTGTTTCTTAGATATCTCTTGTTTAAATCTTATTTTTCTTTTTCTTAGATATATTTTCATTGAAACGTGTTTTGTTGGGAATTATAACTAACAGTTACCACTGTGACACTGCTGAAGAATGCACTAGCAGTGGAAACTCATTACCACTGCTAGTACATAATATTACCACTGCTTATAGGATAATTGTTAGGAAACCGTGTATTAGATAAGTATAGAAAAGATCTTGTGTATATTCTATTCTAGTATGTTTATACTTTATCTTGTAAAGGACTCCTTGTGTCCTATAAAAGGAGGTCCTAGGTTTAAACTTACATATGTATCATTAACAAAAGCTTCAAGGTGTAACCCTAGTGATATTCAGATCACTCGTATTATTATCAATAATATTGAGGCTTAAAGTTTGGTTAAACCCTGTGTTCATACTGTTTCATTCACATACAACTTATACACTTAACTCACAAACATCTTCTAAATACTCTGTAGTAAATTCCACGTGCTACATAGTAATACTCAACATATCTATCTAACACAAGGTGTGTGTTTAGATCCATCAAATGGTATCAAAGCCAGGTTCTGATACTTTGATTTAGAAGATCCAAAGTTTACTCACTTTTCCTAAGTCCAATGGAGATGGAGAACAGTCAGTTGAATATTGCTGCTAAACTTCCTAAGCTCAAACTCAACGAGTATGAGATGTGGAGGATAATGATAGAACAGATCTTTTTGGTGCAAGATTATGCTCTCTGGGAAATCATCATGTATGGTGATTCATTCAAACCAAGTACTTCCTCAGAGACAATTAATGGCACGACTGTCCAGACCTTAAATAGTAGACCAATCACTAATGAAGAGCGACTTCAAAAGAAGAATGACCTTAAGGCAAGAAGTTTATTGCTGATGACCCTTCCTAGGGATCAAATCATAGCCTTTAGTAAGTACAAGACTGCTAAGACCTTGTTTGAAGAGATTTGCTCTGTTTTTGGTGGTAATGATGCTACCAAAAAGACCCAGAAGACCTTATTGAAACAAAACTATGAGAACTTCTCTTCAACAAGTAATGAGTCAATTGACAGTATCTTCACTAGACTCTAGAAGATTGTAACACAACTCACTGTGTTTGGTATTGAGATAGAAAGGGAAGACCTCAACTTGAAGTTTCTAAAGAGTCTACCTTCTGAGTTTCACACCATTGTTATTGTCTGGGAAGACAAACCGGAACTGGAAACTATGAAGCTCAATGATCTTTACAATAACTTTAAAGTTATTAAACAAAGATGAAGAAGGCAGGGAAGCTAAGTACAAGTTCTGGGAACTTAGCTCTTATATCATCATCTGTGGATGATAGTTCTGATGAAGAAAGTAAAGATGAAGATGCTGCTCATATTGTTGTTTCCACTGGCAATGCAAGTGTTACCACAGCTGGTTCCAAAAAGAATATTGCTGGACTTGGAGACCCTAACACATGAAGATTTGGAGCAAGTGGATGATCATGATCTGGAAGAGATGGATATCAAGTGGCAGGTTGCACTGCTAAGTATGAAGGCAAAGAAATTCTGGCAAAGGACAGGTAAAAAAATTATCATAAATGGTAATGAGACTGCAGGTTTTGACAAGAAAAAGGTGGAGTGTTTCAACTGTCACAAGATGGGACACTTTGCTAGAGAGTGCAGAAGACCAAGAAAGCCAGACAACAGATCTACTTGGTACAAGCAAGAGAAGAAGAAGGAGCCCACTGTGGAAGAACCTAAGGCAATGTTAGCCATTGATGGTGTCAGCTATGACTGGGGTTACATGGCTGATGAGGAAGAAGCAACCACAAAATCTACAATGGTGGCAACTGAACTAGCTCTCATGGCCTTCTCTGATTCTCAGGTACACTCTAATGATAGGTGCTCTAAATCATGTAAAGCTTTAAAAGAGTGTGATAGACTTAGAGAACTTTTGGATAAACAAACTACTGAATTAATGGACTCTAATTATACTTTGTCAAATTATAAAAGAGGTTTGTCTGTCTTAGAAACACAAATAGATAATTATAGAGCAAATGAGTCTAAGTTTAATGATGATATTGCTGTATTAAAAAGGGACTTAGACTATAAGATTGCAGTTAATCAGGCACTTAGAGAAGAATTGGAAAAGCTTAAAAAGGCTAATGAAAATGTTCAAAAATCACTTGTGATACATTAGCTCATCAATCTAAGTGTATAGATAAAATTTGGGAAGCACAAGTGGTTAATAAGGCCAAATCAGGTATAGGTTACAAGTCTGTCCCCCCACCATTAAGAGGTGTTCCAGCACCACCAGGTATAGATCTAGCACATACAGGGATAAAAGAGTTTCAAGAACCAATTAGAACTTATGGCCCTCAATTTGTGAAAGAAGCTATTGATGAAAAGGTTAAGGTAGAGACTGATGCATTTGAGAGTGCTAGTGATTCCTCTCTAGTGGATGAAAGTGTTAAGGTTAAGATAGAAACCAGTGTTCCTGAAGTTGTTAAAGCTGAAAAGGAAGAGCCTAGGAAACAAGCATATCAAACTAGGCCAACTATAAGATATGCTGAGATGTATAGAAAAAGGTCACCAGCTCCTAGGGGAAACCAGAGGAACTGGAATAATCTTAAGTCTCAACAATTTGATAGTGATATTGTGTTTAATTACAAAGCATGTCATATCTGTGGTAGTTTTGATCACCTACATGCTAACTGTAACTACCATAAGGGAAGAAGAGAAATTTTTGGGAACACAAGGGTGAATGAAAACAATTTTCAAAAATATACTCACCCTAATCCATTAAGTAATATGATTCCCAAAGCAGTTCAACTAAAATCTGGCATCAAAACTCTTACAACTACTGGAAAAGTTAACACTGCTTACCCTAAATCACCTGTTAAATGTGTACAACCCATTACAACTTTTGTTAAATTTACACAAACAGGTAAAAGGACCTTTTATGAGAAGAAGGTTGTTTACAACCAGAAGTGGGTACCAAAAACTAAAACTGCTAAGCCAGCAGTTGCCACTGCTAAGTCAGATGTTGCCACTGTTAGACCAAAAGTTACCACTGCTGGTTCTATAAATAAGAAACGGGTAAAATTGGGAAATGCTCTGAAGGCCTCAACACGTTGGGAATGGAAACCTAAAGGAATTAACACCTCTAACAATTCTAATGGTGTATCAATGACCTTTGACAGATTCAACTATATTGATACATGAGGCAGATCCAAGTCAATTGTGTCTTGGGTCTCCAAAAGGAACTAAGTCCTTTATTTTATGTGTAGGAACATTCAAAGGTTAAAGAAGATCAAGGCTATTCAGACAATGGATGTTCAAGGAACATGACTGGCAACAAGTCCTATCTTACAGACTTCAAACCTTATGATGGACAATTTGCCAGCTTTGGAGGTGGAATTGGTGGTAAAGTTTCTGGCAAAGGCACTATCAAAGCTGGAAACATGGATTTTGAAAATGTGTACTATTGAAAGAGCTTAAGTATAATCTCTTTAGTGTGTCACAAATGTGTGACAAGAAACACAGAGTTCTTTTTACTGATGATGAATGTTTTGTTCTATCTAAGGATTATAAGTTACCTGATGAAAGTGAGGTTTTACTCAAAATTCCTAGAAAAGGCAATCTATACAGGATTGATATGAAGAACATTGTGGCTAAAGATGATGTTACTTGCTTGCTTGCAAAGGCCACATTGAATGAGTCCATGTTATGGCACAGAAGACTTGGTCATGTTAATTTTAAAACCATCAACAAGATAGTGAAAGATGGTTTAGTCAGAGTTGCCAGAGAAGAGATTAGAGAATGACCAAACCTGTGTTGCCTGTCTCAAAGGCAAGCAACATAGAGCTTCTTGCAAGACCAAAGCCTATAACTCTATTGCTCACCCTCTCTATATGTTGCATATTGACTTGTTTGGTCCTACACCTATTAGCAGCATAAAATTGAAGAAATACTGTCTTCTTATAACTGACAACTTTAGCAGGTTTACATTGGTTTTCTTTCTAAGAACCAAGGATGAAACAACTGGTATCCTTAAAACCTTTATCACTAAAGTAGAAAACCAAGTTGATATGAAAATCAAGATTATCAGGTGTGACAATGGGACAAATTTCAAGAATAGAGTTATGGATGACTTCTGCAGAGAGAAGGGTATTAAGAGAGAATTTAGTGTTGCTAGAACTCCACAGTAGAATGGAGTGGCTGAAAGAAGAAATAGAACACTAATTGAAGCTGCTAGAACCATGTTAGCTGATTCCAAGTTACCAGTCACTTTTTGGCCTAAAGCAGTTAACACTGCTTGTTATATTCAGAACAGGGTTTTAGTGGTGAAGACAAAGAATAAGACACTCTATGAGTTATTCAGAGGTAGACCTCCTACCTTGGATTTCATGAGACCATTTGGATATCATGTTACAATTCTCTATACCATAGATCATCTGGGTAAATTTAAAGAAAAGTCAGATGAAGGCTTCTTTGTTGGGTACTCTATGGTTAGTAAAGCCTTTAGAGTATATAATCTGAGAATAAAGAAGATTGAAGAGAATCCGCATGTAGAGTTTCTTGAAAATAAACCTAACATTGCAAGTGCAGGTCCAGAATGGCTGTTTGACCTTGAGACTCTATCAAATACTATGAACTATGTACCTATTGTTCCAGGTACAGGGATTAATGATTTTGCAAGTTCAAAAGAGTTTATTGATGAAGATGAACCTAGCAAAGATTCTAAGGATGATCAAGATCAAGTTGTTATACCACTTTGGGACTTTGTAGATGATGACCCTGCTTCAAAGACTGGAGATCCACAACCTTCAAAAGATGCTGAAAAAGAAGGTGATGCAAATGTTGTAAATTTGGATGCTCAGAACAAAGACATTCCTGAAAGCAGTGCTAAAATAATTTCCCCTGCTATACCAGAAGTTTCCACTGCTGAACCAAATGTGGAAAACCCTACTTCTGTTGCTCAGGAATCCCCTACTAATGATGTGGAAATCACAAATATGCCTTTTGCATATGATGTTTCACATACTCCCCAAGCAACTATTCACAAGGTGCATCCACTTGATAATGTGATTGGAGATCTACAATCTGGTGTAAAGACCAGAAAACAAACAAAGATGACTGATATTCATAGATTTATCAGTGAAGTTTATGAATCCAAGAATCATGAAGACAAGAATGAATGTTTGAAAAGCTGATGAAAGATGAGTTTCAGATGAGTTCTATGGGTGAACTTACTTTCTTTTTGGGACTTCAAGTGCAATAAAGAACTGTTGGCATTTTATCAGTCAAGACAAATATGTGACTGAAATATTAAGGAAGTTCCATTTTACTGATGCAAAGCCTTCAAGCACCCCTGCTGATAAAGATGCTCATTTACTTTTGAAAGATCAAAGTGGAAAAGCAGTGGATGTCCATACTTATAGATCCATGATTGGTTCCTTAATGTATCTCACTTCATCAAGACCAGACATCATGTTTGCAGTATGTACTTGTGCAAGGTTTCAGGTCACTCCAAAGATATCCCATTTGACTACTGTGAAGAAGATTTTCAGATATCTTAAGGCATATCCTAATTTAGGATCATTGATGAGGCGAAAAATGATCCACTTTTAGGGGGTCATTTAAGCCCAGAATTGAATTTATTTGATCAAATATTGCCCTAAATCGTTCCTTTTGTGATTTTAGGTACTTTGGGAGTGAAATCTGGAAAAGGAAGCAATTCGAACGTTTTTGGAGCATAAAAGTGAAGAAAACGCCAAAGTCTTAATTTTCCATGCTGGGAACAGTAGGTGACGGCATCAAGAGTAACTTCCTGACGGCATCAAGAGCCAAATTCCATGACGATCCAGTACAGATTTGACGGCGTCACGAAGTAGGGCGTCAAGAGTAAAAGTCATGACGGCCTGGAAATGAATATCACATGACGGCGTCAAATGTAGATCAAGGCAGTCCGATAAGAGTTTTGGCGGCGAGGTGACGGCGTCACAAGTTTAGTCTTGACGCCGTCAGACCCCTTTTCCTATATATATAGTTTTCTAATTTTCACATTAAAAAAGGAGAAGTTTTGGGAGAAACCCTAAGTACGAACTTGGTGCGAATTTTACAGGTTTTTCAAGGGTTCCAAGCCCTTGATACCTTTCATGTGTAATTGAGATAAGTGTTCTTTTAATTCAATCAATATGTCTATGTGTTGGTTGTCTATATCTTGTTCTTGTCTTAATTCCATCATGCTAGGCTAGATCTATCTTGTGTTTGCTTGGATCTAATGAAACTTAGATGTTAATGTTAGGATCATATTTTATTTATAAAAAGTGTCGGTCATTAACGTATTGTTTTAGGTTGCTTTAGAATATCATTATGATGAAGTTTATGTGTAGTTTTCATGATTTTATAAAGTCTAAGGGCTAGTTATGTAATAAGGTCAAAGATTAGAGAAGCCCTAGACTTCAACTATAAATACTCTTGTAAACCTCATTTGAGAGGTTGGTTCTCTTAGTCATTAACAAGGTTATTATTTTCACATACTAGAGTTCCCATCCACTCTCTCTCTCTACTTACTTTCTCTCTCTAGGTTTAGGCTTGATTCAATAGTGATTTAGGTTGTTCTACGGTCCTACAGTTAATTATGTGTTGATTACTTGTTTATACTTGTCTTGGATGAATGATTTATATGTTAGGCTTAAGAAAACTGGCAGATCTCCAATTGGTAACATGCTTGAACGTCTTAAGAAACATGAACCGACGCGCACTAGGTCTTTATTGGTTGTATTTAATGCATGAGCCACTGTTTATAATCCCTATGGTTGTGTTGGGCATGGTATAGGAGGAGATAAGAGCTCATAGAATTGGGGAGTTAAGTGTGCCACCCCATGAATGGTATTGATGCGTGGGAATCGCAACAGGCTTTACCTCTCGAGGGATCTCGAGAAGCTTACAACCCCCACCAGGCAGTGTACCTGATCGTTGTAGTATAGTATAGTGACAAGTACTGGGGGATTGATCGTTCAGCTTAGGAATAGTGTCGCTAGGATTAGAAAGCCTAAATACTAGTTCTAAAGGTGATGGATGATTATTTTTGTGTTTTTATATTTTATGGAAAGCAAGTAAAAATCTCGGGTTTTGGAAGAGTGGGCGGAATTAGTTGCTATTCAACTAACCCAATACTAAGATGCAATCAAAATAAAATACTAGAAATAAAAGTAAACTAATTTATACTAAGGTTGTGAGCAGTAATTGGAGAAAATGTGTTTACTTAGATTTCACTACTCCCTAGATATCTTTTACACGTTAATTACTTGTTATAATTGCATGGATGACGGATTGTATTCCTTAATACCATTCATGGGGTGGCACACATAACTCCCCAATTCTATGAGCTCTTATCTCCTCCTACACCATGCCCAACACAACTATAGGGATTGTAAACAGTGGCTCATGCATTAAATACAACCAATAAAGACCTAGTGCGCGTTGGTTCATGTTTCTTAAGACGTTCAAGCATGTTACCAATTGGAGATCTGCCAGTTTTCTTAAGCCTAACATTTAAATCATTCATCCAAAACAAGTATAAACAAGTAATCAACACATAATTAACATCTAGGTTTCATTAGATCCAAGCAAACACAAGATAGATCTAGCCTAGCATGATGGAATTAAGACAAGAACAAGATATAGACAACCAACACATAGACATATTGATTGAATTGAAAGAACGCTTATCTCAATTACACATGTAAGGTATCAAGGGCTTGGAACCCTTGAAAAACCTGTAAAATTCGCACCAAGTTCGTACTAGGGTTTCTCCAAAACTTCTCCCTTTAAATGTGAAAAATTAGAAAACTATATATAGGAAAAGGGGTTTGACGGCGTCAAGACCAAGCTTGTGACGCCGTCACCTCGCCGCCAAAACTATTCTCGAACTGCCTTGATCTACATTTGACGCCGTCAAGACTTAATCATTTCCAGGCCGTCATGACTTTTACTCTTGACGCACTACCTTCATGACGCCGTCAAATCTCTTCTGGATCGTCATGGAATTTTGCTCTTGACGCCGTCAGGGAGTTACTCTTGACGCCGTCACCTACTGTTCCCAGCATGGAAAATTAAGACTTTTGCGTTTTCTTCACTTTTATGCTCCAAAAACGTCCGAATTGCTTCCTTTTCCAGATTTCTATTCCAAAGTACCTAGAATCACAAAAGGAACGATTTAGGGCAATATTTGATCAAATAAATTCGAATTCGGGCTTAAATAATGGATGCTTAATTTTTATTGTTGGTAGATCATGTTTCTAAACTAAATAATGGAAATACTTTACTTTGTTGTTTTGGCCTAGTCTTAACTCCACCTAAAGGTATTTTTGCAAAAGATAAGTGTAAGTGGAAACCCCGAATATGTTTTCAAGAAACAAACCGATCATGATTCTCCACAATATTAAATGAACATGTATATTCGTATTTGTTAGAGTCAAATGCTTGTATTGAGTCATAATGAAGTTTTGCAGGATTTTCCAGGAAGTAGGACCAAGTTTATCCAGAAATTTTCCGGAAACTTAACATAAGAATTTCTGCAGGTCACTTCTGACGGCGTCAAGAGTTTACTCTTGACGGCGTCAAGTGTAAAAATCTGGAAATTTTACCAGTTTTGTTTTTCTAACGGAGTCTTATAGTTTTTTGTGAATTATTAAGTTTTATAATCTCCAGGAGATCTGCAAACTTCATTCCACAGCATTATATCTTATCTTGTTTTCTAGGATTTAGTAACTTATATAGGATGCCGCCGATTTTACGCGAGGTTGTCTTGTCTATTTTATCAGGTTTTATAGGTTATGTATGACAAGAAGATGATTTATATTCTGGAAGGGAAGCTTTGATTGTTCGTTTTCATGGAGGAAGATTTAACCTGGCCACCCTATTCTCCATACCGAGCGAATCAGGGGAGTATTTGATTTCATTTTTTTTTTACTTTTTCAATTTTACATTCTTTACTTGAACATTGGGGACAATGTTCATCTTAAGTGTAAGGGGAGGGTAAAAAGATGATACCTTACATATGCACTTTCGCTTGAGTTTGTTTTGTTTAATGGTAGATGTGTAATAAAACTATGAGAAATACTTGTTAGTGTAATTTTAGCGCCAAATTTAAATTTTTTTACAACATTTAGGAGTGAAACTTTAGCCATAGCAAGCGTCTCATGGATAGGAGATTGTATGACTAGCACATAACCGTATATTCAGAAAAAATTTTCCACCCAAATATGTGAGGTTCGCCTTTAGATTTGATAGGAAAATCATTTACTATTAGTGCTTATGAGTGTACCGGTAGCATTTAGATTCTAGAACTTGCGTTAGTGATGCATCCCGAGACCGCTAGTGTGACTACATTCGTGTGGTAGGATTTACTACATGATAAGAGGCATTAGGATTACCCTTGTGTTAAACCCGTATTATAATTACTTGACCATTTAAGTCATATTACTTGGCTAGTTAAGTCAACTAATTTTTCCCACACCCTTAGCGTTGTACTCATTTTTAGTACACGAAACCCCTAGTACACCCCTCCGAGCCTATCTTTTCGTTTCTAACTTTAAGCATTTTACTTAAAGGAAGAATTTGTTACACCCCACTTAAATGTACACCCAAATCGCCTTAGCCTTCCATGTATGCGCTCATTTTTAGTGCATTATTGTTATTTGTTAAACCCTAAGTTAACTATCTAATTGATTAAATGGTTGCTAAGTCGAGTCATATCCTTGTACATATTGTTTTGGGACGATTGGGACTCATGGGTAAGTACTTATTTTATGGAGTAATGGGGAAGAACATCATTTATTACCCCCATATGTACGTTAATCTTAAAAGTGCTCCAAGTGTTTTGATTTTCTTAATTCGAGTCATTAGATTAGTTGATTGTAAAGTATGTAAAAATTCAAGTGTAAGGGGAATGTTCATCCCCTATGATGTATTTTTTTGGATGGTAGGGTAAGAGTGTATGAAAAAAAAAATCGAAAAAACAAGAAAAAGAAAAAAAAAAAAATAGAAAAGGAAAAGAGAAAAAACATACGGACTACCATCCCTTTTTATTCTATGTTCATTTTATATTTTTGTTATTTTTCATTTATTAGCTTAAGTCGAGTCTAGTCTTGGCTTAGCAACGCCATATTGTACATGTAATTAACCAAGATTGTTAACTCGCCACCAGTAAAACTTCCTTTATCCAACAAAACCGTGTATTTCATATCCCTACACCTAACGTTACAACCCTTTAAAAGACCTCTTTGATAGTTTATCCTAGGTGCTTACGCCATGTGGTGGAGGTTTGATTCTTTCCCAAGCCTATGGTAATCTATTTTGCTATGACAGGTAGTGAGAGATATCTTCCGTTTCCATATTGTAATTTATACTTTATTACACCCGAGAGATGTGAGTATCTAAACACTATTTGTGAGGTGCTTGTGTATGACCTCCGTGCTTGTCTATTGGTCTTTAGTGGAACGATTATTTATTGTAATTACTTTTATATTAGTGTTAAACGACCCCTAACTTGTATTTTGACTAGAATAAAAGCGCATTTACTTGAGGACAAGCAAATCTCAAGTGTAAGGGTATATGATGAGGCGAAAAATGATCCACTTTTAGGGGGTCATTTAAGCCCGGAATTGAATTTATTTGATCAAATATTGCCCTAAATCGTTCCTTTTGTGATTTTAGGTACTTTGGGAGTGAAATCTGGAAAAGGAAGCAATTCGAACATTTTTGGAGCATAAAAGTGAAGAAAACGCCAAAGTCTTAATTTTCCATGCTGGGAACAGTAGGTGACGGCGTCAAGAGTAACTTCCTGACGACGTCAAGAGCAAAATTCCATGACGATCCAGTACAGATTTGACGGCGTCACGAAGTAGGGCGTCAAGAGTAAAAGTCATGACGGCCTGGAAATGAATATCACATGACAGCGTCAAATGTAGATCAAGGAAGTCCGAGAAGAGTTTTGGCGGCGAGGTGACGGCGTCACAAGTTTAGTCTTGACGCCGTCAGACCCCTTTTCCTATATATAGTTTTCTAATTTTCACATTAAAAAAGGAGAAGTTTTGGGAGAAACCCTAAGTACGAACTTGGTGCGAATTTTACAGGTTTTTCAAGGGTTCCAAGCCCTTGATACCTTTCATGTGTAATTGAGATAAGTGTTCTTTTAATTCAATCAATATGTCTATGTGTTGGTTGTCTATATCTTGTTCTTGTCTTAATTCCATCATGCTAGGCTAGATCTATCTTGTGTTTGCTTGGATCTAATGAAACCTAGATGTTAATTATGTGGTGATTACTTGTTTATACTTGTCTTGGATGAATGATTTATATGTTAGGCTTAAGAAAACTGGCAGATCTCCAATTGGTAACATGCTTGAACGTCTTAGGAAACATGAACTGACGCGCACTAGATCTTTATTGGTTGTATTTAATGCATGAGCCACTGTTTATAATCCCTATGGTTGTGCTGGGCATGGTATAGGAGGAGATAAGAGCTCATAGAATTGGGGAGTTAAGTGTGCCACCCCATGAATGGTATTAAGGAATACGATCCTTCATCCATGCAATTATAACAAGTAATTAACGTGTAAAAGATGTCTAGGGAGTAGTGAAATCTAAGTAAACACATTTTCTCCACTTATTGCTCACAACTTTAATATAATTTAGTTTATTTTCATTTCTAGTATTTTATTTTGATTGCATCTTTAGTATTGGGTTAGTTGATTAGCAACTAATTCCGCCCAAATCCTTCAAACCCGAGATTTTTACTTGCTTTCTAAAAAATATAAAATACAAAAAATAATCATCCCTCACCTTTAGAACTAGTATTTAGGTTTTCTAATCCTAGCGACACTATTCCTAAGCTGAACGATCAATCCCCCGATACTTGTCACTATACTATACTACAACGATTAGGTACACTGCCTGGTGGGGGTTGTAAGCTTCTCAAGATCCCTCGAGAGGTAAAGCCTGTTGCGATTCCCACGCATCAAGTTTTTGGCGCCGCTGCCGAGGAATAGTTATTGGACTATGGGTACAATTTCATGAACACCATTATCTATATTGACAATAGCAGTACCATTTGCATAATCAAAAATCCTGTGCAACACACTAAAACTAAACATATTGAAATTAGACATCACTTTATAAGAGATTGTTATGAGAAAAAGTTAATTCAAGTTGTCAAAGTTCATACTGATGAAAACTATTCTGATTTATTAACAAAAGGTCTTGATGTGGGAAGGTTTCAGTACTTGGTAACAGGTATTGGGATGCTTAACCCTTAAAACTTGATGTCTAAATGCTTTTTGTGTTGAGGGGAGGATTTTTGTACTGCTACTTGTTGTATATGTTATGTATATTGCTATATATTTGTTGTCCACTAATCTTTATGCAGAAATCAAAGTCAAACACTCACAAGCATTAAACAGTGGAACTTTATTATTTCATTAATTAGCAAGGTTTCATTACACTAGAGTGTTGCATTACATGAGGACAACAAAAGACAACAAAACAAACCCCTAAACCTATCACTCCATAGCCTCTTTGCCCTTTCCTTTGTACCCAGGCATGGTTTTGTGAACACCTTTGGCTTGGTCCTGCATAGCATTCCACTTCTTTGGACTGGGGAGGCCTAGTATCTGTTTGGCTGGCTTTTGGTGTGGCAAAACATTCTGAGGAACTGGGATCTTTTTCATGGATCTCATAGCCTTCTCAAAAGCCCTCTCCAATTCTCTTGGTAGACTCATGGCTAGAGCAAGTGGCTCTTCATCATCAGAATGGAAGCTTGGTGCATAGCTAGGTAATTCTGAAGTGTTTGAAGGAGGAGAAGTTTGGAGATCATCAGTAGCAATTGGCTGTACAAATTTCTTCTTGTGTTTCTTGTTTGATGAAGTTGTAGCACAAGGTGGAAAGTAGTTTGTCCATCCTGAGGATTCTGACACATCAGATGATGAATCAGAAGAGATATCAATTATGTTAGGATTGGAGCTCATGGTGTTGCTGTTTATGGAGGTTATTTGATGTTCACTTGAGGGTTTGAAAGTTGTTTGTAGTGTGGGATTTATGAGTCATGTTGTTTATATAGGCCAAAGTCAATCCTAGGTTTCTACCCAAAAGAGTAATTGCTATTAACTCTCTGGTTGGTGGGTGAAATTATGTTTTGAAGATATTTTCTTTATAGAGTTGACTATACCAAGATATTTTTAGAAACGGTAATTTTGGTGATTTATTCTTAACTTTGGTTTGCAAATTCTTGGTTTTGGACTAACTTTTGCAGGTATCTAAGCAAAATTGTGGTGAGAGTTGATTTTTTGGAGGTGTGTAACTAAGACACACAATAAATGGTTATTGATTCACCATGTCTAATCCATAAAAGAATCAACTAGTCCATAGCAAATGGCTCATGGTAAATACTCATCAAATTCGTTTATGGTTGATAGTTTACCAAAAACTAGATGGTTATCAACTCACCATATTCTGTATGATTAAGAGTTGGCTAGTCCATAGCAAACGGCTCATGAAGACATATCAAATCCGTTGATAGATGGTAGTTTGCTAAAAACTATGTTTAGAGCAGTACTCATTGATTTTATTTTTCAACTGCTCTTGGAAATTTTTGTGAAAAAGTTTCCACTGCTAGTTCACAGTTTCCACTGTTAGTATAAATTTTACCACTGTTGAACTAGTCGTTGCAACTGTTGTGTGAGTAACTAATTTTTCAACTAGCCGTTTGAGTAAAATCTTTTAACCGTATTTCTAGGGATATATTCGAGGGCATTATCTTTTATTTGTTTAACTTATTCTTTTCTAAAGATAACTACTTTCTTAGGATAATCTTCCCTTTGCGTATTAATCTCAAACCCTAGCAATGCATTCTTCTTATCTCAATTGACTTGTTGCTCTTTCAATTAACATTCTTACGATCATATTTTTGTCATGATAATCCATGGATTCTTTAGAGTTTGTTAATGAACACAACCAGGTTGCTTTCTTGGAGAAAACAGAGGTCAAGGATGGACCTGTTTTTCATGAGATTGTGGATTTTCTCAATGCTACTCACATAAGGTATGCTTTAACTTTAAACCCTACAATCTTTGTCTCTCAAATAAAAAAGTTTTGGCAGACTATTACTATCACAACTATTGAAGATGGAGACACACATACACCTGTTGATGCTTTAAGTGCAACAGTGGATGGGGTAACTATTACTGTTACTGAATCATCTTTGAGAAGACTTCTTCAATTGAATGATTTAGGAGGTATCATTACCTTACCCAATCCAGAAATTCACCAACACATCTCTAGTATGGGGTATGATACATCCAATAATAAACTAACTTTTAGAAAAGGATGTTTCTCCCCATAGTGGAGGTTTTTCATACATACTCTCTTACATTGCCTAAGTTCTAAGAAAACTTCTTATGAACAGTTCAACACAACCATTGCTTATCCTTTGGTGTGTTTGGCAACAAACAGGACTTTCAATTTTTCAAAGTTTTTATTCAATAACATGGTTTGCAATGTAAGGAGTAATTACAAGTTTTTGATGTACCCAAGGTTTATTCAAACAGTTTTAAATGAATATGAGTTGCTACCTCATAAAAGGGTTTACAAAACTCCTTGCTTTAAGCCAAAAGTTTTTCAAAATATGACTAAGGCAACAGAGGGTTATAATGGGGTAGTTCATGCTCTTTTTCCTTAAATGCTTGAAATAATTGCTTAGGTACGGGGTGAAGGTGTAGCAATCCCAGTTGCACCCCAACCCACCCATACAATCACTATTCCATCCATATCTTATACCCCACCAGTTACTCACACATAGGAGAGGCGGCAAAAACAGCAAACTCCTCTCATCACAACACTACATGTGTCTCCACCTTTTGGTGAAGGTATAAGCGGTGGTAGTTTAGGAGTATTTCCTAGTCCAACTAGGGAAGCAACTGAACCAGTGTCCCATGATGCACCTCTCTCAGCAGGTAACACAGCTGGAAGTGCTGAGGGCAGTGGTAACTTAAATGAATTGATGGACAGATGTACCACATTGGAGGCTAAAGTTCAATCCTTGGAAGATGAGCTCAAGCAGACTAAGCTACAATACAACAATGATCTCTCCAAGCTTCTAAATCAGATGCAAACTATGCAAGAAGAGATCGACTCACTCAACAAGAAAAAGGCAGCTCATCTTGTACTTTCCTCTCCATCCTCAGCTCATGATGGTGATTCTGAAGCATCTACTGATGATATGGGTGATTCTCCTAAACAGGGGAGGAAAACAGATGCTACAACTAAGGGGAGGAAATTGGATTTTGAACAAGATTTTGAAGGTTTTGACCAGCCATTGGATGAAATTCAAGCAACAGAGAATTTGGAACAACAACAAAAATAAACAGAAGAAATACTCAAGATGTTCCATTAAGTCAACCAAAGGTACAAGGGAAGAAACTTCTGCATCAATTTCACAAGCAGTGGACACTGCTTTCATACATGAAGAAGAAGCAACTGATGCAGAGTTTGAGAAAAGAAGAATAAGAGAATGGGAAAGTTCCTGTCATTGAGAATCAACTGAGCAACCTGGAAAGATTAAACCAAGAACTCAAGCTCATATTGATATGGATAATGAGTTGGCCAGGAAATATGAAGAAGAAGATGTAGCAAGGTTCATGGAACAACAAAGAATTCAAAAAGAGTTCACAGAACCTGAAGGGATAGTTCCCATTCCAAACACAGAGAGTTTCTATCAGCTAACTAATGAAGATATGATTGACTCAAACCTAGTCATCAAGAAGAAAGCTATTGAGCTTGTTAATGCTGAAAGCCTAACAGCAGAACAAAGGTCAGCTCAATTAGTTGATTTTATTATGATGAAGAATGATCAAGCTTTTGATGCTATGGTTAGTTCTATTAAGAAGAATCAGAAGAAACAAAAGCAACCATCCAAGGTTCAGGTCATTGCTGGAATGAAGAAATACTTGTGCCATGTAGGAGGATGGAAGATGTATCAGCTTAAGGGAAAATCTCATGAAGAAATTGAAAGATTATATTATAGGGATTTCAGAAGGGATAAAGATTTTCTACCTGTGCATTCAGAAGCAGAAGCCAAGAGATACAAGGTGTAACTGACGGCACTACAGAGACACCCAAATGAGACCAAATTCTTTACATATGTATGCAACTCTCTGGTCTATGATGATTTCACAACTTGTGGCTCAATTTCTTAAATTTTGATCGAAAATGTGTTAAATGCAACAGATATCTCACTCAACAAACTTATCCTCACGGTGTTGGCTTTTGAATTTGGGTCAAAACTGTCCTTAGTTTGCCAAAAGGCCTAGAACAAGAACTACATCAACATTTCGAAACTATAAAATGAGGTATTGTGTATGGTACTCTCTATTTTAGTATTAGAATCATGAGTAGAGGTGACAAAATGTACACGATGAAGAAAAGCTTAAGCGAAAAATAGGACAAACTGCAGGATGAAGAGTGGGGTCGACCTGAAATACGTACCATCCCAAAAGTTTAAATTCCCTAGAGGGGTGTATGCATTTGGACAAACCTCTGACCCAATCATTTTTAAAAAATTAGCAGGTATTAACAATTAGAGATTAAGCATCCATATCAAGCAATCATTAGTAAATGCGTTGTAACTCCCATTTTATAATAAGTGATTTAGTTTGATAGACCACTATGAGGCTAATCACAGCGTTTGGAACGTTGGATAGCAAAATTTGTCCTTAAAAACAGTTACCTTCATCCCGAAAAAGTTGACCCTCTCAAGATAAAAGATACTCCGTATCTTCTTTTGTCGAATGCCTCACAAAACATGATCTCTTGGGTTGTGATGGTGCCCTCCTGACCCTTTGGCGTGGCTTAAAATTTTGGCTTGTATACCAAACAAAATAACTTAAAACAACACTATAATTGCCACTAATATGAAAGTCGGACACATTGGTGGAACCCATTTATCATTCTTATTATCTATGTCTAATTTCGGGTAGCCAGGTTGATTTCCAAAATATTCATCACAAAACAAAAATAAACATCTAAAAGATAAATCCTGTTGCACAAATCATTACTTTCGATTACCCATTTCTTATCATTGAATATCAAATAATCAATCTCCTTATGGCAAACACCTACTACGCATTACAAAACAAAACAAAACAAAGCATAAACCAATTACTAAGGTCCAAATCAACATAATGTATTAATGTCGAATGAATTAGTAATGAGATAAGAAACTAAATGGAACTTTATTATATTTACCACCGTCATCTTTTTTTTTCAACGTTCACACCTCTGCACAAACTCTAAGATTTGCATCCAAACGCTAGCCACAAAGTTAAAAGTACATTTTATTCCAAATGAACACATACGAAAACTAATAACTCTAATGTTAGAATCACCTTGACAAATTAAGGATAAAAAGAACAAATCATACAAGAAAATTTAATGACACTTTATTATATTTGTTTTGTTTTATATTAGTTTGAAATATAACATCACAATAGTTTGATCCTGGGAATGACAAGTTCTTTCGAGATACATAAAATCCATCTGGTTTAACTAACCAATAACAATGTTGTGTAGGGAATACAGGTCCAAATTTATAGCAGATGTTACTAATGTGTTTACTAAACAAATCAACGTTAATTGCTCTTGAGCCCCAAGTGAACTCTCCTATCCACACAAGACCAAGTGGACAAAAGTACCAATCAAAAAATCTCCCGGGAGGAAGTTAACACTGAACACAAGGTGGTGATGGTTCACTAGGTAGATGCCAGTCATTTTCATTGCAATTCTTCTCTTCGTAACAAATAGATGCCAGTCATGAGTTAACATACAGTTTTTTTTAGAATCATTAACTGAATTTTCACATGAAAATGTGGGGATGAAGAGAAGAATTGCAATGAAAATGAGAATAGATATTGCGAATTTTTGAGAAATAAGAAAACCCATTCTGGATTTATATAGGATATATGCATTCCTTTTTCAAACATTAAAAAGGATGTATTAATTTCACTAATTATTTAAAGACAAAACAACATTTAAGTCAAATAATCAAATTACAGAATTTACAGTAAAAGGCAAAGTAGCATACGGTTGCATTACTAATGTATCTTGGGATTGTTTATCGAGTGCCCTCAGGCATCGGCTAAGGCTCATAAATTCATCTCGAACTTTCCTTTTCGATTAAAAAATGCATTTAATAAACATTAATTGTGCTTATAATATATCTTTTTTGTTGTGAATTTTAATTTAACAAACTTATAGTTTCCTTATTTAATCACCTAAACTAGCGTCTTGTGGGCATTGATTAGACAAACCCATGTATCTTTCTTTTTTCTTAAAGGAAAATTTATTAAGAAAGGAGCCACAAAGGCCAAAAGTACAATGCCAAAGAACAAACAAACAATGGCTGTGGACAGATTCCAAGCTCATTACAACAATACGCAAGATAACTATGCAACCTACAAGACACACAATCCAACTATATAGCCAAGAGTACTCTGAATACATCAGCTTGGACACTGAACTCAATCAGCATCACTGTGAAACATCACCATACTCAGAACTATATAGCAGACATATTCCTGTAGGAAGCGAATACAATCAAGTAAACAAATAACAAAAAACAATACATTGACAATAAAGAGTCAAATAAAAGCATAACCTAATCAACAACCAGCAACCACCAGAAATTCAAAAAACCACATCATCAGCAAACCCATTACAGCATCCATCCATATCAGCATAAACACAATTAGATGACCATCTAGAATAAAAAAGATAACTCCCAACATCAGCTCATGCCATAAAACCACCAACCAGAATAACTCATAAGGGAGTGCTAGATTAGTAGTTTAAAAGAACATTGATGTCAAGTCCAATCCACAATCTGTACACATGAAATCATCAAAACTTCTGCAGTGAATTCCCAAACCCATCACAACACCAGCCAACCAACTAGCACATCCAAACCTACCCTTCCTATCACAATCAAAGATCTCATTACATTTCCAAACACTTGTACTCTCATGAACCAGGTTCACCCAACAACTAGCCCTAGGAATTGTCATCATTAAATACATTAAGACCATTAAGTTCCTTAACAATATCCTGATATTTAACATTCTTGCTAATCGGAAAAGTCCATATACCCGAAGCTTTAATAACATCATTAGTACTCTTCAAATTCAGACCTCTAACCTTCATTCTCACAGTTTCCACATCAGATCAAACAAAACATCAACCTCTCTCACCTTCTGCTGATGATACCTCATACTTCTCTCCTGCCAAACAAAATAAATAGCCGCCCCAAAAACAAGTCTTTGAATGACACTCTAAATCTTATTAACAGCAGGCCTATTAGTGATACCAGAAATAATACTAGCCCAATTATTACTAATTTTATTTAACAAAGCCATAGGTTTAAGCCTCTCCCAAAGTCTTCTAGAATACGCAGAGTTGAAGAAAAAATGGCTATGGGTCTCATTTTCCACCATACACAATGAGCATCTCATATCAACACCATACCCCCATTTAACTAACCTATCTTTTGTTTTCAGCCTACCCTTAATAGCAACCCAAGAAATAAAAGCATGCCTCAGAATGCACTAGGAAAACCAAATATGTTTATACCACAAGACTTTAGGATACTCAATTCTTATAGCCTTCTAAACTTCACTAGCACAAAACCTCCGTTCCTTACCCTTCTTATTGTACCAGACTATCTTATCCTCAATATCACTATTTAAAACACGCACTGGAACATCAATAACCTCATCAAATCTACCCTCCCGTTGTCTAGGCCAAATCCAATTCCCATTCACAATCATATCACAAACTTTAGCATTAATTTTAAGACCATCCTGATCAATCAAGCCATGATTGATAAGTTTACTTAACGGGCCATTATTTTGCCATTTATCAAACCAAACACTTCAATTCTTACCATTACCAATTTTAACATTAACAAAATCTTTAATCGTATCTCTGAGTCTCAAAATTTGCTTCCAACACCAAGTCTGACCAGCCTTAATATCAATATCCCACACATTTCTCCCTTTTAGCTTATGCAACTTAACCCATTCCACCCATATAGGATTCTTATTACTAACAATACTCCAGAGATGCTTAGCCATCAAAGCAATGTTCCAATCCTACAAGGGTCTAAGCCCCAACCTCCCTGAGATTTAGGCTTGCACACCTCACTCCATTTAACACTAACCTTACCACTAGCATTGTTACCACAGGCCCATAGAAATTTCTTACACAGACTATCAATAGTGTTACAAACAAGTTTAGGAAGCATAAACATAGTACACCAATAGATTTGAAGAGAAGATAACACCGAGACAATAAATTGTAATCTACCAGCAAACGACACATACTTATTCTTCCAGTCATTGATTCTGTTTTGGACAACCTCAACTAAAACCCTACAATCATCATAATTCACTTTCTTAGCAGCCAACGGAACCCCTAAGTATCTTATGGGCAGGACACCTTCTCTGAAAGGCATAACCAATCTAATATCATTTTTAACATCATTAGGAATATTACAAAAGAGCACTTCACTCTTACTCATACTCGGATAGC
The DNA here is from genome assembly GCA_030686995.1 of Artemisia argyi. NCBI lineage: Eukaryota > Viridiplantae > Streptophyta > Magnoliopsida > Asterales > Asteraceae > Artemisia > Artemisia argyi. The sequence continues at coordinate 21,036,552 of CM060703.1, read as the reverse complement.
GCCCAGAAGACATACTAAACTCATCCAGACCTCTCCTTAATATAGAAGCAGTCATTAAATCTCCATGACACAGCATCAATAAATCATTAGCAAAACAAAGATTAGTAATCTTCAATTTATTACAGCCCGTATGATACTTAAATCTCCTATCCATTCTAACTTGTCTCTTAATCATCAAATTTAGCACCTCCATAACAAGTGTAAACATATAAGGGGACATAGGATCACCCTGTCTTAACCCTCTCTTGGACTTAAAGAACCCATGAGCCTCACCTCTAACTGTTGGGAACATACTTTTGTATTTAGTCAAGTCTCGGTCATTACCTTTTGTTATAGGTTGCTTAGTTATTTATTTCATTATGTTTAAGTTACTAGGCTTATGTATTAATGTCCAATGGGCCTTGAAGCCCACGTTTTAGAAGAATGAGGGAGGAAGGGAGTGTTGCCCTACTCCTCCCCTATATATACTAAGCTTATGTAACCTTGAATATTGTTGGTTATTTGAATATCTTAATGAAACTTTAGTTCTTTCACTTTTCATAATCTTATAATCAACCATCTCTTATTCTCATCTTATTTCTTATATTTGTGTTTACTAAATGCTGACCTAACAAGTGGTATCATTCACCTAATAGAGATTGAAGTATTGTTCTTAGTGTTAACGTAGGGTTCTCATCATATTTCTTCATCTTTTTGCTTTTTTCTTTGTTTCTTTCACTCAAATCTTGAAGCTTGGACAAGTTTCATGGTTGATATAGTGTTTAGAAGCTTAGATTTTGCATAAAGTTTTAATCTTCGATAGATTTTAGTACTTTTTCACCTATTGTATTGAGTTTGTAGCTTCTTTGATATTGGAAAACTAGTTTTTTGGTAGCTAAATCTTACATATTTAGTGTTTTCTAAGTGTTGGAGAAGTTATTTGATCAAAAGAACCTTATTTCTAAGTTTTTTCTTCATAAAGTAGTGATTTTTACAAGTTTTTGGTCACTCTACGCATAAGATTAGTGAAACAGTACTATTTCAAGCTGTCAACAGTACTTTCTTGTCCCCCTACGCATAACATTGGATTCTACACATGAGTTTATGCATAAAACCCCTTTTCTACGCCTAACATTGCTTTCCTACGTATAAGTTCTACGCAGAAGTTGATTCCCTACGCCTAAGTTTCTACGCAGAAGTTAGATCATACGCATAAGATTATATATTACGCGTAAGTTTCTTCAGTCTACGCATAAGCTTCATCGAAGGTCTTTTCTTCGTGCTACGGTGACTCAGTACTTCCCTAGCTTGGATAAGTTAGTGGAAAACTTCGACTACGGATATCTTTCAAGCTTGGATAAGTTTGAAAGATTTGTTTGGTCTTTGAACCTTACGCATAAAACTCTTACGCATAAGCTTAAAACTTACGCATAAGGAAAATCTTACGCATAACTCACAAGTATACGCATAAGATCAACCTTTACGCGTAACTTTGAAGTCTACGCATAAGTTCAGTATTACGCGTAAGATTTCATCTTTGCCTTAGGATTCTTAAATCTTAACCAAAGGAACATACATTTCAATCTTCTACAAGATCCATTATTACACAAGTGTTCTAAGATGTCTCAACCACCACATTACTACTTCTCTCATCCTCAACAACAGCAACATCAGCAGTATCAGCAACAACAATACCATCAACAACAATCATATCAATAACCTTCACAATCACACTTTCATCAACAACCGTTTAATCCACAACCACAATATCTCATGATGCAACAACATCAAATCATTCCTCAACAACAACCATATCAAATGTAACAACAAAACACTCAGTTTTCCTCCAAACAATCTCACTGGTTTGATAGAATGTGTGAAGTTATTACAACTCAAACAATCCAGACATGAGGCGGGATCACTTGAAACACCTCCAATGCTAACACCTGGGAACTATGTTCAGTGGTCAAGTTGATTCTTACGATTTCTTGAACTAAAGAAACCTCATAGGAAATTCTTGAAACAAGTGATACTTGAAGGACCATTTGAGTGGCCAACAAGACTTGAAATTGGTGATCCAACTGTTGATCCTCTACGTGCTCCTGCAGAGAAACCTGTTCCAGAATCTCAACTCACAGAGGATCAGAAATACCATCGTGAAGCTGATGAGTATGCAATGGCCTATATACTTCAAGGAATACCTAATCCAATTTATCGAAGTGTCGATGCTCAGAAAACAGCCAAAGCTATGTGGGAACATGTTCATCTCCTAATGGAAGGCACTCAATTGAACAAAGATGATATGGAATCCAAACTCTACATGGAATACACTAACATCACAATTGAACCAGGAGAGTCACTTGAATCCTACTATCATCGTTTCACTAATGTGGTAAATGATTTGGAAAGACACAAAATTACAGTACCAAGGATCGCAGTGAACTCCAAATTCGTCGGTAGTCTTGGTCCGGATTGGCATAAATATATGACATTCGTTCGACAAACCAAAAATCTTCATGATGCACCATATGGATTGTTGTATGATTTTCTAAAACACCATGAACCTAAAGTGGACCAAGATCGAGCTCTTCGAGGAGGATACTTACCATCACCAACACCAAATTCTTTGGCACTCGTAGCTCAATCTCACTATGCTCCACCACCAATGTCAAATCATGCATATGTTCAAGAGCAAAACTACTTCAGTTATCCACAATCATCTACCTCAAACCAAATGGTCCCTTATGATTCATCTCCACAAAACACTTCTACTCAACTTGTTCCATACAACAACATTACTCAAACTCCAATGAAGATGACGATGAGGACTTTAATACATTGAATCAGGGACTTGCTCTTATTGCTCGTGCTTTTAGCAAATTCTCCAACAAAACAAACAACCGTCAACGTTCATCTTCTAACACAAGGAATCAAGCTGTTGTACATGATGGAAGGGTGGAAATTCAGAATCGTAACTTTGGACGATCTGGTTCAGGAAGTTCTTCAGGAAATTTTGGGAATGGTCAAAGGTTCAATAACAATGGAGGGTTCAGGAACAACTCAGGTCCGTCTCAGCAAAGGTCTGAACCAGTTGATACTAGGAACTCAAACTCTGGGAATGCAGTGTGGTGTTATAATTGTAATGAAAAAGGTCATATAGCGACAGCATGTCTTAAACCGAGAACTCGGGGTAGTAAGTTTCACAAGCAAGCATTACTTATGGCTCTCCAAAATGAAAAGGATGGACATTTCCCTGAGTAGGAGAACAATTTCATGGCAAATGTGAACAACGATGATGACATGGAAGATCTGGAAGCTAATGCAGCTGTGATGCTTATGGCCAACATACAGGAACTTCAGTTTAATGATTCAGGTCCAGTGTATGACACTGACGGCTTGTCTTAGGTACATGACCTTAATGCATGCCTTATACATGACATAGCCTCACCCTCTGCTTCTGAATCAGATTTGGCGCACGTTGTTCCGTCTGACTCATCTTCATCTTCTCAAGTAGATGAACAAATAAGCACAGTTGTCATATTTGATGACGACACAGTTGTTTCATTTGATGATCCTATTGATAATGATAAACATGATCATATAGAACAACATGAACCATCGTTTGATCCAGACCCTGACCTCATATTTTTATCCAAACAAATGAACGCTCAACAATTGCAAATCATAAAATGCAACGAGAAAAACAAAGCATTAAAAGAAACAAATGCGTCACTTGCAAGAGATATTGAGTGTTATAAAATACAACTTTCAAATCAGGAAGACAAGGTTAAACACGCAAAAAGTTTTGAAAAAGCTTTTCAAGAATCTTACAACAAAGAGCAAGATCTTCAACATAAAATGCAAGATTTAATTGAGTCAAACGGAAAGTTGGTTTCAAAACTAGAAAGTGAAAAGTGTGAACTTCAAATACAAGTTGAACAACTTCAAAAAGTACTTTCAAAAACAGAAACATAATTCTCAATTTGCAAAAAGGATTTTTGTGAACATAAAATACGAAAAAGGAAGTATATAGATAACTTAATCGGTGAGATTGTTGATCTTGACAAACAACTCAAAGAATTTTGTAATGTTGTTTACAAAACCGGGGGCTCTGTCACAACAATTCAGAAATTTACTTTAAAACCGAGACCCGATAAAGGATTTGCACTTGGTGATTTCAAATCAATGTTTCTTCACACAGCATTCAAAGAAATTCCTAAAATTTACAGTATGGACCATATGCTTGATAATACGATTGTGCGTACTGTTGTTTATGATACTGAGGAAGAGGAAGAACTTGAAGACGAGAGTCGATAAAAAATGAGTCAAGTTGAATACTGGAAACCATATGATTATTCAAAAGCTCCTCATATTTCTAAATCTTTTGTTCCTCAAAAGGAATTACCTGAGAAATCATGGTATGTCACTGAGTCATATGTTTCATCTTCTAATGCGGCCCCTGTCCAAATTGTAGCACAAATAAATGGTCCTTTACCATCCTCTGGTGAAGTTACACCTTTACCAAAAAGTTGTCGTGTCTTAAATTATTACAAAACTTTTATGGAAGACATCGAAATTTTGGAGGAAACAATTTTCTGAAATAAAAATTGAAACTTTTCAATCTGCTTACGAGTGAGAAAAGAGATATTTTTCAAAAACAAATGTTGCCAATTGTCAAACACCTCCGTCTCTGTGCTACACATTGGGAACAGGAACTTCAAAACGAAGTCAAAACAATGATAAATGTTTTCAACTCAACTGAAAATGCGATTTTGGTTCAAAAGCAAAGAAATAGAATTTTAAAAGATGATGCTGATCGACTCTTGGAACAAGTTCTCAATGTTGATATTTTGTCTTTTGTCATGAATGATCTCTATAAATCTGGTACTTCTATGCTTATGGATGATCTTTGTGTTGATAATAATTTGTTGAATGTGGAAATAGAGACACTTAAACATGACAATGACATGTTGAGAAAAAACAATGATGATGTGACAAAACAATTTTCAAAAGAAATTTGTCTACTCAAACAAAGGCTTGAATGGTGTCAAGCTCAAAGTATTGAAACAGAATTGCAACTTCAAAGTCAAAATAATTCAAACTCTTGTCAGCTTTGCAAAAACAATGAGTCTTTAAAAAGCATGTGTCTCAAATACGAGAAAGAAATTGCGGATTTAAAAATTGAAAACGTCGAATGGCAACAAAACTGCGATGACATCAAATATTGCAATGGTTTACTTGAGTCTGATATTCAGGATAAAAATCACATCATCATTGATTTGAAAGAGAAAATTAAGCTACTTCACAAAGGAAAGTTTGTTGACAGCATGGTGATAGCACCAAGATTGTATCAATTAGAAAAAACTGCTAAAGGGAATTTTGTTCAAAACACTAATGTTGATAACTCCACTTCCACAGGACTAGTCTCCACTAATAACGTTAGCAGACCCAAGCGAAAAAGTAACAAGAAGAATAGGATCTTGCAACATAAAAGAGGACCACTAGAAGCTCAAGAAGTAGAAGATCAACTTAGGACTTTGAATAAAACTCATGTTGCATCAGATTTAGATTCTAATCTGGCAAATTGTAATCAAAATCTAAATGTAACGAATGATGAACCTTTGAATGTTTTGAATATTAATGCATCTTGTGTGTTTTGTCGTAAAAGCGTATCATCTGGTGTTCATACAAAATGTATAGCTAATTCTCTTCTAAATCGTCATAAGAAACGTAGGACAAGCATTCCTTCTAGGCCCACTACTGCCTCTAAGTCTATATTAGGAAAACCGCCTTCTACGGTTTCTAATGAAGTTGAAGTTACCCCCATAATTGAAGAGAACAAATCTAGGAACAAGCCCATCACTAGTGAATTCACCAAAAAGAAAGTGAGAACTAGTTGGAATTGGCAACGTTGGTTACAATATAAACCAGACTTTAAATGGATTCCTAAATTATTGAATACATGTGCTTCTAACCAACAGGAACCCGCACTTTCTTTGGGTTCCACCCTTACTTCTGTTCCATCCTCGTCGTCTTCTTGTGATGCAGGTGGTACAGATTGTTCTCTGGATTGTTGATAGCGGATGCACCCGACATATGACAGGCAATCTCAAACTATTAAACAACTTTGTTTCAAAGTTCATTGGGACTGTCAGATTCGGGAATGATCATTACGCTTTAATCATGGGATATGGTGACTATGTCAGTGGGAACATTGAAATCAGTTGTGTTTATTATGTGGAAGGCCTTGGACACAACCTTTTTTCAGTTGGTCAATTTTGTGATGGGGATCTAGAAGTAGCATTTCGTGAGAAAACTTGTTTCGTTCGTGACTTACAAGGAAATGATCTAATGTCTGGCTCACGTGGTTCTAATCTTTATACAATATCAATGTCAGATATGATTGCTACATCTTCGATATGTCTTCTCTCCAAAGCGGAATCAACTAAATCTTGGTTATGGCATAAACGTCTTTCACACTTAAATTTCAAAACTATGACTGAACTTGCTCGTCACAAACTTGTTGATGGTTTTCCAAGATTCCGTTTTACCAAAGATCACTTATGTTCAGCCTGTGAACAAGGAAAAAGTACTCGGGCTCATTTTCCTTCAAAATCTGAGCACAGTACGAATCATGTTTTACAATTGCTTCATATGGATTTGTGTGGACCGATGCGTGTTCAAAGTATCAACGGTAAACGCTACATACTTGTAATTGTGGATGATTACTCTAGATGGACTTGGGTTTATTTTCTACGAAGTAAAGATCAAGGTCCTTCAATGATCATCACCGTTCTCACTAAAATTCAAGTTAGTTACGCAACACGGTACGAATGGTCAGAACTGACAATGGAACAGAATTTAAGAATCAGACACTTCGGTCATATTATGAGAAAGTGGGAATTGAACATCAAACATCTATTCCTAGAAGCCCAGAATAGAATGGAGTTGTTGAAAGACGCAACAGGACGTTAGTGGAAGCTGCTAGAACCATGTTGATTAATGCTCAATTACTAGATTACTTATGGGCGGAAGCTGTTTCAACCGCATGTTATACCCAAAACCATCGCATGATCACAAAAAGCCATCACAAAATACCTTATCAAATTGTTCACAAAAAGAAAACCAAACATCGATTACTTTCATGTATTTGGAGCACTTTGTTATCCAAAAAATGATCGTGATGATTTAGGTAAACTTAAAGCAAAGGCTGACATCGGAGTGTTCATTGGATACTGTGAAAATTCCAAAGGTTTTCGGATATGGTATCGTCAAACAAGAGAAATTCAAGAAACTATTCACGCTAATTTTGATGAACTCACACAAATGGCTTCTGAGCAAAATAGCTTAGGACCCGAATTCAACCGTCTTAACTCTCCGGACTCTTCGGCTGAACCATTGCCTCTCAACTACAAAGAATTAGAAACCTTGTTTGCTCCACTGTTTGATGATACAATTGAATACCGTTCTACTGAGGTCTCACCTAATTCCGCTGCTCAACCTGAAAATATTCAAGTACCTGACTCACCTCAACAAACTACTACAACTGTTGAGAAAGACGGTCCTCCAATTGCATCTCCTTTAACAGCAAAACAAACTGCTTCCAACTCATGACAATCAGCTGAAGATCCTACACCACAATCAGTTCCACAACCTGCAGAGTATGATCCTAATGCGTTCTTTAACCCGTTTGCACCGGCTCCAACATTCCCTGAAGTAGCTGAGTCGTCCACACGCAATTTGGATCCTGCTAACATGCGAGATACTTATCAACTACACCCTTCGACACACAAATGGACTCGAGACCATCCCCTAGTTCATATTATTGGCCATCTAGATGCACCTATAATGATAAGACAACGACTTCACACTGATGGTGAAAATTGCATCTATGCACTCACAGTTTGTCTAGAAGAACCTAAGAACATCAAGGAAGCAATGACTTATGATAACTGGATTGAATCTGTGCAAGAGGAATTTCAGTAATTCATACGATTAGAAGTCTGGGAATTAGTTAAAAGACCTGACGGAGTCTATGTCATCGGGTTAAAATGGATTTGGGAAAATAAGCTAGATGCAGAAGGCACAATCATACGTAACAATCATGCCTGGTAGCGAAAGGATACTCCCAACTAGAAGGAATTGATTTTGCATAATCCTTTGCTCCAGTGGCTAGACATGAAGCTGTTCAGATCTTTCTGGCTTATGCAGCACATTGAAACATGGTTGTTTATCAAATGGATGTGAAAACAGCATTTCTTAATGGAGAACTCCGTGAAGAAGTTTATGTAAGCCAACCAGACGGCTTCGTTGATCCTGAGCGTCCCAATCACGTTTACCGACTCAAAAAGGCACTCTACAGACTTAAGCAAGCCCCAAGGGCGTGGTATGACAAACTATCTGCTTTCTTGCTGGCCAATAAATTTTCTAAAGGTTCGGTGGATCCAACACTATTTACTAAAACATGCGTGGTGGACTTACTAGTTGTTCAAATCTATATCGATGACATTATTTTTGCTTCAACAAAAAGAAGTTACTCTAATGATTTCGTTCTTTCTAGGACTACAAGTTCATCAGTCACCCCGTGGAATTTTTATAAATCAGTCCAAATATGCTCTAGAAATTTTAAAGAAACATGGAATGATGAGTTGTGATACTTACACCAATGGGCTATACCACAAAACTAGATGCTGATTTACATGGGACACCTGTTGACCCTACCAAATACCATAGTATTATTGGGTCACTCATGTATCTCACAGCTAGTAGACCTGATATAGTATTTGCTGTCTACATGTGCTCTCGCTATCAGTCCAAACCAACTGAAAAACACCTCAATGAGGCTAAAAGAATCCTTCGATACATAAAGGGAACCATTAACTTGGGAATCTGGTATCTGAAGGATTCTTGTTTTGAACTAATTGCTTTTTCAGATGCTGATCATGCAGGATGTTTAGACACACGCAAAAGTACATCTAGTGGATTACAGTTTCTCAGAGATAAACTTGTGTCATGGCAATCTAAGAAGTAGGACTGCACATCACTGTCGTCAACAGAATCTGAATATGTAGCTATGTCTGCTTGTTGTGCTCAAGTCATCTAGATGAGATCACAACTTAAGGATTATGGCTACCTGTTCAATAAGATTCCGATCTACTGTGATTCCAAAAGTGCCATTGCTATTTCCTGCAACACCGTTCATCACTGCAAATCCAAATACATTGATCTCCGATATCATTTCATCAAAGAGCATGTCGAAAAGGGTACCATCGAATTATATTTTGTTGGAACTGAGTACCAATTGGTGGACTTACTTACCAAAGCCTTAGCACCATCAAGGTTTGCCAGTCTAGTTCACCAAATTGGTATGCGATGTTTGACTCCAGAAGATCTTGAAAAGTTTTTAAAACACAAATGATCGTCAAACATCAAAACTATCTTTGTAAATATTTTACCAAAAACAAAATACAAAATTATAAAACCAACAAAAACACAAAAAGATTTTAATTAAAAAAAACTGCAAGTATACACCACTCTTTTCAACACTATTTTTATATAAAAAAAAAAGTCTATAATTAATATCAAAAACAAGTGTTGAGGGGGAGGAAAAGTATTTCTTAAATTTTCTCAAAATATTTACTTCGTACTTGCATTTTTTTTTACCAAAAATAGTTATTTATCAATGTGATGCTTCAAAATTTTTTCGTGATACTCTCCTTGGACATTATAATAAATTTTCTATTTTGAAAGACATCGGTCTAAGGTCGAGGGGGAGTAAAATTCCACAAGTTGTTCTTTTCTAAGACTTGGTGTAGTTAACGAAAGTTAAAATGTGAGTTAGTATGTATATCTGTTGAAACAAAGGTTAAGGTTAAAGGACTTAAAGTGACAATTTCTCAAACTTGAATTAAAATTAGTCAAAACCTTTTGACCCTAGCATTTACTACACCTGCTAAACTCATTTACTACATCCACCAAACCAATCAATGACTCAAAATCAAACTGCATATCTAATCGTTGTTCTTCAAATTTGTAAGTGCCAATATGTTTTGATCATGTTTCTAGTCAAAGGTTTTAAGTTTCATAAAGATCTAACGGTCTAATGTGTTAAAATCATCAAAATAGGACTTAGGGTTTGCGTAAAAATAGGAACAAGAGATTGAGAGTGTTATTGTTTGAATTAGTTAGTGGGATAAGATCATTAGTTAATGCCTAACATGTTCTTAAACTCCAATCGTGCCCTGATTCATCAATTGTTGAAAATCAAGATTAGGGTTCCTTGTACGATTTGGGCGTTTTAGTGTTAGGATGTTTTGAAGCGATTAATTGGTTTGGATATTGTTATAAGGTGTTTAGGATCATGTTTTAGTGGCTTAATTGTTTCAATAACAAGTATAGATCTAGAATTTTTGATTTAGGGTTCATACGCATAAGCAGGTGTGATCTTGTGATTTTATGGATAAAAAGTGTTATAAATTGGTATAATTGTTCCTTAGGATGTTACTAACACTCGCCTAAACTCATAATCCACCCAGAATCATGTTTTGAATTGTTGTGATTTGTTGTTCATGCGTTCTTACGCAAAACATTTGGAAAATGCATGTTTACGCATAAGTTTATGATTCTAAGTGTTTGGAATGTTTTTGGATAGTGATTTGATCAGTGGTTGTGTTTAAAACCTTTCAGGAATCAGAAGACATTATTTTCGAAGGTGATTTTCCAAACAGACGATCCTACGCATAAGATTACTCATCCTACGCGTAAGATGAAATCTTACGCTTAAGATTTGCCAGTATTGAAAAACTTGTCTTGGATAAGACAATGTTTACGCAAAAGATCATTTCTTACGCATAAGTTTTTTTCTTACGCATACGTCATTATCTTACGCATAAGTCAAAATTTATGCATAAGTCATACCTTACACATAAGGTTCAATCTTTTGCCTAAACTTCATTCTTACACATAAGATTCATTCCTACGCAAAAGTTTGAACATACGCGTAAAATATAAGTTAAGCATAGCTTTTGTTATCTTACGCATAAAATGATTTCTTACGCATAAGAAATGTTATGCGTAGGATTTCCAATCTTACGCGTAACAGTGTCTGATTTCATGAAAATTTGTCTAAGTGTTGTAATTTTTTCAAAAGTGTAATCTCTTGTATTTGTTAATACATGTTGTGACTTGATTGTTATAAGTTTCCACTAAGTTTTAACATCTAACATACAAGTTCATCTTAATACAACATTTATTGAACACAAAAACACCCACTGATCAATCCAGTTATGCATAATCATGTAATTGAATGTCTGAGCTAACAAAGTATATCATTGCTATGTTTGTGTTTATATATGATCTATTCAGATGGCACAACATGATGACATTCCATATGGACCAGAACCTGAACCAAAACTCACTTGGGAAGAAACCTTTCCCGAGAATTACTCTAGAAAAATTGGAAAGAACAAATTAAGGATCAACTTCAACAAAATCACGTGCAATGAATCCTCTTGCATTGTTGCTGTGGATGCTCTCCTCTATCACCCATACAAAATCTTGCTCACCAAATCAGCATCAGTTGCTTGCTTCAAAATACACCAATTTTGGCACACACTTCAACTAGACCTTGGGGAAGAGTCCTTTACTTGTATGCTTCATAAGAGACAAGTCACTGTGGACATAGACACTCTTTGAAATGTTCTTGGTTTACCCGAACTTGGCCCAGAAGAAGAATACGATCCAGTACCTAATGAGGAAGAGTTGATAGAATGGTTACGGGATATTGGCTATGATGAATCAGAAGAAGTGGTGACTAAACACTCAAAGGTCAACATCAGATTTCTTCTACAACCATCGAGAACTTTGTATATCCTTATTGCTAAGTCATTATCTGGCAGAGATACTGGTCACGAACACCCCAAACTCCAACATCTCAAACTTTTCTGGGCTTTGGCAAACGTCAAAAAGGTGGACTATGCTAGCATTATTTGGGAAGATTTTGTGTGGCACATACAACACAAAACTACTAATATTCCATTCATTCATTTCACCAAACTACTCATTGAAAGCTTCCTTCGTGAGTATGACGACATTCCTCAAAGACTGGATGATGAAGCTAAGAACACATTCAGAAATGAGGACACTCTCAGACAGATTAAGAGACTTGATACCAGCACACGTAAGCAAGGAAAAACACTTCCCGATTGTCTCTTGAATGATAAAGTGAAAAAGTGTAAGAATTACAAGTACTATGTTCAAGCTCTCAAGGAAGACAAAGTTGGTTTCTTAGACGAAGTTATTCTACCTTCGTTTTTGCAGAAAAAGGGGAAGAAAGGTAGCAAGTCTGGGAGCTCTAGAAGTTCTAACAAATATGCACAAAAGCCTAAAAGGGGAACACTTAAGTTCACAATTCCAGTCAAGAAACCTGTTCCTGAATCTATTCCTGAACCCACACAACCATCTTCTCCAAAACCATCTGACTCAGAAACCAAATCCGATGAAGGTCCATTTTATAGGGAAGCCTATGCACACATCGACAAGGAGGTTAATATTAAAGATCTTGATGATCTGGACATGTCTTTCGAAGATTGGGATAGAAATATTGATGAATTTGCTGAAAATGCTGAATATCCAACAACGTTAAATCAAAGACCTTTATCTGAAGCAGACACTAAATTGGAAGAAGAAAGGTTAAGGAAAGATAAGCTGAAGGAACCAATGACTGCTGAACAAGAAGTTGCTCACTCTAACATAGGCCTCTCAGTGGAAGAAGAAAGTGAAAGAGCTCTTAATTTAGGTCTCCTCCACAGCAAAATAGACTCCTTCCAAGCTGATCAACCTCCACCTCCTATGTTTACTCAAACAAACGAAGCAGGCGGATCTAGCAGAATCCCTGAGTCATCTACAACTGATCAAACTCAAGATACAGGAACCAATGCTGCTATGATTATCTACGAAACTCCCACAGTATCACCTACAGATGTAGAAATGCTAAATGCTTCAGCAAGAGGAGAATAAGAAGAGGAGGACCATATGGATACTGATGTTCCATACCTTTTGACCATGGAAGAGATGGAGATCAGAGAGAGGGCTCAAGAAGAAGAGCTAAAAAGAAAACAAGAAGCTGAAGAGGCTAGGCTTGAGGAGTTAGAACAAGCCAAATTGGAAGAGGCAATTCGTATGGAAGAAAGCAGAAAAGCTGAAGAGGCAGCCAAACTTGCAGAAGATAGTAGGCTTCAAGAAATCTCAAAGAAAAGACAAGAAGAAGAAGCTAAACTTGCCGAAGAAATAAGGCTTCAAGAAGAAAATAAGAAACAACAGGAAGAAGAAGCCAAATTAGCAGAAGAACTAAGGCTTAAGACAGAAGCTGACAGATTGGCTGAAGAGCAAAGATTACAGGAGGAGAAAGCTAAAGAAAAGAAAGTTGATTCCAAGGATAAACCCGAATCACAAAGAGGAGATGATAAGGACATATCCACCCACATTGAATCTTCACAATCATCACCTCCAGCATCTGAATCTACACATGACAAATAAATCAAGAAACCCACAAGTACAAAAGCCTCTGATGCATCTAAATTGATTAAGAAGGCTGTAAGGAGAGTTCATGAAAAGAAGAAAAGTAAATTAGAAGATCAAGTTGCATCACTAGCAAGTCAAGTTGCTGAATTGACAAAGCTAAATTCGAATGTCCAAGAACTGCAAGAAAAGGTGGACACCTTCTTAGCTAAGGATGTACAAGAAAACATTGAAGTTACATTAGCTGCTCAAGCACATCAGTATATTGAACAACACTTAGTTGCAGACTTGAAAGATTTGTTGGCACCAATGAGAGATGAACTCACCAAGTTTGCAGAACAAGCTGTCAAAAAGTGATCAGATCTACCTCATTAACTCTTCGAGCAGACAAAACAACTCTACCACAACCAGAGTTATCATTGGATGAATTAGAAACCCAGCTCTTAGACAAATTGGCAAGTAAGTTCACCTTGTCACCTGATGAAAATAAAGTCCTGGAAGCTTTAAAAGCCAAGATGTCTAAAGAGTCCTGCAGCACTGAGGCCGACAAACTGAAACGTCAAAGAGATGATGAAGACAAGGATCCTAACTCACAGGCAAAGAAACAAAAGCAAGCCGAAGGACCCTCATCTCAACCCAAAGAACCTGTCATTCATCCGACTACCACAACTTCTACTCAACAACCCAAGGCATCGGGTTCCGGTCCTAAAGCCCATGATCATTTTGAGTACACCGGCGGTAATGACTTCCCTCAGCCAGACGATATACCAGAACCATCACCAAAGAAGAAAGAGAAGAAAAGAAAACATCATCAGCATAAACCTGAAACCTCTTCGAAAAGCACCGAACCAAAGAAACCTAAAAGGATTCTTAAGTGGCTGGACGAAGACAAAACGGCTGAATATTCCTGGTTTGATGAAATGGTTAAAGCTCAACCACCTCTAGAAGAAGATCAATCACCACAAGATGGTCACACAGTGGAATATGCAGAACTTCTGCAATGAGACTATGGTTTAAAGAATATGAGCAAAAAGGAGATGAGATGGGTAAAGAATGCTGCATTCAACTTATTGAAAGACCGCTCGGCCAACTCTGTTGAACTCGAATATCACCTGGAAAACATAGCCCGAGCAATGTCTAACGACATCGACTGGATAAATCCCGAGTCCAACATTGATTACTACTCAAAGAAGAAAGGGCCTTACTACACTGACTGGACCAAACCTCTACCCTTGGTTGGAAAGCCGAAACAAGAGAAAATTCCTTACAAGTTCTTCTTCAACAACGACTTGGAATTTATACAACACGGCAGCAAGATAGAAAAGAAGTATGCCACATCACTTAGCTTCTCCATCCCTACATCAAGATACCTCAACTGCGCCATCGAAGAAGAAGCCTCCGACTTATTCATCGATAAAGTTGTTGACAATGACCGGAACGCACTCTATGGAATACATCATTGGCCAGATAACCGGGCACAGTATTATCGAAGCAGCAGACTCAATTAGACTATGGGTAATGTGACAAGTGAGTTGAAGATTGTCTCGATCCAGTTCATTTCGACAGTCACTCACTTTGGGTACTCCTTTCTCAGCAAAATAGTACTCAAAAGACTTGATGAACAAGAGTACGAGATTTCCGAGTCAGACTTTCCTCGATTACTCCTCAACGACATAGAAGATATGTATCTGCTCAAAGTTCAAGGAAAGCTTTGCAACTTACCCAAACCAATGCAGCTTGCCTTTATCACAGCTCTCCTAATCTTCATCAGACAAATAGTCATCAGAGAAAGAGTAGAAGATCTTCAACTGGGAGTGGAAAGTTATCAGAAGAAGCTAAATCTCACCAAACCTAACCTTTTCAACATCCCCCACCTTCAACACCTACCTCAACACACCTTGATCAAGCATCCGACATTTGGGTTCATATACCGCAGTGTCAACGGTCGAAACTGCTTCATGGCCTATGACGAGATCCAAAAGTTCTGTGATGAAACCCTAAAGTTCGTCAGAGATGGAATCAAAGGCAGATTAGATGATATTGCACTGAACAAATCCAAAAGGTGGAACACCAATGAGGCCAAAGAGGCTCGCAGATTCATTACAAGGATTGAGAACCGGTTAAAGCGAAGGGATCAGATACGGAGATTGGAAAGCTATGTGGGAGGCAGACCAGGATTTCCGGTGTTGACGTTTTAGAGACCAGAATGGTAGAAATTTGTAAGAACTTGATTTGATTTGTCAATACTATTCTTCCTAATGGCTTGTGCATGCATTACAGTGTACAACCCAAACTTGTAAAGAAAGGACCCTGAGGTACGCATCAGTGCCTCAATCCTAATATAAGGAGCGAAGGCTTCTTACTTTTGAGTAGAATTAATCAAATATTTTATGATTTTCATAATTCTGCTTAAAAGGACAAGTATTTCTCCTCAATAAGACCTAATCACTTGTTGAGGGGGAGCACTTGTCAAAACAAAAATACTTTGTTCTAAAATCAAAAGTTCTTGGTGAATCTCCCCATAAGAATCAAAAAGGCATATTTTAATCTAAAAATATTGTCAAAAACATCATTTTATATGCTATTTTTGAGGGGGAGAAAATGGAAAAGTGATTAAAATATAAGTAGTCAAAAAGGCTAAAAGTTGTATCGTGTGCGAGCTAGACTCATAATTGACCCAGGAATTGACGAGACAATAAAAGTTAGTAATCTCGAAAAGACTTATCCTCGATGGGTAATAACATTAAGTTAGTTACTAGAGCTAGTTGTCACCTAAAAGCTGATAATGGAACTCTTTAACTAGCCACGTAAGCGTATCTCGAAAAGTATTTGTCTTAGTAGAAATGTACCTTCTCGAGAAACTTTCTGTGAACTTGATCAGGCCGGGTAATAACTTCAAGCTAGTCTAACTAGTGATGTAAGCGTGTCTCGAATCGGTCTTGTTCACTAAAAGTGGATCAATTCAAAATGCTTGCCCCTCCCGCATGTGCAAATTTATTAAATACTCATGAGCACATGTGAAGGGGGAGCCCTTCAAAAAGTAAACACAAAACTCTCAAAGTGTTAACCAAAATATTTGATTATCACAAACACTTTGAGAGATTTTCTATCAAAGGTTTCTTGGCTACTGTCGGTTAATCAAGGAGTTATAAGGTGATTAAGATAGGAAAACCGTCCTATGATCCGCCAGAGCCGGAGGGATCTACCCAAGGACATCTCCCATAGTTAGAATTAGAAGTCCTTAGGTATGATACGAAAAAAGGAGAAAAGAATGAAAGGGAAAGAAGGAGTTGAAGAATTAAAAAGAAATGTAAAAGAAAAGGGTGAAAAGAAATAGCCCTCCATATGTTCAACCTTAGGGCAGACACCGGGTTCTACTCGTATGCTACTGGTTGTTGCTAAGGCAACACCGGTATTGAAGATAAATTCGTCATGGACCCAATGACGCAATGCACTAAACCTTCTTAACCACTCAAGTTCTCTTAAAAGAGCTTGTTTCGTTCTCACGGGGAACCAGTGTAATCTATCAACTTATCTCTTAGAGATGGTTGATATTGAAGCAGGAGACCCCTCCCTAGTCTCCGCATAGGAAACCTAAGTGTGCACTTATAGAGTCTAGAGCCATGAGATACATCAAAGATCTCTTAGGAACACTTAGTATTTCAACAACTGGTGTTCTACATCAATGGACACCAGCTGTAAATTATCGAGTCCTTCGCAAATCTTAGCAATCTGCCGAGAAAGTTTATGAGAGAATTACCAAGGTATTTCTCAATGATTGAACGGAAATTCCTGCCGGGGTCAACATCAAACAGCCCTGACAGCAGGTCACTTCGGTAACCCCACAACGGTTACGCTTAGTGTTCGCGGTGGTTCCATAGCGGTCTACGGTCGTGGAGTGATCCCCAGCGACTCACCCAGTCATTGAGCTACTTAGTAGGTCTCGTAAGCTCCTTCGGGAGTATCTGATATGGGAACGGCCTGGATAAGGATTAGAAGGAGTCTTCATAATATGCTGTTGACAAGCTCTAATTCCTTATCTATAAGTACCGGTTGATTATTGCTAACTGTCTATCTGCAGGTATATCACCTCCATGATGGTAGATTCCAACATGCTCATACATACATCTTGAAGCAAATGAAAGCTCCCCCAAAGATCTTAGCACCACAAAGTTCAAAGAAAGATTCTACGCCAATAAGAAGAATCTACAAAGTATAAAGACTAAAGATCTTAGAGTATGAAAAGGAACTTCGTGCACGTGAAAGTCTAAGTCCTAAGATGTATGAGTATGTTGGAATGGCGGACAACCACCACAGACGCAGGAGTGACGAACGACAGACTACTTTATAACACAATCACTACATCATCACCAATGAACAAAGACATAGAGCAAAGTACATTCATTATACAACATTTTTGAAGACGTCTAAAGTTTTACATGTCTCAAGTCGACGAAAAAGATGAAGACGTCAAGCAACCGTGATGACCGACCCTTAGGGGGAGATTGTTGGGAACATACTTTTGTATTTAGTCAAGTCTCGGTCATTACCTTTTGTTATATTTCATTGTGTTTAAGTTACTAGGCTTATGTATTAATGTCCAATGGGCCTTGAAGCCCACGTTTTAGAAGAATGAGGGAGGAAGGGAGTGTTGCCCTACTCCTCCCCTATATATACTAAGCTTATGTAACCTTGAATATTGTTGGTTATTTGAATATCTTAATGAAACTTTAGTTCTTTCACTTTTCATAATCTTATAATCAACCATCTCTTATTCTCATCTTATTTCTTATACTTGTGTTTACTAAATGGTGACCTAACACAAACACACACCGAAAATGAGGCACTAGTGACACACATCATGATCCAATGCACCATAACAAGGTGAAACCCAAAATTCCTAAGACAAGACTCAAGAAATTTCCAACTAACAGTATACCTCCATAACGCTTTTTGGATATCAATATTAAACGCACAATTTCTAGTTCTGTTACTCCTATTATACCCCATCATGAACTCCTGAGCAAGCAGAATGTTATCACTAATGAGCCTACCAGGGATAAACGCACTCTGATTACAATCAACAAGCTCATTCAGAATACCCTTAATTCTATTAGTAATAATCTTGCTAATCCCCTTATACACCACATTGCAACACGAAATAGGCCTATAGTCAGTCACACGAGCAGGGGTTCTAGTTTTAGGAACAAGACATACCAGAGTAGTGTTGAATTCACCAAGCATTTTACCACTTGTGAAGAACTCTTTCACAGCATCACACACATCAATGCCAACAATATTCCAAGCAGCTTTAAAAAACTTTGAGGAAAACCCATCTGGCCCATACGCTTTATTATCATCAATATTGAAAATAGCTTCCTTAACTTCCACATTAGTAATAGTCCTGATCATGTTAACCGCTAATTCCACATCAAGCTTTTTCATAAATAAACTGTTAGAATCTTCAATATCATACACCTGATCTTCAGTACCAAGAAAATTCTGAAAATGTGAAACAAACAAATTAGTAGCATCCACTCCATAACACGCCTTCCCCTCATCATCATAAACCACATCAATCCTATTTTTACTAACTCTACCTGTTATTACAAATATCGCCTAAAAACATTATTTATATTTTACGATCTTTGCTAAGTTTTGTTAATGACAAAGTATGAACCTTTGTTTATAGTGAAAACATCACTTTAGTTTTAAGTCTTGTATAATTAGATTTTACATTTCTCTTTTAACATAACATTGTTTTTATTTCTTAATATAGTATATGTTACATCACATCATGCATTTATGGAAAGCTCATGTGTTTGGCTCTCCACAAGACTTACATCACATCATGCATTTATGGAAACCTTATGTTTTTGACTCTCCATAAGACTTCTTACATAATTGTGTGTTTGACTAACTTGATGTGACATTGCTTGATATGGAAAGAGTTCTTGCTTGTTTTCTTGATAGTCCTAGCGGAACCCTCAGGGTACATGGGCGGAACCCATTCTAAGGTTCGGCCGGATCCGCCAGACTGCTGGTTGGTTTGGGTATAAATACCAAGCCACTTGCAAGAATTCACCCATCACTTTAGGACATATATTTCACATATTCTCTCATCTAACTCAGTAACATTTGACTTGTGTGATTCTCTTATGTAGCAAAGGAGTTCACAAGTTCTTCCAAGAAGTTACAAGTTTCAACTCAAAAGTTGCAAGACTTGTTAGCTTTGTTATGTATGAACTTTGGTAGTTTATACTTCATTTGTATCTTGTGTAGAAGTGATCGGTTAGTATTTTCGGCCTCAAAATACATAGTGTGTCGGTAGTTGTTGTACCCTTGTAAAAGAACTATCGGGAGTGGTTGTACCTTTGTAAAAGAACTCGACATCTAGCTTAGTGTCGAAAATAGTGGATAGGCAACGTTAGGTTGGTTCTACCTTGAACTAGGACCTGGTATCTAGCTTTGTACCGGATAAAGTGTAAGCGACGATTGTAAAGGTTTCTCCACCTGTGAAAGTAGCTTGTTGACTAGTGCTTGAAACTCTCGAGTTGGAAACTCGGGGCGTGGATGCAGGGCAAGGAAAAAGAGTCCTTGTAGCCGAACC
Organism: Artemisia argyi; assembly: GCA_030686995.1. NCBI lineage: Eukaryota > Viridiplantae > Streptophyta > Magnoliopsida > Asterales > Asteraceae > Artemisia > Artemisia argyi. The sequence goes on along the minus strand of CM060703.1, from coordinate 21,016,445 downwards.
ACGATAAAAAATCGTGTTGTGGTTTGATCGTTTCTTTCTTTATCTTTGCATATTACATATTGTCGTTATTTAGAATCGTTGATGACACGTAAAGCTTTTCAAAGATTAACAAGTATTTCGAGTTTATATCTTTGATCAAACGTAAAGCTTTTCAAAGATTAAACAAGTAATATGAGTCTATATCTTTAAACAAACGTAAAGTTTTAAAAGATAATTAAGATCAAAAAGCGGTAAACTATTCAACCCCCCTTCTAGTTTTCCACAATTGGCATCAAGAGCTACGTTACTCAAGATCTTTAAAATATATTGTATTTTAAAACTTGGATCGATCCATGGATTTTGAAAATATCAAACAAGGGCAACCTATTCAAAAGCCACCGCTATTTGAAAAAGAAAACTTCCTTGAATGGAAAAGTAAATTTGAAAAATATGTGAAATCAATTGATCAAGATCTTTGGCATATTATTTCTATTGGTGATTTCAAACCAATGAAAACAAGTCTTGAAAATCAAGACGATTATCCTAAACTTGATAAAAACACTAAAGCTAAGATAATGATTTATAAAGCTTTACCAAGGAACGAATATGAAAGAATGTATTTTTGTCAAACGGCTAATGATATTTGGAAAAATATGTTAAACTTTCATCAAGAAATATGTCAAGTCAAAGATGATCAATTTGATCTCACATATGAATTAGAAGTCTTAGAAAAATTAATAGATAGACATCTAGTTGAAATAAATACATGTACTACTAGTTTAAATGTTTTAAATGAAGGTGTAATTGAAGACTATTACTTATGTTGAGCTCAAAGTGGCCTTGCTTACGATTCATGGAATGACACGGATGAAGATGAAGCTAACTATCCGGTTTGTGATTCTCAACTTAATAAAACATCAATCAAGGTACAATTTGAAACCAAACACTTTTGCTTTGACACATTTATCCTAGAGTTTTCTAAACTAGAAAATGAGTCTAAACACTTATGCAACATAGAGATAAAAACTATCTTCAACAATGAACATTCAAAATCTCTTGTGAACAATCTTGAAAAAGAGATAATGTTAGAAGATAAAATGTCTAGACTTGAAAGCAATATTGAAATTGATCAAGGATGCAAAATATGTCTAGAATACAAACATGAAATTAAAAGACAAAATGAAAAAGGAAAAATGCTTGATAAATTTGAAGGAAGTTGAAAAGCTCTCAAAAGCCTATTGAAAAGACAAAAGTCATTTAGAGATAAAACCGGATTAGGATTTGACTCAAATGCATCAACAACAAGTAAAACAAAACAAGTTATGTTTGTGAAACCTAGGAGTGAATTGTAGGAGAAATTATATCTCTATTAGGAACTCATGATAAAAGGTTAAAGATATCATGTTCAATACCTTTATATGTTTATCTAACCTTCTTGGATTTATAAGTATTTGAGTTTAGCTCTCTTACGAGTCAAGATAATTTGCTTTAAGATTATCTTCTTGGTGGTTCATCTATGGAGCTTAAAAGGTACACGTTTCTTCAACCTATCTTTCATTGCTTCTTGGTGATTGACATTAAGCTTTGTCGTGGGTGTTATTAATAGTTTTTACTCTAAGGTGTTTATGTGATGTAAGTAACAACAAGGATTAGATCCTCCGTGATTAAATGATTTAGACACTACATCTAGTAGGAGATATAAGGTGTTTTACCTCTTTAAACTTTCAGGAAAAGACACGAGAAACTCTTGAGTGAGTCTCACTTAATACTTGTCTACAAGTGAGCTAACTAAGAATCTCCTAAGTGATTTAACAACCAACACTTTTGTGATGCTTGCAAATCTAACAAAAACACAACATTTCATATATGTTTGTGGTACAACATCTTTTGACATTATACCTTATATTTTCAATCGTGTCTTTAATTCAATCACTTTTTTTGTTAAAGTTTCATATAAGATAGACAAAGAAAAATAAATCATTTGAATACATTAGGATGATTGGGAGAAAATGATTTATAAACATCTAGGATTTGCACATCTAATTCGACCCATAGTCTTATGATGTTGTATTTCTTGGACATTTACACTTATAGTGTTTTAAGTAAATAAACCTAAAGAGTTGAGGAGTCATTGAATTTATCATTCGATGAAAGACCACCTCCTTCTAAGATATCATCTTTGGTAGATGATGACATAGTCGAAAGTACAACTTTGATAAGACAAGTAAGTTAAGATGAATAACAAGGAAGATGAACTATTAAAAATGAAAAACAACATCTTTTCGTCTTGTGTCAAACATTGAGTCAAGCAATATTGACAAGGTCATAAAAACTTGAATCATGGGTCATTGTTGTGATTAAAAGAAATTTGATAAAAATAGTTTTTGGACATTAGAGTAAAGCAACAATTAAAACTTAATGGATCTTTCAAAATAGAAAATTGTGTAAATCTATGAAAGACTTTTTAATAACCTAAGCAAGCTCTAAAAGCAAGGAATAATCACTCAAAGACATTCTTAGTTATTCACAAGTTCACAATGATTAAGTCTTATATGACTTATCAAGAATGAGATTAGTGAATCCGTAGATAAAACTAAACATAGAGAAATGTTTGGAAGTTTACTTGTTCTCACAACAAATAGATCCAACATTATGTTTAGTGCTTGTCTATGTGCTCGTTTTAGAGAAGATCCTAAAACAACTCTTTCGGAAGAGCTTGTTTGGATACATCAAAAAGTACTACACAACTAGGATTATGGTATCCCAAAAGAACGGGAATAGAAACCATAGTGTATGCCAAATGGAATTATGTCGGTAATAAGTTGATAAGAAAAGCACAAAGTGGTACTTGCACTTTTATACTTACTTACCCAATAATTCTCCAAAACGCTTAAGGTTCTCAAATTAGTATCGGATGGAGAAGCACGTCAACAAGCTCCACTAGAACAAGCAAACCCACGTCAACAAACGGAATTCCTCTTATCAACAATTTTATCCCTTCAACAAAGGAAGCATCGTCTTTAGCGTCAACCAAATCCATTATGTTCTTAATTGACATATTGTGATCATTCATCATCGCCTTGGTAAAAATGTTCATTGAGGAACGTCTCAACTAAGAAAATCTTATACGATAACCATATTGTCGACGTTTTCACGAAACCTCTTGAATGAGTAACATTCATCTTCCCTAGACTTAGTTAAAGACTCATAAGACCTAAAACCTTAGTTTTGAACATTAGGATAAAACCAAAAAATTCAAGACAAAACCTTTTTAATTTTTCCTCTGCAGTACCCACGGAACCCTGAGACCAAACGGGTGGAACCCTCCCTTTGGTTCCGCATGGTCCGCCGAGTCTGCAACATGTTTTATTTTTTAAATTCAAAACCAAACACCTCTTAACTCACAACTTCAACTTACAAACAGCCTTCACTCACTCACAAACACCTTACCACACGAAAATTAGGGCTCTCACTTACATCTCTTCCAATCCAATCAACTTTGTAAGTATTCTTATCATAATTGCATTTTCAATCAAAGTCTATCACTCTCATCTACATACATTAACTAGAATCTTAAGGTTTATGCATAAACTTGCTAATTCATGAAAAACCTTGGTTGTAAACTAATCATAATTTCCATTAGTTAGGAATTATATCCTCTTTGTTATTGTCATGATTTACCAAACACACCAAGTTCATTGTCTTTCAAAGGTCACTAGAACACCACCTTTCACCACATTGTTAAAACAAATGAAAAACGTCATTGAAACACCACTTGCATAATGTCTCTTGAATGCTAAAGGGAATACATAACTAATATGTATTTTTGGGTACATTCAAACGAAGCTATATTTAATTAGGAGCGTTTGGGTTATCTTTTGTTTTATAACATAACTTGCATTACAAAAATGGTTCAAGCATCAAAATGAGCCAAGATAACCGCACCTCCACATTGTTTTCATATAGGCTTATACTAGAACATCCACATTATAAAAGTCATTAATTTAAACTTAAATTTTGTGTTTTCTAGGAATCAACATGCCTCCCGCATCATTCTCCGATCACAAGGAAACTCTTAAGTACTTACCCAAACACCATAGGACCAAAGGCCTTACTAAAGATCAAGTTGAAACTTTTAAGAGTCTAGAAAAATGCTACGTTCATGAAGGAAGAACCATTGATCCATCCTTCCTATAAGGAACATCCATTCGCCAAAACTTTGCCGCAATCAACTTTGTTTGCCTCCTAGACATCGATGAGCAAATTTGTTCTAGGTTCATCTTAGAATTCTATGCAACCATAAGCCTTTTCTTACATGACAATGGTGAGTTCTCACTAACCTTTACAACCAATCAAATACCAAACGTCATACCCTTGAAAGATTTTGCAACAATTCTTGGTGTCCCTAATGTTGGTACATGTCTCTACACGGATAAGTGGCCCCTTTCTAGTCTTGATTCCATTGAACGTTATCATCCATACGACACTCCTCTAGCTAATAAGGAAGAAATTCGTGAGCATCTCTTTGTTAGGACCTCAACAACTAAGAAGAATCGTTCGGGAAATGAGGTAGATAAGGACCCTTTTGGTATGGAACTCAATGAGCTTAAACCACAATTTAAGAAATGGGAAGAAATTCTTAGAGCCAACGTTATAAGTTCCATAGGAAATAGAGATCATGTCAATACATGTCTTTGCTACATGCTCTATAGCATTTCCACCAGTCAACCTTTTAACTTAGCCTATTACCTAGCCAATAAAATGGCCGATATACCCTTGGTAGGAACAACCGCTCTTCCTTATGGAATGCTTCTCACCCGCCTCTTTAGAGCAATTTTGCCCATTCCTCCTAATGATAAGGGAATGTGCCTTGAATATTCTCTCGTTCCTCACATTTTCATCCCTCTAAGTGACAAAAGAGTCTTCAAAGTTAAGGACAAGCGTACTAGCTCTCCTTCACCATCATCATCATCATCCGATATGAGCGATGACGATAAACTTCCTAACTCTAAGCTACCCCCTTTAGACTACCTTCAAGAACTCCTTGTCATTAACAATACATCCGAAGAGTTCAAGCAAACCAAAGGAATTTTCAAGTGCTTTGGAAGGTACCTAAGAAAGCTCAATAAGAAGATATACCGGTTGTGAGATGTGTGATTAAGGAGTGTTTGGCTTATGAAGATTTTAGAACTTTGTATGTGTTAAACTATGTGATTTGTATTGTTTTTCACTTCCATGCTTTATTACTTTTGTCGGATTATGTTTTGTATGAGCCTTTATGCATATTGACAATATTTGAGGTGTTTGTCAATTTTTTATACTTATGGAAAATTTCACTAAGTTTAGTGAAAATAGCTAGCCCTGGGACTTTGTCTACATTTCCAATTTTTGCATTTCCTAATCAAACATATAATAAATTTTCATTTTTAAGAGTTTTTGAAAATGTTGAAAATCGTCTCGCGGGTCAAAAACGTGGATTACCTTGTTTTTTAGGTCTGGCGGATCTGGCGGCACCCTCAAATGGGTTCCGCCAGTGTAAATTTTGGGCAACCCAGTTTTGGCCCAACGGACCAGACGGAACCCAAAACAGGGTTCCACCTGTGTTTCGCGAGGGTTCCGCCAGTCACCTGCTGAAAATTTTTATCATTTTTCTAAATTTCAAAATTTGTAAAATGTCAAATCATTATCTTTAGTGAGAAACATCTTCCCTTACTTCCAATAAACATATTAGGATTACTCTCACTCACTAGAACTATTAGGAAGTCATTTCCCGCCAAAAACTCAAATTCAAACATAACTAACTCAAGGAACCCTCACAAAGGATCCTTCAAAACCTTTAGAACATTTTCAACCAAATCACTTCCCATGATCACTTAGCATTGAGTGCATAAGTTAGTCTTTCACTCCACCCAATTCCATTGGATTGACATCCAATGATTTGACATGTTCTTGGAAATTTTCTAAATCATTAGAAATCTCAACATTTGTATGGTAAAACATCAAATCCAAACACCTCTTCCAACATCTCTTCCACTCTATAAATTTGATAATTTTGCAACAATTCAAATCACACCATCATCATCAAAATCCCTTCTCTTAAAGCTTCAAAACCACACTTTTGAAATGACTAAATCCAACACCTCATCCGAATCATCAAAATCCCTTGAAAAAACCGCTAGGATTAGTGTAAAACTTTGTTGCTTCAACAAAACCATCAAATCAAGCTCATCATCATCAAGTGATGCATCACTTGACATTTCTTCACCTGTAAAACCCGAAATTTTTAAACTTGTTAAATACCCAAAATACCCTTCAAATTTCGGACATATGAAAAGACGAATAATTAAAGACATTACATTATATTATAACCTAAGTATTTAAATCATTAATACTTGAACCATATACACTTATATGGGTCATAAAACTTATGTTAACGTAAAACGTACATAACTTAATATCTTAGAAATATATCACACGTTCATATGATTGTGAGAACCGAATCTCATTATTTATTTGTGAGAACCTCGTATAAATTATATCACAACTATGGTAACTTCAATTTGGATAATCACTCATAATCACTGCCAAATCACCCTCATTTGTCTCGGCGCCAATCACCTTTAATTCTCCCAATAATTTCGGCCCTATCATAGCTACTTTCCATAACAATAAACACGACATACCATTTAGCATTACACGTTTTTATGATTAAGAAAAAGACCTGATTTCCTATTTGATCTCATCTATTATGTACACGACAAGTCTTTGCTTCCTTACACATTCCCACGCTTTCATAATCATAAAACATATTCGGTTCTCTCATTCCATCCTCTACATACCGAAGCTAAAATCCGAAAACCAGGAACCAAAAACTCCAAAGCGTTGCTTTCTTCTCAATCTTGGGGAAGCACGCATAACTGAGGATGTGAACTTTGTTTGGATACACATGTCGCAAACTTTGTTTCGAGGCTGATAATTTGCTCCTGATTCATTGGATGGTAGTTTATAACTCGCGACTTAGACTCGGTTAGCTGTTGGGTACGCTGGGGTTGTTTCCAGTTTGGGTCGGCTCCGGTTGATTCTATCGATCCGTGTTCGTGTTCTTGTTTCGGCTTGAATCATATTTTGTCGAATCGTTAATGTTCGTGTTTGTATCAATGAACGTTGGTTCCCGTATGTTGGTTTCGATCGTACTCGTTTAGCCAGGAGGTAATCCTCGAACCACCTATTAATACTGTAACACCCCCAATTCATGGATGCAGCGGAATTCGAACTGGGTGTTACTTGACGGCACAATAGTCACAATAATAGAAAACGATCTCTAACCGAGTCGTATTAAAAAGATTTATCATTCAAATTATATAAATATCAGAGGTTACAAAATGAGGTCCCAATTGGTTCAATGTTTACAAATCACATTAAGTGAGTTTTTGAATGATAATAAAATTTATAGCCCTCTTGAGTATCCGTGCCCTTCCGTGCCATCCTTGATCGTCATGAACCTGAAATACATGCTTGAGAGGTCAACACAAAGGTTGAGTGATATTCATAGAGTTTGTTAAATGTTTGAACACAATATGTTGGTAGTGTGAGTTATAGGCTCACACCAATGTTTGGAAAACAAAACAGGTAGGCTACGTTATTATACGCCCATAAAATGTATTACACACTAAGCTTATGAAACCAAAACGTTAACGTGTACCAATATCGATCGGCAGATTTATCCCGGTAGGTACTTTGCCGTCATACCTAATGTCTCAAATATTAATGCATTTGTTTGAACTTAGTCAAAACAAATGGGATTCGTCAATCCCATAGGCTTATTCACAATATTCGCGCTCACTTGCAAGTAACCCTCGCAAGTGATTAAATGGTTCATAATAAGGGATCTTGGTTTGGCAAGGATGTTACTTAGTGATAATAAAACATAGTCGAATAGCATACAGTAGAAAGCATTGTGTTCGATTTAGAAATAGCATGTATTCCCCCCAAGGGTTTGTAAAATAGTTAAACAATAGAAAGTGGGGCTATGAACTCACCTTGAGTTGGATGATGTATAATGAGAATGATGGATATGCCGTAAGAACTTCTACGAGCAACCTAGAATAATTGTTGCAACTTAGGTTTGGAATAATGTCTAAGGAAACATAAACATGCCAATATATGTATGTCTTGCACTTAGTCCATGATGTGGTATGATGTATAATGTAAGTCGTTGAAAGAAATGATTCATGAAACATGTATGTCTTGTATATCGTTTAATACCGTTCGGGCCGACATAATTCAGAAGTCATGTTAGTAAGCGTTCGAGGAGCCAGGACACTTTAACTCGTAAATCCACAACTCAACTCGACGGCTTACATAATGAACTCCTCACATGAGGCTCCCTACTATTGTAGTAGTTGATGAAATATATAGATATAAGTTTTGATCCGAAAAGTTACATGTCCGATACTTGAATAAACTTAGGAAAGTTTATTTGTACATGAAGATTGTTATTAGGGGTAGTTTCATAAGTCTTGTATGACCATTTTCTCTTTGTAATATCTCATGGTTCCTTTTTAAGTGAAGTAGATTCAAATTGCTTGTTCAAGTTCTCGTCAACTCTTTGTTTCATGTTTACGCCTATGTAAGTTGGTATGGTCATTTCGTCATGGCCTAGCCATGACCTTTGGTCCTAGTTTCAAGGTCATGAGACACAACCTTGGCTCTAGCCATGGTTGTGGTCTTGATTATAGGTCATAAGACCTCTTGTTCCTTTCAAAGTATAACCATAATCTTGTGACTTTCGCCTAAAAATGGGCTGTTTAGAATTTGAAGAATTTTATCACTCGGAAAGTGTTTTTAGGTCTCGAGCTTCTTTAGACCTGAACGAAAACGTCGTTCCGGACAACTTTCGTGTTTTAACTTTTTGATGAATCGGACCAGAAGTGGGACTTTCAAAACCCAAATTTGATCAGAATGGTATTTGGCAGTTTTGCCGGAAATCTTGGGTAACTTCAAATGGGCGTAACTTTTGACTCGTATACTCGTTTTGGGTGATTCAAATTGCTATGTTTTCCTTGTTAAGTCCTCTACTGTAATATGTAATGATAAAATATCATATTTTTACCATTTTGATCAGGTCTTACCAAGAAAGTCACTAGTTTGCTTGTTATAGTAACTTGTCTTATCAATCATGTACAATAACTTGTTTTACTCACTTTTATACATCATGGACATGAATACAAGACATAATATAGCACAAATAATATGTAAATAACATGAATATGATTATTTAACAAGAATCATGTTAGGGTTTGGCTTACAACTTTTGGCTTTCAAACATGAAAGGAAGTTAACATGTAAGGATAGGACTTTGATAGACTTGCTTCAACCCTTTTCACTTCATGCAACCTTTCTACCCTTGGTATTCTTGGAAGATGGATGATGAAGGTTGAGGTGAATTGAGTGGATTTAAACTCAAGAGAAATCACCAAGTATATGAGGTTATGGAAGTGTTTGATGAATGATAACCTATCTAGGGTTTCTACCTTGAACTAGCACTTGAATCTTGCATGAAACTAGAAGGAAATGAGCAAAGGATGGAAAGGTTTTGGAGGTTGGAGGTGCACGGCACAAAAGGGGGGAATGGGGGCTTTTATAGGGTCTTAAGGAGGTTAGAAATGTTGACTAGTCCAACCTTGGAGGCCAAGGTGAACACATGGATGAAATCTAAGGCCATTAAGCTTGAGATCAAGCCACCTAGTGTGAAACCCCCCCCCCCTAATGGCGGTTTGAAGACTTGGGGAGAAAGGGTTGGACTTGTGATGATATTATCCAAGATATCTAGTATGTTTTGACTCCGTAAAATGCAAACCGTAAGTTGTTACGTCACAAAACGTAAAACCGGGTATCGTAAAAATACGAAACTTGGAGGAATGATTAAACTTGTCAAAATACTCCATAATAAAATATAAAATGAGTGGTAGGTTCCATTGGGTGCTAAAACCCTGCTAAAAACTGGAAACACGGGTCTAAAACGCGTAATTCGTAAAATGTACGAATATTGCGTAAAATTGAGAAAAGTAAAATGTTACTTTTCTAATAGGATAAAAATGATTTAAAATGACTTATAATGTATAGACTGGGCTCAGTCTAGTGTCGGTTGGTATTAAATGTCTTTTAGACATCAAACCGTAAGCCTAAAAATCACGAAATGACTTATAACATCAAGGGATGATTTTTGGTCAATGGAGGAGGGAAAAAGTATGTTGACTTTTTCTAATAAGTTGAAAACTCAAATCGTCTTAAAAACGCGTTTTGTGGTCTAACGTTTAATCGCCCAAATAGTTAAGCGTGCTCATGTGAGATTAGTACAGGCTTGGGTGACCTGCCGGGAAGTCTTTGGTCATGTTTTTCTCAGTCACGATTAATTCTCAAATAAATCATGAGTGTGTCAAACATTTTTCTGATGCGGGGTCACTTAACGCGGTCGAGTTTCGTTGTACGTAGAATTTCTGAATGACGTTTTACCCTAAAACGTGTAATTCCGTGTAATTCCTTAATAACTTTCACGAAAATGATCTGACGAATGTCAAACATTTAATTTGCCATGGAAATGATTTATCACTTGAGAATATCAAATAAAAATCAACTTTCGGGAAAATTTTCGGGAAAAATGAATAGTAAAAGTGAATAGTGAAATTTTCCGGGAATAGTAATTATCCTGAAAATGCGAATTGTTACAGTCTCTACCCCTTACGGGGAACTTCGTCCCGAAGTTCTTTGTGTGTCATATGTTGGAGTGGTGTCGATAAAGATGTGTGGTTACTTATGAGGACCAAAGTCTGGAATTACTAGTGAGGTAGTTTAATTTGTCTCAGAATATGGTGTGTCAATAGAGATTGATAACATGGTTGAATATTAGTAGAGATCCATATAATAGTCGAATATCAAAGAAAATTGATATAGCAGTCGATTATTAATAGAAATTGATATAGTAGTTGTACAGAAATTGATATAGTTAAATATCAAAATGGAAATTGATATAGTTGTCAAGTATCAATAGCAATTGATATAAGAATCGAATCATGGAATAAGCGTTGAACATGTGGTTGGACCAAGTCCTGTTTGAATTGTACGGCTGCCCATGCATATGGCTACATGGCTTCGCAATGAGTTTGGTACGACTGCGCATGCGTATGGTTACATGGCCCCGTAATGAGTTTGGTACGACTGTACATGCATATGGTTACATGGCCTCGCAATGAGTTTGTTTGTTATTGGACTATCATTATGAAAACCAAAATGTAAACCTCGTACTAATGGAAATTGGGATAGTCGTTGCAATCATAGCCTAGTAGGTAATCTGTTGTTGTATCTAGTGTTTATTGACTTCATACTTATGTTATTTCGGATATAATTAAGCCCACTTGTTTATAATTCTTTATTTACATAGAGAGGCATCCCAAACAATGTAACTAAAGGAATATAAACGTATGGTTCGATGATTTATAATTTCTTTATTTAAATGAAAAGGCATCCCAATCCATTCAAATAAGGATATTATAAATCATCCTACTCAAGAATTCCCGACACAACATTCATACTTAGCCGGTGAGTTACAAGGTAGTGTATTACGAGATGATACTGGTGTTCCAAAAGTACAAGATGAATATTCAATCTTGTAAAGCTGATAAGGGTGCTTGTGGTGTAACTAAGGATGATTTGAGCTTTAAAAGTGCATCAAGATCTGTTAATGAGTTTGTGTTTGCCACGGTTGTGAAGGTAATGTTGTGATATGTTGATGAACAAAAGTGCTTAGTGTATGCTTAATGTTAATATTGGTAGAGATGTCAAGTTTGCTTTAAAATTTTAAGAAATTTTAAAGGTTTATGACGGGATGGTATCCTTAGGACCTAAACAGGATAGTACTTCTACAGGATGAAGAGAAGAATTGATAACTATCCCAAGATAGTAGTTCGGATTATCTCATAAATGAAAAAAATTTCAAGAATGAATTTAGATCATAAAAATAAGGTGTTAAGATCTCGCTGAGTGGTAAGACATTATCGTGTCTCTAGATTGTTTTAATGTATTCTGGTGGTTTATCGAGTTCAAGTAGGAAATCAACCTAAACATAACCCTAGTACAACTACTCTCAGTATTTGAAAATTTTAAGTCGAATATAGTTAGTCAGACTATATTCCACTGTCCCTAGGTTAAATATAGGTGACTAGTCTATATTTAGCCAAGGTTCGATAAAATTTTCAAATACCTAAATTAGGTATACTTGTGATATGTCCGTTGCTTTCGGGAAACTGTCCACTAAACAAAGGCGATGTCAAACCTTTAAGTTGCAAGTCCCGTCCATACAAGACTTGTAACGTATGTTTTCATATTCCATTGCATAGAAGATAGTAAGGGTAGGTATGTATGGAAAGGAAGTTTTAAGTAGTTCTAAAATAGAACATACTTGGCCAGGATCATGAACTTTTAATAATGAAGGTTTCATAAGAAAACTTTGATGAATGTAGAGAAAGTTCAGCTTTTGTCGATGATGGATTAGTTTGTCCTTTAGAAATCTCATATTTCTTGTTTTGAAATCGATAGATTGTGACGGGTTTTTGATATCATAAGAAATGATATTAATGATGTGATGGAATAATTCTAGAGACCATTTGCACAAAACACAATGTCTCGGAAGTAGGTTAGACCATTGTGCAATTCACAATTTCTGGGAAGTAGGTTAGGCCATTGTGTGACTCAAAACATTTGAGAAATGATTAAGACCATTGTATCATACAATGTCTTGGAAAATGAATGAGACCATTGTATCTCACAATGTCTTGGAAAATGAATGAGGCCATTGTATCTCACAATGTTTTGAAAAGTGAATGAGACCATTGTATCTCACAATGTCTTGAAAAATGAATGAGACCATTGTATCTCACAATGTCTTGAAAAATAAACGAGACCATTGTATCTCACAATGTCTTGAAAAATGAATGAGACCATTGTATCTCACAATGTCTTGAAAAATGAACGAGACCATTGTATCTCACAATGTCTTGGAAAATAGGAAAGACCATTGCAATCAGTTACAATGTCTTGGACATATAATGTTGGAGTAGGAACATGATTGGGAGAGTGTGGCTGTGCCGAAATGCCTTAGAATAGGCATACACAGATATGTTTAGTCCAATGTTTAGATAAATGATTGAAAATAAACCGAGTTTATATATCAATATACTAATGCTTACGGGGAAATGCTCAAAATAGGTATATATGAATATACTAATATGTTTGTGAAGCATAACATGCTTACTAAGTCCATAATCGTCTGGAGGATGGAAGACACGGAGAGCGGAAGGCTATAAAAATGTTTTTGCTTGTGATTGTAGTTATAGTTTAGGTCTCAATTAGACCCGTTTCTCTATAACCATGGCTCTGGTACCAATCTGTAACACCCCCAATTCATGGATGCAGCGGAATTCGAACTGGGTGTTACTTGACGGCACAATAGTCACAATAATAGAAAACGATCTCTAACCGAGTCGTATTAAAAAGATTTATCATTCAAATTATATAAATATCAGAGGTTACAAAATGAGGTCCCAATTGGTTCAATGTTTACAAATCACATTAAGTGAGTTTTTGAATGATAATAAAATTTATAGCCCTCTTGAGTATTCGTGCCCTTCCGTGCCATCCTTGATCGTCATGAACCTGAAATACATGCTTGAGAGGTCAACACAAAGGTTGAGTGATATTCATAGAGTTTGTTAAATGTTTGAACACAATATGTTGGTAGTGTGAGTTATAGGCTCACACCAATGTTTGGAAAACAAAACAGGTAGGCTACGTTATTATACGCCCATAAAATGTATTACACACTAAGCTTATGAAACCAAAACGTTAACGTGTACCAATATCGATCGGCAGATTTATCCCGGTAGGTACTTTGCCGTCATACCTAATGTCTCAAATATTAATGCATTTGTTTGAACTTAGTCAAAACAAATGGGATTCGTCAATCCCATAGGCCTATTCACAATATTCGCGCTCACTTGCAAGTAACCCTCGCAAGTGATTAAATGGTTCATAATAAGGGATCTTGGTTTGGCAAGGATGTTACTTAGTGATAATAAAACATAGTCGAATAGCATACAGTAGAAAGCATTGTGTTCGATTTAGAAATAGCATGTATTCCCCCCAAGGGTTTGTAAAATAGTTAAACAATAGAAAGTGGGGCTATGAACTCACCTTGAGTTGGATGATGTATAATGAGAATGATAGATATGCCGTAAGAACTTCTACGAGCAACCTAGAATAATTGTTGCAACTTAGGTTTGGAATAATGTCTAAGGAAACATAAACATGCCAATATATGTATGTCTTGCACTTAGTCCATGATGTGGTATGATGTATCATGTAAGTCGTTGAAAGAAATGATTCATGAAACATGTATGTCTTGTATATCGTTTACTACCGTTCGGGCCGACATAATTCAGAAGTCATGTTAGTAAGCGTTCGAGGAGCCAGGACACTTTAACTCGTAAATCCACAACTCAACTCGACGGCTTACATAATGAACTCCTCACATGAGGCTCCCTACTATTGTAGTAGTTGATGAAATATATAGATATAAGTTTTGATCCGAAAAGTTACATGTCCGATACTAGAATAAACTTAGGAAAGTTTATTTGTACATGAAGATTGTTATTAGGGGTAGTTTCATAAGTCTTGTATGACCATTTTCTCTTTGTAATATCTCATGGTTCCTTTTTAAGTGAAGTAGATTCAAATTGCTTGTTCAAGTTCTCGTCAACTCTTTGTTTCATGTTTACGCCTATGTAAGTTGGTATGGTCATTTCGTCATGGCCTAGCCATGACCTTTGGTCCTAGTTTCAAGGTCATGAGACACAACCTTGGCTCTAGCCATGGTTGTGGTCTTGATTATAGGTCATAAGACCTCTTGTTCCTTTCAAAGTATAACCATAATCTTGTGACTTTCGCCTAAAAATGGGCTGTTTAGAATTTGAAGAATTTTATCACTCGGAAAGTGTTTTTAGGTCTCGAGCTTCTTTATACCTGAACGAAAACGTCGTTCCGGACAACTTTCGTGTTTTAACTTTTTGATGAATCGGACCAGAAGTGGGACTTTCAAAACCCAAATTTGATCAGAATGGTATTTGGCAGTTTTGCCGGAAATCTTGGGTAACTTCAAATGGGCGTAACTTTTGACTCGTATACTCGTTTTGGGTGATTCAAATTGCTATGTTTTCCTTGTTAAGTCCTCTACTGTAATATGTAATGATCAAATATCATATTTTTACCATTTTGATCAGGTCTTACCAAGAAAGTCACTAGTTTGCTTGTTATAGTAACTTGTCTTATCAATCATGTACAATAACTTGTTTTACTCACTTTTATACATCATGGACATGAATACAAGACATAATATAGCACAAATAATATGTAAATAACATGAATATGATTATTTAACAAGAATCATGTTAGGGTTTGGCTTACAACTTTTGGCTTTCAAACATGAAAGGAAGTTAACATGTAAGGATAGGACTTTGATAGACTTGCTTCAACCCTTTTCACTTCATGCAACCTTTCTACCCTTGGTATTCTTGGAAGATGGATGATGAAGGTTGAGGTGAATTGAGTGGATTTAAACTCAAGAGAAATCACCAAGTATATGAGGTTATGGAAGTGTTTGATGAATGATAACCTATCTAGGGTTTCTACCTTGAACTAGCACTTGAATCTTGCATGAAACTAGAAGGAAATGAGCAAAGGATGGAAAGGTTTTGGAGGTTGGAGGTGCACGGCACAAAAGGGGGGAATGGGGGCTTTTATAGGGTCTTAAGGAGGTTAGAAATGTTGACTAGTCCAACCTTGGAGGCCAAGGTGAACACATGGATGAAATCTAAGGCCATTAAGCTTGAGATCAAGCCACCTAGTGTGAAACCCCCCCCCCCTAATGGCGGTTTGAAGACTTGGGGAGAAAGGGTTGGACTTGTGATGATATTATCCAAGATATCTAGTATGTTTTGACTCCGTAAAATGCAAACCGTAAGTTGTTACGTCACAAAACGTAAAACCGGGTATCGTAAAAATACGAAACTTGGAGGAATGATTAAACTTGTCAAAATACTCCATAATAAAATATAAAATGAGTGGTAGGTTCCATTGGGTGCTAAAACCCTGCTAAAAACTGGAAACACGGGTCTAAAACGCGTAATTCGTAAAATGTACGAATATTGCGTAAAATTGAGAAAAGTAAAATGTTACTTTTCTAATAGGATAAAAATGATTTAAAATGACTTATAATGTCTAGACTGGGCTCAGTCTAGTGTCGGTTGGTATTAAATGTCTTTTAGACATCAAACCGTAAGCCTAAAAATCACGAAATGACTTATAACATCAAGGGATGATTTTTGGTCAATGGAGGAGGGAAAAAGTATGTTGACTTTTTCTAATAAGTTGAAAACTCAAATCGTCTTAAAAACGCGTTTTGTGGTCTAACGTTTAATCGCCCAAACAGTTAAGCGTGCTCATGTGAGATTAGTACAGGCTTGGGTGACCTGCCGGGAAGTCTTTGGTCATGTTTTTCTCAGTCACGATTAATTCTCAAATAAATCATGAGTGTGTCAAACATTTTTCTGATGCGGGGTCACTTAACGCGGTCGAGTTTCGTTGTACGTAGAATTTCTGAATGACGTTTTACCCTAAAACGTGTAATTCCGTGTAATTCCTTAATAACTTTCACGAAAATGATCTGACGAATGTCAAACATTTAATTTGCCATGGAAATGATTTATCACTTGAGAATATCAAATAAAAATCAACTTTCGGGAAAATTTTCGGGAAAATGAATAGTAAAAGTGAATAGTGAAATTTTCCGGGAATAGTAATTATCCTGAAAATGCGAATTGTTACAAATACCTATGAAATCACTACATAGCAAGGTCATTGTTTAAAATATATTTTGGATATACTGATATGATCATAAGGACTATACATACATTCCCATGCATGCATGTAACATGAAGAAATATAATGGCTCATGAATTAATAAGAATTGTCATATGAAAACTTGTATGAATCTGCTAATACATATATATATGTGTACGAATGAAAAAGGCCACATGAAATAATGAATGGAAGCTTTATTCCGTCGACCCATGAACATGTTTTATTCGAATAGTTTGATCTATGTTGTAACCTGCTTTTGTACGACCAAAACGTGTTCCATACCAATCTGTAACAAGCGAATATAAAAAGAAAAGGCATGATTCACTTTTGTTTTAGTTCGGTAAAATAAGGAAGAAACAAAAAGGAGGTCGCTCCTTATTTAACAACAAGAGAAGTATTTGTCTCGCCATATTTTAACAAGAGGGTGTCTTGGACTTATTTGTTTTCAAAATAATAAAAATCTTGGGTCGTCACGGCATATATATTAATCTCGTGGGTACGTTACTAAATTATATAAGATTATAATGACGGGGTCCAAAATTATTATATTAATATTAATTTATTAAAATAAACTTTAAAATAATTGCATTTGACTTGTAATATTTAATCTCGAGAATTTACATTTTAGACCCTAAACTTATAATATTAACATTTTAAAACCGAAACTATTAAATTGGTCATTTTAACCTTAAATATTATTAATTGTTCATTGTAACCTTTAAATATTAAATTACTATTATGGGAAGCTTACTAAAAAAATGTAAACTTGCATATTTGGGAAACTTAATAATTATGGAAAGAACTACTTTTGAAAGCTGTTATGAATGGAAAGTTACTAAAATTGGAAAGCCGACTAAAATGAGTAATCTGAATTAAAACAAGTTATTAATGATAAGTCGATCATTATTCGTGTAGATTCATTGAAGAAGTAGTGACTTTCGATCCTTATGTATTCTGGTGTGTTTTGCACTTGCGGTTAAGGTACAGATATTCTAACCTTTTAGTAAGGTTTCTCATGACTCGTGATCCATTTCCTTTGCCACTACTATGACTTATGACCTTTGTACATCTGATATCTTTGGTTCATTTGATATGATAATTTGGTATGAAAACCTTTTAAAAATTATAACTTGATGTTATGGAAGAAAACTGTTTTTAAAATGACATTCTATGATTTTGATACGAGACTAGTTTTTTTTTTTAAATGAAGAGTAAATGACTTTTAAGAAGGGTGTTTTAAAAAGAGATATCTCTTTTGAAAGTGAACCTTTGGAAATGAACCTTTGATATGATCCATTTGAATTGAACCTTTGCTATGAACCTTATGCTATGAACCTTTGATTTGAACTCTGATTATGAACCCTGCCATTTGTAAGCCTTTGACCTGAACTTTTGCTATGCACCTTTGATTATGGTACTTTGATTTGACTTAGACTTTACTATTTGATTTGCCTTTGACCCTTCATTATTATACCCGAGCATTTTTCCTAGCCATGAAGGTAACATGGCCGTGGCATTGATGCACCAATGTCATGACTCCAGTGTGGTCGAGTGATGTTCCACACCGTCCCTTTGTTTGATCTGCATTTGGTTTGGTAGGGGCGTATGGATGCATCCTAGATTTGGTTTGATTTGATTTGCTACTACATTTGGTTTGGTGTCTGGTACTGTGTGCAATACCTGCCTTTCACAATATTTGGGAGCTAGCTACTCCAATCTGGTTACTTGAGGACTCCCCTCCTACTACATTTGGTATTCTGAGGTCTCCCCTTTGAATATATGGTTACTATGTTGAAGACTTTGATTTGATTTGATTTGTTTGGTTCGTGGTAGAATATTGATACAATCCTAACCTTTACCTCTACTGCTACCTTTACCTTATACTCGTATCATACCTTTGAGTTCCCCAATGCAACATATTGTCTGTTCTCATTCCTATTTCATATTACTTTGTTGTTATATCTGTTCACTGAGCTTTTTAAGCTCAGCCGCATTTCTTTTACCGCGGCAGGTTTTAGAAGGAAGCTGGGTTTTGGGTGAAGAGTTTAAGTAGGAGCTATTAGAGAAGACTATACCTTTGATAGCTACCATGGATTAGAATTGGTTTGAAGATGTTTGTATTAGATACTTTGGTACCTTAGTTTTGTCTTTGTAATTCTTTACCTTAGAATTTCTTTGTAACCTTTGTATCTGTTTGTATTATTGAAGTCTTATGCTTGTGTATGTTCTGTTTGACACCATGAATGTGATATCTTAGCCCTTGTCGGGTTGGGGTGTTACAATTATGGTATCAGAGACAGGTTATGACTTATGACACATATAACCTTGTCCTGTGAGTTTTAGACCATTAGGCTTCCTCTATAAGAACATAAGATAACACTTTAGGAACCTGCTTTAGGATTTCCCAGTATGAACTTAAGTTTTGACCAGTGAGGATCGGGTAGACTATAAGGCATTTGTTTAAGTATCATTGCTTCCGCATCACTCTGATTCGTGCCTTTTCTGTTAGTTAAGCTTATTAAGAGCACTCTTTTAGAAATTTGGAACTTATGATTTGCACAACCTTTGATTTGTAACTAAGTGAGTTTTGGATTCATCGAGAATTGCATTAAAATGCCTGACACTATTTGATCCTTATCTTCAGATTCCGACTTTGACCTATGATTCATTTGTTAATCATTTGATGCTTCTTCGGGCATTCTGATAATCTCTATGACGATGATGTATTTGATACATTCTGTGATTTGTCTCTTGCTTTTGATAAGCATATGTAAGCCTTCCGGCACTGTTTGATTTTACCTTACCCATTTTTGTTCCGATATGAAGTCTTGTAGTGTTTAACCATGAGTGTAAGAAGATTTTTCCTCACTTTTGAACGATAAGACTTGCTATGTTGATCTGTTTTTCTTTGGAAAGATAAGCTTGATTTCATTCTGATATTGATTTGGTTGATTGAGCATTTAAGATGCTGACGACTGTCCTATTTTGTCTCCCTTTGATATTTTGAACTCCCCATCGTGTTTCCGATTGTTAAACTTTTGTCATCATCAATGCTCTGGGGACTAGTACGTTATTTTCTCAGTTACGAAGTTTTGTTTGCATCTACTTTGTACGCCAAAGAATGAATCTCACCTTGAGGGTTATTGAGCGATCTGGATTTTCTCGACACGGTCCTTGAATGAAACCCAAGATTTCCACCGGAGTGTGAAGTTAGGCTAACATGATGCTGAGAGATTGTCTAGTCACCACGCGATGATGTCTTTGAGAAGTGTCTGGGATCTCACCAGTTGAATTGAGAGAACGGAAGGAGCAACAACCAAAGACTAGGAAGTGAGTTTGCTTGTTTGAGTATATCTTTTGGGTGTGTGTCAGATTTATTTCGCGATGAAGAAGGATGGTAACAAGAGATTACGCCTTAACTTCTGGAGGTTGAACCGTGTTGCTGTTTGAAACCATTATTCCCTACTTCGAGTCAACTATGTATCTGTTTAGCTGTAGGACACGGAGTTTGATGGAGTTATGATTTGAAGTTATTCCTGGATTTTGTCTTTCGTATTTGTAACAACCACTATGACAGTTAGTGATGCTAATAGTATTAGCTGATGCTTTGATTGTCATATGAATTGATAAGTGGTACCTTTCATAAGTACTTAGACATTTGTCATTGTATGGCCTATTAGTACATTCAGAGACGAAAGAAGAACATGAGAACCATCTTCATATTTTGGTAGGAATTTGAGAACCCTCTATATAGTCTGGAAGTTGATAAGTGTTGAGAACCTTTCTATAGACTCTGCGAGATTTGAAACTATCACCAAGCGACCAAGACTGATAACAGGAGTTGGAATCTTTTGAACTTTGCAAAAGGTTTGTGGAAGATGTTTACAACTTGCATTACCTTGATGATTAGAAGACATCTTCTTGCAAGGCAGAAGTAGTGGTGAACACAGAAGGAGAATCTAGTCAAGAACCTGGAGCTGAGCTAGAAGACATGCCATTTCACTTCCCTATTTATCTTGGTTGTACTAAGATGAATTGAGAGCGGAAGCAGACTTGCTAACATAAGAGGTTTTAATGATCGTGCCAGAAGTTCACATGACTCCACCACAATTTCAAGAAGAACTGCAGAAGACTTGAGGAACCAAACGCAAGTTCATGATTTTTTTTTTCACTCTCAGATTAATGATCAGACAATGACAGACCACTCAGACTTGAGATCATGCGTTTTGAATGGACGACTTCGAAAACAAACATTTTTGTCATTGAGTCGGATTCTGTGGAAGATTTGGGATTATATGTTTGCTGACGTAATTCATTCTGTTTGACCTATTTAGATTTCCGTTACCTTATGATAGGATCTGTTTCCCTAGGTTCTTTTGATGATAATATTTGAGGTACCGTATGATAATTAAGAAGATTTGACTTTAGTTTTGATAGGTTGTTTGTTCATGACTCGAGATAAAGGATGACCATCATGAGGGCATTTTTATGTGATGATGGTATTATTACGCTTGATCAACGTAATAATACTTACATCATATAACGTGCACTTATTGTGGGCATAGGATATCTTGAGGAGTGCCTAAGAAGCTTAGAATCAGACCTCTGTTGAAGATTATCCACGATTAGTGATACTTTAGGTTCATTCTACCTATGCGTATGCTTTGCCTTCATCCGTTAGATATATGGATGAGTTAAATCTGCGATGTGCGTTTTGTCAACCCTTGTACATCTGTTTGGAATCTTAGTTTTCTCTGTAGAGCTTCCTATTGTTTAATATCGTCATTCAATCTGATTTCTGTCTGTATTCCGTATGTTATTTCTGATAAGGTTCACCTACCATCTGTTAAATGTTGCATTTACCCTGTTACCATATTTAACCGATTTGCCTCTTTCGGGATAACCAAAACTATTTTTGTTTGGATCGAGTCATGAGAAACTTTTGTTTGTGAACATTCTTTCGGAAGAACCTCCCCGAGCGTGAGGACAATTGTGAAATTCTTTTGTGAATTGCTACGACTTTGTCTAACTTTTGTGACTTCAATTTTCGAGGACGAAAATTTTCTTTTTAGTGTGGAAGAATTGCAAAACCCGAAATTTTTAAACTTGTTAAATACCCAAAATACCCTTCAAATTTCGGACATATGAAAAGACGAATAATTAAAGACATTACATTATATTATAACCTAAGTATTTAAATCATTAATACTTGAACCATATACACTTATATGGGTCATAAAACTTATGTTAACGTAAAACGTACATAACTTAATATCTTAGAAATATATCACACGTTCATATGATTGTGAGAACCGAATCTCATTATTTATTTGTGAGAACCTCGTATAAATTATATCACAACTATGGTAACTTCAATTTGGATAATCACTCATAATCACTGCCAAATCACCCTCATTTGTCTCGGCGCCAATCACCTTTAATTCTCCCAATAATTTCGGCCCTATCATAGCTACTTTCCATAACAATAAACACGACATACCATTTAGCATTACACGTTTTTATGATTAAGAAAAAGACCTGATTTCCTATTTGATCTCATCTATTATGTACACGACAAGTCTTTGCTTCCTTACACATTCCCACGCTTTCATAATCATAAAACATATTCGGTTCTCTCATTCCATCCTCTACATACCGAAGCTAAAATCCGAAAACCAGGAACCAAAAACTCCAAAGCGTTGCTTTCTTCTCAATCTTGGGGAAGCACGCATAACTGAGGATGTGAACTTTGTTTGGATACACATGTCGCAAACTTTGTTTCGAGGCTGATAATTTGCTCCTGATTCATTGGATGGTAGTTTATAACTCGCGACTTAGACTCGGTTAGCTGTTGGGTACGCTGGGGTTGTTTCCAGTTTGGGTCGGCTCCGGTTGATTCTATCGATCCGTGTTCGTGTTCTTGTTTCGGCTTGAATCATATTTTGTCGAATCGTTAATGTTCGTGTTTGTATCAATGAACGTTGGTTCCCGTATGTTGGTTTCGATCGTACTCGTTTAGCCAGGAGGTAATCCTCGAACCACCTATTAATACCTATGAAATCACTACATAGCAAGGTCATTGTTTAAAATATATTTTGGATATACTGATATGATCATAAGGACTATACATACATTCCCATGCATGCATGTAACATGAAGAAATATAATGGCTCATGAATTAATAAGAATTGTCATATGAAAACTTGTATGAATCTGCTAATACATATATATATGTGTACGAATGAAAAAGGCCACATGAAATAATGAATGGAAGCTTTATTGCGTCGACCCATGAACATGTTTTATTCGAATAGTTTGATCTATGTTGTAACCTGCTTTTGTACGACCAAAACGTGTTCCATACCAATCTGTAACAAGCGAATATAAAAAGAAAAGGCATGATTCACTTTTGTTTTAGTTCGGTAAAATAGGGAAGAAACAAAAAGGAGGTCGCTCCTTATTTAACAACAAGAGAAGTATTTGTCTCGCCATATTTTAACAAGAGGGTGTCTTGGACTTATTTGTTTTCAAAATAATAAAAATCTTGGGTCGTCACGGCATATATATTAATCTCGTGGGTACGTTACTAAATTATATAAGATTATAATGACGGGGTCCAAAATTATTATATTAATATTAATTTATTAAAATAAACTTTAAAATAATTGCATTTGACTTGTAATATTTAATCTCGAGAATTTACATTTTAGACCCTAAACTTATAATATTAACATTTTAAAACCGAAACTATTAAATTAGTCATTTTAACCTTAAATATTATTAATTGTTCATTGTAACCTTTAAATATTAAATTACTATTATGGGAAGCTTACTAAAAAAATGTAAACTTGCATATTTGGGAAACTTAATAATTATGGAAAGAACTACTTTTGAAAGCTGTTATGAATGGAAAGTTACTAAAATTGGAAAGCCGACTAAAATGAGTAATCTGAATTAAAACAAGTTATTAATGATAAGTCGATCATTATTCGTGTAGATTCATTGAAGAAGTAGTGACTTTCGATCCTTATGTATTCTGGTGTGTTTTGCACTTGCGGTTAAGGTACAGATATTCTAACCTTTTAGTAAGGTTTCTCATGACTCGTGATCCATTTCCTTTGCCACTACTATGACTTATGACCTTTGTACATCTGATATCTTTGGTTCATTTGATATGATAATTTGGTATGAAAACCTTTTTAAAATTATAACTTGATGTTATGGAAGGAAACTGTTTTTAAAATGACATTCTATGATTTTGATACGAGACTAGTTTTCTTTTAAATGAAGAGTAAATGACTTTTAAGAAGGGTGTTTTAAAAAGAGATATCTCTTTTGAAAGTGAACCTTTGGAAATGAACCTTTGATATGATCCATTTGAATTGAACCTTTGCTATGAACCTTATGCTATGAACCTTTGATTTGAACTCTGATTATGAACCCTGCCATTTGTAAGCCTTTGACCTGAACTTTTGCTATGCACCTTTGATTATGGTACTTTGATTTGACTTAGACTTTACTATTTGATTTGCCTTTGACCCTTCAGTATTATACCCGAGCATTTTTCCTAGCCATGAAGGTAACATGACCGTGGCATTGATGCACCAATGTCATGACTCCAGTGTGGTCGAGTGATGTTCCACACCATCCCTTTGTTTGATCTGCATTTAGTTTGGGTAGGGGCGTATGGATGCATCCTAGATTTGGTTTGATTTGATTTGCTACTACATTTGGTTTGGTGTCTGGTACTGTGTGCAATACCTGCCTTTCACAATATTTGGGAGCTAGCTACTCCAATCTGGTTACTTGAGGACTCCCCTCCTACTACATTTGGTATTCTGAGGTCTCCCCTTTGAATATATGGTTACTATGCTGAAGACTTTGATTTGATTTGATTTGTTTGGTTCGTGGTAGAATACTGATACAATCCTAACCTTTACCTCTACTGCTACCTTTACCTTATACTCGTATCATACCTTTGAGTTCCCCAATGCAACATATTGTCTGTTCTCATTCCTATTTCATATTACTTTGTTGTTATATCTGTTCACTGAGCTTTTTAAGCTCAGCCGCATTTCTTTTACCGCGGCAGGTTTTAGAAGGAAGCTGGGTTTTGGGTGAAGAGTTCAAGTAGGAGCTATTAGAGAAGACTATACCTTTGATAGCTACCATGGATTAGAATTGGTTTGAAGATGTTTGTATTAGATACTTTGGTACCTTAGTTTTGTCTTTGTAATTCTTTGCCTTAGAATTTCTTTGTAACCTTTGTATCTGTTTGTATTATTGAAGTCTTATGCTTGTGTATGTTCTGTTTGACACCATGAATGTGATATCTTAGCCCTTGTCGGGTTGGGGTGTTACATCACCTATCCAAGATTTCCTTAACCTTACTACCTCAACACCATCCTCAACACCTTGCAATACCAATGTGATCACTATTCAAGATTTTCTTAATCTTTCTACTCCAACACCCTCTCCAACACATTGCAACACCAACATAGCCACTATTCCGCCACCAACTAGACCTTCAAGTGATTCAACATCACCTTCTCAACAAACTCAACCATCAAAAACTCCATCACCTCAATCACCAACACTTACACCAATGGAACTTTTCCATACACCACCAACATCACCACTACCCTATTTGGAAACTTTAGAAGACCTATCACCTAAATCATTGAGCCCTCCATCATTTTCACTCTTTGACACCATTGCCGAAATGGAAACCCAACAACAACCAAGTTTTCAACCAAATGAGTCATTAGATGATGCACCTCATCAACAATCATTGGTTGAACGTCTAGCTTATCATTATGCTAGACCATCAATTTTTCCACAAGATCAAGGTCATACACACCTACAATCTTTTGTGTTTCACCCCATTTACAAAGACCTTCATGGTAATCCTTCCGAAGAACAAAGCTTCCGCCATTTTGTTCAAAACCAACAACAACAACCACCACGACAACAACCACCACAAGAGCTTTCCCAACACTTTGAATCTCTATTTCCTTCTTATATGAAAATAAAAGCATCCATATGGGAAAAATCTCCAAACCTAAATGATGAGATTGACACTCATTTAAACCACCTTCATGCCTTCAAACGTATGGTTGTCTCTCAAATCAACCATATTATGGTTTTACAAACGACGTTACACTCATCTAGTGAAGGAACCAAAAACACCTCTCAACCATCCACATTTGCTCCTTCAAGTTCAAACCATCCACCACCAACAAATCAAACCTCTCTTCCACCAAACTTTCCCGGCCATAGTTGCGGACATTGCGAAAGAACCGCTCACATTAGTGAAAGGTGTCAAACATAAATTCGCAAGCTAACCGAAGAAATGAGGTTTATCCTAAACCACATTTTGGACCACCTAAAATCCTTGTTTCACCCACCTCAACTCTAGAGTCTCCAACAATAGGGACCCATGCATAATAACACCAAAAACACAAACCAGCAAACCTGCTACATTCTCCAACACCCATTTTCATCCCTAAAAAACCTTAGTCTTGTTTTTGGAAAATGTTTCTCATTAAGGAAAATGATGGTTTCCTTTTATAGATGTAGGATTTTATGTTCTTAGTTTCTTTTTATTTTTCTTTTTACTTTTAGAAGCAGGATGTAATCTTTCTAATTTCTTGTCTTTGACTTTCTAAAAGTCAAGTTTTACATGAAATGAATTTCATTCTACTATAAGATATGCATTGTTTGTTGACCATTTAGGTATTGTGAGTAAACTATGCCTTGCTATGTTAGCATACATATATCTTGTGGTTTATAAACTAACCTTCCTTTTTGTAGGTTCATTATCCATGTTTCCCTTCCTTGATACTCCATTTAGGGGAGTAATATCCAAGGGGGAGCATGAGAATTGCATTATTTCGCTTCGCAACTCTTTACTTCATGACTTGCATTATGCTCGTCTATTGCGACAACTAACATTTTTTGTAGGTTCAAAATCTATGTCTCCTATCTTGGCACTCCTTTTAGGGGGAGTATCAACCAAGGGGGAGCACGTGCATAGTTCCGCTTTGCTACTCTTCTTTTTGTTTTGACAAAAAGGGGGAGAATTTATATTAAACTTGTTCTCATCTTTTCTCTTGCATATCACATCATCTTAGCAAAAACAAGTTTTAATACAAACTTTATAAGACTTAACACTAAAACATGTGACTTACTTATAAATAAAGTTTATGTTTAGTCATCAACAAAAAGGGGGAGATTGTTAATACAAATATCGCCTAAAAACGTTATTTATATTTTACGATCTTTGCTAAGTTTTGTTAATGACAAAGTATGAACCTTTGTTTATAGTAAAAACATCACTTTAGTTTTAAGTCTTGTATAATTAGATTTTACATTTCTCTTTTAACATAACATTGTTTTTATTTCTTAATATAGTATATGTTACATCACATCATGCATTTATGGAAAGCTTATGTGTTTGACTCTCCATAAGACTTACATCACATCGTGCATGTATGGAAACCTTATGTGTTTGACTCTCCATAAGACTTCTTACATAATTGTGTGTTTGACTAACTTGATGTGACATTACTTGATATGGAAAGAGTTCTTGCATGTTTTCCTGACAGTCCTGGCGGAACCCTCAGGGTACATGGGCGGAACCCATTCTAAGGTTCCGCCGGATCCGCCAAACTGCTGGTAGGTTTGGCTATAAATACCAAGCCACTTGCAAGAATTCACCCATCACTTTAGGATATATATTTCACATATTCTCTCATATAACTCAGTAACATTTGACTTATGTGATTCTCTTATGTAGCAAAGGAGTTCACAAGTTCTTCCAAGAAGCTACAAGTTTCAACTCAAAAGTTGCAAGACTTGTTAGCTTTGTTATGTATGAACTTTGGTAGTTTATACTTCATTTGTATCTTGTGTAGAAGTGATCGGTTAGTATTTTAGGCCTCAAAATACATAGTGTGTCGGGAGTTGTTGTACCCTTGTAAAAGAACTATCCGGAGTGGTTGTACCCTTGTAAAAGAACTCGACATCTAGCTTAGGGTCGGAAATAGTGGATAGGCGACGTTAGGTTGGTTCTACCTTGAACTAGGACCCGGTATCTAGCTTTGTACCGGATAAAGTGTAAGCGACGATTGTAAACGTTTCTCCACCCGTGAAAGGAGCTTGTTGACTAGTGCTTGAAACTCTCGAGTTGGAAACTCGGGGCATGGATGTAGGGCAAGGAAAAAGAGTCCTTGTAGCCGAACCACGATAAACAATCGTGTTGTGGTTTGATCGTTTCTTCCTTTATCTTTGCATATTACATATTTTCGTTATTTAGAATCGTTGATTACATGTAAAGCTTTTCAAAGATTAACAAGTATTTCGAGTTTATATCTTTGATCAAACGTAAAGCTTTTCAAAGATTAAACAAGTAATTTGAGTCTATATCTTTAAACAAACGTAAAGTTTTAAAAGATAATTAAGATCAAAAAACGGCAAACTATTCAACCCCCTTTCTAGTTTTCCACACTACCCTTCGCAATCTTATGAAAATAGGCACTATTAAAATCCCCTCCTTAAGCCATTGTATTTTAGACTCTTGCTTTAACACTCTTTCCTCATCAATAACAGCTTCTCTATAAGCATGAGCATAAACCATTTCTTCTTCTCTTAACTTAGCATTATTAGGCTCATTATCCAAATTAATATGAACCCTAGCCAATTCAATTCTAATAGCCTCAACTTTATCAAACACATTCCCACTACTCCTATTCATGTCTCTCAGATGCTTTTTCATATTCTTCAGCTTCTTTGCCAGTCTAAACATAGCATACCCAACCACCTCCACATCCCAATTATCTCTCACAATACCAACGAACTCCTTCTTATCAGCTAGAAAATTCATGAACCTAAAGGCTTTCGTTTTTGAAACACATAAATCAGGAAATGTTAAAACAGCAAGGCAATGATCCGAAGACATGTACGGCATAAAATTCACATAACTACTCGGAAAAGCCTCAATAAACTTACTATTACCCATCACTCTATCTAACTTCTTCAGAATACCAAGACATGGATTCCTCATCTTCTGAATCCATGTATAGTACATCCCACACATATTAAGATCCTCAACACCCAACTCATCAACACAATCTCTAAAGTCTTGCATACCATCACCTCTCACATTCAACCCATTAGAATGTTCACAACTTCTTAAAATAATATTAAAGTCACCTAACAAAACCCATGGAGCACTCCCAACTACCAGCTTATGGTTAATCAAGTTACGCCAAAGTTTCTTCCTGTTACTAGGAGTATTCTCACCATAAATCACCGACACATACACCATTATATTATCCTTAATCACATTAACCTCAAAATACATACACAGATACACTGATCAGATTGAGTAATTAACTTAGCTTTAATAACCAAAGGATCCCAACCCACAGCAATCCTACATCCTTTAACACTATCCACATAATTAGAAACCCAATCCCAGATATCAAAAATGTCCCACATACACTATTGACAAACTTCTTCCTGAGTTGAGTCTCAATAATTCCAATAAAACTAATAGAATTAACCTTAATCAATTTCTTAACTTCCGTTTTTTAAGAGTATTACACATACCCTTAACATTCCACGAAGCAATTTTAACTACCATTTAAACAATGATAGGCGGTGCAGAAATATCCTGCAAATGACTAACCTGACCATTATCCTCATTCAATAACATTTCTTGGGCCAAAAACTGAGCAGCACCAGACTGATCATCAGCCACTTCATCCACATTGTGTGGAAACTCGGTCTTAATCTGCTCCTCCAAATTGTAGTAAGCCTTCTCACCAATCTAGGATTTGTAGAAATCTTTCATCTCAACAGTCCAAGTCTCCAACTCATAAAGAGTGAACACCTCACCTGTTGTAAAAAAGAACTCCACTTCAGTAAGCTGCTTGTCCACCATCATTTTATTAATATCTTCCAAAATTCCCTTATAAACTTCATCATAGACTTTAGCATAAGCTTAGGGTTCAGTTAACCCTTGAGCCAATAACCCCGATTTATCGATACTATCTGATGCGTGGGAATTGCACCAGGCTTTACCTCTCGAGGGATCTCGAGAAGCTTACAACCCCCACCAGGCAGTGTACCTGATCATTGTAGTATTGTATAGTGACAAGTACCGGGGGATTGTTCGTTCAACTCAGGAATAGTGTTGCTAGGATTATAAAGCCTAAAAACTAGGTCTAGAGGTGAGCGATGATTCTTTTTGTATTTTTATATTTTATGAAAAGCAAGTAAAATCTCGGTTTTGGAAGAGTGGGCGGAATTAGTTGCTAGTCAACTAACCCAATAACTAAGAGCAATCAAAATAAAATAACATAAATGTAAATAAAGCTAATTAAACTAGTGGTGTGAAAAGTAAATGGGAGAATTGTGTTTACTTAGATTTCACTACTCCCTAGATATCTTTTACAGGTTAATTGTTTGTTACAGTTGCGTGGATGACGGGTTATATTCCTTAATACCAATTGTGGGGTGGCGTATGTACTTCCCCAACTTTATAAACTCCTACTTCACTCCTATGTCGAGCCTGCAAGAAGCTCCTAACATGGGATCACTAGAATTTGCTCATGCATTAAATACAACCATAAAAACCTAGCATTGGTTCATGTTTCTTAAGACGTTCAAGCAAGTTACACAATGGAGATCTGCCTGTTTTTTTAAGCCTAACATCGAAATCATTCATCCATTACAACTATAAACAAGCAATCAACCTATAATCAACATCTAGGTTTCATTACATCTAAGCAAACACACAAAAGATCTAGCCTAGCATGTTAAAATCAAGACAAGCGTAAGATATATTCAAACAACACATAGACATATTGAATGAATTGAAAGGATACTTATCTCAATTGAACATGAAAGGTTTCAAGGGGTGAAAACCCTTGAAAATACTGTAAAAGTCGTGCTAGGTTATTAAGTTCGACCCTAAAATTCTCCTCTACTTTAGAATGAAAATAACAAAGAGTATATATAGATTTCCTAAGGTGACGGCGTCAAGAAGAAAGTTCTGACGCCGTCAACCCGCCGCCAATAATATTCTCGGACTGCCTAGATCCAGATCTGACGCCGTCATGAGTATTGCTGCTTTGGGCCGTCACCACTTTTACTCTTGACGGCCTTGATTTGACGACGTCGCGTTTTCACTGGGCCATTACCATTTTTACTCTTGACGCCGTCATCAAATTGCTCTTGACGCCGTCAGGTACTGTTCCCAGCAAGGAAAATTGAGACTTTGCCGTTTTCTTCACTTTTATGCTCCAAAAACGTCCAAAATGCTTCCTTTTCCAGAATTCACTCCCAAAGTACCTAAAATCACAAAAGGAACGATTTAGGGCAATAATTGATCAAATAAATTCCAATTCCGGCTTAAATGACCCCCTAAAAACGGATCATTTTTCGCCTCATCATATACTCTTACACTTGAGATTTGCTTGTCCTCAAGCAAATGCGCTTTTATTCTAGTCAAAATACAAGTTAAGGGTAATTTAACACCAATATAAAAGTAATTACAACAAATAATCGTTCCACTAAAGACCAAAGACAAGCACGGAGGTCATACACTAGCACCTCACAAATAGTGTTTAGATACTCACATCTCTCGGGTGTAATAAAGTATATATCACAATATGGAAATGGAAAACATATCTCACTACCTGTCATAACAAAATAGATTGCCATAGGCTTGGGAAAGGATCAAACCTCCACCACATGGCGTAAGCACCTAGGATAAACTATCAAAGAGGTCTTTTAAAGGGTTATAATGCTAGGTGTAGGGATATGGAATGCACGGTTTTGTTGGATATAGGCAGTCTTTACTGGTGGCAAATTAATAATCTTGGTTAATTACATGTACAATATGGAGTTGCTAAGCCAAGACTAGACTCGACTTAAGCTAATAAATCAAAAATAACAAAAACATAAAATAAACATAGAATGAAACGGGATGGTAGTCCGTATGTTTTTTTCTCTTTTCTCTTTTTTTCTATTTTTTTTTTCTTTTTCTTGATTTTTTCAATTTTTTTTTTCTTTTTTTTTTTGCACACTCTTTTACCCTACCATCCAAAATAATACATCATAGGGAATGAACATTCCCATTACACTTGAATTTTACATACTTTACAATAAACTAACCTAATGACTCGAATTAAGATAATCAAAACACTTGGAGTACTTGGGGTAATATAATGATGTTCTTCCCCATTACTCCATAACACTAGTACTTTACCCATGAGTCCCAATCGTCCCAAAACAATATGTACAAGGATATGACTCGACTTAGCAACCATGTAATCAATTAGATAATTAACTAAGGGTTTAAACAAATAACAATAATGCACTAAAGATGAGTGCATACACAGAAGGCTAAGGCGATTTGGGTGTACATTTAAGTGGGGTGTAACAAATTCTTCCTTTAAGTAAGATGCTTAAACAAAGAAATGAAAAGATAGGCTCGGAGGGGTGTACTAGGGGTTTCGTGTACTAAAAATGAGTACAACGCTAAGGTGTGGGAAAAATTAGTTGACTTTACTAGCCAAGTAGTATGACTTAAATGGTCAAGTAATTATGATACGGGTCAGTAAATCCTACTACACGAATGTATTCTCACTAGCGGTCTCGGGATGCATCACTAACGCAAGTTCTAGAATCTAAATGCTACCGGTACACTCATAAGCACTAATAGTAAATGCTTTTCCTATCAAATCTAAAGGCGAACCTCACATATTTGGGTGGAAAATTTTTCTGAATGATACGGTTTTGTGCTAGTCATACGACTCCTATCCATGAGACGCTTGCTAAGGCTAAAGTTTCACTCCTAGATGTTGTAAAAAATTTTAAATTTGGCGCTAAAATTACACTAACAAGTATTTCTCATAGTTTTATTACACACCTACCATCAAACAAAAAAACTCAAGTGAAAGTGTATCCTATATGGTATCATCATTTACCCTCCCCTTACACTTAGGATGGACATTGTCCCCAATGTTCAATTAAAGAATGTAAAAGCGAAATAGGTAAAAGAATGAAATCAAATACTCCCCTGATTCGCTCGGTATGGATAGTGTGGTAACAAGGTTAGATCTTCCACCAAGAAAATGACCAATCAAAGCTTCCCTTCCAGAATATAAATCATCTTCTTGTCAAACATAACCTGTTAAACCTGAGAAAACAAACAAGGCAACCTCGCGTAAAATCGGCGGCAATCTATGTATGCTAACAAATCCTAGAAAGCAATGTAAGATATAATGCTTGTGGAATGAATGTTTGCAGATTTCCTGGAGATTATAAAAATAAAGATTCAACAAAAACTTTAAAACTCCGTTAGAAAAACAAAACTGGAAAAATTTCCAGATTTTTACACGTGACGCCGTCAGGAATTTCTCCCTGACGCCGTCAAAAGTGACCTGCAGCAATCTTTATGTTAAGTTTCCAGAAAATTTCTGGAAAAACTTATGTCCTACTTCCTGGAAAATCCTGCAAAACATCATTATGACTCGATACAAGCATTTGACTCAAACAAATACGAATATACATGTTCATTTAATATTGTGGAGAATCATGATCGGTTTGGTTTCTTAAAAACATATTTGGGGTTTCCCCTTACACTTATCTTTTGCGAAATACCTTTGGATGAAGTTAAGACTAAGCCAAACGACAAAATAAAGTATTTTCACAATTTTGTTTTGAAACATGATCTATGAACAATAAAAATAAAGCATGCATACGGAAACAAATAACAATCAAACAAAATAAAAATCACACAAAGCATGGGTTGCCTCCCAAGAAGCGCTTTTCTTTATTTACGAGTCTTGTAGCTAGACTCAAGGTCATGGGTTATTACGTGACCCATCGTCGAATGTCACATCCTCCTCACTAATCATTTCATTGCTACTTTCTTGATAATGTTTTACACGTTGTATGTTGACAATAAATTCTCTATTTTCGTCGTCCAATAACACAAAAGCCACAGTCTTAGAGGAACTCTTCACCGTAAATGGCCCATACCATTGATTGAGGCTAAACCATCAGATATTATTGACCAAGGTCAACAAGTCAAAAATAGCTTAGACCAATGCTCCGTGGATTACAGGGTTTCCCCGGGTCGTTGTGTCCCGACGAGGTGTGATGGTAATCAAAACGGGGTTGTGATCGGGTGAATTTGGACAGAAAAGGGTTTTAGTGATTTGTATAATTACACTAAGAGATTAGGAATGAAAATAACTGAGAAACACTATACGAACAATTACGGATAATCAGATACGTTAAAAACGTGAGCTAAGTCTAAGAACATGTATGTTTGATATAAAGTTACGTTAACGTACGAAATAAAACGCCAGTTTTATAGAAATAAAATACCTACGAACATGAAAATTACTTTTTTACAATCCTAATGATAAAGGAAAATTATTGGAAAAAGAAAATATTTTTTTTGACTTTTTATTTAATTATTTATTAATTAAAAACCATTTTAACTTAATTAAACTATTTAAACTAATTTAATTATTAGAAATACTAAATGAGAAGTAGAAATTGTAAAACTTTTTCTATAAATTACTTATACTACCAGAAACTTAGAAAAAATATAAATACTCCTAAATGCTTATAAATAAGCAGTACAAATATTTATTTTTGACTTTTTCAATTAAAACTATTTAAACCTAAATTAATTATTAAAACTATCAAATGAAAAGTAGAAATTCTGGAAAATTTTATACAAATAATACATTATAGCAGAGACTTAGGAAAAATGAGAGGAGGGGGAAAAAGCTACTGAATAAGCAGAAAAATAAGCAATAAGCTAAAATAAGCTAAAAAGAGAAAAAGTGGGTTAAAAGGAATTGGTGGTGAAGTATAAACGAAAAAGGTCCCTAGGGCAGTTGGTTATCTGTGTGTTGTATAGGGTGTACAAGCAGGAGGTCAGGCGTTTGACCCTGGCTTTTTGCAACTTTCTTTTTTATTTTCTTTTTTTGATTTTTTTCTTTTGCAACACCTTTTAACAACAATCATAAACAACTTTTACAAAGATACTTTCACAAAAGAGCTTGAAATAAGCTTGTGCAAGCTTTTTATCTCAACAGTTGGGCTTTTAAATTGAGACATGACTTTTAGAGATGAAAAAGCTAGGTAATAAGCTAAATATTGAAACCTCAAATGAACCCAGAGCAAAAATCACGAAGATATACTGAGATTAAGCTACAAATGAGCTTATATGATCCACAGTTAAGCTTTTTAAAGCTTATCTTGGATTATGACTGTAGAAAGTCATTTCATAAGCTATAATCTAACACCAAGGACTAAAATAAGCTGGAATGAGTGAAAAGAGCATAAAATGAATTGGAACAAGGAGAAAAGCTCAGGGAATAAGCTGAAAAAGATCCACAATAAGCAATCCCAATCCACCTATCTACACAGGTCTGAAGAGCAAGTTGCAGGCCTATTTCTATCTAGGGGCAAAAGCTCCCAAGCCAAGAACAAGCTTTGATCCTTCAATCCTGTTCAATGGGCTTTCCAAAAATCCAAAGAACTCCCAATGGGACACACAGAGAAGCTCAGAAAGAGCTTATGAAATTAGGCTGATGAGACAGTGATCCTGGTTCAGGGCACTAGCAGGCCTAAGGGGATACTTTGGACTAATGCACAGGATAAACAAAAAATTCTAAAAATAAACTAAAAATAGCATTATAAAGCTGAGCTTCCAAATATTACAAACCTCCAAAGACTCAAACGCTAGGGATTACACAGAGATCATGAAAAATCTCTCAAAATTTGGAAAATTGAGTAAATAGTGGAATTTGACTTTTTCATTTCATTCAATTTTTGACTTTATTGAAATTTGATTCCCTATAAATGATTTAATGTGATGTTATAAGCTACATTGAGACTGAATTTACCTAATCTAACTACTTATACACTAATTCTAAGATTATGCAATTCTTAAATCCTAACAGTTGATGAAAATGTAGAATCTAAAATGGATTTTGACTTTTTAATAAATGAAAACCTCTATTTTATAACTACTCCTATCTACTATGACCTGGTATTAATGAAGTAACCCAAATGCATCAGCTAGAACATCCTTAAACACAGAGAACTGCTCAAATCCAAACACCCCCTTAAAGACAGTACTTTGAGATTTTCAATTCATATTGATGATTTAAACTATGAAACTGATTCCCATGATTACAATATCATAACATAAGCCAGTATGAGCACAGAAACACAGGTAATAGCAACTAACACTCATAAATCCATATGATGCTCATTTTACAGTCAACAAAGCAGTAATGAGCATCCAATAAAAACATTGAACAAGCATTGTATTTTAAACAACAATTTAACTAAAAAACTACAAATAAACATGAATCGGCTAAAGAAAGCAGATTTTAAGCACTTGAATAGTATTATACAATATATGAAAAAAAGAGCTTACAATTGATACAACTAAGAGGTTAGGCACCAAGAGTCAAACCACTATCCTAATGCCTCCCATGAGGCTTCTAAACCCACAACAATCCATAATTGATGTTGCTTCAAGCTGTCTTTATCCTCCACAATGCTTTTTGAATTATTGAGCTATTTATGAATATTTTTGGTAATTTTTGCATTATTGAGTAAAACTGATTATAGTGCCAAAGAAAGTTTATAGAAACTTAACAGTGACTTAAATGAGCTTGATGGATCATAAAACAACAACTTTTACAGCATAGAAGCTAAATTGAGATTTTCATTTAAAATGAGCAATTACTAAATTTCACTAAGAAAGTTGAAATTGATGGTTTAAATAAGTTACAAGCACTCTGAAAGCATTAACCTTACAGCTTAAAAGATAAAAATTACACTTGAAATGGAAATTATACTAAATCGACATCTAATTTTACTCTAACTATTACTACTTTCTACTCCCCTGGTCTTCTTTCTTTCTTTCTTCTTTTATAAGCTTCCAGGGGTCTTTTTGGCTCTTTCCCACCTCTCATTTAGGCAATTGGATTAGTGGTATTAATCTGGGCCCTTCATCTCGTTTTGGCGGGAAACTGAATTCGACCACTTGGGGTAGTTTTGACTTGGCAAGGGTGTTATTTTGGACTGAGATGGCTGCAAGGGGTAGGGGAGATGATGGAGGGGGGTTGAGTGGAGTAGCTATGATGAACTGTAGTAGGGAGTTTGAATGTTACGGGTGTATGGGAGGGATAACGTGTTTGACTGCATGTTTGACCTGGGTTGGGTAGTATTAAAACGGGGAGTGGGTTGTGGGGAGTTGGGCTAGGGTTGATGGGCCTGGGTAGTTGTGGGCTAGTGAGGGGTGTTTGGTT
Source organism: Artemisia argyi (assembly GCA_030686995.1). Taxonomy (NCBI): domain Eukaryota; kingdom Viridiplantae; phylum Streptophyta; class Magnoliopsida; order Asterales; family Asteraceae; genus Artemisia; species Artemisia argyi. Next base: position 20,979,135 of record CM060703.1, on the reverse strand, counting down.
GGTTGGTTTAATAATAACACAAAAAGGGTCCGTTTGGTATTATGATATCACAAGGACCAAGTTTGTAATTTATGGGATTTTGAGGGGCTGAAGTTGTAATTCTCCCAAAGTTATCACAACTACCAATTATGTCCAATATAAGTAATATAAGGACCCTTAATTAAAATTTAACATTTTAAACATCCGGGGACCAAATATGCCAAAATTCAAAACTGTAGGGACTAAACTTGTAATTTTCTCAAAGTTTTCACCCAAGAACTTATTTTGACAACTTTTGAATTCCAAAGGACTTGGGTTGACTTTTCTTTCGTTTTAAAACTTCAGGTATTAGTTTTGTCAATTTATGAATCTTGAGGGACTGAAACTGCCAATTATGCAAACTTTGTTCGTTTTTTATTTGTTTTTAAACATTTTGCATCTAAAACATATAAAACACAGTTTTGGGATAATTTCTGTATTTTGATGCATTTCTGAGTGTTTTTGGATGTTTTGGCAGTTCAGATACGATAAAAATGATGATTATTTACACACTCATCAACCATCTAGACTTGAGTTTCCTTGGAAATCTTAATCGAGAATTATACAATAGGACTTTGTCCCCTTCTGAAAATCCCTTAGGTTTCTTAATTCGCTGGTCATGCCATCTTTTTGCCCTCTCCTTATATGTAATAGAGGATTCATATGCTTCTAACCTTAGCTCATCAAGCTCATGGAGTTGCAAGAACCTATTTGTTCCTGTGATTGTATAGTCCAAGTTACATGCCTTAAGCGCCCAATAAGCCTTATGTTCTAATTCCACCAGAAGGTGACATGCCTTACCATACACCATGCGGAACGGGGTCGTTCCAATAGGTGTCTTGTAGGCAGTTCGGAATGCCCATAAGGCATCGCCGAGTTTAAATGACCAGTCTTTTCTATTCTGACTAACCGCTTTTTCTAGTATTCTTTTAATAGCCCTGTTCGTGTTTTCGACCTGGCCATTGGTCTGTGGGTGATAGGCGATGGAAAATCGATGGGACACTCCGTATCTCCTCATGATCTTTTCCATTTGCGCATTGCAAAAGTGGGTTCCCCCATCACTGATGAGAGCTTTAGGAATTCCGAACCTAGCGAACAGCTTTTTCAAGAAATGAATAACTACCCTGGCATCGTTGGTTCTAAGGGCTTGTGCCTCTACCCATTTTGAAACATAGTCGATGGCAACTAAAATGTATTCATTCCCTCCTGAAGATGGAAAGGGTCCTATGAAGTCAATTCCCCAGACGTCGAAAACTTCACATACTTGTATAAAATTCTGAGATGCTTCATCTTTGTTTGATATGTTCCCGGCCCGTTGACACGCATTGCATGCTTGTACCATTTCTTTAACATCACGGAATATTGTGGGCCAATAGAATCCCGCATCGAAAATCTTTCGGGCGGTGGTGTTTATCCCATGATAGCCCCCAGAGGGGCCATAGTGACATTCTCTCATGATTTTTACTGCCTCGCCTCCCGAAACACAACGTCTGATTATTTGATCAGGACACCTTCGGAATAAAAATGGTTCATCCCAGAAGTAGTATTTTAGTTGGGCAAAGAACCTTTTCTTTTCGTATTTAGTCATGTGCTCCGGAATGAGCCTACTCGCGAGATAGTTAGCAAAATCAGCGTACCAAGGCTCAGAATCTGTCATTGACATGAGTTGTTCGTCAGGAAATGAATCCCGGATCTCGCTTCTATCGTGCTCATCAAGGGGATTTTCAAGACGAGATAGGTGATCAGCAGCTAAATTCTCTGCCCCCCTTTTATCACGGATTTCAACGTCAAATTCTTGTAATAACAAGATCCACCGAATTAGTCGTGGTTTAGCATCTTGCTTAGCAAAAAGATATTGGAGAGCCGAGTGATCGGTGAAAATGACTATTTTTGAAAGTACACGATATTGACGGAATTTTTCGAATGCCAACACTACGGCTAATAACTCTTTTTCGGTGGTAGAGTAATTCTCTTGAGCAGGATTCATGGTTTTGCTAGCGTAGTAAATGGGTTGGAAAAGCTTGTCACGCCTTTGACCTAATACAGCTCCGACAGCATAATCGCTAGCATCGCACATGATTTCGAAAGGTAACTCCCAGTTGGGTGTAACCATGATTGGAGCTTGTGTGAGCTCCTTATTCAGGAGATCGAATGCATCCTTGCATTCTTGAGAGAAATCAAAAGGGGCATCCTTCATCAGCAATTGAGTCATTGGCCGAGCTATTTTAGAGAAATCTTTGATGAATCTCCGGTAGAACCCGGCGTGGCCCAAGAAGCTGCGTATTGCTTTAACAGTCGTGGAATAATGTAATTTGGATATAGCTTCCACTTTAGCTTGGTCCACCTCAATCCCATTCCCTGAGACCTTATGTCCCAACACAATCCCTTCTTTTACCATGAAATGACATTTTTCCCAATTTAACACCAAGTTGGTTTCCTCACAACGTTTGAGCATTTTTTCTAGATTAGCAAGACAGCGGTCGAAAGAGTTCCCGAAGACTGAAAAGTCATCCATGAAAACTTCCATGCTACCTTCCATCAGTTCGTGAAAGATCGCGGTCATGCATCGCTGAAAAGTGGCGGGGGCGTTACACAGCCCAAAAGGCATTCTTTTATAGGCGAACGTTCCATAAGGGCAAGTAAACGTAGTTTTCTCTTGGTCCTCAGGCGCTATGGGGATTTGGAAATATCCCGAGAACCCATCCAAGAAACAGTAGTACTCGTGCCCAGATAATCTCTCCAACATTTGGTCAATGAATGGTAAGGGAAAGTGATCTTTCCTTGTGGCATCATTGAGCTTTCTATAATCGATGCATACCCGCCAGCCAGTAACCGTTCTCTAGGGTACCATCTCACCCTTGTCGTTCTTTACCACTGTCATTCCACCTTTCTTTGGTACCACCTATACAGGACTAACCCACGGGCTATCCGACATTGGGTAAATTAGTCCTGCATCCAGAAGTTTGATGACTTCTTTCTTCACTACTTCCTTAATGTTGGGATTCACCCACCTCTGGGGTTGCACGGTAGGTTTATAGTTTTCTTCCATAAGAATCTTATGCGTGCAGAAAGTTGAGTCAATCCCCTTAATGTCGGCTACACTCCATGCAAGCGCTCCCTTATATTTCTTGAGGACTTCTAAGAGCTTACCTTTTTGTTCATGTTAGAGGGAAGAGTTTATGATTACCGGCAGTTGATCCTCTCCCTGAAGGAAGGCATACTCTAGGTGGTTAGGGAGTTCTTTAAGATCTAGCTTAGGAGGTTCGATAATAGAGGGTTTAAGCTTGTTTTCGGGTTTTCGGAGTTCGAGCTGTTCAGTGGTCTCCTGTCTAGGGTAGAAGAAGTGATTTGCCCTCAGACAGTCAGATAATATCAACCAAGTAATGGTCAACAAGTCAAACAGCTTAGGCCAATACTCCGTGGAGTTTAGTGTTTCCCCGGATCGTTAAATCCCAACGAGGCGTGAAATCTGAAAGAAAACGACTTCGAGATCAGGTGAATTGAACAGGAAAAGGGTTTAAGTGATTGTACTTCTGAAAAATAAGTGTGAATAGCTTTAATAAGCTATATCAACTAATACGTGAAATCAGATAAGTACAAGTGAAAAGGGACTGGAAAACATAAACGTTTAATAATTAAACGTAAACAAAAACCACTTTAACTATAGTAGGAGTTTGCAAGCCTTAGGGGCTTAAATGCAAATTAAATAAACTTGAAATATTTATTTTAATATTACTAATTTATTTAAAATTTAATAAAACCTAAAAAATGTAAAAAGATATAAAATATACGTTTATATTTAAGTAAACGTAAACATACGAAATTTAAACATGAATTCTGTAAAATACAACTTCCACAAATATGAAAATTATATTTTTAGAATCCTAAACTTGTTAGAAATTTATTAGAAAATTAAAATGATTTTTATAACTATTTCATTAATTATTATTATTTAATAACTATTTTTAATTAGTTAATAATTCATTAATAAATAGAAAAATGTAAAATAAGTCTAGAAATATAAAATTAAAATTTATAAAAGTCTAAAATATTATAAAACTTATTTTAAAAATAAAATTATATTTTTCACACTATTTATCTAATTATTATTAATTAATTATTATTTAACTAATTATATTGATTTAAATTATTATAAATACTAAAAAGACTTAGATAATTATGAAAAATTTAATATATCTAATTAACCAACACAGGAATCCAAAAAAATTATAAAAAGTTTATATTATGTATTTTTAAACGAGTTTACTAATTATTATTCTATTTATTAATTAATTATCAATTAAACAATTTAAATTATAAAAACTAGTAAATGAACAGTAAAAATTCTAGAAAAATTACTAAAATTATATTATGACTTATAAAAGCTAGGAAAAATATAAAAACTAGGTGTTACCTTATAAAAATTAATTATGCTATTTATAACTTAATTATTGATTACTTATTAATAAAACTAATATTAATTATAATTAATACTAAAAGACAGAATAAAAATCTGAGAAAATTATTAAAAATACTTTAATATAAAAGGAAATTAATAAAAATATAAAAATACAATTTACTTAATAAAAATCAAAAAATGAAAATTGAAATTAAATTATATTAAATAGAAACTATCACTTATTATTATATTTGTTTTTCTGGATTTTTCTTTTACAAATCTATTTTATATCTAAAAATAACTAACTTTTGTAAAAACAATATTTTTATAACTTAATAATAAGCTGATTATAAGCTACTAACCAAAACAGTTGACTTAGTTTGACCAACTAAGCAAATAAGCTCAACTGAGCTTGTATGGGACCCACTATGGTAAAATCTAGTTCCAATAAGTTGAGTAAACAAGTATAAGCTAGAAAAAGCACAAAGTGTTCACTGAATAAGCTAACAAGCTCAAAATAAGCACTTGGTTTCTTGTATGAACTCAGAAATTGGGACAGATTTTTGTTGCTAAATTAGGTGGGACCCAGGGGTCTTAAGGTCAAACAAAAGGTCAACTAAGGATCCCTGATAGGAGGGGGTTCAAAGGTACAAGGTTTGAGGTGTGGGGCCCACTGAGGTGGCCAGAAAACACCACCAAAGTTGGTGGTGTGGGACTGTGGTGCTGGTGCAGGGGAAGGAGTCTTCCCTGCAAATGACTTTGGAGGTCAGTGGGACCCGGGGAAAAATTGCTAAAAATATAAGCTATGTGGGAACTTAAAGACAAGGTGATAGACTATAAATAGAAACAAGTTTCACAGTCTTAATCCAAACACATAAACCACAACAATTACTTGAAATTTTGTAAAATCTAAGATGTGAACTTTTGACTTTTGATGAAACTTAGCTAGTTTGACTTTGGTGAATTTTAGATGGATCCTAGTTACTCAATAAGCTATATTAACCTGTAATAAGACTGAATTAACCTAAATCTACTAGTTTAGGACTGAATTAAGGTATTGTGGATTCTAAATCCACAACAGATGGCTGCTATGATGATCAATTGGTCATTTGGACTTTTCTACAAAGGGTCACTGAGTTTTATGGTATAAATGAGATATTATAACATGTCTGGTCATGTATCAAATAATAACAACAACTCAAATACCCAAGAGATCAGTGAAACAAACTGATCCAAACACTCCTTTAAGAAAGAGTTTTAACAAATTTCAAAGCAACTTATTATTTTAGACTTCAACTCTGATTTAGAACTTTATATTATCTTATAATGAGACCTAATGAGCATAAATTAACAACAATAACAACATAAAACTAATTAATGACAAACAGACCTAATTGACTGTGAAAATGAAATATTGAACAACTACAGAAACTGATTAGCATACATGAAATTTTAAATTATATTATCAACTACCAACACCAAAGTGATATAAAAACACTAAAATAAGCAGATTATAAGCTAATCTACAATAGAAAGTGAAAATTGAAAATTAAGCTTACAATGGGTATTGGACTGAGCAACAATTAACCATGGAACAAGAAACACTCCTAATAGGTCTCCACAGACCCACTAACCCATGGGCAATCCATTCTTTCCCATGCTCCAGCTTGTCTTCATCTTTACCATGATTTTTTTATTTTTAACTATTTTTTTTTCTTGTATGTTTCTTTCTTGAATGATACTGATTTTTAAAGTTTCTAATAGCTTCAATAAGCTATCTAAGGAGCTTAAGTTGATCTAGAAGTCCAATAACACCACTACTAACAACATTTAACAAACATTGGATTTTTAGTACGAAATTTATATAACATGAAATTGAGACTTGAAACTGAAATTGAAACTTGAAAAAGATTTATTTATCACTGAGAACATGAAATACAATACTTGAAAGCTTAGAACAACACTGGAATTTAAAAACTTAACTAATCGACATACATAATTGAAAATTAAACTAGGTACGTTTCCACACTGCATCTTCCTTCAACTTTATAGACTTTTTGGGCTCCCCACATGCGTCTGAACAAATCCCATCAATATTTATGGCCATTGGATCACTTATGAGCAAAATTGATAGTTGGATCAATTTTGGCGCCAAAAGTCATGTAGGTAACTTGGGGTCGTAATTTTGTAATTAAAGGTTTTTGGGAGTTTGTGGAGGTGGAAGGGAGTGGATAGACAGCTGGGGTGATAAGGTGGTGGTGCAAAACCACCTGGTTTTGGCGTTGCAGGGATGGGGGAGAAGGGTGTACAGTGGAGGTGGTTTAGGCGGGGGTTGACCAGGGTCAAACCTGGTTTTAATATAAGGGGTGTGGACTGGGCTTATTTTGGGCCAAAGAAAAAGGAAAGGGGGTTGGGCTGGGTATTGGATTTGGATTGGATTTGTTTTGGGGTTTATAATAAATAAAAGGGTCCGGTTGGTTTAAGTTTACACAAGGACCATTTTTGTAATTTTGACAAAATATAAGGGCTAGTTTAGCAACTTGTCCCAAGTATTAATAAGGACTATTTTTGTCATTTATGAATAACCCAAGGACCAAAAAGTGTGATTTTTCCATTTTCAAAACCCATGGACCTTTTCTGCCAATTCCTTAAACTCCAGGGACCAAACTTGTAATTTTCTGAAAGTTGAAGGGTTTAACTTGTAATTTCTCAAAAGTTATCATAAGGACCAAATATGCCATTTAAGAATAGTGCAAGGCTTATTTTTCATATTTTTCCATTTACAAAACCTTAGGGACTATTTTTGACATTTTTCAAACTTGAGGGACTAAAGTTGTCATTTTGCAATTCTTAACTTTAAAGAACTATACTTGACAACTTATGAATCCCTAAGGACCTTTGATGATATTTTTCATGTTTTGATTTACCAGTGACTAGTTTTGCCAATTTTTCAAAGTTTAAGGACTGAAACTGTAAATTATGTGAAATGTGTTGTTTCTCATCAGTTTTCAATCCTTTTGCATAAAAACACAATCCAGGGATAATTTTATGTATTTTAAGGCATTCCTGTGTGTTTTCATATGTTTTTGCAGTTTAAATGTAACAGAAATGATAAGTATGTACACACTCATCAATCCCCCACACTAAACTATTGCTAGTCCCTAGCAATCTTTTGAGAAAATTTTAATGATTTTTACTCTTTACCAAAAGCCATCACTTCTGGAGTAGCCAGGTGTAAGAACTGTGGCACACCTGATAACCGTGTGATTTTTAGCAAACCACCAGCTGTCAACGGATTTGATTTGTCTTTACCAAAAGCCGTTTGCTTCTGGACTAGCCAACTCTTGATGGAATAGTCAACATCTTGGTGAGCTGATTACCAATTATGGTTTTTCCACGGCCTTTACCAAAAGCCATAATCTTGCGGGCTAGCCAACTCATTTGCTTTATGGGATATGGGGAGTTGAGGAACCATACAATTTTGGGCAAATTGCAAGCCATAAACGGATTTGAGTTATCTTTACCAAGAGCCGTTTGCTCCTGGATTAGCCAATCCTTATGTGGGTTAGACATGGCGGACTGATAACCATTTATTGCATTTCTTAGTGTGAAAAAACTTTAAATTTTTATCAAATGAGGGTGCTTGATGGAACATGTGTTTGAATTCGTGAGAATCCCCCCCCCCCCCCCACACACACACTTAGAAATGAATATTGCCCTCAATATTCAAAACACCGGGTGTTAAACCGATACTTAGAACGTAAGAAGGAAATATTAATAACCTTTATTTTAGGCTATTTACATTTTTTTAAAGATATATACATATATACAACATGTGGGGCATCTCCCCCACACTAGGGTGGTAGAAAAGAGAAAGAAATCAGAAATATGAGTGAAAACCCATATTGCTACTGTTTTTGATTACCGAGTCGCTAGCTTGACTCGACCTCGAATTGAATGGTTCATGAGGAAGCTACTGTTTTTGTTAACCGAGTCGCTAGCTTGACTCGACCCCGAATTTAATTGTCCTTGGGGAAAGTTTGGAGATCCGGGACAACCATGTTTGGTATGTCCTCTCCAAAGTAGTGTTTCACACGATGCCCATTCACTTTAAAACATGGACCGTCATTTTGAGATGACTCAACGGTACCATATGGATAAACCTTAGTGATAGTAAATGGACCAGTCCAACGGGTTTTTAATTTACCTGAGAAGATCTTTAATCTAGAATTAAAGAGAAGTACTCGATCACCAACATTAAAAACGCGGTTCTTTATTTTTGAGTCATGAATTCTTTTTGTTTTTTCTTTATAGATTAAAGAGTTCTCATAAGCCTGATCACGTAGTTCATTTAATTCATTCATTTGAACTTTTCTGTGATCACCCGTAGTTTTGAGGTCAAAGTTGGCATGTTTCAATGCCCAGTAGGCTTTGTGCTCAAGTTCCATCGGTAGATGACATCTTGGTTTAAAAATGCGCGCATCATTGCGCAAATTGCACGCATCATTGCATTGCATTTAAATTTTCGCATCATGGGGCCTAATGCAAGGGCATCCCAAATTGCATTCGCATTAGACCGCAATTTACCGCATTTGTGTAATGCTAGCAATGGCCGCAATTGTCGCAATCTAGAATTTAGCTCATTTTTGTAAAAAAAAACCATATAAAAGAGGTCCAAGAATTTAAATGGGATTTTAAAGATAGAACTTGTTAAAAGACGTATAGAAAAAACATAATAACGAAAATATAGTATCTTGCATTTTGCTAAGTGTTTTACATCAAGCTGTGCTTTCAAATTATTTATTTTAAAAATGAATTATTCGCCTAATTTCAATATCCTAGTAACTTATTTCGTAAGTTTATTGCGTTTACTTGGTACTTGAAAGAATATACTATGTATAAATAATTCCGTACTTTTCTTAATACTAAACGCAATGCATCTAAATTGCGCTCGCATTCGCATCGCGCATCACGCAATGGCTTTTTGGACCTTTAGCGCATCGGATCGCAAAACGCAATTTTAAACCAAGGATGACATGTCTTTCCGTACACAAGCTTGTAAGGTCTACACCCAATGGGTGTTTTATAAGCTGTACGAAAGGCCCATAGTGCGTCATCTAATTTATCCGACCAGGCAGCACGGTTTTCACCAACAGTCCTCTCAAGTATCCTTTTGATACCACGGTTTGAAACCTCCACTTTCCAACTTGTTTGTGGGTGATACGCGGTAGAAAGACGGTGGGTTACACCATATTTTTGCATGACTTTGTCAAATTTTTCATTGCAGAAATGCGTACCACGATCACTTATGATAGCACGTGGAGTTCCATAACGGGCAAAAAGAGATTTCAGGAACTTTACTACAACTCGGGCATCATTTGTGGGTAAAGCTTTCGCTTCAACCCACTTTGATAAATAATCAACAGCCACAAGTATGTACTTGTTTCCTCTAGATGATGGAAATGGCCCCATAAAGTCAATGCCCCAGATATCAAATATCTCACATACTTGAATAGCATTTTGTGGCATCTCATTTCTTTGTGAAATGTTTCCATGACGCTGACAAGCGTCACAGGTTTTAATGAGATCCTGGGCATCTTTATAAATTGTGGGCCAGAAGAATCCGGAATCAAACATCTTTTTGGCAGTGTAATTAGGACTATGATTTCCCCCAATGGGTCCAACGTGGCAAGCCTTGAGAATTTCAGTGGCTTCCTGTCCATATACACACCGTCGGATGACTTGATCCGCACAGATTTTGAATAAGTAGGGGTCATCCCAGAAGTAATGTTTAACATCTTTAAAGAATTTATTCTTCTGTTGGGTTGACATCCCTTTCACAACAAAGTTACCCGCATGGTAGTTTGCGAAGTCGGCAAACCATGGGGTAGTAGAATCTCCACGAAAAGCAACCGCATTGAGTGTTTCGAGAGGAAATGTTTCATTTATTTCCTTTTTCTCATACACATCTTGATGAGGGTTCTCTAATCGGGACAAATGATCAGCAGCCAGGTTCTCAGCTCCTTTTTTATCACAAATAATGATATCAAATTCCTGGAGGAGGAGAACCCATCAGAGCAATCTCGGCTTTGCATCTTGTTTTGCAAATAGATATTTTAGAGCCGAGTGATCCGTATACACTACGCATTTAGTCAAGATTAAGTATGTCCGAAATTTCTCAAAAGCATACACCACGGCTAATAATTCTTTTTCCGTAGTGGTGTAATGAGTTTGAGCTTCGTTCATAGTTTTACTTGCGTAGTGGATAGGCTGAAAGTGTTTCGTTTTGCGTTGCCCCAAGACTGCACCGATAGCAAAATCACTTGCATCGCACATAAGTTCAAAGGGTAAATCCCAGTCGGGGGCAACAAGAATGGGTGCCTCAGTAAGCTTTTTCTTCAATGTTTCAAAAGCTTCGATGCACTCTGGTGAGAAGATAAAAGGAGCATCCTTTTCGAGGAGATGAGTCATAGGCCGTGAGATTTTAGAAAAATCTTGTATAAATCGACGATAGAAACCGGCATGACCCAAGAAACTCCTAATACCTTTGACGGTAGTAGGGTAAGGCAATTTAACAATGACATCAACCTTAGCTCTGTCAACCTCAATCCCATTCTTGGTAATCTTATGGCCGAGGACAATTCCCTCTTTGACCATAAAGTGACTCTTTTACCAATTTAGACATAGATTGGTGTCTTCACACCTTTTCAACATTGTATCTAAATTGGTGAGACATGTTTGGAATGAATCCCCAATGACCGAGAAGTCATCCATAAAGACCTCCATGGTTTTACCGATCATGTCGGTAAATATGGCCATCATGCACCTCTGGAACGTACCTGGAGCATTACATAAGCCAAAAGGCATACGTTTATAAGCAAAGGTTCCATAAGGGCATGTAAAGGTAGTCTTTTCTTGATCCAATGGATCAATGGGGATTTGAAAGTATCCTGAGAAACCATCAAGGAAACAATAGTACTCGTTTCCCTCTAATCTCTCAAGCATCTGGTCCATAAAGGGCAGCGGAAAGTGGTCTTTGCGGGTGGCGTCATTTAACTTACGATAGTCAATGCAAACACACCACCCGGTAACCAGCCGAGTTGGAATCAACTCATTTTCCTCATTAGTGACAACAGTTATGCCACCCTTTTTTGGGACGCAATGGATGGGACTGACCCAAGGACTATCAAAGATAGGGTAAATCAATCCTGCATCAAGAAGTTTGAGAACCTCTTGTTTAATCACATCATGGATTTTTGGATTCACCCGTCTTTGGTGTTGCACCGCGGGTTTGAAGTCATCCTCCATTAAGATTTTGTGTGTACAAAACTCTGGGTTAATACCCTTAATATCGGAGAGCTTCTAAGCAATTGCTTGCTTGTGTGACTTCAAGACCTTTATGAGAGAAACTTTCTCTTCATCACTCAAACCTTTAGCAATAATAACGGGTAATTTATCATCACCCTCCAAAATGCGTATTCAAGATGAGGAGGTAAGTCCTTGAGCTCGACCTCAGGAAAATCATCATTTTTCTCAACATATTTGATTTCCTGATTATGAAGTTGTACGGGAGGGAGTGGAGGAGAATTGTCTTGATTTAGCAATCTCTCAAGGAGAAGAATATCTCCTCTAGATCAATCTCAGTGTTATCAATTCCCAATGGAACTGAATCACTTTTGAGAAAAGCCTCGACCTCTTCCAAAAGGAAATCACTTCCCTCAAACGGAGTGAGAGAAGGGGAAGAGTCGGAAATGATAGGTTCAGATGATGGAGTGGGATCCCCACTCATAGAATTATGAGAATAACCAAGAAACTCTTGAGAGTACTCCTCTGAAGCAATGTCAATGATATCTATTTGATTAACTGCTTCAGAATCATAATTAGAGGAGTACCTCGAGGTTTAATCGAGGTTAAAGGTAACGGCTTCATTACCCACACGAAGAGTGATTTCTTGCTCAAATACATCGATAAGAGCACGGCCCGTTCTAAGGAAACCCCTCCCAACAATGAAAGGGACCCTTTGATCAGCATCGAAATCAACCACTACAAAGTCAGCGGGGAGATGGAACTTTCCTACTTTCACAAACACGTCCTCGGCAATACCAAGAGGACGAGATATCGATCGGTCTGCAAGCTCTAAAGTCATGCAGGTAGGAGTAAGATCCGGAAGAGAAAGTTTCTTCCAAACTGAATATGGCATTAGGTTGATACTTGCACCAACATCGGCCAAGGCATAGCAATCAACCATTCCCGGAAATACACATGGTATTAGAAATTTTCCAGGATCTCCCAGCTTCTCGGGAAGCTTCTTTAAAAGAACTGCTAAGCAGTTCTCATTCAAGGGAGTCTTTGCCATTTCAAACAGTTTCTCCTTGTTGCTTAACAAGTGTTTGATTGTCGATGCAAATTTGGGCATCAGAATAATAGCATCCGCGAAGCTAATGTCAAAATGCAAATCTTAGAAGATTTGAAAGAATTTATCCATCTGGTAACTAGCTTTTTCACGGAGCTTTTGTTCACTCAAGCGTGAGGGGTAAGGAATAGAGGAGGTAGAAGGCTTGGACTGAGGTGTTTCAACTGGGATATCATTTGGTTCAAAAACAACTCTAGGTTTTGGTTTGGGTTTCGGGACAACATGAGGTAGGACGTCTTGGGTACCTCCCTTATGAGTAGGAAGTACTTCGTCCTTATTTACCTCGGTGTTATTTTCCACTACCTTGGGAGAAGGAGAAGAAGTGGTAGTGGGAACCGTGGGTCCATCATATGAAACTCCGCTCCTGGTTGTGATCGCCTTTGCATCGCCCCTCGGGTTTGCGATCGTGTTGCTCAGAAGTTTTCCAGAGCCCGAGGGTTGTTCATTTAAAGATTTCTTGATTTCAGAAATCTGGCTGACGAACAACCTGTTTGTCTCTTCTTGAGTTTTCATGAACTGCTTTAACAACTCATCGGATGATGGTTGTGGAGCTGGGAGAATGGCTTGTGTTTGGTTGGGGAAATTTTGGACCCGGTTATTTTGATTATAACCTTGTTGTGGTTGAAAATTCCCTTGATTTGGATTACCATTTCCCTGAAAATGATTTCCCGGGTTGAAATTGTTTCTGTTAAAGTTTCCTTGATTGTGGAAACCTTGATTCTGTCCAGGATGGAAATTCCCTTGGTTTTGATAACCTTGGGTCATTCGTGGTTGGTTCTGGTTTCGATTTTGCAAATTTGGGTTTGGATTAAACCCGGGTGGTCCCATATGTGTGTTAGCACGGTAACTTGGTTCCATTTGAGGACGGTATTGATTACCTCCCTGATTTGTAGTACCGGCTAGGGCATTGGCTTCAAAAGGACTACCATCGGTGGCAGTACAATTGTAGTAAGCATGTGGGCCACCACAAGTGACACAAACTTCCACCTTTTTTACTTCAGCATGTGAAGGGTTTTGTGTGAAAGTGACTTTTTTCTGGATTGAGAGAACCAAAGCTTGAATGGCGTCCGTAAGTTTGTCTATCTTAGCATCGGTGCTAGAAGTACTCACGGGCGACGAAGTAGAAGGACCAGCACTCACTTGGGAGTTATATGGCTTTGTGCGTGTAGTGCGGACTTTGGACTTATTTTCTATGATTTCTAAAGCTTCTTTTGTGGTTTTGCTCAAAAAATTACCTCCCGCGGAGGCATTGAGAGAATCTTGGTCAGATTGACTCACACCATTATAAAACGTGTCAATTTGCATTAATTCAGTGAAACCATGATGAGGACATCGACGAAGCAATTCTTTGAAACGATCCCATGCGTCATCAAACCTTTGAGTAAATTTGATGATTTCATTTTTAAGACTTGTCGTTCTGGACGGGAGAAAAAATTCGTTTACAAATTTGGTAACTAAATCTTCACATGACGTTATTGAACGAGGAGGTTGTTTTTCCAGCCAAATCCGGGTTGCTCCCTCAAGAAAAAACGGGAAAAGAAGAAGTTTGACTGCTTCGGAAGGGACGTTTTTGTATTTGATGGTAGATGTAATTTTGTTAAACCATCGAATATGAGCATGAGGATCATCCCTCTCAAAACCATAAAATTGGCTTGAGGTTACTAGATTTAGTAACCCGGTTTTGAGCTCAAAGTATTCAGCCACAATGGCTGGAACAACAATAGCGTCTCCGTAACCCTCAATGGGTGCTTGGAGAAGCTCATTCATCGGACGATCTTCCGCCATGATAACTTTGTTTGGGGGAAAAACACGTATCTCAGATACGGCTGTTGGGGCAGAACGTCTACGGCGTCTTCGAGGAATTCTGACAAGCTCACGGAAAGGGCTTGTTGACCTAGAAGAACGAGTGCGCATGCACTAGAGACAACTCTAAGAATACTTAGAGTAACAAGAAATTAAAAATAGAAAAAGAAATATAGACAAAAAGATGATATATAACAAAGTGTGATAATTCAAACTCACAAATACTTCAAAAAGTCGTAATACGCAGCACACCTCCCCGGCAGCGGCGCCAAATTTTGATTTGCCCTCAGACAGTTAGATAATATCAACCAAGTAATGGTCAACAAGTCAAACAGCTTAGGCCAATACTCCGTGGAGTTTAGTGTTGATCGTTAAATCCCAACGAGGCGTGAAATCTGAAAGAAAACGACTTCGAGATCAGGTAAATTAAACAGGAAAAGGGTTTAAGTGATCGTACTACTGAAATATAAGTGTGAATAGCTTTAATAAGCTATATCAACTAATACGTGCAATCAGATAAGTACAAGTGAAAAGGGACTGGAAAACGTAAACGTTTAATAATTAAACGTAAACAAAAACCACTTTAACTATAGTAGGAGTTTGCAAGCCTTAGGGGCTTAAATGCAAATTAAATAAACTTGAAATATTTATTTTAATATTACTAATTTATTTAAAATTTAATAAAACCTAAAAAATGTAAAAAGATATAAAATATACGTTTATATTTAAGTAAACGTAAACATACGAAATTTAAACGTGAATTCTGTAAAATACAACTTCCACAAATATGAAAATTATATTTTTAGAATCCTAAACTTATTATAAATTTATTAGAAAATTAAAATGATTTTTATAACTATTTAATTAATTATTATTATTTAATAACTATTTTTAATTAGTTAATAATTCACTAATAAATAGAAAAATGTAAAATAAGTCTAGAAATATAAAATTAAAATTTCTAAAAGTATAAAATATTATAAAACTTATTTTAAAACTAAACTTTTATTTTTCACACTATTTATCTAATTATTATTAATTAATTATTATTTAATTATTATTTAACTAATTATATTGATTTAAATTATTATAAATACTAAAAAGACTTGGATAATTATGAAAAATTTTGTATATCTAATTAACCATCACAGGAATCCTAAAACATTATAAAAAGTTTATACTATGTATTTTTAAACTAGTTTACGAATTATTATTCTATTTATTAATTAATTATCAATTAAACTATTTAAATTATAAATACTAGTAAATGAACAGTAAAAATTCTAGAAAAATTACTAAAATTATATTATGACTTATAAAAGATAGGAAAAATATGAAAACTAGGTGTTACCTTATAAAAATTAATTATGCTATTTATAACTTAATTATTGATTACTTATTAATAAAACTAATATTAATTATAATTAATACTAAAATACAGAATAAAAATCTGAGAAAATTATTAAAAATACTTTAATATAAAAGGAAATTAATAAAAATATAAAAATACAATTTACTTAACAAAAATCTAAAAATGAAAATTGAAATTAAATTATATTAAATAGAAACTATCACTTATTATTATGTTTGTTTTCTGGATTTTTCTTTTACAAATCTATTTTATATCTAAAAATAACTAACTTTTGTAAAAACAACATTTTTATAACTTAATAATAAGCTGATTATAAGCTACTAACCAAAACAGTTGACTTAGTTTGACCAACTAAGCAAATAAGCTCAACTGAGCTTGTGTGGGACCCACTATGGTAAAATCTAGTTCCAATAAGTTGAGTAAACAAGTATAAGCTAGAAAAAGCACAAAGTGTTCACTGAATAAGCTAACAAGCTCAAAATAAGCACTTGGTTTCTTGTATGAACTCAGAAATTCGGACAGATTTTTGTTGCTAAATTAGGTGGGACCTAGGGGTCTTAAGGTCAAACAAAAGGTCAACTAAGGATCCCTGATAGGAGGGGGTTCAAAGGTACAAGGTTTGAGGTGTGGGGCCCACTGAGGTGGCCAAAAAACACCACCAAAGTTGGTGGTGTGGGACTGTGGTGCTGGTGCAGGGGAAGGAGTCTTCCCTACAAATGACTTTGGAGGTCAGTGGGACCCAGGGAAAAATTGCTAAAAATATAAGCTATATGGGAACTTAAAGACAAGGTGATAGACTATAAATAGAAACAAGTTTCACAGTCTTAATCCAAACACATAAACCACAACAATTACTTGAAATTTTGTAAAATCTAAGATTTGAACTTTTGACTTTTGATGAAACTTAGCTAGTTTGACTTTGGTGAATTTTAGATGGATCCTAGTTACTCAATAAGCTATATTAACCTGTAATAAGACTGAATTAACCTAAATCTACTAGTTTAGGACTGAAGTAAGGTATTGTGGATTCTAAATCCACAACAGATGGCTGCTATGATGATCAATTGGTCATTTGGACTTTTCTACAAAGGGTCACTAAGTTTTATGGTATAAATGAGATATTATAACATGTCAGGTCATGTATCAAATAATAACAACAACTCAAACACCCAAGAGATCAGTGAAACAAACTGATCCAAACACTCCTTTAAGAAAGAGTTTTAACAAATTTCAAAGCAACTTATTATTTTAGACTTCAACTCTGATTCAGAACTTTATATTATCTTATAATGAGACCTAATGAGCAGAAATTAACAACAATAACAACATAAAACTAATTACTGACAAAGAGACCTAATTGACTGTGAAAATGAAATATTGAACAACTACAGAAACTGATTAGCATACATGAAATTTTAAGTTATATTATCAACTACCAACACCAAAGTGATATAAAAACACTAAAATAAGCATATTATAAGCTAATCTACAATAGAAAGTGAAAATTGAAAATTAAGCTTACAATGGGTATTGGACTGAGCAACAATTAACCATGGAACAAGAAACACTCCTAATAGGTCTCCACAGACCCACTAACCCATGGGCAATCCATTCTTTCCCATGCTCCAGCTTGTCTTCATCTTTACCATGAATTTTTTATTTTTAACTATTTTTTTTTCTTGTATGTTTCTTTCTTGAATGATACTGATTTTTAAAGTTTCTAATAGCTTCAATAAGCTATCTAAGGAGCTTAAGTTGATCTAGAAGTCCAATAACACCACTACTAACAACATTTAACAAACATTGGATTTTTAGTACGAAATTTACATAACATGAAATTGAGACTTGAAACTGAAATTGAAACTTGAAAAAGATTTATTTATCACTGAGAACATGAAATACAATACTTGAAAGTTAAGAACAACACTGGAATTTAAAAACTTAACTAATCGACATACATAATTGAAAATTAAACTAGGTACGTTTCCACACTGCATCTTCCTTCAACTTTATAGACTTTTTGGGCTCCCCACATGCGTCTGAACAAATCCCATCAATATTTATGGCCATTGGATCACTTATGAGCAAAATTGATCGTTGGATCAATTTTGGCGCCAAAAGTCGTGTAGGTAACTTGGGGCCGTAATTTTGTAATTAAAGGTTTTTGGGAGTTTGTGGAGGTGGAAGGGAGTGGATAGATAGCTCGGGTGATGAGGTGGTGGTGCAAAACCACCTGGTTTTGGCGTTACAGGGATGGGGGAGAAGGGTGTACAGTGGAGGTGGTTTTGGCGGGGGTTGACTAGGGTCAAACCTGGTTTTAATATAAGGGGTGTGGACTGGGCTTATTTTAGGCCAAAGAAAAAGGAAAGGGGGTTGGGTTGGGTATTGGATTTGGATTGGATTTGTTTTGGGGTTTATAATAAATACTACCTCCGTCCCATAAAAACTGTCCAGTTTGACTTTTCAGAGTCAAACTGGTTCAACTTTGACCTTATCTATTTTTATCAGTATTATATAATACTTTATGAAAAATATATGAATGGATTGAGTTTTAAGTGTGTTTTTCATTGGTATAATTTTTCATCAAGTATTATATAACACATAAAAAATATTTAAGGTCAAAGTTGAACCAGTTTGACTTTGAAAAGTCAAACTGGACAGTTTTTATGGGACGGAGGGAGTAAAAGGGTCCGGTTGGTTTAAGTTTACACAAGGACCATTTTTGTAATTTTGACAAAATATAAGGGCTAGTTTAGCAACTTGTCTAAAGTATTAATAAGGACTATTTTTGTCATTTATGAATAACCCAAGGACCAAAAAGTGTGATTTTTCCATTTTCAAAACCCAGGGACCTTTTCTGCCAATTCCTTAAACTCCAGGGACCAAACTTGTAATTTTCTGAAAGTTGAAGGGTTTAACTTGTAATTTCTCAAAAGTTATCATAAGGACCAAATATGCCATTTAAGAATAGTGCAAGGCTTATTTTTCATATTTTTCCATTTACAAAACCTTAGGGACTATTTTTGACATTTTTCAAACTTGAGGGACTAAAGTTGTCATTTTGCAATTTTTAACTTTAAAGAACTATACTTGACAACTTATGAATCCCTAAGGACCTTTGATGATATTTTTCATTTTTTGATTTACCAGGGACTAGTTTTGCCAATTTTTCAAAGTTTAAGGACTGAAACTGTAAATTATGTGAAATGTGTTGTTTTTCATCAGTTTTCAATCCTTTTGCATAAAAACACAATCTAGGGATAATTTTATGTATTTTAATGCATTCCTGTGTGTTTTCATATGTTTTTGCAGTTTAAATATAACAGAAATGATGAGTATTTACACACTCATCAAGGAGATTGCTCCAACATCCTCCATCTTTTCTACCTCCAACAAGGGGAGAAAACTCTCATCCTGTAACCAGCTTCCTAGATCTATTCATCAACACAATCATCAATGACATTCATGAGTTCATCGACCTCTCCAATGAAATAAAGTCGGTTAGCTGCTTCGAGAGAGAGGTCCATAGTGTCTTTAATGTCGAAGGTTAAGCTATCGGTTCCTACTCGTAAGGTTAACTTGTCGTCATGAACATCAATGACTGCACGAGCGGTAGCAAGAAATGGTCTCCCTAAGATGATGGGTACCAAGTCAGCCTGCTCCATCTCCAAGATTACGAAGTCAACCGGGAATTTGAATTTTCCAACTTTGACTAGCACGTTCTCGCATATCCCTACTGGGTATTTGACTGATCTATCGGCTAGTTGGATGTTCATATGGGTAGCTTTAATCCGGAGTATCCTAGTTTAAAGAACATGGAGTGAGGCATGAGGTTGATACTCGCCCCTAAATCGGTAAGAGCATTCTTTATTGATAGGGATCCTATGGAACAGGGTAAGGTGAAGCTGCTCGGATCGTCTACCTTTTTTGGTAGCCCTCGATGTGTCACCACCGAACATTCTTCCCGCAGAGTCACAAGACCCTCGACTTTCTTTCGGTTAGCGAGTAATTTTTTAAAGTATGTGCTATACTTTGGCATGTGATAGCAAGCATCAAGGAGAGGTATGGTGATTACTGAGTCTTTTAGATATGACAAGAATCATTTATTATCGTTCTCAGTTTTCTGGTTTTTTAGTCGGGATGGGAATGGGATTCTCACAGGCTGGTTAGGTGGAGTCGATGGGGATGGGGTCGCCAAGGGAGGTTGTTCGGGAACCTCGCTGCTCACATCACCTTCCTCCTCGCGGGGCATGCTTGGATCAAGCGTGATAGGGTGTGAGCTAGGATAAGGGGGGGGGGGGGGTCCTTGGTTGTTGTTCCAGCTTGAGTGGTTATTGCGAGCATGGGATCTTTTTGTCTTACTGATGGCCTGTCTTGGTCATCGAGGGTGGAGTTAAGCTTGTTGAACCATTCTTCGATGTCATTTTGTTGCTCATCGACGAGCTCATCAAGACCTTTTAATTGTAAGCCTTTTTCTTGAGTGAAGTGACCAAGGTCATCTTCAAAAGTGCTCCTGATTTTATATTCAGGGCCTTCCTCCCCTTCTTTCCTCTTCACCATATTTCCCCAAAGGGTGTAGTCATCGTTTTGGTAAAAAGGCAAAAGGGAGGGGTCAGCTTAGATGTCACCCCCTGACAAGCACGCATGTTCGGTTGTAGGTTCTCCTCCGCATTCCTCTACCTCGTACGGGCCCCACAGTAGTCGCAAATTAAGTAAGGATTTGAAAGTTGTTTAGTTAATTGCGACCCAGCTAGCTATTCCATTCTTTTGTGAATTTTTTGTAGCCGATTTGAAGGTGTTGATGTGATTTCAGAAATGCTGGCAGTTGACTCAGGTTCATCCCAAGTGTCATCCTGATCCTGAGCATATTCCTCAATCCTATTCCATCCTTCCTCGGTACTAAGGTTGGATAATTTCCCTTTACTAGAATCGTTGATCCTGTTTCGATCATTTGAGGAGACATTGTCGTAGAAGATTTGAACCAGGAGCCAAAGTTCGATGCCATGATGGGGTACTTGTCTTATTAAATCCTTGAATCTAATCCACGATTTATGGAAGGGTTCGTTCTCCCCTTTTCGAAAGCGGAGAATCCTATCCCTAAATGCTGAGGTTTTTCCTGCTTGGAAGAACTTCTCATAAAATTTGGATATGAGTTGCTCCCATGTGAAAATAGATTCAGAGGGAAGTTTATCATACCACTCTTTGGCTTTTTCATAAAGGGTGAACGGGAAGAATCGTAATCGGGATGTGTTTCTAGTAGCCCCATCCGTATGGAGGGTGTCTACTATTTTCAAGAAGTCCTTGATGTGTTGAATCGGGTCATCATCATCTAGTCCACAAAACTTGCACACACTTTGGACAAGCCAAACATCGATAGCATGCAAGACCTCTGATGCGTGGGGTTTGCACCAGGCTTTACCTCTCAAGGGATCTCGAGAAGCTTACAACCCCCACCAGGCAGTGTACTTGATCGATGTAGTATAGTATAATGACAAGTACCAGGGGATTGATCGTTCAACTCGGAATAGTGTCGCTAGGATTAGAAAACCTAAAGACTAGGTCTAGAGATGAGGGATGATTCTTTTTGTATTTTATATTTTTTTAGAAAGCAAATTAAAATCTCGGGTATGAAGGATTTGGGCGGAATTAGTTGCTAGTCAACTAACCCAATACTAAGATGCAATCAAAATAAAATACTAAAAATGAAAATAAACTAAATTATACTAAAGTTGTGAGCAATATATGGGAGAAATGTGTTTACTTAGATTTCACTACTCCCTAGATATCTTTTACACGTTAATTACTTGTTATAGTTGCGTGGATGATGGATTGTATTCCTTACTACCATTCATGGGGTGGCGTACTTACTTCCCCAATCCTATGAGTGCCTACTTCACTCCTATGTCGAGCCGGCTAAGAAGCTCCTAACATGGGATCATTAGAATTTACTCATGCATTAAATACAACCAATAAAACCTAGTACACATCGGTTCATGTTTCCTAAGACGTTCAAGTATGTTACACAATGGAGATCTGCCAGTTTTCTTAAGCCTAACATTGAAATCATTCATCCAATACAACCATAACCAAGTAATCAACACATAATTAACATCTAGGTTTCATTATATCTAAGCAAACACAAGGTAAATCTAGCCTAGCATGTTGAAATTAAGACAAGCACAAGATATAGACAACCAACACATAGACATATTGATTGAATTAAGAGAAGACTTATCTCAATAGCACATGAAAGGATTCAAGGGGTAAAAACCATTGAATATACTGTAAAATACGAGCTAGGGCTCACAAGTTCGGCCCTAGGGTTTCTCCACACAAGTTCCTCTCTATGAATGAAAAATAGAAAACTATATATATAGTTTAGAAGGTGACGGCGTCAAGAACAAATGTCTGACGCCGTCATCTCGCCGCCAAATAGTTCCTCGGACTGCCTAGATCTGGGTCTGACGCCGTCATGTATTCTCCTTATGCAGGCCGTCACAAAATTAACTCTTGACGCCCTTCTTGTCACGCCGTTAGGTTTGCACTGGATCGTCACCACTTCTACTCATGAAGTCGTCATGATTTTCCTCTTGACGCCGTCAGGTACTGTTCTCAGCATGGAAAATTAAGTCTTTGGCGTTTTCTTCACTTTGATGCTCCAAAAATGTCCGAATTGCTTCCTTTTCCAGATTTCACTCCCAAAGTACCTAAAATCACAAAAGGAACGATTTAGGGCAATATTTGATCAAAAAATTCAATTCCGGGCTTAAATGACCCTTTAAAAGTGGTTCATTTTTCGCCTCATCAACCTCATTTGTGTGTTCGTTTGGGAAGACAATGGCGTTTGAAAAACCACGAGGATTTGGGGAGGAGTAGTGATTGGCTCAGAACAGTCAACCTAAATTGACCAAGTATATGGTCAACAAAGTCAAACTACCTAGACCAATGCTTCCGGGTAATATAGAGTATCACCAGGTCATTATGTCCCGACGAGGTGTGGATTGTGCTTTAGCGTGCTTGTGATCGGGTGATTATTCACAGAAAAGGGTTGTGACAAGAATTATTTAGAAATGATAAACAGAAATAGCTTAGGAAAGCTATGTGATTGATTACTGGAATTGAGATTAGGGAGAATCGATTTAAAACCTAAAAACGTACGTTTTAACCAAAAACGTATACTGACGTACGAGAAAGAAAGTACAAATGATGAACTGAAAAGGCTACGAGCATGAAATTATTATTTTTACAATCCTAATAAGTAAAGAAAATTTTAAGAAAAAGAAACATTATTTTTACACTATTTAATTATTAATTATTAATTAGTTACTAATTATCTATTTATTAACTAATTATATTAATTTAAATTACTAAAAATTACTAAAAAGACTTAGATAATTAAAAAGATTTTTATAAATCTAATTAACCATCACAGGAATCTAAAAAATTATAAAAAGTTAATTTTATGTATTTTTAAACTAATTTACTAATTATTAATCTGATTATTAATTAATTACCAATTAAACTAATTATATTATAAAAAATAGAAAATGAACAGTAGAAATTTTAGAAAAATTTATAAAAATGTTTTAACTTATATAAAAGCTAGAAAAATTATAAAAAATAGGTGTTACTTAATAAAATCTAATTATCCTATTTAATTACTTAATAATAATTAATAATTAATTAAACTAAAATTTATTCTAAAAACCACTAAAAACAAAAGAAAAATCTGGAAAAAATTCTAAAATTACTTTAATATAAAAGAGACTTAATAAAAATATAAAAATGCTATATTGCTTATAAATAAGCTAAAAAGAAAATTAAAATGATAATTTCTATTAAATAGAAGCTATCACTATAATTAAAATTTGTTTTTTGTGTTTTTTCTTTTTCCAAACTAATTTTACACTAAAAACTAACACTTTTTACAAAAATGCTTTTTATGTAAACCAGAAATAAGCACTTTGAGTGCTTATTTGTCCAACAGTTGACTTTCGTTGACCACACAAGGATTTTAGCTCAAATGGAGTTATGTGGGGTCCACAATGATTAATTTTGGTTTCTCTGAGTTACTTGAACAATTTTAAGCAAGAGTTATTCAAATAAGTTGGCTGAATAAGCCAAGAATCCACAATAAGCAATTGCTTATTTGGTTTCTGAGACAAAAGTGGGACAGAATTTGAGGGCAATTCCAAGTGGGGTCCACAAGGTCTGAGATCAAAGGAATGGTCAACTCTTGAAGAGTACCATGAGGAGGGTTGGGAAAACCCAAAGATGGATAGTGGGACCCACTGGGGTGGCCACAATCAACCACCAAAGGTGGTGGTGTGCTGAGGGTCTGAATGCACAGGGCAAGGGCTTGCCCTGCAGGTGTGTTTCAGGGGCAAAAAGGTCCACCAAATAAATTCACAAAAATGTAACAATTATGTAAATCTCAAGTTCTACTGGTAATTTGTACACCCAAGAAGTTTCAAACCTCAAAACCAAACACAAAAATCAGGAAAATTCATGCAAGAAATGGATTTTTCTGAAAAAGAGCACTTTTGACTTTTTGAAAATTGATGCAAGTTTGACTATAGTGAGTTTTGATTGATCACAGATGACTACTTGATGTTTATTAAGCCTAATGTTAACCAAGTCTACTAAGCTAAACTAATTTTGAGTTGATTCAAAAGATTTAAGCAACCAAATGACAACAGTTAAGCTGTTGTGATTCAAACTTTGTGATTTTGACTTTTTTCCTAAATGACCACTGTATTTATGCAAGTTTTAACCTACTAAAGACCTAAGTGACTGAAGTGAACCAACAATTACAATAAATGACAGCTTGAGCAAAGGTAACAAGCTTAAGCCAAACACCCCTTTACAAAACCAAATTTTCAATTTTCAAAGCTTCTCAATGTTTCATGCCATGATACTGAATCCTAGGTCCATACATGATATACTGAGATGAAATGAGTACTTAAATGCTTATAATAACAACAAGAATTACATGAATCAAAAAACTATGTTGATATAAATAATGTTTAAAAAGGTTATTAATATCTCTCAATAAACCTATGTTTTGATAATCACAAAACTCAAATCAAATTAAGTCAAGATTAAGACGTAAACAAGTATTTGGTAACAAATATTTACCTCTACATCTAATGTCGCTTAAGGTATGCATAAACTAAGCATCTTATGCATTACATGATCAAAGGAAATTTTGTCTTAAGACATAACATCTTATGAAATGATATAAACATTTTATATATATTGGTAAATCATTTTTGGTAATGCTATATTAAACCACAAAGATATGATTTCAAATTTCCAACAAAAAAGGGCAAATTTTATCCAGAAAAACTTTTCCAACATTCAGGAGGGCGGCCCCCTTAATTTTTCTAGGCGGCCCCCTTAATGATTAAGGGGACTGGCCCCTAATTAAGGGGACCGGCACGCTCCAGAACAGTAAATTCTGGCCCTATAAATATTGGATCATTTCACACATTTTTCTCACCTTTTTGCACTAAAAACTTTCTGATCCAACCTCCATTTCTTGATCTAAAATCCTTTGATCATATAATTCATAAGTCTTTGTTTCCAAGTGATCCAAATCCTCATCCATTCAAGTGCAAGAAGAAGAACACACCTCTACATCCATCTAATTGTAGTAGTGTTGTGAATAGCTAGTTTCATATTGTAGTTGTGGTAGATATTTGTAAAAGTGTTGTGTAAATTTGTTGATTGTAGAAACTAGGTGTGTTGTAAAGTAGTTTAGTAGTTGTGAATTAGTTGTGCATAGAAGAAGGTGTGAAGTTGTGAAGGTGTGAAGAAGGTGTGAAGCCTTGAAGAAGTTGTGAAGTAGTGAAGAAGGTGTGAAGCCTTGAAGAAGTCGTGAGATTGGTTCTAGCTACGATTAGAACTCGACATTTAGCTTAGTGTCGTTAACTCGTGTAAGCCAAGGTGTGTAAGGTTTCTCCACCATAAGGAGTTTATTGACATAGTGAAGAAAACTCTTTAGTGTGGTACTCGGGGAGTGGAGTTGGGCAAGGAAGGTGTCCTTGTAGCCGAACCACTATAAATTCGCGTGTTGTGGTTTGATCTTTCTAACTATATCTTTTCTTCATTACATTTCAATACTTTCATTACTTGATTAGAATTGCTTATATTGGTTGTCATTTGAATTCACTTGAGAACGACTCGAAAGTTTTTAATAACCTACAAAATATTTTGGTAATAAACTTTTAAAAGGACGTAAAACTATTCAACCCCCCTTCTAGTTTTCCACAATTGGTATCAAGAGCCACGTCTAGCAAGATCTTTAAAATATATTGTATTTTAAAACTTGTAACGATCTATGGAATCTGAAAAATATTTAGAAGGGCAATCTATGCAAAGACCACCACTATTTGAAAGTGATGGATTTTTATATTGGAAAAATCGATTCGAAACATATGTGAAGTCAAAAGATCTAGATCTTTGGCATGTTATTACTAATGGTGATTTTTTACCTATTCAAAATAACCCTGAAACTAAGAAAGATGAAATCGTACCTTTTGAAAAACAAAATGATGATTTAAAAAGAAAACTTGCTAAAAATAATGAAGCAAGAATGGTTATTTATAATGCGCTACCACGTAAAGAGTACGAAAGGATCTTTATGTGTGAAACCGCAAAAGAAATTTGGAACTCTTTACTAATAACTCACCAAGGTAATAGTCAAGTCAAAGATAATAAGATAGATCTACTTGTTCAACAATATGAGCAATTCACGATTCCGGAAGAGAAATCAATTGATAATGCTTTTGCTAGATTTAACACTATCATCACAAGTTTAAAAGCACTTGATGAGAATTTTTCTAGTAAGAATTTTGTTAGGAAGTTTCTTAGGGCTCTTCATCCAAAATGGCGAGCTAAAGTGACGGCTATTGAAGAATCGAAGAATTTGTCAACATTGCAACTTGATGAATTAATTGGAAATCTAAAAGTTTACGAAGTCATCATTAAGAAGGACTCCGAAATGGTCAAAGAAAAACGAGAGCAAAGCAAGTCAATCGCCTTGAAAGCTAGAAAGGAATCTAGTATCGAAGATAGCTCATCTTCCGAAAGTGATGACGAAGAATACGCCATGGCCGTAAGAGATTTCAAGAAATTCTTCAAAAGGCGAGGAAGATTCGTAAGACAACCGCATGATGAAAAGAAAACACTTCAAAAGAGTAAAGATGACAAGAACAACAAGATTGAAAGAAAGTGTTTCAAGTGTGGTGATCCAAATCACCTCATCGGAAAATGTCCAATGATGACAAGAGATCAAAATCAAATAGCTTTTGTTGGAGGTGCTTGGAGTGATAGTGATGAAGATGAGAAAGAAACGACAAAAGAAGAAAAGTGTCTTATGGCGAATACATCAAATGAGGTACGTTCCAAAACCGAATATTTTAGTGATGAAAGTTTATCATTAGATGAAAAAGATCCAGATAATGAATATAATAGGCTATGCAAATTAGGACAACTAGTAATGGCTAAAAACAAATCACTAAAATACATAAACAATCAATTGGAAAATGAAGTACTTGAACTAAAAATTAAAATACATCAACTTGAAAAAGGTAAAGAAATTTTTGAAGAATGCAAATCATGTCAAGTGCTTAAAGATGAAAACGAAATACTTAGGGAAAAAATTCGCAAACTTAATAAATTTGAAAATAGTAGTCACTCACTTAATAAAATAATAAGTGTTCAAAGAACATCCGGAGATAAAACCGGTTTAGGATTTAACTCAAATGAAGCTTCAACAAGTGAGATTAAAAATGTCAAATTCGAAAATGAACCTAACGAACAAAAACCTCTAAAATCTAATCCTAAGTATATACTTGTAAATGATAGAAAAATACCTCTTGCCAACAATGAAGAAGTAAAAGCTTTTTATAAACCGTCTTTAAAAAATGAGGTAGGATCTTCTAAATCTAAGACAAGATCTAAAACACCACCACCTAGAAAATCAAATAATTTTAAACCTAGGTTTAAAACACCTCAACCAAGAAGAAACCAAAATAGGCAAAACTATAATAACAATAGTAATCAAATGTGGAACTACTAACACAGCTACAATCCTTGGGGTATACTACCACCTTTCATGCATCCTAGTCAAATGTTAAACATGTTTGGACCAAAGAGACAATGGGGATCGAATGGCTAGATGAACATTCCTTGAGGCAATCTTGAAGTTTCTCTCAACATAGACTTTTTCAAAGTCTATATGTCATCTTGATGATTTTGAAGATTTTTTGAAGACCACCGGGTACGCCATTCTTTCATAACTCATTGCCATGCTTAGATAAATATGCTTTAGTTAATTACATTGTGTGCATAGATATAGCTTGCCTTTTTCTCTCTACTTGTTCGATCATATATATACTCTTATACTTAATGTATGAAATATATATATATATATATATATATATATATATATATATATATATATATATATATATATATATATATATATATATATATATATATATATATATATAATTGCTTGCACATAACCTAGATACGTCATTAGTTGACTTTCTAGAACTCTAGGAAATTGTTCTTTATCGAACCCTTTCCTTCCCCCCCCCCCCCTGGCGTTATTCTATTAAGTCATCTTTTAGGAGACTCATGATGATGAAGGGATATGAGTCAAGTGGACTTTTATCATGCAAGAACGCCTTCGCACGTGAACACTATGGATGAAACAAACTCCTCTCGCCGACTATATCCTATCTCCGCTACTATCTTTCAAACCTCACCCATCAACCCATCTTTCACTCACATTTATACTTATATATATATATATATATATATATATATATATATATATATATATATATATATATATATATATATATATATATATAGATATACTTATTCACAAATTCCCGAACACACCTCAAACCCTTCATCAACTTAACACTTTGATCATTTTATCCAAAATTATCAAAGGTACATTTTAATTATCGAAACGGTAATTAAAAATTGTTAAGATTTTATCATCGTGCCAATAAACGTTTACGCATTTTTGATATATTATAAATCTAATTATATACGTATAAATATTTTTGTTCCAGGAATTAATTCCACGAAATTTCGAAAATTTCAAAGGCGGCCCCCTTAAAGATTAAGGGGACCGGCTTGTTATCGAGGGCGGTCCCCTTAATGTTTAAGGGGACCGGCCATCTGACACTTCCAAATTCATTTTCCACCTTATTTCCATTCCCAAACACCCCATTTGCTCATTCATCTCTTCCCCATTGCTGCTGAGTACGAACCAAAACACCCAAAAACATCAAAATCCTCCACCATATCACCAATCCGGGGTTGTTTCGCAAAGGGCAAACATAAACCAAACATATAACAACATCTTTTGTAAGTTTTCCAACATGCATTTCATCACATTTCATTCGATTTGGTGTCTAATCAATAATTATGCATTTTATTAAAATTTATTTTAATTCGAATTTAAGTGTAATAGAAGCTAGAAATTGAACTACCAAATGCTCCCCATAGGATTAGGATGATGTATTGCAACTCAAATTTAGTATAACATATCATTTTGTCAAAATCATTAATCGCCCATAAACCCTTGTTGGATTTTTTATTTTTTTAGGCACATTGTTGATATAACTTTTAAAAACTACTTAAAACTTACTATATTACATTGTTTTAACGTCCTAAACAATCAAAACATACTTTTCAATTTGTTATAAAAAGGTTCATGAAGACAACATGGGCGTTTGGTTCATGAACAAACTATAACCATATGTAGTTATTTGAAACTTAAAACTTGTTCATAAAACTTGTTAATACTACTAAAATCAATAGACGTCATCAAGATATATAATCAATATATATATATTGATGTTTTAGGATGTTTTTATCTAGTTAAGGGAGCGTTTGGTTTATCTCGAAAATGATATTTTTGAAAAATAAAATTCGCATTTTAATCTTTTAAACAACCTTATGTTGTGTCAAACTCTTACGAAATGGAAGATATATAATCTAATATATATCTAGCCTTATTTCGAAATGAATTATTATATCATACTCTTTGATATTATATATTCTAAACGAGTTTAAAATCAAAATAAAAGGAACATTATGAAACTACTTCATTGAATATTTTTTTTTTGTCGAAGTAAAATTTCGTTCCTCATATATTGCATATAATTATATATACATATATATAACATATGCATGATAGTTGTTTTTATATTAATTATATTTTTGTTATTATATTGTTTAGGTGAAAATGCCTAAGACCATGGTTGGTGATGTATCCAAAACCAAACAATACATTTCAAATGTCTCTTCTACTCCCGGCATGTCTCCTTCAGTTGCATGTTTCTATCATCCTATTGAAAATAGAAACATTCACGAAGGACGAATTGTCGATCCATCTTTCTATGAAAATGATCAAACCGAACGAATGTCCACCAATATTCGTTTCGAATGTCTTCTCCAAATCAACGAACCAATCATTCCTCGTTTTATCCTCGATTTCTATAGCCAAGTGACGGTGCAAACCGATCCCTATGGTCATCTCCTCATTTCCTTCATGATTCAAAATCAATTCATCACTCTTACTCTTGCTCAATTTGGACAAATTCTTAGAATCCCATTCAACGGCTAAGCCATTTTCTCAAATGAATGGGATCTTTCCTCTCTTGAAAGAAATCGTCCTCAGGATGGCCCCTACTATTCTGAGATTCCTAGTCCTGAAGACATTCGTCGAATGCTTGAACTAGAACGTCGTACGACTAGTCGAGTAATCAAGTCGAAGAATGTCGATATTCATGCCAATCAAATCCTCCTCAAAGAGCTAAGCCAAGATATGAAGAAGTGGGAAGAACTCATTCGAGAGAATGCGTTTGGTACTGGTGGTCACCGTGATCATGTCACGGCAAGCATTGCCCACATGCTTTATTGTGTAATTGCTGAAGAGCAATACAATTTGGCTTATCTTTTTATCCATCGAATCATGTCCGCCAAGAATACCCCAAATGCCAATCTTCCTTACGGTATGTTCCTTACACGACTTTATCGTTATGTCATGGAACATTACCCTCATCTTCAAAGAGATTACTACGTTCAAATCCTTCCTACCTTGAACCAACTCACTCTTGTTCGTACTGGTCGTCCTCATAGTGACAAAGGAAAATCTCGTGTTCCTTTGTACTCTAGGCCTCGTGGTTCTACATCTCATCGTGATGACGATGATGATGAGGAGGAAAACACCTCACGTGTTAGTACTCCATCCCCTACGACCTTTGTTGAAGATCTTTCTGATATTGATGATACCGAGTATCAAATTCCTCTTCCTCATGAATGTACCGATGAGCTTCTCTTCACTCGTCAAACGTC
Organism: Artemisia argyi; assembly: GCA_030686995.1. NCBI lineage: Eukaryota > Viridiplantae > Streptophyta > Magnoliopsida > Asterales > Asteraceae > Artemisia > Artemisia argyi. Next base: position 20,947,740 of record CM060703.1, on the reverse strand, counting down.
TATCATCAATCGTCAACAACAAATGCATGAAGAACTTCGAGGGGGTTTCAAATCCGTTGGGAAGATGTTTAGGAAGATGCTTGGAAAGAAGAAGAAGTAGGAGATATTGACATATTGCTACTTGTTATGATTTGGTTCTATTAGACATTTGTATGACTTGTCATTTGTCCGATTTATTCGGAAATACTTGTGTTATTTGTTGTTTATCTCTTGAATGATGTTTAGACTTTAATTGTTATCATGCTACTATCTTAATGTTATGCCATGCTTATTTTCAAAATGGATTATAATATGTTTATTTGCATGAAATTTGGTTATATATATGTTTATATATCATCATTCCTAGAGTATATACTTCTAATAGAGCTTGCTGGGAAAACACACTTGAAAAATCACCAAATTTTGCAAATTTTGGGTTTCTAGTCGTCTGGGAAAACACCAGATGGGCGGCCCCCTTAATTCCCTAGGCGGTCCCCTTAATTATTAAGGGGGCCAGCATACAATTAAGGGGACCGGCCATCTGGAACTGGATTCACTGTTTTCTTTTGCATCTTGTGAACCCTTTCTCTAGTTTCAGCTACCATTTCCCATTTTAACCCAACTGATTTTGGAATCTCATTCAACTATTTCAAATATATACCTAAATCAACCATTTCCATACTATAAATTCCCTCCACAATCACCATTCTTCATCTCATCTTTCACCATCTAAATCATCATGACTCCACCAAGTACCTCACACTCCAAAGCCTCCAAGAAACCAAAACTTGTGGTCATCCCCCCAAAACAACTCTTCATTGACTTAACAAATGAAGACAACAAAACACCATCACCTCCACCCAAATGCTCATCCCCAAGTGCACCCAATGCACCATCTAAAACACCTTCCACTAATGGAACTTCCTCATCCTCCATACCCTCAACCTCATCAATCAATGACTACACCAACTCACACTTGTCACCACAAGTATCATCACCACTTCCTACACAAGAACCCATGTCCACCCATCTTACCATCTCACTTTCACCAATAACACCACTTGATGCTAATCTCTCATCTCCACCAATTACACCACCATTCTTTGCCAATCCCGTGCCTCGGAGGCAACTTGAATCCCATGGGCATACTTGTCTTTGTTGCATCCATAACCGCACGGTCATCTTTGGCCTTAGAGATGAAATTCAATATATGTTTTCATATATTGAACATTTGCTTACCAACCCACCACCACCACCAACTCCACCATCCTCTCCAATCATTCCTCCACCACAATTCTCACCCATTCCTCCATCATCACCATCATGCTCTCCTAATTAAGCATTTGATATGCTTAATAAATAAAGCCTCTACCATCCTTTTGCTTGCAAGCTCTATGAAGACCATGTACTCTTGCCATGATGATGTATTTTCCTTGTTGTTAGTTTGTGAACTAGCTTTTCTACTTGTAATCCAAATTTCTTCTTGTATGTTGTGTCTAGACACAACCTATTATTTAATATGAATGCTTTCTTTCAAACATGCTTTATTTTTTTTCTAATCACCTTATACATGTTTGCATGCATATACTTGTGCTTCTAATATTTTTTTTGCAAAGCATTCCATAGCTCGTTCTCTTGGTGCCCCCAAACGAGGGGGAGTACACATCAAGGGGGAGATATCTTCCCGTCAATTTTTAACGTTTGAAAATTGTCGGCATAACCTTTTTGATTCTACAAAAAGGGGGAGAAGTAAATATAAAATCACTAAAATACTTGTTTAAAAAAATTAATTTTTTAGTTAATGATTTTAAGTTTTGTAATCATCAAAAAGGGGGAGATTGTCGATATAAATAATGTTCAAAAAGGTTATTAATATCTCTCAATAAACCTATGTTTTGATAATCACAAAACTCAAATCAAATTAAGTCAAGATTAAGACGTAAACAAGTATTTGGTAACAAATATTTACCTCTACATCTAATATCACTTAAGGTATGCATAAACTAAGCATCTTATGCATTACATGATCAAAGGAAATTTTGTCTTAAGACATAACATCTTATAAAATGATATAAACATTTTATATATATTGGTAAATCATTTTTGGTAATGCTATATTAAACCACAAAGATATGATTTCAAATTTCCAACCAAAAATGGCAAATTTTATCCAGAAAAACTTTTCCAACGTTCAGGAGGGCGGCCCCCTTAATTTTACTAGGCGGCCCCCTTAATGATTAAGGGGACCGGCCCCTAATTAAGGGGACCGGCATGCTCTAGAATAGTAAATTCTGGCCCTATAAATATTGGATTATTTCACACATTTTTGTCACCTTTTTGCACTAAAAACTTTCTGATCCAACCTCCATTTCTTGATCTAAAATCCTTTGATCATATAATTCATAAGTCTTTGTTTCCAAGTGATCCAAAGCCTCATCCATTCAAGTGCAAGAAGAAGAACACTCCTCTACATCCATCTAATTGTAGTAGTGTTGTGAATAGCTAGTTTCATATAGTAGTTGTGGTAGATATTTGTAAAAGTGTTGTGTAAATTTGTTGATTGTAGAAACTAGGTGTGTTGTAAAGTAGTTTAGTAGTTGTGAATTAGTTGTGCATAGAAGAAGGTGTGAAGTTGTGAAGGTGTGAAAAAGGTGTGAAGCCTTGAATAAGTTGTGAAGTTGTGAAGAAGGTGTGAAGCCCTGAAGAAGTTGTGAGATTGGTTCTAGCTACGATTAGAAATCGACATTTAGCTTAGTGTCGTTAACTCGTGTAAGCCAAGGTGTGTAAGGTTTCTTCACCATAATGATTTTGTTGACATAGTGAAGAAAACTCTCGAGTGTGGTACTCGGGGAGTGGAGTAGGGCAAGGAAGGTGTCCTTGTAACCGAACCACTATAAATTCGCGTGTTGTGGTTTGATCTTTCGAACTCTATCTTTTCATCATTACATTTCAATACTTTCATTACTTGATTAGAATTGCTTATATTGGTTGTCATTTGAATTCACTTGAGAACGACTCGAAAGTTTTTAATAACCTACAAAATATTTTGGTAATAAACTTTTAAAAGGACGTAAAACTATTCAACCCCCCTTCTAGTTTTCCACAAACTACTTGTGATGGCAGTTAAATCACAATAATGAGCAAACCTAAATCTAATTGAACAAACTTGTAATCTAAAGCAATATTTTAACATACATGCACCAAATAACACTAAATAACACAGATATAAGCAATGACAACTATGATTATATAAAATGATCTTTAAATGAATTTGAGGCTTAAAAGTGAGCCTGTGAGGATCAAGAACCAAGAACCAAGAATCCTAACTCCTCCCTGAGGATCTAAACCCAAATTTCCAAAGCTTTCCTTGCTCCAATTAACCTCTGAATGCAGAATTCAAACCTAACTTACACAATTGACTTATGTTGACCAATTTTGTATTTGTGAATTTTTTTTTAGTTACACTGAATTGTAAGTTACTAGAAGCTTATACAAGCTTCCTAGGAGCTTATATGTTCTATTCTAGTCCATGATAACAACATAAGCTATCATTACACCATACTTGAGATTTTTAAGGAAAATTGGACAAAATGGAATTCAAACTGAAACACTGAAATTCATTAGTTAAAAAGATTCAAATTACATTGATATTACTTAAACAATTGATAAAAAGCTTGAAAATACACTGAGATTGATAAAATCACTTAGACGAATATTTTTTACACTAAGTTACTCTACTGCTTCTTTCACTGCTTCATTTTCTTTATATAGGGAACCTCTAGGGTTTCTTCCTCTTCTTGAACCTTTCCCACTTCCTTTTGTAGCCATTGGATGGCTTATAATGATCTCAGCCGTTGAATTGAGTTTTGGCGCCAAAATGGTCAACATACCATGAGGGTTTCCTTGTAAGAAATACGAAGCAATTAAGATTGTTTGGATGTTTGTGGGAGTTGGTGGAGGCAGGGAATGGAATGATGAGGTGGAGGAGGGGGTGGAGTATTTGGTGAGGTTTGCAGGGGTTCAAGTGGGGGAAGGAGGTGGAAAGGTCAAAGTTTGATCTGGGAGTTTTATTTGAAACAGGGGAGTATAATTTGGTTGTGGTGGGCTGGGTGAGGGAATGGGCTAGAGTAATAAGGGTGGGATTGGGCCTGGTTGTGTTTGTTTTGGGTATTGGATTAGGGTGGTTTTGGATTATGTTTAATAAGGGTCCGGTTGGTATAGTAGTAAACACAAGGACCATATTTGAAATTCTACCAAACATGAGGGGCCTGAGTTGTAATTCTGCCAAAGTATCATAAAGGACCATTCATGCAAAGTTTAATAATCCAAAAACCATTTTTGCAAATTTTTTTACTTTTCAAAATTCCTAGGGACTAATTCTGCAAATTTCCAAACTCCAGGGACCAAACATGTAAATTTTCCAAACTTTTCACCCAAAGTCCATTTTTGATAACTTTTGATTTTTTAAGGACTTGGGTTGACTTTTCTTTCAAAATAAATGCATAGGGACTATTTTTGACAAATTTTGAAACTTGGGGGACTGAAACTGCCAATATTGCAAACTTTGATCATTTTTCATTTGTTTTTGCTCATTTTGCATTTAAAACACATAAAACACAATCCCTGGGATAATTTCAGTATTTTGATGACTTTTCGATTGTTTTTGTATGTTTTGGCAGTTTAAATACGATAAAAATGATGAGTGTTTGAGCACTCATCAATCCCCCACACTAAACTATTGCTAGTCCCTAGCAATCTTTTTGGAAAACTTGATGGATTTGAAAACTCTTTACCAAAAGCCATCACTTCTGGAGTAGCCAAATGTTTTGATTCAAATAAGAACTATGGTCCACTTGATAACCATATGATTTTTAGCAAACCACCAGCTTTCAACGGTTTTGATTAGTCTTTACCAAGAGCCGTTGGCTCCTGGACTACCCAACTCTTGATGGACACAGTCGACATCTTGGTGAGCTGATTACCAATTATGGTTTTTCCACGGCCTTTACCACAACCCATAATCTTGCGGGCTAGCCAACTCATTCACTTTATGGGATATGGCGAGTTGATTTACCATACAATTTTGGGCAAATTGCAAGCCGTCAATAGATTTGAGTTATCTTTACCAAGAGCCGTTTGCTCCTGGATTAGCCAATCCCTTTGTCGGTTAGACATGGCGGACTGATAACCACAAAAATTTTGAAATAAAGTGAAAAAAAAATTTTGAAAATTTTGGCCAAAAACGGGGGTACTTGAAAGTATTTTGATAAAATTCGCTAGAATTCCCCCCCCCCTCCCCCCCCCCCCCCCCCCCCACACTTAGAAATGAATATTGTCCTCAATATTCAAAGTTCCGGCTATTATGCCGACTCTTTGAACGTAAAAAGCCAAGATTCGAATCTAAATGTGGAAACACCATATTTCACTTTATTTCTATATATACACACCTTTTTTTTTGAAACTTATATACATTTTCAAACAGCGGGGGGTTGGCCATTCCCCCACACTAAGATGGTAGAAAGTAGAAAGAAATCAGATATACGGGTGAAAACCCGTATTGTGCTATTGTTTTTGTTTATCGAGTCGCTAGCTTGACTCGATCCACGAATTCAATTGTCCTTGGGGAAAGTTTGGAGATCCGGGACAACCATGGATGGTATGTCCTCTCCAAAATAATGTTTTAAACGATGCCCATTCACTTTGAAATTTGGACCGTCATTTTGAAATAATTCGACGGTGCCATAAGGATAAACCTTAGCGATAGTGAATGGACCCGTCCATCGGGTTTTGAGCTTTCTCGAGAAGATCTTGAGTCTAGAGTTGAAAAGAAGGACTCGATCACCAACGTTAAAAACGCGGTTCTTGATTTTTGAGTCATAAATCTTCTTTGTCTTTTCTTTGTAGATCAAAGAGTTCTCGTAAGCTTGATCACGAAGTTCATTTAATTCATTCAGTTGAACTTTCCTATGATCACCCGCAGTTTTGAGGTCAAAATTGGCATGCTTGAGAGCCTAATAGGCTTTGTGCTCAAGCTCGATCGGAAGATGGCACGCTTTCCCGTACACAAGTTTGCAAGGCGTACACCCAATGGGTGTTTTGTAAGCCGTACGGAAAGCCCAAAGTGTATCATCTAATTTATCCGACCACGATGCACGATTTTCACCTACAGTTCTTTCCAAAATTCTCTTAATTCCTCGATTGGAAACTTCTACTTGTCCACTTGTTTGTGGGTGGTACGCAGTAGAAAGACAGTGAGTTACACCATACTTTTGCATGACTTTGTCGAATTTGTCATTACAAAAATGCGTACCACGATCACTGATAATAGCATGTGGAGTTCCAAATCGAGCGAAAAGAGCTTTCAAGAATTTTACAACAACTCGGGCATCATTAGTGAGTAAAGCTTTCGCTTCAACCCATTTTAACAAATAGTCAACTGCCACGAGTATGTATTTGTTGCCATGAGAAGATGGAAATGGCCCCATAAAATCGATGCCCCAAACGTCAAAGATTTCACAAACTTTAATTGCATTTTGAGGCATTTCGTTCTTTTGTGAAATATTCCCGTGACGTTGACAAGCGTCACAGGATTTGACTAATTCCTGGGCATCCTTGTAAATCGAGGGCCAATAAAAGCCGGAATCAAACACCTTTTTGGCGGTGTAGTTTGGATTGTCGTGGCCCCCCATGGGACCAGCATGGCAAGCCTTAAGAATTTCAGCGGCTTCTTTGCCATAAACACACCGCCGGATGACTTGATCCGCACAGATTTTGAAAAGATAGGGGTCGTCCCAGAAATAATGTTTCACATCCTTAAAGAATTTGTTTTTCTGTTGGGACGAAATCCCTTTCACCACAAAATTACCCGCAAGGTAGTTTGCAAAGTCGGCAAACCATGGGGTAATAGAATCTCCACGAAAGGTAACCGCATTGAGTGTCTCGAGAGGGAATGTTTCATTAATTTCTTTCCTCTCGAAGACATCTTGGTGGGGGTTTTCCAATCAGGAGAGATGATCAGCAGCTAGGTTCTCAGCTCCTTTTTTATCATGAATAATGATATCAAATTCCTGTAGGAGAAGAACCCAACGGCGTAGTCTCGGCTTTGCATCTTGTTTTGCAAAAAGGTACTTCAAAGCCGAGTGATCCGTATACACTATGCTTTTGGTCAGTATCAAGTATGGCCGGAATTTTTCAAAAGCATACACCACAATTATTAATTCTTTTTTAGTGGTGGTGTAATGACTTTGAGCCTCGGTCATAGTTTTGCTGGCATAGTGTATAGGCTGAAAATGTTTTGTTTTTCGTTGCCCCAAGACTGCCCCTATCGCATAATCACTAGCATCACACGTGAGCTCGAAGGGCAAGTCCCAATCGGGGGCAACAAGAATCGGTGCCTTAGTAAGCTTTTTCTTTAATGTTTCAAAAGCTTCGATGCACTCGGGGGAGACGATAAAAGGAACATCCTTTTCGAGGAGATGGGTCATAGGCCGGGCGATTTTAGAAAAATCTTGAATAAACCTACGATAGAAAGCGGCATGACCCAAAAAGCTCCTAACACCTTTGATAGTAGTGGGATGAGGTAATTTTGCAATGACATCCACTTTGGCTTTGTCAACCTCAATCCCGTTCTTTGAAATTTTATGGCCGAGGACAATGCCCTCTATGACCATAAAGTGACTCTTCTCCCAATTTAGACATAACTTTGTGTCTTCTCAACTTTTAGCATGTTCTCTAAATGGGAGATACATGATTGAAACGAATCCCCAATGACTGAAAAATCGTCCATAAAGACCTCCATAGTTTTCCTGATCATGTCGGAAAATATGGCCATCATACATCTTTGAAACGTGCCCGGAGCATTACATAAGCCAAATGGCATACGTTTATACGCAAAAGTTCCATAGGGGCACGTGAAAGTCGTCTTTTCCTGATCTTGCGGATCAATGGGAATCTGAAAGTAACCCGAGAAACCATCGAGGAAGCAATAGTACTCATTCCCCGCTAATCTCTCGAGCATCTGATCCATAAAGGGCAGAGGAAAATGATCTTTGCGGGTAGCGTCATTTAACTTGCGTTAGTCAATGCAGACACGCCATCCCGTAACTAAACGAGTTGGAATCAACTCATTCTCCTCATTTGTGACAACAGTAATACCACCCTTTTTTGGAACACAATGAATTGGGCTAACCCAAGGACTGTCCGAGATAGGGTAAATCAATCCGGCATCAAGAAGTTTTAAAACCTCTTGCTTGATTACCTCATGAATTTTTGGATTCACCCTTCTTTGTTGTTGCACTGCAGGTTTGAAGTCATCCTCCATTAAAATCTTTTGAGTACAAAATTCAGGGTCAATGCCCTTGACGTCGGAGAGTCGCCAAGCAATTGCTTGTTTATGAGACTTCAAAACCTTTATGAGAGCAGCCTTTTCCTCAACACTTAAGTCTTTAGCAATTATGACGGGTAATTTATCATCACCCTCCAGAAATGCATATTCAAGATGAGGCGGCAAGTCCTTAAGTTCAACCTCAGGGAAGTCATCAGTTTTCTCAACATTTTTGACTTCCTCTTTATGAAGTGTTTGTGGTAGAACAGGAAGAGGAGAGGGATCTTCGTTTAAAAATTTCTCAAGTAGGAGAATATCCCTCTCGGGGTCAATCTCTTGGTTATCAATTCCATCGGGAATCGAATCACTTTTGAGAAAGGCCTCAATTTCTTCTAAGATGAAGTCACTTCCTTCAAACGTAGTGAGGGAAGGAGAAGAATTGGCTATGATGAGATGAGAAGATTGAGTGAGTTTTTTACTCGAAGAATCATCAATGAAACCTAAAATCTCTTGAGCATACTCCTCAGCAGCAACATCGATGACATCTATTTGATTCACCGATTCACAGTAATAGTTGGAGGAATATCTCGAGGTTTGATTTAGGTTGAAGGTAATGACTTCCGTTCCAACACCCAATGTGATCTCATGCTCAAATACATCGATAAGAGCACGCCCAGTTCTTAGAAATCCCCTTCCAAGAATGAGAGGGACCCTAGAATCGGCATCAAAGTCAACAATCACAAAATCTGCCAGAAAATGGAACTTTCCCACTTTAACGAATATGTCCTCGGCAATGCCAAGAGGACGAGAAATCGAACGATCGGCAAGCTCTAAAGTCATGCACGTGGGAGTAAGTTCGGGAAGAAAGAGTTTCTTCCACACAGAATATGGCATTAGGTTAATGCTAGCACCTAGATCGGCCAAGGCGAAGCATTCAACCATACCCGGAAAAGTACAGGGAATGAGAAATTTCCCGGGGTCTCTAAGCTTTTTAGGAAGCTTTTTCAAAAGAACTGCTGAGCAGTTCTCATTCAGAGGAGTTCTTGCCATCTCAAAGAGTTTTTCCTTATTACTTAATAGATTTTTGATTGTCGATGCAAACTTGGGCATCAAGAGAATAGCATCCGTGAAACTGATATCAAAGTGAAAATCTTGGAAGATTTGGAAAAATTTATCCATTCGGTGATTAGCCTTTTCGCGGAGCTTTTGTTCACTGAGACGTGATGGATAAGGAATAGAAGTTTTGGATTTAGGGTTGTCCACTGGAGTTTCTGGTGGTTCAAAGACAACTCCAGGCTTACATCTGGTTTCAGGAATAACCTGAGGTTGGTTGTGTGTTGTACTTCATGGGCTAGGAGTTTGTACCGTGTCCTTTGTCACCTCAGGTTCACGTTTCACTACCTTTGGAGGAGAGGAAAAAGAGGTAGTAGGAATCATGGGTTCATCATATGAAGCACCACTTCGTGTTGTGATCGCCTTAGCATCGCCCCTCGGGTTAGCGATCGTGTTGCTCGGTAAAGTAGTACCTGAGCCCGAGGGTCGATCATTTAAAGACTTCTTGATATCAGAAATCTAACTGACCAGCAACTTGTTCAACTCTTCTTGGGACTTCATGAATTGCTATAACAACTCGTCAGATGAAGGCCCGGTTAGAACAATGGCTTGATTCGGATTAGGAATATTTGGAGCTCGATTGTTCAGATTGGGACCTTGATTTTGAAAATTACCCTGATTAGGGTTGTTGTTTCCATGAAAATATCCCGGATCGAAATTACCCTGACCTTGGTTTCGATTAAAGTTTCCTTGATGTTGGAAACCTTGATTTTGGAAACCTTGGTTTTGATTGTGAAAACCATGACCCTGATTGAAGTTACCTTGGTTTTGAAAACCTTGGTTCGCTCTATTTTGATTTTGGCCACGGTTTTGGACATTTTGGTTTTGAGTAAAACCAGGAGGTCTAGGATAATGATGATGAGGACGATAGCTAGGGTCCATAGGAGGGCGATATTGATTGCCTCCGTGATTTTGGGACCCGGATACAGCATGAGCTTCATATAGAGTACCATCAGTAGCTGTGCAATTGTAGTAGGCATGCGGCCCACCACAAGTCACACAGACTTCCACTTTTTTAACCTCAGCAGGTGAAGGATGTTGTGGAAATGAAACTTTCTTTGTTTGGGCGAGAACCAAAGCTTGGATAGCTTCAGTGAGCTTGTCAATCTTATCATCTGTGCTAGATTGACTCACAGAAGGTGAAGTGGAAGGACCCGCATTTTGGGACCCGGATACAGCATGAGCTTCATATAGAGTACCATCAGTAGCTGTGCAATTGTAGTAGGCATGCGGCCCACCACAAGTCACATAGACTTCCACTTTTTTAACCTCAGCAGGTGAAGGATGTTGTGGAAATGAAACTTTCTTTGTTTGGGCGAGAACCAAAGCTTGGATAGCTTCAGTGAGCTTGTCAATCTTATCATCTATGCTAGATTGACTCACAAAAGGTGAAGTGGAAGGACCCGCATTGATTTGAGAAACAATCGGTTTGCTTCGTGTAGAGCGGACCTTGGACTTGTTTTCTACGATTTGCAAAGCTTCTTTTGTGGTTCTACTCAAGAAATTACCTCCCGCGAAGGCATTAAGAGAATCCTGATCAGCTTGGCTCATGCCATTGTAAAAAGTATTGAGTTGCATCAACTCAGAGAAACCATGATGTGGACACTTGCGAAGTAATTCTTTGAAACGATCCCACGCTTCACCAAAAGATTCATCATATTTCTGACTGAACTTGGTGATTTCGTTCTTAAGACTCGTGGTCTTGGAAGGTGGGAATAATTCATTCACAAATTTTTGACAAGATATTCCCATGTCTCAATAGATCGTGGAGGTTGTTTTTCAAGCCAAATCCGGGCTTGTCCCTCCAGGGAGAATGGGAAGAGAAGAAGTTTTATTGCTTCACAATGGACATTCTTGTACTTGATGGTCGATGTGATTTTATTGAACCATCAATTGTGAGCATGAGGATCGTCCCTCTCCAAACCGTAGAATTGACTTGAGGTTACAAGATTGAGTAACCCGGTTTTGAGGTCAAAATTATCAGCCACGATGGCTGGAACAACAATGGCATCTTCGTAACCCTCGATGGGTGCTTGGAGAAGCTCACACATGGGGCGGTCTTCCGCCATGGTGACAGTGGGTGTGGCAACAGTACGGATCTCAGATCCGACTGTTGGTGCTGAACGTCTACGAGGTCTTCGAGGTTTCCGAACAAGCTCACGTAATGGGCTCGTGGACCTTGAAGAACGAGTGCGCATGCACTAGACATAAAACCAATTAAAACAAAATCGAGGCAAATCTACAGTGAACTTAAACCAATAATCACAAGCAAGTGGCTTCTTTAAGAAAGGTACACCACTCACAGGGATACAAAGGCAAGTTTTAAATCTTTGGTTTGGGAACTTATTATGTTCACACCCCCAGTTGGTAGGTGTTCTGTCTTGGTTTGCAACGGTTGGTTTTTATGTATTTATTATTATTCACAAGAAAAGACGGATGTTTTTGTGTTTTGTGCATAGGTTTAAAAACTTTTGGACAATATTATTGGTGTCGTTTCGTTTACCAAAATCGTATTTCTTTAAGAATCACCTTAAAAGAAACACAATATAGAAAACGTAATGATCTGTTTTGTTGTTTTTTTTTAACACTTTAGGAAAAGTGTTAATGACTTTTTTATGTTTTGATTTAAAATTTACAAAAGTGATGGTATTTGTACAGTGACTGAAGTGAAATAACACTAATCTCAAATGACGCTATAGAAATGCGCACACCTCCCCGGCAGCGGCGCCAAATTTTGATTGGCTCAGAACAGTCAACCTAAATTGACCAAGTATATGGTCAACAAAGTCAAACTACCTAGACCAATGCTTCCGGGTAATATAGAGTATCACCAGGTCGTTATGTCCCGACGAAGTGTGGATTGTGCTTTAGCGTACTTGTGATCGGGTGATTATTCACAGAAAAGGGTTGTGACAAGAATTATTTGGAAATTATAAATAGAAATAGCTTAGGAAAGCTATGTGAATGATTACTGGAATTGAGATTAGGGAGAATCGATTTAAAACCTAAAAACGTACGTTTTAACCACAAGCGTATACTGACGTACGAGAAAGAAAGTACAACTGATGAACTGAAAAGGCTATGAGCGTGAAATTATTATTTTTACAATCCTAATAAATAAAGGAAACTTTAAGAAAAAGAAAATTTATTTTTACACTATTTAATTATTAATTATTAATTATTAATTAATTACTAATTATCTATTTATTAACTAATTATATTAATTTAAATTACTAAAAATTACTAAAAAGACTTAGATAATTAAAAAGATTTTTATAAATCTAATTAACCATCACAGGAATCTAAAAAATTATAAAAAGTTAATTTTATGTATTTTTAAACTAATTTACTAATTATTAATCTAATTATTAATTAATTACCAATTAAACTAATTATATTATAAAAAATACAAAATGAACATTAGAAATTCTAGAAAAATTTATAAAAATGTTTTAACTTATATAAAAGCTAGAAAAATTATAAAAAATAGGTGTTACTTAATAAAATATAATTATCCTATTTAATTACTTAATATTAATTAATAATTAATTAAACTAAAATTAATTCTAAAAACCATTAAAAGACAAAAGAAAAATCTGGAAAAATTTCTAAAATTACTTTAATATAAAAGAGACTTAATAAAAATATAAAAATGCTATATTGCTTATAAATAAGCTAAAAAGAAAATTAAAATGATAATTTCTATTAAATAGAAGCTATCACTATAATTAAAATTGGTTTTTTGTGTTTTTTCTTTTTCCAAACTAATTTTACACTAAAAATTAACACTTTTTACAAAAACACTTTTTATGTAAACCAGAAATAAGCACTTTGAGTGCTTTATTTGTCCAACAGTTGACTTTCTTTTACCATACAAGGATTTTAGCTCAAATGGAGTTATGTGGGGTCCACAATGATTAATTTTGGTTCCTCTGAGTTACTTGAACATTTTTAAGCAAGAGCTATTCAAATAAGTTGGCTGAATAAGCCAAGAATCCACAATAAGCAATTGCTTATTTGGATTCTGAGACAGAAGTGGGACAGAATTTGAGGGCAATTCCAAGTGGGGTCCACAAGGTCTAAGGTCAAAGGAATGGTCAACTCTAGAAGAGTACCAGGAGGGGGGTTGGGAAAACCCAAAAATGGACTGTGGGACCCACTGGGGTGGCCACAATCAACCACCAAAGGTGGTGGTGTGCTGAGGGTCTGAATGCACAGGGCAAGGGCTTGACCTGCAGGTGTGTTTCAGGGGCAAAAAGGTCCACCAAATAAATTCACAAAAATGTAACAATTATGGAAATCTCAAGTTCTACTGGTAAATTGTACATCAAAGAAGTTTCAAACCTCAAAACCAAACACAAAAAATCAGGAAAATTCATGCAAGAAATGGATTTTTCTGAAAAGGAGCACTTTTGACTTATTGAAAATTGATGCAAGTTTGACTATAGTGAGTTTTGATTGATCACAGATGACTACTTGATGTTTTTTAAGCCTAATGTTAACCACATCTACTAAGCTAAACTAATTTTGAGTTGATTCAAAAGATTTAAGCAACCAAATCACAACAGTTAAGCTGTTGTGATTTAAACTTTGTGATTTTGACTTTTTTCCTAAATGACCACTGTATTTATGCAAGTTTTAATCTACTAAAGACCTAAGTGACTGAAGTGAACCAACAATTACAATAAATGATAGCTTGAGCAAAGGTAACAAGCTTAAGCCAAACACCCCTTTACAAAACCAAATTTTCAATTTTCAAAGCTTCTCAATGTTTCATGCCATGATACTGAATCCTAGGTCCATACATGATATACTGAGATGAAATGAGTACTTAAATGCTTATAATAACAACAAGAATTACATGAATCAAAAAACTACTTGTGATGGCAGTTAAATCACAATAATGAGCAAACCTAAATCTAATTGAACAAACTTGTAATCTAAAGCAACATTTTAACATACATACACCAAATAACACTAAATAACACAGAGATAAGCAATGACAACTATGATTATATAAAATGATCTTTAAATGAATTTGAGGCTTACAAGTGAGCCTGTGAGGATCAAGAACCAAGAACCAAGAATCCTAACTCCTCCCTGAGGATCTAAACCCAAATTTCCAAAGCTTTCCTTGCTCCAATTCACCTCTGAACAGTTGACTTATGTTGACCAATTTTGTATTTGTGAATTTTTTTTTAGCTACATTGAATTGTAAGTTACTAGAAGCTTATACAAGCTTCCTGGGAGCTTATATGTTCTATTCTAGTCCATGATAACAACATAAGCTATCATTACACCATACTTGAGATTTTTAAGGAAAATTGGACAAAATGGAATTCAAACTGAAACACTGAAATTCATTAGTTAAAAAGATTCAAATGACATTGATATTACTTAAACAATTGATAAAAAAAAACTTGAAAATACACTGAGATTGATAAAATCACTTAAACGAATATTTTTTACACTAAGTTACTCTACTGCTTCTTTCACTGCTTCATTTTCTTTATATAGGGAACCTCTAGGGTTTCTTCCTCTTCTTGAACCTTTCCCACTTCCTTTTGTAGCCATTGGATGGCTTATAATGATCTCAGCCGTTGAATTGAGTTTTGGCGCCAAAATGGTCAACGTACCATGTGGGTTTCCTTGTAAGAAATGCGAAGCAATTACGATTGTTTGGATGCTTGTGGGAGTTGCGGGAGGCAGGGAGTGGGATGCTGAGGTGGAGGAGGGGGTGCAGTATTTGGTGGGTTTGTAGGGGTTCAAGTGGGGGAAGGAGGTGGAAAGGTCAAAGTTTGACCTGGGAGTTTTATTTGAAACGGGGGAGTATATTTTGGTGGTGGTTGGCTGGGTGAGGGAATGGGCTGGAGTAATAAGGGTGGGTGATTGGGCCTGGTTGTGTTTGTTTTGGGTATTGGATTAGGGTGGTTTTGGATTATGTTTAATAAGGGTCCGGTTGGTATAGTAGTAAACGCAAGGACCATATTTGAAATTCTACCAAACATGAGGGGCCTGAGTTGTAATTCTGCCAAAGTATCATAAAGGACCATTTTTGCAAATTTTTTTACTTTTCAAAATTCCCAAGGACTATTTCTGCAAATTTCCAAACTCCAGGGACCAAACATGTAAATTTTCCAAACTTTTCACCTAAAGTCCATTTTTGATAACTTTTGACTTTTTAAGGACTTGGGTTGACTTTTCTTTCAAAATAAATACATAAGGACTATTTTTGACAAATTTTGAAACTTGGGGGACTGAAACTGCCAATATTGCAAACTTTGATAATTTTTCATTTGTTTTTGCTCATTTTGCATTTAAAACACATAAAACACAATCCCTGGGATAATTTTAGTATTTTGATGACTTTTCGATTGTTTCTGTATGTTTTGGCAGTTTAAATATGATAAAAATGATGAGTGTTTAAGCACTCATCAAGTAGTCCTTAAGGCGCTTAGGAATGGGAGTTGCGGAGGTACTCATACCATTTTTGGATTAGGAGCTAGGGGTTGTAAGGTGATTTTCTGAATTTTCTTCAGAAAGGGGTGCATCAAAATCGATGGCTATGCTGGATGGTTCAGGTGTTGAGAGAGATCGTCTTAGCCTACGCATTTCCCTATCAGGTTCTGCATAGGGCAAAACAAGGTCTCTAGTGGAACTACGACTCCTAGTGACTCTAAGGTTAGAGAGTTCGTCAGTTGCCATGATGGCGAATGGTGGAGATTATGAACAAAGACACGAAGAAATAAGATAGACTAAAGAAAACCTAAAAATAAAATAAAATCTTACTAGAAAGGAATCTAGCAAGTAGACCTAATAAAAAGAGACTCTAACCTAGACAATAACTATTCCCCGGGCTGCGGCGCCAAAAACTTGATGCGTGGGAATTGCACCAAGCTTTACCTCTCGAGGGATCTCGAGAAGCTTACAACCCCCAACAGGCAGTGTACCTGATCGTTGTAGTATAGTATAGTGACAAGTACCGGGGGATTGATCGTTCAACTCAGGAATAGTGTCCCTAGGATTAGAAAGCCTAAAAACTAGGTCTAGAGGTGAGGGATGATTCTTTTTGTATTTTTATATTTTATGAAAAGCAAGTAAAATCTCGGTTTTGGAAGAGTGGGCGGAATTAGTTGCTAGTCAACTAACCCAATAACTAAGATGCAATCAAAATAAAATAACAGAAATGTAAATAAAGCTAATTAAACTAGTGGTGTGAACAGTCAATGGGAGAATTGTTTTTACTTAGATTTCGATATCTTTTGCAGGTTAATTGTTTGTTACAGTTGCATGGATGACGGGTTATATTCCTTAATACAAATTGTGGGGTGGCGTACGTACTTCCCCAACTCTATAAGCTCCTACTTCACTCCTATGTCGAGCCTGCAAGAAGCTCCTAACATGGGATCACTAGAATTCGCTCATGCATTAAATACAACCATAAAAACCTAGTACGCATTGGTTCATGTTTCTTAAGACGTTCAAGCAAGTTACACAATGGAGATCTGCCAGTTTTCTTAAGCCTAACATCGAAATCATTCATCCATTACAACTATAAACAAGCAATCAACCTATAATCAACATCTAGGTTTCATTACATCTAAGCAAACACACAAAAGATCTATCCTAGCATGTAAAAATCAAGACAAGCTTAAGGTATATTCAAACAACACATAGACATATTGAATGAATTGAAAGAATACTTATCTCAATTGAACATGAAAGGTTTCAAGGGGTGAAAATCCTTGAAAATACTGTAAAAGTCGTGTTAGTGTTTATTAAGTTCGACCCTAAAATTCTCCTCTCCTTTAGAATGAAAATAACAAAGAGTATATATAGATTTCCTAAGGTGACGGCGTCAAGAAGAAAGTTCTGACGCCGTCAACCCGCCGCCAATAATATTCTCGGAATGCCTAGATCCAGATCTGACGCCGTCATGTGTATTGCTGCTCTGGGCCGTCACCACTTTTACTCTTGACGGCCTTGATTTGACGCCGTCAGGTACTGTTCCCAGCAAGGAAAATTGAGACTTTGCCGTTTTCTTCACTTTTATGCTCCAAAAACGTCCAAAATGCTTCCTTTTCTAGAATTCACTCCCAAAGTACCTAAAATCACAAAAGGAACGATTTAGGGCAATAATTGATCAAATAAATTCCGATTCCGGCTTAAATGACCCCCTAAAAACGGATCATTTTTTGCCTCATCACTATCCGTCTTCCGTTTAGCAGTCATCACAATACTTTCACTGCAATGTTTAATACTTTTCTTGAAATTCTTAATCTTAGCTCTTAACACCTCAACATTACCTTTATTCACAAACTTCTCCATTTTCTTCTTGTAGTATTCCATTAGATCACTAGGCCAATTCCTCTTTTCTTCCATACCAATAACCAATCCCTTCAAGCACACTTCATCAATTCTATCCTTTATAGCTTCCCATTCCAAATTCTTCTCCATTTGAGAGCATCTGCCAAGGACGAATACTTATTAGCAGACTTAGCAATAGCCTCATTACCCTTAGCATTATCATCACCTCTCATTATACCCTTCCCATTATTACTTACACTAGATACCTTACCACTTTCCTTCTTAACTTCACTCGGTTTTTTGACCGGATCATATTGAGTTTGAGCATACCTATTAACTCTTTGATTACCACTTCCCCTGCCCAGCATACTACCTCTACCCCTGCCACTATATCCACCCCTGCTATTTGAACTCTCACCCACAAAAAACCTCTGCTCACCATAACTATTATTCACACCATCATTCCTAGGAAACCTTCTATAGTTCACAGATTGCCATTCATTACCACTACTATTAGACTTCATATCATTCACCTGCTTAGAAGCATTAACCTCATCCCTAATAACCTTCTCAGCATCATTTATAGGCCTCTTAGAACACCTCTCAAATGCATGACCAAAGACTTTACAATGAGCACAAATCGGCGGCTTCCATGGGTATTCAACCTTAAGCTCTATTGACTTTCCTAGTGACTTGTAACAAACTGCAACATTGTCAACAATCCCACTAGATGCTTCAATCTCAATTAACACTCTAGCAAACCCTGCTCTACCATATCCATTCTCACACATCTCAGTAGTAATCCTATCCATAATAATAGGATTACCAATACTACTTGCTATTCTACTTATTCCCTCTGAATTCCAAGCCTCCAATGGAACATTCATAATCTTCACCCAAATAGGAACTTTTGTAGGCTCTGGTTTATCCATACAACTACCCGCCTCCCACTTCTGAATAAACAAAGGTTTACCACAAAGTGATAACTCCTCCACATTCTTCTAAGATGCCTCGAAATTTCCCAATGAGGCATTTTCATCCCCACAAAATATCCAACTAATGTCATCCCCCATTTTTTACTACCCTCTTCTACAACTGGATCTAAATCAACAAACTTCTTCCCGTATTCATTAACAATAATTGGATACATCTTCAACTTGTTATTAAGACTCCCATTCTTACCCTGTAAAGCCTTAGCAAAAGACCTACTTCTATCAGTAGCAGTATTGTCTTCCATTCTAACATCATTCTTCCCACCACCATTATCAACTTCCATATTCCCATTATTACCCAAATTACTAGTCTCTTTAGCACCACTACCCAATGATGGCCACTTCTCAACCTTATTAAACGAAAACTCAGCATCCACCTTACTTCCTCCATCACTTAATACCTCACCTCTCTTCAAAATCCTAGGGCTACTACCAGGCTTAACACTAGCATTTTGAGCAGAATTATTACTAGTAGTTTTAGAAACATTACCCAACTTCTCACATGCAATATTACCCATATTGTAATCACTAGACTCATAATCAACAGATTGATTAACATGACCCCTAGCATTAGACACAAAATTACTAGAAGTCACATTAGAATTGCTATTAACCTTACCTTCACCAATATCATCATGAAATTCCCTCTCCGAGACTGAATCACAACAACTCCTAGAATCAAGAGAGTAAGCATCAACACTCGAAGCTACATCCCCATCAAACTCATCCTCAGCAACAACACTACCCTCACCAAACTCAACCCCATCCATACCATCAACAGATTTACTCCCTTTCTTTCCTAGCTTCCCAGGATTCTTCTTAAAACTAACAGACTTCGCAGCACCCCTAGCTAGCCTAGCCTTATTCTTCAAAGCACTATTCTGACTTCTAGACGATTTCCTTTGACTCGTGATGTCATCTAGTTCCTTAGGGGGAGGAACCAAATTAGGGTTCAAATCATCATGATTACCCATGGTTGGAAAATTGTTATCAGAAGATGGATTCATCGATTAATAACATACTGTGGAAAACTAGAAGGGGGGGTTGAATAGTTTTCCCCTCTTTTTCATTTTATAAAAACTTTGTTTCAAAATTTTGATTCGAATTTATTCAATTGTTTGTTTGGAAAACCTTTAATTAGAGTTTAGTATAAAAACACCATATAATCAATATGATCAATTATATACGTAAGCTTAAAAAGCTTAGTTTTATGAATGGAGCTTTGGTCGGTCTTTGTGTGAATACGTTTTCCTTTTAAAATCTTAAAACGTTTTGTATCAAATTATCTATCAAGTTAAACTTAATATGAGAAGTGTGAATAATAATCTATTTGACCATATCATATAATTATACACACAATCACAATATTAACTTCTATGTACAACACAATCAATCATCACAACTATATAAGCAACAACTAAGACATATAGGCAAGCATAGATGTAAAGCGATAAATGCAAGAATAAATGAAAAGAGATAAGAGAAAGGAAATGCAAACCGGACACGATGATTTATAGTGGTTCAGCTACAAGGACAACTTCCTTGCCCTACTCCACTCCCCGAGTCACGTACTCGAGAGTTTTCTTCACAACTAAACAAGCTCCCTTTTGGCGGAGAAAATCGTACACAACTTTTTCTTACACCATTTAACGACACTAAGCTAAATGTCGAGTTCTAATAGTAGCTAGAACCAATCTCACAACACTACTTCGATCACTGCACAACTTCTACACGACTTCACGACTTCTTCATGGCTTCACGACTTCACGACTTCTTCACTACTCCACAACTTCTTCTATACTCCACTACATATTCACGCATCTACTTCTTCACAACTTCATGACTTCTCCACACTACTACTTCTTCCCACTACTTCTTACTCACTCATAAACTCACTACTAAGTAAGATCATCTTGATCTACTTATTACATATACATAACTCACAACATTACATAAACACTAACTAGATCTTAATATATCATTGGCTTTATGATAGGGAAGTTTCTTCTTTTGCACTTTGAGTGGTAAAGGATTGGATCACTTGAAACAAAGACTTATAATCTTATGATCAAAGGATTTAGAAGGATGTTTTGAAGGGATTGTGTTGATATAAATAATTGACTAAAAACATTATTCATATCTTTCGATATCTCTAAGTTTTGATAATCACAAAACGAAAACTCATCAAACCAAAGTTTATGACGTAAACAAGTATTTAGTAGTAAATACTCACTTTCACCATTTAATCACTTAAGGTATGAATAAACAAAGTGATTAGTGCATTATAAGATCAAAGGAAATCTTGTCTTAAGAACATAACATTTTATAAAATGTTTTTAACATTTTATACATATTTGTAAATCATTCTTGGTATAGCTTTATTAAACCACAAAAATGTGATTTCAAATTTCCAACCAAAAAGGGCAAATTTTATCCAGAAAAACTTTTCAAACGTTCAGGAGGGCGGCCCCCTTAATTTTACTAGGCGGCCCCCTTAATCATTAAGGGGACCGGCCTATAATTAAGGGGACCGGTACGCTCCCGAACAGTATTTTCTGGCCCTATAAATATTGGATCATTCCACATATTTTTCTCACCTTTTTGCACCAGAAACTTTCTGATCTAAACATCCATTTCCTTTCTCTAAAAATCCTTTGATCTTACATACTTTGATCTTTGTTTCAAAGTGATTCAAGCCTCAACATTCAAAGTGCAAAGAGAAGAATACTTCTATTAGAAGTATTACAACTTAGTATCATCTTGCTATCTAAGTTGCTTGTTTATATTTTCTTGTAAATCTTTCATTCTTTGGTGAATAAGGTGTATGTATTAGTTAGCTAGATTTAGTTGAAGAATCTAGAATTGTTGTAAGTGTAAAGTGGAACTTGAAGTGAAGAAGAAGGGTTAGATAGTATTGGTGATAGAAGATTGTAGCAATAGGGACTTGTTGTGAAGACATTGAGGGTTCCAAGTGAAGAAGACTAGAAGACATTAGTAGATTGAAGTTGTGAAGACATTAGTGGCTTGAAGGTGTAAAGACATTAGTGGCTTGAAGGTGTCAAGACATTAGTGGCTTAAAGGTGTGAAGACATTAGTGACTTGAAGGTGTCAAGACATTAGTGGCTTAAAGGTGTCAAGACATTAGTGACTTGAAGGTGTCAAGACATTAGTGGCTTAAAGGTGTGAAGACATTAGTGACTTGAAGGTGTCAAGACATTAGTGCATAGAAGAAGGTGTGAAGATTGACAAGGTGTGAAGACGGTGTGAAGTCTTGAAAAAAGGTGTGAAGGTGTGATTAAGGTGTGAAGATCACGTGGTGTGATATTTGGTGTGAGATTGGTTCTAGCTACGATTAGAACTCGACATCTTGCTTTGTGTCGTTAATTGGTGTAAGCATTTGGTGTGTACGGTTTTCTCCGCCATAAGGGAGGTTATTGACTTAGTGAAGAAAACTCTCGAGTTCGGTGCTCGGGGAGTGGAGTAGGGCAAGGAAGGTGTCCTTGTAGCCGAACCACTATAAATCCTTTGTCTCTCGGTTTGATCTTTCCATCTCTCACTCTTTGCTTGCTTACTTACTAGCTTTTCATATATTGTTAATATTGTGTGTTGTGCATATATTGATTTTACATAAAGATCAAGTATAAACAATTACTAAGACACATATATCTATATTAGTACAAACTTGTAATTAAGTGAGATATATGAAATTATAATTTCTATTCAACACTTTAAATAAGTAGTGTATATATGATATATGTGAATTAGTTTGTATCTATACTTTAGCTTCAAAGGTTTTTACAATTACCATCAATTCTTTGAAAAATAAATTCTTATTAAACGAAAAAGACGAAAAACTATTCAACCCCCCCCCCCTTCTAGTTTTCCACAATTGGTATCAGAGCCACGTCTAGCAAGATTTTTAAAATAGATTGTATTTTAAAACTTGCAACGATCGATGGAATTTGAAAAATATGAAGAAGGGAAATTTGCACAACAACCACCTGTATTTGAAAATGATCATTTTCTTGAGTGGAAAAATAAATTTGAAAATTATGTGAGATCAATAGATCTTGATCTTTGGCATATCATTTCAATTGGTGATCTTAAACCAACCAAAATAGATTTTGAAAATCAAAATAATAATCTTCAAACTAAAATTGATAAAAACACTAAAGCCAAATTACTTATTTTCAAAACTCTACCAAAAGTTAAATATGAAAGATTATTTCGTTGTAAAACGGCAAATGATATTTGGAAATGTCTTTTAAAGATTCACCAAGAAGAATGTAAAACCAAAGATGATAAACTTGATATTGCACAAGAAATAGTTAATCTAGAAAATGTAGTAAATAAATATTTAGTTGAAATAAACACATGTACTACTAGTTCAAATGTGATCATTGAAGGTATCTACAACGAAGAATACATGAGCCAAATCCGAAGAAAGAGCGTGAATAAATCATGGTGCAACAAGTGCAAAGAAGACGATGATAATATGGCTTATGAGAATATTCAAACAAATGAGAACACAAGTATTGATGGCAAGAACTACATGTTTCTAGATCCAAGTGAAACTACAAACAAAACATGGAGCGACATGGAAGATGGAATTGATCACCGTATAGCATGTGAGGAATGTACAACTACAAAGAAGGTACAATCCAAAACTAAACATTTTTGCTATGATCAATTTATATTAGAATTTTTAAAAATGGAAAACAACTTCAAACATTTTTTCAACATTGACTCAAAAATTATTTTTAAGAATGAATTTTCAACATCCGCTGAAAACAACTTTGAAAAAGAAATCATTTTAGAAGATAAAATGTCTAGACATAAAAGTAATATTGAAATCGATCTTGAATGTAAAAAATGTCGAGACTACAAACATGAAATTAAAATTGAAAATGAAAAAGCAAAAACATTGGCAAAATTCGAAAATAGCTCTAAATCTTTAAAATATCTTCTCGACATTCAAAAGCCATTTTATGATAAAACCGGGTTAAGATTTATCGTAAATTGTAACACCCCCAAAATACCGCAGCGGAAGACTGTGTCATAGGGGTGCTACTTCATAATACAAAGTATAAGTTATAGAAAACGAACTCTAAATGAGACGTTTTGAAAAGTTGCCATTCGATTAATGAATTCAAAGTTACAAACATGAGATTTCAAAGTATGATACATAAATGTATACAAAATGTTGAATGGTAAATGATAAAAGCGTAAGTCTTCAGAATATGCAGCTTGACTCTAAGTTCCACGCACTAGCTATCGCCTTACTAACCTGAGATAAACATGCTAAAGTGTCAACACAATGGTTGGTGAGTTCATAGAGTTTGTCTTAAAATAGTTGAAAAAGCCTTAAAGAATGATCACACAGCAAAGGCATCGTGAATCCACTCAGTTACAAGTCCTGCCATAAGAGACTTGTAACCTGTGTGTTCACAACCCACTGCTACAATATAGTAAAATAAAGACATGTATAAGTTCATCAAGACAATTAAGCAATTAGTAGTGAGTCTCTACTTCATCTCCGAAGACCTCACTTTAGGAGCCAATTCCCAAAGACAACTGGGAGTCAATTCCCAAAGACAACTGGGAGTCAATTCCCAAAGACAACTGGGAGTCAATTCCCAAAGACAACTACTAGTCAATAAATAGAATAACGCAATTAAGTATAACGCAGTCATGTATGTAAGCAATCAAGTATAACACAGTCAAGTATAGACGTTTTGAGTATTTGTACAAGTAAACAAGTAGTTGAGCATGTGTCTCCCCCAAAGAGTTAAGACAAATATGAAAAGAGTAGGGGCTATGACTCACCTTAAGTCTATGAAATGAGTAATGAAAGTAGTAGTCGAATCGCGAAAGTCTCTAAGAGCAGCCTATAATAGAACGTTGCGACTTAGGTTTGGAGTAACGTCTAAGAATACGACGAATTGCCCATATATGTCTTGCATAATGTTCATGATGTAGTACTTAGTATATAGTGTAAGTCGTTGAATATAAGTGGTCTATGAAACATGTATAAGTTGTATATCTCTTACTACCGTTCGGGCCGACATAATTCAGAAGTCATGGAGTAAACGTTCGAGAAGCCAGGACACTTTAACTCGTAAATCCACAACTCGTCTCGACGGCTTACTCAATGAACTCCTCACATGAGGCTCCCTACTATTGTAGTATTCGATAACATATATATATATATAAGCTTTGATCTTTAATAGTTATATGGTCTTTAGCCGTGGCTTTGCCGTGACCTTGGTCATTGTTACCATGGTCTTGAGACTCAATCTTGGCTTTAGTCATGGTTGTGGTCTTGGCTTTAGGTCATTAGACCTCTTGGTCTCATCTAAATATAATCATTATATAGTAACTTTGGTCTAAAAATGGGCTGTTAAGAATTTGAAGAAATTTATCACTCAGAAAGCATTTTCAGGTCTCGAGCTTCTTTGTTCCTGAACGAAAACGTCGTTCTGGACAACTTTCGTGTTTTAACTTTTTGATGAATCGGAACAGAAGTGGGACTTTTAAAATCATAATTTGATCAGAATGCTATTTAGGCAGTTTTGCCGTTTTGGTTTCGCTAACTTCAAATGGTCATAACTTTTGACTCGTGTACTCGTTTTGGGTGATTCAAATTGATATGTTTTCCTTGTTAAGTCCTCTTTAACAATAAGTAAGTGTCAAATATCAAAGTTATACTATTGTGGTCGTGGTTCTCCATAAAAATCACTAGTTTGCTTGTTTACTTGTCATAAGTTAACATATGTATACCAATACTTATTTTATCCATTTTTAAACATCATGAACACAATACAAAGACCATATATAGCATGAAAGAAACATAATAAGCATGAAATGATATTGAGCAAGAAAGTGTATAAGGGTTTGCTTACAACTTTTGGCCTTAATGAAAAAGGGAAACTAGGACAAGTACTAGGACTTTGTTTGAACAAGCTTTCCTCCTTTGCAACCTATGATAACCCGAGGTTATTTGAAGATTATAACGACGCCTTCTTGAAGTCCAAAGCTATTTGAAGATTATAATGACGTCTTTTTGGAGACTTTAAAGTTATAACAACTTTTCTTAGAAAATTTCCAAGATTGAAGATCAAACACTAGTTTTCTTTCAAAAACTAGTTAACTTTCTTACAAAATATAAGAAAAGTGCCTTAGGTTTTAGGACTTGAAGGTTATAAGAAGGTGTGGTGCAAGTTTTATATGTGTTTTAGCTTGGTATTTATAGGGTAGGAAAAATAGTTAACCATATATTGGGTTAGAATTTAACCATGGTTAGTTTAAGACACTTGTAATGATCTAAAGAATCAATGGTCAAGATTTAACCACACATGGTGACTCCACCACCCCTAAGTCGGTTCAAGGAGGATAAGGGTGACTAGATGAGTAGTCATGGTCTTTGGATGGTAATATCCTAAGTATGTAGCTAGTTTTGACTCCGTAAATTGCTAACCGTAAGTTTTTAGGCCATGAAACGTAAAACCGGGTATCCTAAAAATATGAAACTTGAAAGTATGGTCAAACATGTCAATATAGTCCATAATAAAATATAAAATGAGTGGTAGGTTCTATCAGGTGCGAAAACCCTGCTAAAAACTGGAAACACGGGTCTAAAACGCGCAATTCGCGTAAAACGCTGAACTGAAAAACGTAAAATTCCGAAACTTTTGGAATTGTCCTAAAATGAGAGAAAATCATATTTCTATTGTTTATAATGTTTTATGGACATATCGGGATGCTAGAAGGACGTTTAAACCTAAAAGTAAATCTCGGACACGGCTTTGTGATTTTTGCAGAAATGATCCGACGAGCGTCAAACTCTCGGATTATCGTTAAAATAGTTTAACTTACGAGAATATGAAATAAAAATTTCTGAGATGAATAGTGAAAAGTGAATAGTAAAAAGTGAATAGTGAAATTTTCGGGAATAAAAGTTAACCTGAAATTGCGAATTGTTACATAAATGATCCTTCAACAAATGCATTAAAACAAATAAAATTTGTTAAATCTAGTGAATAAATTTAGAACTAATA
The DNA here is from genome assembly GCA_030686995.1 of Artemisia argyi. NCBI lineage: Eukaryota > Viridiplantae > Streptophyta > Magnoliopsida > Asterales > Asteraceae > Artemisia > Artemisia argyi. The sequence goes on along the minus strand of CM060703.1, from coordinate 20,920,969 downwards.
CTATTAACATTCATTACTTATTATTCTAGTCAAGAAAGTCATTGTTTGTTAATTAAAACAAACTATTGATGAATTCTTGTACTTATCGACGACATCCCCATCATGTGCATTCAAATGCAATGGATGTTCTCATCTAACCAACTAGGACCCATGAGAATCTGGGTACCAAGCTGTTTATCATGTTTAGGTAATTAACGAATGAAGAGTCTATTACGTGTTGATTTACTCATCTCGCTCTATTACCTTTGACGAATATTGGCTTCTATCACGTTGTTTCACATTCTGCAAATGTTTCGCCTATGACGTTCTTGCGGGAATATTCTTGTCTCGGCATTGTGCTATTCACTCTTGGAGCATTGGTATCATGGTGTGTCCGTTACTATTTCAAGTTGAAGCCTCCTACGTGCTACTTCTATTAACCTTCACGACTTGTGATGATTGGTGTGATCGATTGAGCATTTCGGATCTAGTTCCCTTGATTTCTATTCATGGGAATATTACTTGGCTACCTCGACATGTTTTGGACTAACTCTTAAGATTTCTTCTATCACCGTCATGCCCACTCTTTTTGAAAAGTTGGACCTGAGATAAGTTTTCTTTTCAAAAACTTGTCAATGTTACATTATATTTTAGAATGTTTTAATTAGTGTGTCAATACGATTTAACTGATAAGTTGCCATGCTTTTAGATTATTAACACTAATATATGCATACATGATATTAGCATTATTAACCTTCTTGTTGTTTAGTCTATTATCATTTTTCTTAATCTTCTATGATCTATAGTAGAACCCTTCCACTTATGCTATATGATCTTACTAGTTGCATTAATAGATGTATTATAATTGATATTTGCTTGCAACTTGATATTATGATGTTCTTTGTATACATATATACATACATATATATATATATATATATATATATATATATATATATATATATATATATATATATATATATATATATACACACATGTCTATCTTGTATTCATGAACTATTTACCTTGCTCCTTCCTGTCCCATTGCATTTAGATCATAAATATCTATCATTTCACTTTAATATCTTTAGGTATCATTAAAGATGATTATGTGTGACGATGGGCTTAATTGATTCTCCTGAGCATGATAAGTTTCCATATCAAATCCCTCACTTGAAACTTCTTGATTATCATGATCAAAACATCATGTTCAAAACTTCTCTCTTTTTGAATGAAATATTTTCTTTAACAATTTATTTGACTAAAATTTCTTTCATAACCATTATTTTAATCAAAAACAAGATTGATTTTTTTTTCTTCTTTGTTACACGTTAAGAAACAAAATTCAATCTATGTTAGTGTAATGCATACTTGAATTTACTTCAAAACATTGTTGAATAAAACTAAAAACGTTTTGCTTAAAACACATTTAACTTTCTCACAAGTGTCATACACTTCTATTGGAAATGACATTCACAATTTAATCAAATCATTTCATGAGAATCATGACTTGCCCATATGGATCTTGTTTGTAACAAGTCTTGAAGTCCATATAATCATATCCACCTATTTGTTACTTGTTAACAATCATCAACATGTTTGCTCTAGGATAAATGTTATCATCTTCATATAGTTGCTCATTTAGCTTATTTGGCTTATTGTCTCCTTTGTTGCATATCTTAATTGATAAATTAATAGATAGCATGATTATTAGAAATTAATTGCCTATTTTAATTAATTCTATATCACTCTCTACATTCATGAATAGTATGCCCTATATTGCCTCAAAGAGTTGAACTTACTTGAATCCAAAAACAAAAACACAACCTTTTTGAAAATTTTCTACCTAAAACCCATTTCTGGCATTCTGGGAATCACCAGATGGGCGGCCCCCTTAATTATATAAGGCGGCCCCCTTAATGATTAAGGGGACCGGCCCCTAATTAAGGGGACCGGCCATCTGATGGTCGGGGATACTGTTTTCTTTATCACTTTTTGACCCATTTCAGCCTATATTTCCCAAAATTCACAAACATATTTTGTCCCATGCTATCCCTCAAAATTTACCTTCCTAAACCACATTTCTCATACACTATAAATACCCTCTTCCCATCATTAATGCCATCACACCCAAACATGTCATCTCCCAACAACCAAAAATCTAAAATTTCAAGAACCGCAAGGATCATTGTCAAACCCGTTTGGAGGAGGAAACTTGATTCTTGTCATAACTCAAGTGATGTTGTTCCAAGTCAACCAACTACTAAACCTCAAACCCACAATAAAGATTCATCACACAACCTATCACCCACTCATTCCCTCATTCATGCTTCTTCTTATGATGAGCATGCTCAATCCCAAAACAACAATCCCAATCTCACAATCAATACTTCACATGTTGCTCATTCAACAAAAACACCACTCACTCTTGGAGAACCTCTTCCACCCATTTCATGTTTTCATGACTACCCAAGCTCAACCATGTCTCCACCACCAAGAGTACCACCACCACATCCTACAACCTCACATGCCATTCCTATGTTGCATGTTCAAACCTTCACCCAAGACAACTACCATGTTCCACCATCATCACCTTCCTCCGAACACTTGAAGTTTGTTGAGGAGCTAAAAGAGGCTCATGAGCTTATGTGCTCTTTTAGCATTACATCTTGTGCAACGCAATTTGGATCCAACCCAATCAAGCTCTCCATCATCACCACACAACATCAACCAAGTTGAGAAGCATGTCAATAATTGCCCTTGTTGCATCTTCCTTCAACAACAAACCATTGCCTTGAATGAGCACTTCACTTGGATTGAGTATCTTCTTACTAGATCTCAACAAACACCATCACTTGAACAACATCAACACCCTCAACCAACAAACCCAACTTCAAATCCACCACCTACAAGTTCCACATCTTCAAGCTCACCAACATCCATGAAACCAAAAGTTTATCTCCACTAATCCACTAAGCATTTTTATATGCTTATATTTCTCATTTTCAAATAAAACCTTTCAACCATTTTGGGATTCAAGAAAGTTTGGTGACACTACTTGTTAGCACAATAGGATGCTATACTTAATCTTAGTATTCTATAGTTATGGCTTTTGTAACAATGATTATTGGTTGACATAATCATCTTCTATCAATGAATGACTTAATATGTATTCCTTATTATCTTTGCCATGCTTATTACTTGTTGGTATTATGATATATGAGTTTGCTTTTGCTATGCTTGTGCTTCTAATATTTTTCTTGCAAGAATTCTATAACTAGAACCCTTGGTGCCCTCAAATGAGGGGGAGCATACATCAAGGGGGAGCCTTTACCTTATCGGCTTAAACCTTTTTGATTCTACAAAAAGGGGGAGAAGTGAATATAAACTCACTAAAAACTTGTCTAAAATCTTGGATTTAATGAGTTTAGGTTTTGTAATCATCAAAAAGGGGGAGATTGTTGATATAAATAATTGACTAAAAACATTATTCATATCTTTCGATATCTCTAAGTTTTGATAATCACAAAACGGAAACTCATCAAACCAAAGGTTATGACGTAAACAAGTATTTAGTAGTAAATACTCACTTTCACCATTTAATCACTTAAGGTATGAATAAACAAAGTGATTAGTGCATTATAAGATCAAAGGAAATCTTGTCTTAAGAACATAACATTTTATAAAATGTTTTTAACATTTTATACATATTTGTAAATCATTCTTGGTATAGCTTTATTAAACCATAAAAATGTGATTTCAAATTTCCAACCAAAAAGGGCAAATTTTATCCAGAAAAACTTTTCAAACGTTCAGGAGGGCGGCCCCCTTAATTTTACTAGGCGGCCCCCTTAATCATTAAGGGGACCGGCCTATAATTAAGGGGACTGGCACGCTCCCGAACAGTATTTTCTGGCCCTATAAATATTGGATCATTCCACATATTTTTCTCACCTTTTTGCACCAGAAACTTTCTGATCTAAACATCCATTTCCTTTCTCTAAAAATCCTTTGATCTTACATACTTTGATCTTTGTTTCAAAGTGATTCAAGCCTCAACATTCAAAGTGCAAAGAGAAGAATACTTCTATTAGAAGTATTACAACTTAGTATCATCTTGCTATCTAAGTTGCTTGTTTATATTTTCTTGTAAATCTTTCATTCTTTGGTGAATAAGGTGTATGTATTAGTTAGCTAGATTTAGTTGAAGAATCTAGAATTGTTGTAAGTGTAAAGTGGAACTTGAAGTGAAGAAGAAGGGTTAGATAGTATTGGTGATAGAAGATTGTAGCAATAGGGACTTGTTGTGAAGACATTGAGGGTTCCAAGTGAAGAAGACTAGAAGACATTAGTAGATTGAGGTTGTGAAGACATTAGTGGCTTGAAGGTGTGAAGACATTAGTGGCTTGAAGGTGTCAAGACATTAGTGGCTTAAAGGTGTGAAGACATTAGTGACTTGAAGGTGTCAAGACATTAGTGGCTTAAAGGTGTCAAGACATTAGTGACTTGAAGGTGTCAAGACATTAGTGGCTTAAAGGTGTGAAGACATTAGTGACTTGAAGGTGTCAAGACATTAGTGCATAGAAGAAGGTGTGAAGATTGACAAGGTGTGAAGACGGTGTGAAGTCTTGAAAAAAGGTGTGAAGGTGTGATTAAGGTGTGAAGATCACGTGGTGTGATATTTGGTGTGAGATTGGTTCTAGCTACGATTAGAACTCGACATCTTGCTTTGTGTCGTTAATTGGTGTAAGCATTTGGTGTGTACGGTTTTCTCCGCCATAAGGGAGGTTATTGACTTAGTGAAGAAAACTCTCGAGTTCGGTGCTCGGGGAGTGGAGTAGGGCAAGGAAGGTGTCCTTGTAGCCGAACCACTATAAATCCTTTGTCTCTCGGTTTGATCTTTCCATCTCTCACTCTTTGCTTGCTTACTTACTAGCTTTTCATATATTGTTAATATTGTGTGTTGTGCATATATTGATTTTACATAAAGATCAAACTAGGTTCCATTTAAAACATTAATTATACTTTAGTAAAATATAAGTATAAACAATTACTAAGACACATATATTTATATTAGTACAAACTTGTAATTAAGTGAGATATATGAAATTATAATTTCTATTCAACACTTTAAATAAGTAGTGTATATATGATATATGTGAATTAGTTTGTATCTATACTTTAGCTTCAAAGGTTTTTACAATTACCATCAATTCTTTGAAAAACAAATTCTTATTAAACGAAAAAGACGAAAAACTATTCAACCCCCCCCCCTTCTAGTTTTCCACAGATTGGGACTGAAAATTTTCGTGCAAAAGGTGAGAAAATTCTGTGGGATGAACCAGTATTTATAGGGAGAAAAATACTGTTTGGGAGCGTGGCCGGTCCCCTTAATAATTAAGGGGACCGCCTAGTATAATTAAGGAGGCCGCCTAAGAAAAAATATTTTTTCTTCAGATTTTTTGTCTTTTTGTGGGGGAGGTTTTTCCTGAACAATGTAGCCGTTTTTTGGGTTGAAATTTGAATTCAAAATATTTATTTTGAATAAAACATTTCTTATAAATACAAAAATGTTTTGTATAAGTTTAAAAATGTTTAACCCACTTTAATAAAATGTAAGGTTTGTAAAAATAAAAATTCCTTTGATCATAAAATGCATTAGACACTTTGTTTATTCGTACCTTAAGTGATATGGATGCTAAAGTGAATATAAACGACGAAATACTTGTTTACGTCATAATTTGTAGTTCAATGAGTTTACGTTTTGTGATTATCAAAACATAGAGATATCGATATATGTTAATAACGTTTTAAGGCATTATATATATCAACAATCTCCCCCTTTTTGATGATTACAAAACCTAAACTCATTTGATCTAAAAATTAATTTTTAGACAAGTACTTAGTGAGTTTATATTCACTTCTCCCCCTTTTTCTAGAATCAAAAAGGTTATGCCGACTAGCTTCATGAATGAAGTTAGACGGGTAGAAAGCTCCCCCTTGATGTGTGCTCCCCCTCGTTCAAGGGCACCAAGGAATCGATATACGGAATTCTCGCAAAAAAAATATTAGAAGCACACGCATATATAGAAGAATATGCAATATACAAATAACAAGCATAGCAAACAAATATTAAGGATACATAACAATTAATTCAAAGAGATTATGTTAAAGATCCTAATTTTCCAAAGAGAGCCATCGCACTTGCTTGTAACAAAAGGTTGGTTGATTCGTATTTGGAAGTGAAAATCATAAGCATATAGTATGCTTAGATGGTTGATGATGGAGTGTTTGGAATGAAGATGGTTTAGTTAGGGCGAGGTTGTTGGATTAATGGAGGTATATGTTTGGGTCATGAATGTTGGAGAGTTTGGTTGTGGAGAGTTTGTAGCGGAAGAGGTTGATTAAGGTTTTGATGTTGTTCAAGTGATGGTGTTTTGTTGAGATCTTGTAAGAAGATACTCAATCCAAGTGAAGTGCTCATTCAAAGCAATGGTTTGTTGTTGAAGGAAGATGCAACAAGGGCAATTGTTGACATGCTTATCAACTTGGTTGATGTTGTGTGGTGATGATGGTGAGCTTGATTGGGGTGGATCCAAATTGCGTTGAGCAAGATGTAATGCTAAAAGAGCACTAAGCTCATGAGCCTCTTTTAGCTCCTCAACGAACTTCAAGTGTTCGGAGGAAGGTGATGATGGTGGAACATGATGGTTCTCTTGGGTGAAGGTTTGAACATGCAACATAGGAATGGCATGTGAAGTTATAGGATGTGGTGGTGGTACTCTTGGTGGTGGAGACATGGTTGAGCTTGGGTAGTCATGAAAACATGAAATGGGTGGAAGAGGTTCTCCAAGAATGAGTGGTGTTTTTGTTGAATGAGCAACATGTGAAGTATTGATTGAGAGATTGGGATTGTTGTTTTGGGATTGAGCATGCTCATCATAAGAAGAAGCATGAATGAAGGAATGAGTGGGTGATAGGTTGTGAAATGAGTCATTATTGTGGGTTTGAGGTTTAGGTGTAAGGTAGAAGAATATATGTGAGTGAGTGTGTTTTCCCTTTCCATTAAATTCGTGCTCATCCGGACATAGAGTTAAGCATGTAAAGGCATATAATCAAATCACATAGGAGCAAATAAACATCTAGAAACAACATATATGCGATATGCCATAAATCTAGGAATGAAAGAATCTAATGAGAAGCAAAGTTCATAAAAGTAAACTAGCGTTAGGTATATATAGGAAGAGCAATTTAATCAAGTTGGAGAATGAGTATGAGACTATTACTAGTGGTGCTCAATTCAGGCTAAACACGACCATTTTTACGGGTTACACACACCCAACTTCTCACATAGAAGCAATTCAACCGTTAGGTTAAATTGAATTTCTAGTCAACAGATTCTCCAGTAGTCATTCTCTTTTTAGAAGAAATTGAGTTCCTAAATTTACCTATCGAAGATTACCAAACATGAAGTTTGCTTGATTCACTAATACTTGGCTTAATGTGACTCAAACATCATATTTTAATGAAGGTAAATCTAGATGATATATTTTATTCACGATCCTAATAGAGACGTGTTGAATGTTTAGATAAGAGTAAACAAAAAGTTTTAATCTTTTCTTCATGATTTACCGGTAGTTTGGTTTTGATGACATATTACTTGATTTAATAACTGTGCTAAACTTAAGAGTGCACCTTAGCATCTCTTGTGAAATGAATCTCATTAAGATTATTTATCTTAGATGAGTTTGTGATTCTCAAATGATATCAAAACTAGACATTAATATATTTTTAAACAAATATTATTTTCTATGATTTTTGCCAATGTTATATATCATACTGTAACAAGTATAAAAAAAATTATTTGTTTATGGATTGTGACAAGTTATTTTTCACTTCTAATAACTTATATTATTTCAAAAAGGAAAGTGTAGTGCATTATCTTGTAACACAACCATTCATGTTACAAAGAAAATGAAATACATAGAATATATAGTGTGTATTATTCTTAAATATGTATTTTATCTTGAAGTGACGATTTTAAGTAGTGTGAGCAAAGTTTACATATGCTGTTAGTTTGCTCATGTTTGGTTTTTCGGATATGACACATTTATCCATTGCATTGCAATGTAAATTGCTTGAATATTTCGGACGAAACATCCAAGTCGTCAATCCTACTTCATTGTATATTTTATAAATGTGTTTAAAATGTTATTCTAATATTTGGAACACAATTATTGGACAAGTAGATTCAATATGACATTATCAACACAAGTGTGAGTTATGATCCAATGCACACTCTTTTCATCTACAAAGGATGTAACTATTTTCATATCAATCTAGTGTGATTGAGTATGTAGATTCAAGACTATATCTTTTGTTGTAATTTGATATAATATTGAAGCTAAACAAATAGCAATCCAATTTCTTGTCCACACTCAAAAACACGTCAATTAGATTTGATGAATATATCAACCATAATTTGAATAATGAATTGATATAATATCAAGATCTTTCTTGACCCTCACGGACACTCATTTGAAATAAATAAACATTTTGATAGTGTGTTCCATTAATCCTAAGATTATTTATTAGTGAGTGATTGAAAGTTGACTTATTATTTCATGATTGTTATATGCTTTGTTTTTGTGAAAGACTCTTCATTTTTACTTATTATGAACACACTTGGATTTTGAAAATACTTTTTCTTTTATATAACTATTAATGTTTTACAATGATTCAATTTCTTTTATTAAACATCTTAAGGTAAAACAAGCTAATTTGTAAAAAATATTTAACTGTGTTGTGAAGAGTAGATTAAATTGTTTGAAATGTTTAGGTGACTAGATTGAACTCATTTACAAGATGTTTGAGTAACATTAAGCCATATATACCTATATGCAATGCAAGCATATTATAACAATCCTAACGCAAGAAATCTAGCATAAGATCTAGTTAAGTATAAATCGGCAAACTAGCTATACACTAATATGGCACATATGCATAGATATATACATAGCTAAACTTCAAATAGCAACAATCATTTAATATATTCAATTAAGAAAATAAAATCACAAAGAAGTTCACATAACACATAAAACACTTGTCGTCGTTTTGTGTATTATATACATCAACGTTTACTTAGCTCGAATTTATTTGAAAATAAAATAGTTTCCTCCTATTCTATAATTTAATTAAGATCAATATTTTGAAAACATAAATACTTAATTTTTCAAAAGTATATCAACTAGGAATACCCGACTTGAAGGAAAAGGTAAAACCAATGTTGCAAAAATCGTGAATCGGTCCCGAGGCGGTCGAGGGCCATGTAGCGATTTTTGGCCGATTAATCGCCGATTCCAAGGTCCAAGGCCGATTAATCGGCCGATTACCTTGTAATTCGCTCCAAGGTCCAAGGCCGTTCAGCTTGTAATCGCCGATTAATCGGCCTTGTAGGCCGATTTTTGCAACAGTGGGTAAAACAAAAGTTTTACGTTAAAACGAAACACAAATTTTTGACCACCGTATAGTATTTTGACTTACTTACTTATTTAAGTTTGTAATGGTTACTTGTAAGTATTTTTAAATGAAATTATACTTAATTACCTTTAAAACGCCGGGTGGTACGACTTCTACGGAGTTACGGTTAATTTTATATGATTTTTCAAAGTTTTCGAAAAACTGTCGAACAGACAGGCGGACCCCTTAAATAATTAAGGGGACCGTCCAGTATTTAAGGGGGCCGCCCAGACAATTAAGGGGGCCGCCCATCTGGTACTCAAAATTTCATTTTTTGTAAAAAAATTGTTTTCTGACTTTTCGGAAAGGTGTGTAACTTTCTGATTTTGATACCGAACATATAATACTTATTTTAAGCAAAATATTATTTCGAGCTAGTATAATTAGTGTATATATCATCAAAACTAATACAAGTCAATCAACAAAACACTTTTCATATTTAATCCTCCTTAATGGGTAATTTGATACATGGATCGTACTCAATTTTTAAAACCATTTGTTTTGAAAATTTGAGCGACGTGGCTCTGGTACCAATTGTGGAAAACTAGAAGGGGGTTGAATAGTTTTCCCTTATTTTTCATTTTATAAAAACTTTGTTTCAAAATGTTGATTCAAATTTATTCAATTGTTTGTTTGGAAAACTTCAATTAGAGTTTAGTATGAAAACAACATATAATCAATATGATCAATTATATATGTAAGCTTTTGAAAAGCTTAGTTTTATGAATGAAGCTTTGGTCGATCTTTATGTGAATACGTTTTCCTTTTAAAATCTTAAAACGTTTTGTATCAAATTATCTATCAAGTTAAACTTAATATGAGAAGTGTGAATAATAATCTATTTGACCATATCATGCAATTATACACACAATCACAATATTAACTACTATGTTCAACACAATCAATCATCAAAACTATATAAGCAACAACTAAGACATGTAGGCAAGCATAGAAGTAAAGCGATAAATGCAAGAACAAATGATAAGAGATAAGAGAAAGGAAATGCAAACCGGACACGATGATTTATAGTGGTTCGTCTACAAGGACACCTTCCTTGTTCCTACTCCACTCCCCGAGTCACGTACTCGAGAGTTTTCTTCACAACTAAACAAGCTCCCTTTTGGCGGAGAAAACCGTACACAACTTTTGCTTACACCATTTAACGACACTAAGCTAAATGTCGAGTTCTAATAGTAGCTAGAACCAATCTCACAACACAACTTCGATCACTACACAACTTCTACACAACTTCATGACTTCACGACTTCATCACAACTTCTTCTAAACTTCTTCACGGATTCACAACTTCTTCACGTCTTCACGACTTCACAACTTCTTCTAAACTCCACTACTTAATCACACACCTACATCTTCACAACTACATGTCTTCTCCACACTACTACTTCCTTCCACTACTTCTTACTCACTCATTAAATCACTACTAAGTAAGATCATCTTGATCTACTTATTACATATACATAACTCACAACTTCACATAAGCACTAACTAGATCCTAATACATCTTTGGCTTTATGATAGGGAGGATTCTTCTCTTGCACTTTGAGTGATGAGAAATTGGATCACTTGAAACAAAGATTAATAATCTTATGATCAAAGGGTTTTAGAAGGATGTTTAGAGAGAGTTGGATCTGAAAACTTTTGTGCAAAAGGTGAGAAAAATTTCAGGTTTGAAGTGGTATTTATAGGGAAAAATTTCTGACCAAATCTGACAGGAGAGCGTGGCCGGTCCCCTTAATTGTGTGCCGGTCCCCTTAAAATTAAGGGGGCCGCCCTTTATAATTAAGGGGGCCGCCCTACTGAAACGGCCAGATTTTCTGTCTTTTAGTGGGGAAAGTTTATTTGGTGAAAAACTAACTAATTTTGGCTAAAAGTTTGAAATCATATATTTAGTATGATTAAAACATTTTTCTTTATTACCAAAAGTGTTTTTCAAAAATATATAATATGTTTATATAATTAAATAAACTTTGTATTAGTTAATTAAATACCCCTTTGATCATGAGATGTATTAAACACTTGTTTATCCATACCTTAAGTGATTGTTGAAGCATACTTAAGACGTTGAGATGTCGAGGCTTGTTGACGTAAGAATGCATAGAAGAATTGTGATCACAAGTAACTTAAGCACTTTACGTTATATGTTGTAACTTACATCTTTGTCATCATCAAAACATGAAGAGGATGTTTAGATTAAATATCGTAATATTCATGCCAACAGTTTTGTATCAAATTATCTATCAAGTTAAACTTAATATGAGAAGTGTGAATAATAATCTATTTGACCATATCATATAATTATACACACAATCACAATATTAACTTCTATGTACAACACAATCAATCATCACAACTATATAAGCAACAACTAAGACATATAGGCAAGCATAGATGTAAAGCGATAAATGCAAGAATAAATGAAAAGAGATAAGAGAAAGGAAATGCAAACCGGACACGATGATTTATAGTTGTTCGGCTACAAGGACACCTTCCTTGCCCTACTCCACTCCCCGAGTCACGTACTCGAGAGTTTTCTTCACAACTAAACAAGCTCCCTTTTGGCGGAGAAAACCGTACACAACTTTTGCTTACACCATTTAACGACACTAAGCTAAATGTCGAGTTCTAATAGTAGCTAGAACCAATCTCACAACACTACTTCGATCACTACACAACTTCTACACGACTTCACGACTTCTTCATGGCTTCGCGACTTCTTCATGGCTTCACGACTTCACGACTTCTTCACTACTCCACAACTTCTTCTATACTCCACTACGTATTCACACATCTACTTCTTCACAACTTCATGACTTCTCCACACTACTACTTCTTCCCACTACTTCTTACTCACTCATAAACTCGCTACTAAGTAAGATCATCTTGATCTACTTATTATATATACATAACTCACAACATTACATAAACACTAACTAGATCTTAATATATCTTTGGCTTTATGATAGGGAGGTTTCTTCTTTTGCACTTTGAGTGGTGAAGGATTGGATCACTTGAAATAAAGACTTATAATCTTATGATCAAAGGATTTAGAAGGATGTTTTGAAGGGATTGGGACTGAAAATTTTCGTGCAAAAGGTGAGAAAATTTTGTGAGATGAACCAGTATTTATAGGGAGAAAAGTATTGTTTGGGAGCGTGGCCGGTCCCCTTAATAATTAAGGGGACCGCCTAGTATAATTAAGGGGGCCGCCTAAGAAAAAATATTTTTTCTTCAGATTTTTTGTCTTTTTGTGGGGGAGGTTTTTCCTGAACAATGTAGCCGTTTTTTGGGTTGAAATTTGAATTCAAAATATTTATTTTGAATAAAACATTTCTTATAAATACAAAAATGTTTTGTATAAGTTTAAAAATGTTTGTCCCACTTTAATAAAATGTAAGGTTTGTAAAAATAAAAATTCCTTTGATCATAAAATACATTAGACACTTTGTTTATTCATACCTTAAGTGATATGGATGCTAAAGTGAATATAAACGACGAAATACTTGTTTACGTCATAATTTGTAGTTCAATGAGTTTACGTTTTGTGATTATCAAAACATAGAGATATCGATATATGTTAATAACGTTTTAAGACATTATTTATATAACCACATACTATCCCAGAAAAGAGATAAGGAAAAAGAAATTGGGGAAAAAACGGCTAAAAGTATTATCCAATGGAACAGTAAAACACACTAAGGAAAATAAAATTTGTATAGAACTGTAGATCTCTACAAATACTATCCAAATCCAAAAACCTTAGTGAAAATCATTGTATAAAATTAATTAAAAAGATGAAATACGGTATAAAATTGCTTAGGGTTTATTCATAATTTCTAGAGAGAAAAAGTTTATCGTATTTTTTTGTCACAAACCCATGTATCTTGTATAAAGGATTGTCTAACACATGCCCCATGAGCATTGGTTAAGCGTTTTAATTCAACACAAAATTTCTTTTTAAACTCAAAAATGTATTTAATGCAAAATAATTAAAGTTATGAATTACCATAATTAAATTTGATTTTGTATTTGATGAATGCAAGCTTTCCTTGTTTAATCATTTAAATCAACTACGTGAAGACATTGGTTAAACATTCCCCTTTTATAATAACAGAAAATCTATAAACTGAGATATATCTTTTAAGAAAATCATTTTTTTTTTGGTAAAATGTTTTTACACCCAAATTTAAAATGCAAAACAATTTTGAAATAGTCTTTTAGTTGGCTAATGAAAATTAAAAGTAACGGTGATATGGTCAAACATTATACTACCTCCGTCCCAAAATTATTGTCCCCTATTGACTTTTTCGGTCTTTACTTTCCAACTTTGACCTTAAATATTTTTGTTTATATTACATAATACTTTATACAAAATATATGAACGGATTGAGTTTTTAATGTATTTTCATTTGGTATAATTCTTATCAAAAATTGTATAACACAAATAAAAATATTTATAGTCAAAGTTGAGAAAGAAAGACCGAAAATGTCAATAGGGGATAATAATTTTGGGACGGAGGGAGTAATAGTTTTGTATAACTACACAACTATAAAAAATATATGAGTATGGGTCTAAGTTGAAAAAAAAAGAGAGATAATTTGTAGAACTTTAAGATATTAATTTACAATAGCGTTATATTCTTATTAGCTTACAAATTTACAGTTAAGCCCAAAACTGTATAAAAGAATCCAATTTTAAATTTAGTTATATGGACCAACATAAAATTGTCAGTTTCAAAATACTCAATAAGTTTATAAATTTAATAAGGGATTTGCTAAATATTGTCCACTGAGCAATACTTAAAGCAACAATTAATATGAATATAAAGAAAACTTTGACTTTGTTAAATTAAAAATGCATATATTTAAAATTCATTTTTATGTTCATTTATTGTGCATTAAATACATAACTATTTTAAATATGAAAAGAGCAGATTATTAAATTGCCATAAGCAGTGCCTAGTGAGCATTGTATAGTAAAACCTATTAAATAAATACCCTCATAAACTTTATATTTGATCGGAAAAAATATCATGTATTACTATTTTTGTTGTTATTATCATTATTAAACTAAATTAATTGTAATAACCCAAATAAATCCGAATATGCATGAAATTATGAATATTAAAATGAAATCACAATTTATTATGACATGCAACTTAATACATGAATTGTACATTCATAAATGACTCGTGTCATTTCTCTATATAGTACAAGTAAGAATATCCATATACTAATTATTCTTACAACACATGGTAACCGATGCTTACGCGCTTAAAGAAATAATACGGCTAAAATCATTATTAACACTACATCAAAAAAAATTTAGATACATTATATTTAGGAAAATTTGATATTTTTTTTCAAAAATTAACACTACATCAAAAAAATCCGTAGGTGCTCACCCCGTAGTTCCGTCCCTGGCTGCTAGCTAGAGCTACGTACCATGAGATGTTCCATCTTCCATATACTGATTTTCATGCAACAGCAATATAAACTGATTACCATTGGTGATTGACACACCCGCACTTACTATAATACTTATGATTGGCTCTCTTTTGAGTGCTACATGTTGAGATGATACGAATACCATTGACCAGTATAAATTAATAACTGGTATTATAAATATTTGGAATGCGCAACAAATTAAATGAAACGATGTTACTCGTACGTTAACAAAGTTTTATTGGTGAGAATCCCCTATTCTTGCAACTTATTATAACGTGAAGTTGTACTGTATGAATTAGTAACCGGGATTATAATAAAGTAAAGGAAATTTTATAATATTGCGAAACGTGAACATCTTTTGGCAAAGTTCTCACCAAGCAACAGAGAATTGCACTCAAATTCTAGCCTCAAAGTTACAAATATCTTTAGTTTTTAATGAAAAATATACCAAAACCAACAACTCTGATGTTAGAATCATATTAACAAGGATAAAACAAGCATACAAGCAAAACAAGCGAAACTTTATTACTATGTTTATTGATTTGAAATAAAACATCACAATATTTATATAAACTTTGTTACCTCGTACTCTAAGGCCAAGGATAAACATTATGCCAATTTGGCCCTGGGAAGGGCGAGTTTTTTCCAGAGACATAAAAGGCATCTTGTCTAATGGACCAGTAACAATGTTGTGTTGCTATAATAGGTTTATATTTATAGCAAATCTTATTGATGCGCTTACTAAACAAATCAACCATGATTTTCTTTGAGCCCCAAGTGAATTCGCCTCTCCACGTTGGATTGTTATCTAAAAAGCCTGGACAAAAGTTCCAATCTATAACACTCCCAGGTTGCATGTTAAAGGTACCAAATGGCCAATCAGGATCACCTTTCGCATCGATATGCGTACTAAGAACATCCGGCAAGTCATTCGTAACAAATATATGCCAATTATGAGTTGGAAAGCACGTATTTTTTGAATTATACAAAGAATTAGCACAAGAAATTGGCGGAATGAAGAAGAGAATCGCCAGGACCAAGACCACATGCATTGTGAATATCTTGAGGAAACAAAGAAAACCTATACTCAACTTATATAGGCCATATGCATTCACGTTTCTAAAGACCAAATAGGATCTGCATTATATTCATTGAATATTAGTTAAAAGGTAAAATAACATTTATATCAAATAATTAAATTATGGTAACATATACAGTAATTAAATTAAGTGTATGTGTAACAAATTAAATAAAAAGAAATTTTCATTAACTAAAAGATAAAGTAGCACTTATATCGATAATCAAATTATAGTATGAGTAACAAGTTAAATAAATTTGAGTTAATTGCATAAGTCGTCCCTAAACTTTGGCATTATTGCATGTTTCGTCCTTGAGCAAATTTTGGTCCCTGGTTTTAACCGGCGTTAAGTGGATTTCGTTAGAATTTACACGTTAGCCTTTTTGGGTCGCGACAGTTGCAACATTTGTCCTTTAACTAACGGCCGTTTATAATTTTTAATTTTCGATTTCTTTAAATTTTTTTATTTTTATATATATGTTTTTATTTTTATATTTTTTTTTATCTTTATATATATATATATATATATATATATATATATATATATATATATATATATATATATATATATATATATATATATATATTTTATTTTTATACTCCTTTATATATGTTTTTAAATACATTTTTATATACGTTATTATATACTTGTTTATACGTTTTTTATATAAGTTTTTGCATATGTTATTACAGACGTTTGCTGATATGTGTACCAAACGTAATAGCTTGTCTTTGAAAGACCTCGATCTTGACGTGTTGCGTCTGCACTCAGTTCGCCACCAATAAAAAAAAAGATGTAGAAAGATGAGAACAATTCAGGGTAAATTTAAAACGCTTGTGGTCTGTTGATCTTATGAATTTTTAGTTTTTACATTTTTCATAAGTTTATATAATTTTTTAATTCAAATTTTTTACAACTTTAACCTTTGTTTGAATCAATACAAACTTGATTTGTCAAAATTATATACTTTTAGAGGGAGTGTTTGACGGGTATGAGAGTGTAAGGGTCTTTGTATATGCAGAAATAACGATGTCAACATGGTGTTGTGGGAAAGCTACGGGAAACCCAAACAAACACATATAACGAACACATATACATTCGAAGTGTTGTGAAACAAATCCACTAAGCAGGTAGTGAATTGTGAGGAAAGTTGGGTTACCAATTCAATCACTATACAATAAAACCTGTATAAATTAATAGTGTTCGGACCGAGATATTTTATTAATTTAGGGAGATAATATTATATCGATAAATTAACAATTTATTACTTAAAGAAGTTTTACGTATGACCTTTAAATTTTCAAGTCCGATATAATAGTTAGAGATGAAAAATAAATTAGAAAAACAAATTTCAATTAACATTTTATGAATTCAAAACATTGAAGAAGTTAATAATGTATACTAATAAATGTTATGAGGTTCAAGGCATTGAAGATATTCTGGAATTTTTTAGTAATTATTAATTTATAGTTTTATTGGGACCAATATATATACACTGAGGTTTTTAAAAAATTATTATCTTATTATTTTATCGATTAGGGTCCTAATTTGTACTGTTTCTAAGTTGAGACATGGCAAATTATTAATTTTATCGAGGCTCTTAATTTATCGAGTATTAATTTATAGAGGTTTTACTGTATTTATAATTTGATTATATTTATCACCGTCGATATGCGCGGGTATACAACTAATAACCTATACTACATTATAATGGAGGAAGATACTTAATACGTTATTAAAAACACCCATTTATCAAAAAATATAACTATTTAACCACAATGTACAATATAGTTAAGCTTCCGAAACAAAAAACTGGGATCCAAAACATACAAACAACATAAACAACCCATCCATCCAACCCATCTTCGACTGATCAACAGACAAACTATAACAACAACTAATTTAAATAATTCTTACCATAACCAACAAGTTAAACACGAATCTGTCCCATTCCATTTCACATCAATCGATCACAGCCACAATACCATCACAATCACTCCTCAAGACAAAATACATAAAAGAAATGTCAAGAACTCAGTTTATCTCTTTGAATAAACAAGGATTAGTTCTTAGAACAAAACTATAAAAGATAAATCCCCATCGATCTATGAGAAGCACGGCTTCTTCTATACCAAAACTTCAACATACAACAAAAATAAAATTGTTTCATTCTTTCTTTGTTTCGAAAGAACAACCAAACAACACACAACCTTACCCGAGACCCTTAAAGGATCTTGAACACGTAACTTTCAAGTCTTTGGTTAGATTCGAATAACAAAAAGAGTTTTGTTTGTGTTCGGTTGATTAGTAGAAAGATAAAACTGTATTTGTTATTCGAATATCAATAGAAGAAGAGACAAACTATTATAATATGAGAAGAAGTGTGTTTGGTGGTGATTGCAAGAGATAATAATTTTGTGGCTGTGAGTGGTAAGGAGAAATTAGAGTAAGATGTGTGATAAAAATTAGGGTACAATTGTGTTAGTGAGGTAGTAGAGCATTTGGTGTCATGAGTAGCAAAAACTACTCATTGGTGCCACATTACCATGACAGCGCATCTTATCACAAATAACCACAACTTACTCATTTGAGTCCCACATACACAATTATTTACACACACAACCATAAAAATTTAAAAATAATAATAATAATAATAATAATAATAATAATAATAATAATAATAATAATAATAATAATAATAATAATAATAATAATAATAATAATAATAATAATAATAATAATAATAATAATAATAATAATAATAATAATAATAATAAGGTGATCTGATCTCGCCAAGCCACAAATTCCTTCTTCTGCTCGTGTTGAAGACTTGGTTTTGGATGAACGGTCTGGTTTTGATTTACACCTACTTGACACCTTGCTGTCTAAAGGGTTGCACACTGTCAAATCCATCCCTCCTAAGTGTCGTTTGGGTTTCTCTCGTGTTTTGAAAGGAGCCCTTGATAAGGTGATCTGCACACCTGAGGACATTTCTTGTTGGGTTAGCCTGCTAGTCTTACCACTTTGTCTTCTTAAAACCTTTTGCCCGAGGAGTAACATGGAGTGTAGGTCTGCCATTAAACGCCAACGCCAAGAAGAATACATTGCTAACGCCATTCGATCGTGGGGTACGTCAGGTGGTAGTCTGCAACTTGTTAGAGAGGTTTTAGCTGAATCATCCCCTGCGTGGGATGATATTAATGAGGAACACCTTGATGTGAGTGAGCGCAATATCAAGCAATGTAAGAGGAAGATTTGTGATGGCCATTATACTGCCGCTGTCAGAGTTCTTTCTTCTTCGGGTGTTGCTCCTTATAATGATACTACTCTTGAGGACTTAAAGGCTAAGCACCCCTTCAAGTCTGCTCCTTCTTCACCAGATATACCTATTGATCATCCTAGCCTCGCTGCATCCCCTGCTCTGGTTCTTGACATGATTAAGAGTTTCCCCCGTGGTACGTCTTGTGGTTGAGATGGTTTGCGAGCCCAACACCTGCTGGATTGCTTTAGTGGTGCTGCTGTGGCTATTTCCGATGAGTTAATCGATTCTATCACCCATGTGGTTAATCTTTTCCTCGATGGTAAATGCCCTAAGGCATTGGGTGAGTATATTGCTAGTGCTCCTCTCACACCGCTGATCAAACCTGGAGGTGGCATCCGTCCTATTGCTGTGGGGACCATTTGGAGACGTTTAGTCTCCAAGGTTGGTGCTTCCTTGATCGGCCATTCCTTAGACGGTTATTTAAATGATCTTCAATTTGGTGTTGGGGTGCCTGGAGGAGGGGAGGCTATTCTTCATGCCGTTAATAGGTTTATTGAAGACCGTGGTGGTGAGGAAGGTCTTTCGATGTTACTAGTGGATTTCAAAAATGCCTTCAACTTAGTGGATCGTGAAGTCATGCTTCAGGAAGTTCGCCTGCGTTGTCCTGCCATTTCATGTTGGGTGGAATTTTGTTACTCCAGGCCAGCTAGATTATATTATGGTGAACACACGTTATGGTCACACCAAGGGGTGCAACAAGGTGATCCACTTGGACCTCTCCTCTTTGCTCTAGTATTACATCCTTTGGTGTGTAAGATTAGGGACTCCTTCAGTCTTTCCCTTCATGCCTGGTATCTTGATGATGGCACTATTATTGGAGACACTTTGGTGGTGGGGCAGGTTTTAGACCTCATTATGATAGATGGACCACGTCGTGGGCTACACCTAAATGTTGAGAAAACAGAGGTGTTTTGGCCACAAGGAGACCCCAGATGCATGACCGCAGGTGTCTTTCCGCCTAATATTGCTCGACCGCTACATGGTGTTAAATTGTTAGGTGGGCCTGCTAGTATGGACCTTGAGTTTAGTAGTGAGCTTATTATGAAAAGGGTTGCTAAAACTATTGAGCTCATGGATGCTGTTGCTAAACTTAAGGACCCCCAATGTGAGTTGTTGCTCCTTCGAGCTTGTGCGGGCATTTCCAAGCTTTATTTTTCTATGCGCACATGTTCTCCCCCGGTCTTTGAGCAGGCTCACATTTCTTTTGATGCAGCACTTCGTTCTTCCCTTGAGCGTATTGTCACTGCTTCTGGACCAGGTTTCGGTGATTGGCAATGGAGGGTTGCCACCTTGCCCTTTGCATTTGGGGGGCTTGGTGTGTATTCTGCCAGTGATGCCTTAAATTATGCATTTCTCGCATCCAGGCTCCAATCGGCCAACTTACAAACTAAGCTCCTCCGACACTCCGGGATTATAACCTCTGGATCTTGTTTCGAAGAGGCCCTGTGTGCTTTTAATGCAAAAATGGAGATTGACCTTTTGGGTAATCCGGATGAGATCGCTGCCCCTAAACTCATGAAGAAACTGGCAGATATATATTTCACACGTGTTGCCAAAACTGCTGAATCTACCTTTTGCCTTTCTACGCCACAGATGGCACTCTGGAAATCGCAAAGAGAAGACTATACTTCAGATTGGTTACGGGTGGTTCCGATCGCGGATCTGGGACAGACTATGAATGCCAGAACTTACCGATGTGTATTATGTTATAGGCTAGGTGTTCCCCTGTTTTCGGTTCAGAGACCGTGCTCAGCTTGCTCCAAGGTCTTTTCAGGGGATATTTATGGGGACCATGCGGTATCATGCGCTGGCATCATTGGCATTAAGCATCGACACAACATGGTGCGTGATACCCTATTTGATGTTTGCTCTCGTTCCGGGGTCTCGGCTCGTAGAGAGGTTGACATCGGGCTTTATGGGGAAGGGGAGCAAGCCCTACGCCCAGCTGATATATTGCTTTATTCTTGGGATGAGGGGAAGGACGTTTGTGTCGATTTGACGGGGTCGTCTCCCTTGACGCAAACTGGTATGATGGATTTTGTGCCAGGTCGTGTGGTGTCTGACGCCGCACAACGTAAACGTGTCAAGTATAGGGCTAAGTGTTCGGAGATTGGATATGGTTTCCTCCCCTTCTCATTTTCCTCTATGGGTGAACTTGAGACTGATGCGGTGACCTTACTAAAACGGATCCGGAAGTTCTCCATTACCCAAGACATTGGAGCGCGTGCTGCTAGCCATATCTTTAGTAGGATTAGCTTTGCCATTGCTAAAGGTGTGGGGGCCCAGATAGTTTCGAGGCTCCCCACTAATTTCTTGTAATCCTATAGTTTTGTTTCTAATGAAAGTGATGTTTATAATTAAAAAAAATAAAAAAAAAAATATAATAATAATAATAATAATAATAATAATAATAATAATAATAATAATAATAATAATAATAATAATAATAATAATAATAATAATAATAATAATAATAATAATAATAATAAAATTAAAACATATTTCGTACAATATTTGCTTCGCCGTGCAGACGACAAGCATGAAAATGGCGAGGCACAACAAGGAACAATGGTGTGGTGAGTAGCAATGGCAATGTTGCCATATTGGCATGGCGAAACACGAGTAGATCCACATACACATCTAACTTTTATGTTTTAGTTTAATAGGAAAGGTTATTGGGCTTCGGGCATTCGAACGTCCAACTGGACAAATGCCATAATATTCAATTATTAGTAGTGTCACATGGAGTTTTGTTAACTGAAGAAGTCCTTCGTAAAGAGTAGAATACACATGTGTATAGGATTTCAATATTTTAGCTATATATTTTGCAACACAGTTTAGCATATGCATTTATAGGCTCACCAATAATTGTAGTTTATTCCATCGTTACACTTTCAAATATATCGCGAAGCTATTGATACACTGTTTGTTTGTCCTGTGATATCGTGCGAACACGTTGTGATATCGTGCGAACACGTTAGTAGATATTTGGTGCCGATAACATTTATTTTAGGGTACCCGCTGCCGCAACGCGCGGGTAACCTATTAGTATTATAAAAGAAAACAATAACTCAATGTTAGAATCACCTTAACAGGTATAAGAAATGCATACAAATAGATTCAACGAGGCTTTAATATAAATTTTATATTGGTTTGAAATACAACATTACAACCATTATACAATACTCGACTCTGGCCAAGGATTAATATAATGCCAGTCTAATCCTGGGAATGACGAGTTCTTTCGAGATACATAAAACCCATCCGGTCTAACTGACCAATAACAATGTATTGTAGGAAATAGAGGTTTAAATCTATAGCAGATGTTACTAATGTGCTTATTAAATAAATCTACTCTAATTTTCTTTGAACCCCAAGTGAAATCACTTGCCCACACATTACGATAAAAAGATGGAGGTGCACAAAAGTACCAATCATAAACTCGTCCGGGAGGAAAAGGACAATCACTACACGAAGGATTCCGTTCATTATTTTGGATAGTCACCATGAATTCATCAGGCATGTCATTCGTAACAAATAGATACCAATTATGAGTTAAAACACAAGGTATTATTGAAGATTCAGCAAATGAAAATGTGGAGGTGAAGAAGAGAATTGCAATGAAAAAGATAACACACATTGTGAATGCTTTGAGAAAACAAAGAAAACCCATTTTGGATTTATATAGGGCATATGTATTTATTTTTCTCAAAAACAATAAATAGGATTGTATTCTACTTTAATGAACATTCTTAATCTTATTTCTTTACGAGGCATGCAGAACCCGTGCTACGCACAGGCTTTTAATCTAATTGTTAATCGCGCGTATTGTTTTTGTGTATTGTCGAGTGGATTTGTATTTTTAGTTTAGTATGTTGTATGAAACGTTTTTAGTTTGTTGTTTAAAAATATAAAAATGGTTGATATTGTTTTGGTTTTTTGGTCTTTATATTTTCTAAATGGGGTTGTCGTTATTAAATTGTCATATGCTTGATGTGATTTCCTTTGATTGTTTTGGCCTATTACGTAACCCAACAATAATTTTGCATTATATGGTTTTTGCATGGTAATACGAAGCACACTGGCTTTTCTTATTTGTTATAGTGTAATTTGCGTTAATTATTTTTTTTATGATTAGGTTCGTAAGTTGTGATTGTATTGCATCTATTGTAAGTATGCCATTAGTTGTTTGGTGATTTTTATAATTAATTTTTTTATAACATATTAGTATTTATTTATAAAGTTTATGATTAAGTTAGTTTCATCTCATTTTATTGTACAACTAATTTTATTGAAAATTAACATGGAAGTCTAACTAATAATAATAAATTTTATCAATAAACTCAATTCCAAATAGCTAACTAAATGAATATTAATTAACACACTATTAATAATTTCTAAAACGTTTTGGACTCCACTATTATGTCTTAAACTTAATTTTTTTCATTTACAAATGGGTTCGAGCAAAAATTATGTACTTTTCCTTTTATATTCATTATTCAAGATGCATGCTTACATATACTAATCACGCTAAAAAGTATCATTAATTTAACCAGTTAAATGTTGCTTTACATATAAGCTCGTGCACATTTTTTTAAATCAATTCACACATGTGAGCTACATCAATAGAAAACACACATAAATTACTTGTATATGAAAATGCATTAACAGAATATATATATATATATATATATATATATATATATATATATATATATATATATATATATATATATAGGGGAGGGTTAATGTGTGTCACAACTCGTAATTTCCGGTCATTTTCCAAACTTCGCTAATTCACTATTCATAAATCACTATTCACCAATCACTATTCATCATCTTACTATTCATCATTTTTGAGGTCAATTTGACATTCCGAGAAACATTCAGAAATTTTACTATTCACTTGACACTATTCATTCTCGGAAGAAAACCACTATTCACGTGCATTACTCATTTCATCGTAAATTTAGTTTACGAGTATTCAAATTCGCGTAACCGTATTGGTTCAGGAGCGAATTCATACATTATTATCAGGGACATCCCATACGGACTAGAAATAGTCCGCATATCATCATTATGGCATTTGCATACTATTCCACTCGTAGGATATTCAAATTAATACTTTTGATATATTTGACTTTTTACGTATGTTTATTTTTAAATAAACGTTAACAAACGATCAATAATGTGACTAACACGTCCGACACTCCCGACTATGATCCCAATATGTTTTTATATTCATTTTTATAATGTAAAAACTATAATATTAATTTAACCGGTATTTTGGAGATTTATTTTAATTATTAACGTAAGTTTACTAAAATTTCGACGGTTTTCGTAGAAATTAAACTATAATTATCTAAACACTCAATATTTATACCCGACATATTTTTACAATTTTTACAACTTTATTTTATTCCGGTTAACTCCGTTAAAATTTATTTTTAAGTTAACCCGGTACCCGGTACACCTTAAAACTACAATTAAATACAAGATAATACCAAATCCCACCAAAGTTCTTACACATCCCAACCCCCCTCCATTGTCCATACCAATCACTTACAAAATATAGATAATCACTCAAGCCTCATAAATACCTATACTAACTTCTTATAATAATAATAATAATAATAATAATAATAATAATAATAATAATACATAAAAAGGAAACTACACCCATTTTTCTCTCATAATTCACTAGCTCAAAATTTCATCCTCTCTTTCTCTCTTGCTCACCTCACGGCAACAACAAGGAAGAAGGGCAAGACCAAGAAATTTTCTCAAGATCAAGTGTTAAACTAGTTTATTTAGTGATCCTTGTTAGGGTTTTGAAATATAAACTCAAGAATCATTAGGTTTTCATCATCTACACTCTTAATCTTTGAAGTAAGTATATCAAACTCCTTTTTATAATTTTATCAAGTTTATACAAGATCCATATGATATATATACTAGATCTACATGCATATGCTATTTATACCACTTTATTTTACAAACTTTTAACTTTTGAACCTTAGAAAGTGTTTATGGTTAGATCCTTGTTAGATCTACTTGGTTATGATGTTTAGGAACCCATGACACCCTAAGAAGGTGTATGGTAGGAGTAGACTAGTTTTGTGGTGATTGAAAGTGGTTTGGTGATGTTAGAAACTAGTTTAGAGCCTTGAAAATGGTTTTTGAACAAGTAGAAATACATTCTGTCCCATTTTGGTAAACCCAGAAAAATCCGTATTTTCTCAGTCCACTTTGACAATATTTTTAGAAAATACTTTCAAAAACGAAGCTTTTGGCGAAAGAACGGATTAAAACGAGCTTATAACGAAAGAGATATGATTTTTTTAAATTTAACGACGAAAACTATTTTTGGAAAAACTGCATGTTGTTTGACAGTTTTTGACGGGCAAATAGAGACGTTAGACGTAACCTAGTGGAGCCGAGCTATTGAAAATATATTAGTATATACTAAAACGAATCCGTGGATATAAAGAACGAGTAAAATGAGCTTAAAACGACCAAGTTATACACGTTTTAATATCGTCAAAACTATATATATATATATATATATAGTCACTACTAGAAAATAATATAACTACGTACAAAATAATATATTTTCTAGATTCTCATTCAAGGAGTTATATTCTTAACTAATGAAGTACTTATGACCCAAGACTTATTTTTACAACTACTAGACGTTATTTCAAGGTTTTCCAAAGTAAGGAATATAACACTAACATTTTATATACGATATATTACAACAAGTTTTTATAAGCCTAGTTGGACTTATTTTTCCTAAGTATGGAAAATACTTTATTTTGACAATAACAATTATTTCCAAGTTACGAGTGGTATGGGTATCATGTGCATGCATATTCTCTTCATCATTTCATGATCTAAGTAGATCACTATCATTCATATTAGGTTGCGGTTAGAGATCGAACCCCATTTCAATGTATCCACTTTTGTCATCGTAGCTATCGCCCCAGGTGAGTCATAGCCCCACTTTTACTCTTTATACTTGTTTTAACTCTTTGGGGGAGATACATGCTCAACTACTTGCTTACTAGTATAAATACTCAAAACATACTTTCTTGATACTCAAAACACTTATACTTGATTGTCTTATACTTGATTGTTTTATACTTGATTGTTTTATACTTGATTACATTTATACTTGATTTCATACATACGTGATTTTGCTATACTTAACTGTGTTATACTAAACTGTGATGGTGTATTCTTGAGCAACTAATACTTTGGGAAATGGCACCCAGTAATCATATATACATACATACTTCCAATGGCCCTAGATTAAGTTGCTAGACACAACCATTGAGACATACATACATACTTCCAATGGCCCCAGATTAAGTTGCTGGACACAACCATTGAGACTTCCAATGGCCCCAGATTAAGTTGCTGGACACAACCATTGAGACATACATACAAACGTGAGGTCTTCGGAGATGAAGTGTAGACTCACGACTAATTGCTTAACTGTTGTGATGAACTTATACATGTTTAATCTTACTATATATATATATATATATATATATATATATATATATATATATTAGCAGTGGGTTGTGAACACACAGGTTACAAGTCTCTTATGGCGGGACTTGTAACTGAGTGGATTTACGATGCCTTTGCTGTGTGACCATTTTTCTATAAACTTTATTTGTTAAACAAACTCTATGAACTCACCAACCTCGTGTTGACACTTTTGCATGTATTTTCAGGTTTTAATCTTATGGCACGCTACTGGAGGTTTTGGCAGGGCATGGCATGGTCATAGAAGACTCTGATTATTTATATGGGGACCGTTCTAAACTATTTTAAGGGCCTATTTCCGCACTACTTTTAATGATGTAAATTCACTATTTTTGGGTTAAACGATTTTATTCTAAATGATTAAATTGAAAACCATTTTTGTACTTATGTTGTGATATCAATTGAGTTACACCCCAGCTACATGTATGCTTCCGTTGGACCCGATCTTGGGGGTGTGACAGATTGGTATCAGAGCTTTGGCTATAGCGAACTAAGTGTTTTTAAAACCTAAACTATAACTACTTTTACGAAAAACTTAACCCTATGACCGTCACGTGCCTGCCTGCCAAGCTGAAGCCTCACTTGTGGTTTGTTGCTGACTTAGATGATGAGATTTGTGTCTCATTATCTGGTATATTATATTCATTTATTCTAGTTGATTACTATAATTGTCTTTCATATAAGCATGTTCACGTATCATATATGTCATCGCGTTATGTTTTCTTTGCATAATTCATCATTTAACCTCAAGTTTGGTCACCTGCCTTAGTCTTTCAGAACGTCTTGGTAATTGTGAAGGACATAGTATTAGTATAACTGAGCTGAGTATTTCAAAATTCATGGAACCTCGGTGGAATGTAGACTGGCCACCTACATTCAACCCGGGATAGTGAGATATAGGATAACCACCTATGTCTGACTCAGAGATGAATTTTGCAACACTGAGAATGGTTATAATAAAATTGTGTCTGGATTAAATTATCTACCCAATTTCCAAATGTTTCATTTTACATCACAGTATTCTCTTTCACAATCTCATTATGTCGCAGCTGTCACAGTCTTTTCCCTTCTCACTATCACTATCATTCCCTTTCCCATCCCTATATATATAAGGAATTAGCTAACCCTCTATAGATTCCTATGAGACTCATCACTCATTACTCCCAATATTGATAAGTGGATATTATCAATGACCTCCCTAGGAAAGACTTTCCATACCATATATAAGGAGGATCCTTAGGTACATTATGACCATTTAAAACTCAACAGAAACCTCAAGATATCACAAAACCATTCGAACCACTATCACTAGCCTGATCGCCAAGGTTCTACCATCTAGAAAGTATTGGCTTGACTGAATTACAAGATTAGCTCCGATACGAATGCTCACTGAGCAACACCATAGAGATAAAAACCCAACCTCTTAACCAAGACTATAGAACCTGCAATTGAACATGTCCTCACCAATAGACCTTATTCAAATATGTTAGGCACCTAGGTAATTCTGCAGACATACCTACCCGACTATTTTATCCCCTTAATACTTTCACTTTAAATGGATTTTTCTCTAAACTACGGTTATACAAAACATATATCTTGTTAAAAAATAAATAAATAAATAAATAAAAAATTACTTGGAAAGTCGTTTGCTTAAAGTTGTAAATTCGTTTATTCAGGGAAGGTTTATGAACAACACACACAATCTCAAAAACAAACTTTGAAAACCAATCACTATATTACATCACTTATACATTTAGGAGTTTGTGAATTGACGACATAGAGCTTGGGAAAATTTTAGTAATGGAGACTAAGCACTGTAGGTGGAGAAAGACTCAATTCATGACATTCCTGCGGAGGATCACAACCTTATCCTAACATATTATTTTCAACAACACCCTTTGACGGACTTAACCTTGTAAGTTTTTCCACAAGATTCATGATACCTATTCCAACTATTCCTAATGGAGGAATTTGATTCACCTCAAACTTCTGGCAGATTTCATTAAGATTTCCTTTGGAACCACACCACCTATTATCTTCAGACCAATGGTTAGGATTAGAGAATGATTCAAACATAGGGAGATATACCCAATTCGGGTGTGATTGATTCTGGAAATGGTTGGGCTAACCATTTGCTATAACTTGGATTCCTGGACAACAATATCTATCACAAGATTCTAAAGACAACACCATTGAGATATAATTCACAAACGTGGAGAGATAAACCCGAGATACATTGGACCCTTCAATATTTCAGACAGTATGGGCCTAGTGGCCTACAGACTTGAGCTCCTCCCATTAGAGCCCAGTAGCTTACACTATAAATATTATCACCTTTTCACCAATACCACTCCAGAGACCAACACAAACAGAACTTCGGGACGAAGTTCCTGTTAGAGGGGAAGACTGTCACAACTCGTAATTTCCGGTCATTTTCCAAACTTCGCTAATTCACTATTCATAAATCACTATTCACCGATCACTATTCATCATCTTACTATTTATCATTTTTGAGGTCAATTTGACATTCCGAGAAACATTCAGAAATTTTACTATTCACTTGACACTATTCATTCCCGGAAGAAAACCACTATTCACGTGCATTACTCATTTCATCGTAAATTTAGTTTACGAGTATTCAAATTCGCGTAACCGTATTGGTTCAGGAGCGAATTCATACATTATTATCAGGGACATCCCATACGGACTAGAAATAGTCCGCATATCATCATTATGGCATTTGCATACTATTCCACTCGTAGGATATTCAAATTAATACTTTTGATATATTTGACTTTTTACGTATGTTTATTTTTAAATAAATGTTAACAAACGATCAATAATGTGACTAACACGTCCGACACTCCCGACTATGATCCCAATATGTTTTTATATTCATTTTTATAATGTAAAAACTATAATATTAATTTAACCGGTATTTTGGAGATTTATTTTAATTGTTAACGTAAGTTTACTAAAATTTCGACGGTTTTCGTAGAAATTAAACTATAATTATCTAAACACTCAATATTTATACCCGACATATTTTTACAATTTTTACAACTTTATTTTATTCCGGTTAACTCCGTTAAAATTTATTTTTAAGTTAACCCGGTACCCGGTACACCTTAAAACTACAATTAAATACAAGATAATACCAAATCCCACCAAAGTTCTTACACATCCCAACCCCCCTCCATTGTCCATACCAATCACTTACAAAATATAGATAATCACTCAAGCCTCATAAATACCTATACTAACTTCTTATAATAATAATAATAATAATAATAATAATAATAATAATAATACATAAAAAGGAAACTACACCCATTTTTCTCTCATAATTCACTAGCTCAAAATTTCATCCTCTCTTTCTCTCTTGCTCACCTCACGGCAACAACAAGGAAGAAGGGCAAGACCAAGAAATTTTCTCAAGATCAAGTGTTAAACTAGTTTATTTAGTGATCCTTGTTAGGGTTTTGAAATATAAACTCAAGAATCATTAGGTTTTCATCATCTACACTCTTAATCTTTGAAGTAAGTATATCAAACTCCTTTTTATAATTTTATCAAGTTTATACAAGATCCATATGATATATATACTAGATCTACATGCATATGCTATTTATACCACTTTATTTTACAAACTTTTAACTTTTGAACCTTAGAAAGTGTTTATGGTTAGATCCTTGTTAGATCTACTTGGTTATGATGTTTAGGAACCCATGACACCCTAAGAAGGTGTATGGTAGGAGTAGACTAGTTTTGTGGTGATTGAAAGTGGTTTGGTGATGTTAGAAACTAGTTTAGAGCCTTGAAAATGGTTTTTGAACAAGTAGAAATACATTCTGTCCCATTTTGGTAAACCCAGAAAAATCCGTATTTTCTCAGTCCACTTTGACAATATTTTTAGAAAATACTTTCAAAAACGAAGCTTTTGGCGAAAGAACGGATTAAAACGAGCTTATAACGAAGGAGATATGATTTTTTTAAATTTAACGACGAAAACTATTTTTGGAAAAACTGCATGCTGTTTGACAGTTTTCGACGGGCAAATAGAGACGTTAGACGTAACCTAGTGGAGCCGAGCTATTGAAAATATATTAGTATATACTAAAACGAATCCGTGGATATAAAGAACGAGTAAAATGAGCTTAAAACGACCAAGTTATACACGTTTTAATATCGTCAAAACTATATATATATATATATATATATATATATATATATATATATATATATAGTCACTACTAGAAAATAATATAACTACGTACAAAATAATATATTTTCTAGATTCTCATTCAAGGAGTTATATTCTTAACTAATGAAGTACTTATGACCCAAGACTTATTTTTACAACTACTAGACGTTATTTCAAGGTTTTCCAAAGTAAGGAATATAACACTAACATTTTATATACAATATATTACAACAAGTTTTTATAAGCCTAGTTGGACTTATTTTTCCTAAGTATGGAAAATACTTTATTTTGACAATAACAATTATTTCCAAGTTACGAGTGGTATGGGTATCATGTGCATGCATATTCTCTTCATCATTTCATGATCTAAGTAGATCACTATCATTCATATTAAGTTGCGGTTAGAGATCGAACCCCATTTCAATGTATCCACTTTTGTCATCGTAGCTATCGCCCCAGGTGAGTCATAGCCCCACTTTTACTCTTTATACTTGTTTTAACTCTTTGGGGGAGATACATGCTCAACTACTTGCTTACTAGTATAAATACTCAAAACATACTTTCTTGATACTCAAAACACTTATACTTGATTGTTTTATACTTGATTGTTTTATACTTGATTACATTTATACTTGATTTCATACATACGTGATTTTGCTATACTTAACTGTGTTATACTAAACTGTGATGGTGTATTCTTGAGCAACTGATACTTTGGGAAATGGCACCCAGTAATCATATATACATACATACTTCCAATGGCCCCAGATTAAGTTGCTGGACACAACCATTGAGACATACATACATACTTCCAATGGCCCCAGATTAAGTTGCTGGACACAACCATTGAGACTTCCAATGGCCCCAGATTAAGTTGATGGACACAACCATTGAGATATACATACAAACGTGAGGTCTTCGGAGATGAAGTGTAGACTCACGACTAATTGCTTAACTGTTGTGATGAACTTATACATGTTTAATCTTACTATATATATATATATATATATATATATATATATATATATATATATATATATATATATATATATATATATATATATATATATATATATATATATATATATATATATTAGCAGTGGGTTGTGAACACACAGGTTACAAGTCTCTTATGGCGGGACTTGTAACTGAGTGGATTTACGATGCCTTTGCTGTGTGACCATTTTTCTATAAACTTTATTTGTTAAACAAACTCTATGAACTCACCAACCTCGTGTTGACACTTTAGCATGTATTTTCAGGTTTTAATCTTATGGCACGCTACTAGAGGTTTTGGCAGGGCATGGCATGGTCATAGAAGACTCTGATTATTTATATGGGGACCGTTCTAAACTATTTTAAGGGCCTATTTCCGCACTACTTTTAATGATGTATATTCACTATTTTTGGGTTAAACGATTTTATTCTAAATGATTAAATTGAAAACCATTTTTGTACTTATGTTGTGATATCAATTGAGTTACACCCCAGCTACATGTATGCTTCCGCTGGACCCGATCTTGGGGGTGTGACAATGTGAGATCAAACTTAAAGTAGTAAAAATAAGATCTAGTATAAACAACCACTAAAACCATTTTATAAATAACCATATTAGCAATAATACACAAAAAATAATGTATTAATACGAATTAACATTTTAGCAACTAATAACCAAATGATACATGAGTTTAGATTAGTGATACACAACTATAAATTTACATGTCGAATCAAAGTGTTTCATCCTAACCTGATACATTACATGTCGAATCCAAGTGTATCACCTTGTTTTCGTCATTTTAAAAAAGAAAACCATCGGAACTTTCACAATTTTAGTTCTACTCAATAAAAAAAATTAATTTTATTTTAACAAGAGTGTCATTTGTCAAATTTTAGTTGGATCTTATTTTTACAACTTTAAGATTGATCTTATTTGATCTAGATTCTATATATATATATATATATATATATATATATATATATATATATATATATATATATATATATATATATATATATATATATATATATATATTGCATTAGGTTAAATCATCAATTATTCTTGGAACCTTTTCAACTTCATCTCAATCCATAACCGACTTTTAATTCTCTACTAATTACTAAATATCATGCGATCAATTCCGGCAAGCCTTGCACTTCCATCTCGATGTTGTATCTACTTCACATTAAATGCATCGGTTTTGTTTTTCAATAAAAGTTTGAACTTTTGCTTATGTTTAAAACTCAACTTTTTTATTTGATATTATAATTTACAAATGGCTTTAAGTCAAAATTATGTATTTTTTCCTTTCTATTCGTTACTCAATGTGATATTTTTAATATGTTGTATTTTGCTATTATGACAACCTCATTTAATGGGCGTAAATATTGGTTTCTTACTAATGATTCTACATATAGAAAAAGAAAACACTTTGCGATGCGCGAACCTTCTTCTTTTAAATAATAATTCAATTGCACACAATAAATTCATTCTAATATTTCTCAAAGAGCATTTCAAAGCAACTACTTACATAAACTAATCACGCTAAAAAGTATCATTTAACCATTTAAATGTTGCTTTACATACATGCTCGTGCACATTTTCTTGAATCAATTCGCACATATGAGCTACATCAATAGAAAACGCACATAAATTACTTGTATATGAAAATGCATTAACATAATACATATATCTATATATATATATATATATATATATATATATATATATATATATATATATATATATATATATATATATGCTTATCTATAACAATCACCTAAATATGTATGAAACAAAGAAAATAGTTGGTATCCCAGTCTTTGGTTCCATTTATCTAAGCATGCATTATCTTGTGTGAGTTTTATGGTACCTGTGTATGATAACTAAATTAAGAAAAAAGAGAAGGCCGAGTTAATTACAAAGATCTAAAAGATGTGTGAATCATCTCCAAAATGTTGCAAAAGAGAATTTACATACCGCTACCAACAATCAAATATCTAAAAGATGTGTGAATATGTACATACTAAATGTGATTTTGACCAGTTTATATAGGCATGAATTAGGTTATATCATTAATTATTCTTGCAACCTTTCGCAGCCCTTGCACTTCATCTAACCGACTTTAATTCTATACTAAATGCGATGTGATCAATTCGGGCAACCCTTGCACTTCATCTCCTTTCATGGTTGTATAGTTATTATGAGGCTGCATTGAATTTCGAGCATTAGCTATCTTGTACTATATGCAATGGGACTCCATCTTGAGTATCTTGATTACTCCATATTAAAATGAATTCGACACAAAAAAATGGAGCCTAAGATTACCCCTTCCCACTAATTACGACACATTCTCACTTTCATGTCCCTACCAACATACCAAAACTCATCTTTTCATGAATAACAATATCAAATTTTATACATATTTGTAAGATCAAAATTAAAACAAATAATTTGTGAATTTCAATTAATACCATATAGTAACCATTGGTAAAGAGACCCTCAAATCCCTATCAAAAAACATAGATTAAAATAAATTCTTAAAATATTAATTTTGTCTAGTTATACTTTCCATCAATTCAACTTTGATTTTGTATTATTTCTAATGTCATGGGGTGGATACATTGCAACCTCTTAAACTGCTTAAGTGGAAGGGAAAAAAAATAAAAGCAAGATTCAAGCCACCATTAGTATTCATCAAAGCTTTGTCACACTAATTATAAACCTTGTTTACATATGATTTTCATTTTCTTGCATGCCTAATTTTTTGACAGTTCTTTCATAAATGTGGAGATATTATCCACTCCGTCTCCATATTCCACTTTGTTTTGTTATCAACATCTTGATATACCCCGTTAGCGTCACTAACCACTTATCAATACCTACAAGAATAACATTAATAAACTACTAACCAACCCAAATTTTTAAAATAGGTTAGCAGATCTAACCCTCTGTTCCTTCTCAGGCAACAACACATCCATTTGTCTTCCATGAACTTCAAAACTGGACTATCAACCGACTTCACATGCAAGAAAGTTAACCATTTGCTTACCTTTGCACGTATACCCCCTTGCGTTAATCAAGTCAATGTTTCTACATGAACCATTGCACGTAACATTAATATGCATGGTACACTTTCATTGGAAAGAGAAATTTTATATTAACCAACTAAATTCAATTCCATAGGTGAGAAGCTACACCAAAAAGAACTTTATCACGCTATATGGAAAAATATGGAAAAACTATTGACTGAAAAAAATGATCATGTCAATATCTATTTCAAAACTATTTATCTAATTAGCAAGCTTGCTAATTCACAGATCTTGAGCCATAAAAACAGACGGGGTACATACCAAGGTTACGGTTATTGATGCCAATGAGTTCAATGCCATCAATTGCTAGCATGCGATCCGTTTCATTCTCATCATGTGCCTAGAAACAAAAAGTAGATATCAAAAGGAAATTGGTTAGTTGGTGTTGCACTGAATTTACACACAAACAATAATAAACTAACAGCAAACATGTGATTCATACAAAATCATCAAACTACACACAAATTAAAGTTTCACACACACACACATCATTAACAAAGACCAAATGGTGTTATTTATAGTATTCAATGATGGTGGTTGAAGGGTTTGTACATTTGTTTGAAGGCAAATGAAAGGAGCAAATGATTAAATGAAAATAAAGACTAGTAACACTTCGTATGGTTTCAATCATTTACATTTGAAACACTAAATATAGCCCATATGTACTTACCACTTAAG
The DNA here is from genome assembly GCA_030686995.1 of Artemisia argyi. Taxonomy (NCBI): domain Eukaryota; kingdom Viridiplantae; phylum Streptophyta; class Magnoliopsida; order Asterales; family Asteraceae; genus Artemisia; species Artemisia argyi. The sequence continues at coordinate 20,885,079 of CM060703.1, read as the reverse complement.
CATGAACATTAAATCAAGGTACTTACGCATGAAGCCTCCGTATAATGAAACTCTATTTTCTGCATTTACTTCCGAACATTAGGTAACTTGTACTCTATGCAATCTTGACGCCTCCACATTAAATTTTAAGAGTCAATCTTATATGTTTATAGATAGATAAACCAAAATGGTCAAATATACATTAAGTAAAAGACATCCCAACATTCATGGTAGTCAATTTATAGTTACATTAAGAAAAGAGCAATGCTATATCTATAAAGACTTCACAAAATTATATTCACAAAACTTTGCATATGTATTGGTCAAATCACTTTGCATCATAATCTTTTTTTTCTTTTTTCTTACACCCCACAAGTAGTTGACAAGTCATTGTGTACATATAATTTTGTAAACATTTTGTAAATTTATCATTTCTCTTAAGTAAAAGACAACCCAACAATTATGACAATCAAATGTAACCAATAAATAAATTAATGTGTCTTACTAAAAATTTTTGTTAATCGTAATTTACCTCCCATAAATAACTTTTATTTAATAAAAACTTATATTTAATATAAATAAATTAGTGTGTCATACATAGAATGGGTATGTGTGTGTGTGTTCTACTCCAAAGCTTTGATAACAAAAGAATATATGAAAAAGGAAAATTTCTTGTGAGACGAATGAGTCTCATAGATATCTCTTTAGCATCCTAGCCCAAAGACTCCCATCATAGGTGAAAGCGCAATCACCACTGTCCATTACTTGTTTGGATGGGAGAGTGAGAACAAAGGTTAAAAAAAATGGTAAAATTATCCTTTTCTCATATTTTTCAAAGAACTGTGTGCTAAATTGATAGAGAAACATAATAAAACTAAAACTTACGTGTGAACAAGAGGGAAAAAATCAGCAAAAACAAAGGAAAATTAAATTGTGATGATCATTAAAAGAAGTATTAATTTCATATATCACCACACTTTCATTACTAATTTCATATATACCAAAAGTGCAAGTATTAGATGTATAATTAGTCATTCAGACCCGTGCGTTACACACGGGCTCTATCTAATTGGTCATAGTGTAATGTGTGGTATTTATTTTCATCATTAGGTTTGTAAGTTGTGATGGTATCACAACTTTTGTAAGCATCGCATGAGTTTAAGATGAATGAGTTTAATTAATTGTTTGTGACTTTTATATTTAGACCGAGTCATTTATACTCGTGCGATGCACACGGGCTTAATCTAAATATTCGTTAGTGTATTGTTCAACACTAATTTTCATCATTACATGGGTTGTATATAAGTATTCATAGCGTAATCTTTGGCACTTATTTTCGTAATTATATATCTAAGTTGTGATAGTATCACACATTTTCTAAGTATAACACACATTTAAATAGTTTATTGACATTAAAAGAGTATATGTGAAGAGACTTTTTTTCAAGATGCTATAGTTAAAAGAGTGTCTTCACATGTAAATTTTTTAATATGTATAAGTTACATACTAAATGTCAAAGGGAGGTTAAACGCATATGGTTCTTTCAAAATAAATGTAACCCTTATATAAAATCGTAACAAAGTGGATATTCTCTATATTTTGATATCTAACTTGTGATAATGAATTATCCTTTTGGTTTATCATATCAAATACGGTAGCTTACATTACTACGCTTAGTTCTTCGAACTTTATTTTATCCACAAAAACCATTTAAGTTTCAATATTTTTTTATTGTTGTGAAAATCGATCCAATATTGTTAGTATATTTAATTTGTATCATATTGCATATATAAATATATTTGAAGACATCAATCTTAACATATAATTTTTCTACTCTTAATAACTAATATAACAATTTTATTTTGTCAAATTTGTTTGTCATTCTACAAATGAAACTAAAATCATATTAAGATAATCAATTAATCTATATAGTGATATTAACACATCGCAAGACAAAAAACTACATTAAGAGCAAAAATATAAAAATGCACCAACAAAGTGTAGTAATAATTATTGATTAAAAATTAAATGCTCGTCAAATTATTTTCACTTAATTGATAAAGACAACAATGTGTAGGATCTCTTAAACCATTAGAGAAGATGATGTTACTACCAAACCTCCTAAGCACGATCTTTATGTCCTACATTGTTACACACACAAAACACACGTGAAATTTATATGAAACAATATAAATCAATATATTAAATAAGTAAGACGATATGATGCTTACTTTACCACCATAATAAGTTGTAAGCCAATGTGCACGCGGTGTGGAGGAAGTTGTGGTTTGTTGTGTGTGATTTTTGACACATTATATAGTTGATAAAATATTTGTAACTTATGGACGGGAAGATAAAAAGACTAACCACTAAATGGTGTGTTTAATTTATGCATTCATGGCACCAAACACTTCATCTCCTATGTACTTATCCTTATGCATGACTATTAAATCAATGTACTAACACATGAAGCATCCACATTTCACTTTCAATTCATGAGCCATTTATTATATCCACTTACATTTATAAGGCTACTGAAGCTTTTAGTATATAAGATGTACAATGTTTTTAATGCATGTTTGGGTATATATGAAATTTCTAAAAAAACAAGTGGAGCTATGAAATTGCCCCAAAAAAAATTCTAAAAATTTCAATAAAAATGGTGACAATTGTCTATTAGTGGATAACGCTTTTTATTACATATACTAATTAGGGTATCCACAACGAAACCTTTATAAAAAGATTTGTAAAACTTGAATTAGTATATATAAATTGAGTCAGAAAAAACCTTTATAGAAAGATTTATAAAACTTGAATTAGTATATAAATTGAGGAAGAAAAAGGTTTATGATCAGAGACGGAGCTAGAAATTTGTGTTAAGGGGGCCGGAAATAATTTATTAAATATCACCCATTTCATGGAGCGCTTATCTTAGCAGGTTCAATCGTTCAACCATTTTGATCAATTTACAACACATATGAATATGTTCTTTAAGTTATTATATTTAACTTTAATCTATAAAATACTATCTTGTTATAAAATCAAATAAACTTTACATAAACAGTTTCAACTAACTAGGTATCAAGCTTTGCTTAATGAGTAATTTCTTAACCATTTTGTCTCTTTAAACAACTCTTACTCAAACAAATAAATATTTGTAAAGTTAGGATGCATATACAAGTTTGTAATAAGAAGTTAGGATGCATATACAAGTTTGTCATCTTATTACGTCATATTATTATTTAAAAAAATAAAATAAGAAAAACATTATTAAAAAAGAGAAGCTATTAGAATTTAGAAATCACACGAAACAATTGTATTTGTATTGCTGGAGAATAAACACAAAAAGAGAAAAGAGTAATCATATATCTTATAAAGCATTTAGGCATTCTAAAAAAGAAATACTTAAAATTAAGCATTGCAATTTCTTAAGCTAAAAATACAACTAATTAAAACACATTTTCTAACATTAAATACAATTACAAGTTCTTAAGCTAAAAATACAACTAATTAAAGCACATTTTCTAACATTAAATACAATCTTTAAATAAAAATACTTAAAATTCGTCATTACAAGTTTTTAAGCTAAAAGTACAACTAATTAAAACACATTTACTAACATTAATAAACTGGTCAATAAATACAATTAATGCAGTTATTAAAACACCCCTTATATAAGAAATACAAATTATAAAGCATATTTGTTGGGAATTATACTAACAGTTACCACGGCTAAAGAAGAAGTTACAACTGCAGAAGATTGTACTTGCAGTGGAAACTCATTACCACTGCAAGAACAATATATTACCACTGCTTATTAGATAACTGTTAGGAAACGCGTCTAGATAAATATAGAATAGATTTTGTGTATATCTTATTCTATTAGCTTTATACTTATCTTGTAGAAGAGGACTCCTTGTGCTATAAAAGGAGATCCTAAGTTATAAGTTGATATATACGTTCTCCTAGAGCTTCAAGGTGTAACCCTAGTGATATCAAGATCACTCGTATTATTATCATTAATAATATTGAAGCTAATAGTTTGTTTACATACATTGTTTATATACAACTGTCTTACTCACAATCAAACTTCTAAGTGTTACTAAGTAGATTCCGCATACATAGTAATATAATTCAAAGTATCAATCTAACACAAGTTCAAGGTGTATAGATCCATCAAGTGGTATCAGAGCCAGGCTTTGATACTTTGATTTAGAAGACTCAAGTTCACTCAGAAGACTCAATGGAGACAGAAACCAGTAACTCAAACATTGCTGCTAAGCTTCCAAAGCTTAAGTTGAATGACTTTGAGATGTGGAGGCTGATGATAGAACAATTTTTTATGGTCCAAGATTACACACTCTGGGAGATCATTATGGTTGGAAATTCTTTCAAACCAAGTTCTACTTCAGAGATGGTTAATGGCAAGGAAGTAATTAAGGTCAACACTGGACCTGTTACTAATGATGAAAGACTTCAACTGAAGAATGATTTGAAGGCCAGAGGTCTGTTGCTGATGACACTTCCCAGAGACCAAGTTGTAGCATTCAGCAAGTTCAAGACTGCAAAGACTCTCTTTGATGAGATCTGTGAAGTTTTTGGCGGTAATGATTCCACCAAGAAGACTCAAAAGACTCTGCTGAAGCAAACTTATGAAAACTTTGGTTCATCAAGTAATGAATCTCTTGATAGCATTTTTACAAGGCTACAAAAGATTGTTTCTCAACTCATTGTTTTTGGAATTGAGGTGGAAAGAGAAGACCTCAATCTAAAGTTCTTAAGAAGCTTACCCTCTGAGTTTGGAACAAATATTGCTGTGTGGGAAGATAAGCCAGAGTTGGAGACCATGAAACTTAATGATTTGTACAATAACTTCAAAGTTATTGAACAAAGACTGAAGAAAGCTGGAAAAATAAGTTCTAGTTCAGGAAGTGTAGCACTTATATCATCATCTCTTGATGACAGTTCAGATGAAGAAAGTGATAGTGATGATGACTGTGCTAACATTGTTGTTTCCACTGGTAGTGGAAGTGTTTCCACTGTTATCTCAAAGAAACAGATTGCAGGGCTTAGTGATACTACCTTTTAAGCCTTTATATCAAGTCAAGTGGGTGGTTCAATTCTCAATCATAAGGATCTGGATCAAATTGATGAAGATGATATGGAGGAGATGGATATTAAATGGCATTACTAAGCTTGAGGACAAAGAAGTTTTGGAAGAAGACTGGAAGAAAGATCAACATCAGTGGCAATGAAACAGTAGGTTTTGACAAAAAGAAGGTAGAATGCTACAATTGTCATAAGAAGGGGCACTTTGCCAGAGAATGTAGGAAGCCAAGGAAGTCTGATAACAGGTCAACTTGGTACAAGCAGGACAAGAAGAAGGAACCTACTACTGATGAGCCAAAGGGGCTATTGGCCATTGATGGAGTGAGCTTTGATTGGAGCTTTATGACTAAAGAAGAGGATGATGATTCAGAGTTTGCAATGGTTGCTACTGAGCTTGCACTAATGGCTTTTTCTGACTCTGAGGTACAAATTGATAATGCTTGTTCTAAATCCTGTAAGGCCTTAAAAGAGTATGAGAAACTTAAAGCACAATTTAATGAGCAACACATAGAGTTAACTCATACTAATTATAACTTATCAAATCATAAAAGAGGCCTAAGTGTTTTAGAAACTCAATTAGAGCATTATAGGGCAAATGAATCTAAGTTCAATGATGATATTGCAGTATTAAGAAGAGACTTAGATTATCAGGTTGCTGTTAATAAGGTTCTTAGAGAAGAACTAGAAAAGGTTAAAGTGGCTAGTGAGAATATAATGATTACTAAGCAAACACTGGATCATCAATCCAAGAGTAATGATAAAATTTGGGAAGCCCAAATTGTGAGCAAAGCTAAATCAGGTCTTGGATACAAAACTGTTCCACCACTTCTAAGAGGTGTTCCATCACCTCCTGGTATTGACTTAGCTCACACAGGTTTAGAAGAATTCCAGGAACCAACCATGACCTATGGACCAAAATTTGTTAAACCAGTTGAAATTGAAAAGGTTCAGGTTGAGGTTGATGTATTTGATAGTGCTAGTGACTCATCTCTTAAAGATGAAAATTTAAATGTTGAGTCTAAATCTAGTGTTCCTGAGAATGTTAAAGTGGAGGTTAAGAAAAGTATTCCTGATGTAGTCAAAGAGAAGCCTAGGTCACAACCTAATTTCACTAGGCCCGCTACTAGATATGCAGAGATGTACAGAAGTAGGTCACCAACTCCTAGGGGTAATATTAGGAGTTGGAATCATGTCAAATCTAGGCAATTTGGTAGTGACTTTGTGTTCAATAACAAACCCTGTCATATATGTGGTAGCTTTGACCATTTAGCTAAAGGCTGTACCTACCACTTGGGAAGAAGGGAAGTGTTTAGGAATACTTGGGTGAATAGCAACAATACTAATAACTTATCTCACCCAAATCCACTCAGCAAGATGATTCCCAGATCTGTTTTGCTTCATTCTGGCATCAAACCTATTTCCACTGCTAGATCAGCAGTTTCCACTGCTAGACCAGCAGTTGCCACTGCCAGACATAACAACAGAGTTTACCCTAAGCCCCCTGTTACTACTTTTGTTAAATCTACTCAAACAGAGAAAAAGACCTATTTTGAAAAGAAAGTTAACCATAATCAGAAGTGGGTACCTAAAATTTCTAAGCCAGCAGTTTCCACTGCTAAGGCAGCAATTACCACTGCAAGGCCAAAGGTTACCACTGGTAGGTCTGTTAACATGAAAAGGGTAAATGTGGGAAATGCTGTTAAGGCCTCAGCACGTTGGGAATGGAAACCAAAAGGAACCTGATGCGTGGGAATCGCACCTTGCTTTACCTCTCGAGGGATCTCGAGAAGCTTACAACCCCCACCAGGCAGTGTACCTGATCGTTGTAGTATAGTATAGTGACAAGTACCGGGGGATTGATCGTTCAGCTTAGGAATAGTGTCGCTAGGATTAGAAAACCTAATTAATAGTTCTAGAGGTGAGGGATGATTATTTTTGTATTTTTATATTTTTATGAAAGCAAGTAAAATCTCGGGTTTTGGAAGAGTGGGCGGAATTAGTTGCTATTCAACTAACCCAAATCTATTATATAATTAAAATAAAATACTAAAAATGAAATTAAACTAAATTAAACTAAGGTTGTGAGCAGTAATTGGAGAAATTGTGTTTACTTAGACTTCACTACTCCCTAGATATCTTTTACACATTAATTACTTGTTACACTTGTATGGATGACGGATTGTATTCCTTAATACCATTCGTGGGGTGGCATACATAACTCCCCAACTCTATGAGCTCTTATCTCCTCCTACACCATGACCCAGCACAACTATAGGGATTGTAAACAGTGGCTCATGCATTAAATACAACCAATAAAGACCTAGTACGCCTCGGTTCATGTTTCTTAAGACGTTCAAGCATGTTACCATTTGGAGATCTGCTAGTTTTCTTAAGCCTAACATATAAATCATTCATCCAAAACAAGAATAGACAAGTAATCAACACATAATCAACATCTAGGTTTCATTAGATCTAAGCAAACACAAAAGAGATCTAGCCTAGCATAGTAAAATTAAGACAAGAACAAGATATAAACAACCAACACATAGACATATTGATTGAATTGAAAGAACACTTATCTCAATTACAATGCAAGGTCTCAAGGGTTTGGAACCCTTGAAAAACCTGTAAAAGATGCACCAAAATCGTCTTTAGGGTTTCACCAAAAACTTCTCTCTTTTTAATGAAAAAAACTAGAAAACTATATATAGGAAAAGCAGGCTGACGGCGTCAAGAGTTACATGTGACGCCGTCACCTCGCCGCCAAATACTTCCTCGGACGGCCTTGATCCACTTATGACGGCCTATGTGACGCCGTCACCGACCACGGTATTTTATTCTTGCCACTTTGACGCCGTCATGAAGGCTTCTGACGCCGTCACCACCTACGGTATTTAATTCCTCATGGCTGACGCCGTCAAGACTTTACTCTTGACGCCGTCACCTTGTGTCTTCAGCATGGAAATTTGGTACTTTGCCGTTTTCTTCACTTTTATGCTCCAAAAACGTCCAAAATGGCTTCTTTTCCAGAATTCACTCTCCAAACACCTAAAATCACAAAAGGAACGATTTAGGGCAATATTTGATCAAATAAAGTCATATTCGGGCTTAAATGACCCCCTAAAAACGGATCATTTTTCGCCTCATCATATACCCTTACACTTGAGATTTGCTTGTCCTCAAGCAAATGAGCTTTTATTCTACTCAAAAGACAAGTTAGGGGTCATTTAACACTAATATAAAAGTAATTACAACAAATAATCGTTCCACTAAAGACCAATAGACAAGCACGGAGGTCATACACAAGCACCTCACAAATAGTGTTTAGATACTCACATCTCTCGGGTGTAATAAAGTAATATAACATTATGGGAATGGAAGATATCTCTCACTACCTGTCATAGCAAAATAGATTACCATAGGCTTGGGAAAGGATCAAACCTCCACCACATGGCGTAAGCACCTAGGATAAACTATCAAAGAGGTCTTTTAAAGGGTTGTAACGTTAAGTATAGGGATATGAATTACACGGTTTTGTTGGATAAAGGAAGTTTTACTGGTGGCGAGTTAACAATCTTAGTTAATTACATGTACAAGATGGCGTTGCTAAGCCAAGGCTAGACTCGACTTAAGCTAATAAATGAGAAATAACAAAAACATAAAATGAACATAGAATAAAAATGGGATGGTAGTCCGTATGTTTTTTCTCTCTTTTTCCTTTTTCTATTTTTTTCTTTTTCTTAATTTTTTCGATTTTTTTTTTTTTTTTTTTTTGCATACACTCTTACCCTACCATCCAAAATAATACATCATAGGGGTTTGAGCAATCCCCTTACACTTGAATCTTTACATACTTTACATTAAACTATTCTAATGACTCGAATTAAGAAAATCAAAACACTTGGAGCACTTTTAAGATTAACGTACATATGGGGGTAATAAATGATGTTCTTCCCCATTACTCCATAAAATAAGTACTTACTCATGAGTCCCAATCGTCCCAAAACAATATGTACAATGATATGACTCGACTTAGCAACCATGTAATCAATTAGAAAGTTAACTTAGGGTTTAACAAATAACAATAATGCACTAAAAATGAGCGCATACACGGAAGGCTAAGGCGATTTGGGTGTACATTTAAGTGGGGTGTAACAAATTCTTCCTTTAAGTAAAATGCTTAAAGTTAGAAACGAAAAGATAGGCTCGGAGGGGTGTACTAGGGGTTTCGTGTACTAAAAATGAGTACAATGCAAAGGGTGTGGGAAAAATTAGTTGACTTAACTAGCCAAGTAATATGACTTAAATGGTCAAGTAATCATAATACGGGTTTAACACAAGGGTGATCCTAATGCCTCTTATCATGTAGTAAATCCTACCACACGAATGTAGTCTCACTAGCGGTCTCGGGATGCATCACTAACGCAAGTTCTAGAATCTAAATGCTACCGGTACACTCATAAGCACTAATAGTAAATGCTTTTCCTATCAAATCTAAAGGCGAACCTCACATTTTTTGGTGGAAAATTTTTCTGAATATACGGTTATGTGCTGGTCATACAATCTCCTATCCATGAGACGCTTGCTATGGCTAAAGTTTCACTCCTAAATGTTGTAAAAAATTTTAAATTTGGCGCTAAAATTACACTAACAAGTATTTCTCATAGTTTTATGAGTACCTTTAAACAAAACAAACTCAAGCGAAAGTGCATATGTAAGGTATCATCTTTTTACCCTCCCCTTACACTTAGGATGAACATTGTCCCCAATGTTCAAGTAAAGAATGTAAAAGTTAAGAAGTAAAGAGAATGAAATCAAATACTCCCCTGATTCGCTCGGTATGGATTATAGGTTGGCCAGGTTAAATCTTCCTCCAAGAAAACGAACAATCAAAGCTTCCCTTCCAGAATATAAATCATCTTCTTGTCATAAATAACCTATAAATCCTGACAACAATAGACAAGGCAACCTCGCGTAAAATCGGCGGCATCCTATATAAGTTACTAAATCCTAAAAAAACAAAGTAAGATATAATGCTTGTGGAATGAAGTTTGTAGATTTCCTGGAGATTATAAAACTTAATAATTCACAAAAACCATAAGACTCCGTTAGAAAAACAAAACCGGTAAAATTTCCAGATTTTTAACTCCTGACGCCGTCAAGAGCAATACCCTGACGCCGTCAGAATGGACCTGCAGAAATTCTTATGTTAAGTTTCCGGAAAATTTCTGGAAAAACCTTGTCCTACTTCCTGGAAAATTCTGCAAAACTTCATTATGACTCAATACAAGCATTTGACTCTAACAAATAGGAATATACATGTTCATTAAATATTGTGGAGAATCATGATCGGTTTGTTTCTTAAAAACATATTTGGGGTTTCCCCTTACACTTATCTTTTGCAAAAATACCTTTAGGTTGAAGTTAAGACTAGGCCAAAAAACATAATAAAGTATTTCCACATTTCAATTGAGAAACATGATCAACCAACAATAAAAATAAAACATGCATACGGAAGCAAATAACAATCAAACAAATAAAATCACACAAAACATGGGTTGCCTCCCAAGAAGCGCTTTTCTTTATTTACGAGTCTTGTAGCTAGACTCAAAGTCATGGGTTATCGTGTATCGCTTATGCTTACATAACCAAGTGTGAGCCATCTAATTGTCGCCTCATCTTTCTTATATTCTTCTCCTAACTCTAGGCACCCGCGATAGTACTTTTTATTCTTTTCATGCGTGTACTTAAATCCCTTTCTCTTATCATTCTCACTTAGCATTTCCATGGGCGGATACCTACTACACTTTTCCATGGAAAAATCTTTGAACCTAGGGTGTGCGCGGGGCATTTGATAGACAAAATCTTCATCCCCATTCGAGAATGTAATTAGCCCTTCTATGAGTTTTTCATCAAGGTTGGTCAACCGTTTGAAGGGTTTTCCAAACACAACTTGGGTCAATTTATTATCAATAAATTCTCCTAGATTCTCCATAACCATGAATTCAACAAGATAAACCAACCTTCCTACAAACACGTGCAATGGTGTTGCCTTAGCAATAATGTTGTCCCCTTTGTATTCTAACTCATCTACCATGATTTTATTGTATTCGTTACGTGAAATTATGTTCATCAGAAGAGATGAGTTGAGATAGGCGTTAAAGCTCTTAAATCCAATCTTACAAGGGAATTGCATGTTAAATGAACTATCGCACTCGATCCTAGTTCTAGGGTCAACATACCTAAGAGGGTTTATTTCCTCTTCCATTCTATCCTCACTGATTACGTCACCATCATCAAGATCCTCATCGGAGTCTGAATAGTAAAAAGGACTAGCCCTACGGTCATTATCATGATTAGACTCTTCTAGCTCAGAATTATTGTCAAAGTGGTGGTTGGGTGAGAGGTTAGGTGGGTTCTCATTTTCTGCTAAAGGAAGTGGGGCGGGCAATTGGAACATCCTACGACGAAAAACACGAATAACAGGAATCAGCCGATCAATGTTATTGTTATCCATCGAAACAATTTACGAACAAAGACACAAAGAAATAAGATAGACTAAAGAAGACCTAAAAATAAAAAATAAAAATAAAAATCTTACTAGAAAGGAATCTAGCAAGTAGACCTAATAAAAAGAAATCCTAACCTAGACAATAACTATTCCCCGGCAGCGGCGCCAAAAACTTGATGCGTGGGAATCGCACCTTGCTTTACCTCTCGAGGGATCTCGAGAAGCTTACAACCCCCACCAGGCAGTGTACCTGATCGTTGTAGTATAGTATAGTGACAAGTACCGGGGGATTGATCGTTCAGCTTAGGAATAGTGTCGCTAGGATTAGAAAACCTAATTAATAGTTCTAGAGGTGAGGGATGATTATTTTTGTATTTTTATATTTTTATGAAAGCAAGTAAAATCTCGGGTTTTGGAAGAGTGGGCGGAATTAGTTGCTATTCAACTAACCCAAATCTATTATATAATTAAAATAAAATACTAAAAATGAAATTAAACTAAATTAAACTAAGGTTGTGAGCAGTAATTGGAGAAATTGTGTTTACTTAGACTTCACTACTCCCTAGATATCTTTTACACGTTAATTACTTGTTACACTTGTATGGATGACGGATTGTATTCCTTAATACCATTCGTGGGGTGGCATACATAACTCCCCAACTCTATGAGCTCTTATCTCCTCCTACACCATGACCCAGCACAACTATAGGGATTGTAAACAGTGGCTCATGCATTAAATACAACCAATAAAGACCTAGTACGCCTCGGTTCATGTTTCTTAAGACGTTCAAGCATGTTACCATTTGGAGATCTGCCAGTTTTCTTAAGCCTAACATATAAATCATTCATCCAAAACAAGAATAGACAAGTAATCAACACATAATCAACATCTAGGTTTCATTAGATCTAAGCAAACACAAAAGAGATCTAGCCTAGCATAGTAGAATTGAGACAAGAACAAGATATAAACAACCAACACATAGACATATTGATTGAATTGAAAGAACACTTATCTCAATTACAATGCAAGGTCTCAAGGGTTTGGAACCCTTGAAAAACCTGTAAAAGATGCACCAAAATCGTCTTTAGGGTTTCACCAAAAACTTCTCTCTTTTTAATGAAAAAAACTAGAAAAGTATATATAGGAAAAGCAGGCTGACGGCGTCAAGAGTTACATGTGACGCCGTCACCTCGCCGCCAAATACTTCCTCGGACGGCCTTGATCCACTTATGACGGCCTATGTGACGCCGTCACCGACCACGGTATTTTATTCTTGCCACTTTGACGCCGTCATGAAGGCTTCTGACGCCGTCACCACCTACGGTATTTAATTCCTCATGGCTGACGCCGTCAAGACTTTACTCTTGACGCCGTCACCTTGTGTCTTCAGCATGGAAATTTGGTACTTTGCCGTTTTCTTCACTTTTATGCTCCAAAAACGTCCAAAGTGGCTTCTTTTCCAGAATTCACTCTCCAAACACCTAAAATCACAAAAGGAACGATTTAGGGCAATATTTGATCAAATAAAGTCATATTCGGGCTTAAATGACCCCCTAAAAACGGATCATTTTTCGCCTCATCATATACCCTTACACTTGAGATTTGCTTGTCCTCAAGCAAATGAGCTTTTATTCTACTCAAAAGACAAGTTAGGGGTCATTTAACACTAATATAAAAGTAATTACAACAAATAATCGTTCCACTAAAGACCAATAGACAAGCACGGAGGTCATACACAAGCACCTCACAAATAGTGTTTAGATACTCACATCTCTCGGGTGTAATAAAGTAATATAACATTATGGGAATGGAAGATATCTCTCACTACCTGTCATAGCAAAATAGATTACCATAGGCTTGGGAAAGGATCAAACCTCCACCACATGGCGTAAGCACCTAGGATAAACTATCAAAGAGGTCTTTTAAAGGGTTGTAACGTTAGGTATAGGGATATGAATTACACGGTTTTGTTGGATAAAGGAAGTTTTACTGGTGGCGAGTTAACAATCTTAGTTAATTACATGTACAAGATGGCGTTGCTAAGCCAAGGCTAGACTCGACTTAAGCTAATAAATGAGAAATAACAAAAACCTAAAATGAACATAGAATAAAAATGGGATGGTAGTCCGTATGTTTTTTCTCTCTTTTTCCTTTTTCTATTTTTTTCTTTTTCTTAATTTTTTCGATTTTTTTTTTTTTTTTTTGCATACACTCTTACCCTACCATCCAAAATAATACATCATAGGGGTTTGAGCAATCCCCTTACACTTGAATCTTTACATACTTTACATTAAACTATTCTAATAACTCGAATTAAGAAAATCAAAACACTTGGAGCACTTTTAAGATTAACGTACATATGGGGGTAATAAATGATGTTCTTCCCCATTACTCCATAAAATAAGTACTTACTCATGAGTCCCAATCGTCCCAAAACAATATGTACAATGATATGACTCGACTTAGCAACCATGTAATCAATTAGAAAGTTAACTTAGGGTTTAACAAATAACAATAATGCACTAAAAATGAGCGCATACACGGAAGGCTAAGGCGATTTGGGTGTACATTTAAGTGGGGTGTAACAAATTCTTCCTTTAAGTAAAATGCTTAAAGTTAGAAACGAAAAGATAGGCTCGGAGGGGTGTACTAGGGGTTTCGTGTACTAAAAATGAGTACAATGCAAAGGGTGTGGGAAAAATTAGTTGACTTAACTAGCCAAGTAATATGACTTAAATGGTCAAGTAATCATAATACGGGTTTAACACAAGGGTGATCCTAATGCCTCTTATCATGTAGTAAATCCTACCACACGAATGTAGTCTCACTAGCGGTCTCGGGATGCATCACTAACGCAAGTTCTAGAATCTAAATGCTACCGGTACACTCATAAGCACTAATAGTAAATGCTTTTCCTATCAAATCTAAAGGCGAACCTCACATTTTTTGGTGGAAAATTTTTCTGAATATACGGTTATGTGCTGGTCATACAATCTCCTATCCATGAGACGCTTGCTATGGCTAAAGTTTCACTCCTAAATGTTGTAAAAAATTTTAAATTTGGCGCTAAAATTACACTAACAAGTATTTCTCATAGTTTTATGAGTACCTTTAAACAAAACAAACTCAAGCGAAAGTGCATATGTAAGGTATCATCTTTTTACCCTCCCCTTACACTTAGGATGAACATTGTCCCCAATGTTCAAGTAAAGAATGTAAAAGTTAAGAAGTAAAGAGAATGAAATCAAATACTCCCCTGATTCGCTCGGTATGGATTATAGGTTGGCCAGGTTAAATCTTCCTCCAAGAAAACGAACAATCAAAGCTTCCCTTCCAGAATATAAATCATCTTCTTGTCATAAATAACCTATAAATCCTGACAACAATAGACAAGGCAACCTCGCGTAAAATCGGCGGCATCCTATATAAGTTACTAAATCCTAAAAAAACAAAGTAAGATATAATGCTTGTGGAATGAAGTTTGTAGATTTCCTGGAGATTATAAAACTTAATAATTCACAAAAACCATAAGACTCCGTTAGAAAAACAAAACCGGTAAAATTTCCAGATTTTTAACTCCTGACGCCGTCAAGAGCAATACCCTGACGCCGTCAGAATGGACCTGCAGAAATTCTTATGTTAAGTTTCCGGAAAATTTCTGGAAAAACCTTGTCCTACTTCCTGGAAAATTCTGCAAAACTTCATTATGACTCAATACAAGCATTTGACTCTAACAAATAGGAATATACATGTTCATTAAATATTGTGGAGAATCATGATCGGTTTGTTTCTTAAAAACATATTTGGGGTTTCCCCTTACACTTATCTTTTGCAAAAATACCTTTAGGTTGAAGTTAAGACTAGGCCAAAAAACATAATAAAGTATTTCCACATTTCAATTGAGAAACATGATCAACCAACAATAAAAATAAAACATGCATACGGAAGCAAATAACAATCAAACAAATAAAATCACACAAAACATGGGTTGCCTCCCAAGAAGCGCTTTTCTTTATTTACGAGTCTTGTAGCTAGACTCAAAGTCATGGGTTATCGTGTATCGCTTATGCTTACATAACCAAGTGTGAGCCATCTAATTGTCGCCTCATCTTTCTTATATTCTTCTCCTAACTCTAGGCACCCGCGATAGTACTTTTTATTCTTTTCATGCGTGTACTTAAATCCCTTTCTCTTATCATTCTCACTTAGCATTTCCATGGGCGGATACCTACTACACTTTTCCATGGAAAAATCTTTGAACCTAGGGTGTGCGCGGGGCATTTGATAGACAAAATCTTCATCCCCATTCGAGAATGTAATTAGCCCTTCTATGAGTTTTTCATCAAGGTTGGTCAACCGTTTGAAGGGTTTTCCAAACACAACTTGGGTCAATTTATTATCAATAAATTCTCCTAGATTCTCCATAACCATGAATTCAACAAGATAAACCAACCTTCCTACAAACACGTGCAATGGTATTGCCTTAGCAATAATGTTGTCCCCTTTGTATTCTAACTCATCTACCATGATTTTATTGTATTCGTTACGTGAAATTATGTTCATCAGAAGAGATGAGTTGAGATAGGCGTTAAAGCTCTTAAATCCAATCTTACAAGGGAATTGCATGTTAAATGAACTATCGCACTCGATCCTAGTTCTAGGGTCAACATACCTAAGAGGGTTTATTTCCTCTTCCATTCTATCCTCACTGATTACGTCACCATCATCAAGATCCTCATCGGAGTCTGAATAGTAAAAAGGACTAGCCCTACGGTCATTATCATGATTAGACTCTTCTAGCTCAGAATTATTGTCAAAGTGGTGGTTGGGTGAGAGGTTAGGTGGGTTCTCATTTTCTGCTAAAGGAAGTGGGGCGGGCAATTGGAACATCCTACGACGAAAAACACGAATAACAGGAATCAGCCGATCAATGTTATTGTTATCCATCGAAACAATTTACGAACAAAGACACAAAGAAATAAGATAGACTAAAGAAGACCTAAAAATAAAAAATAAAAATAAAAATCTTACTAGAAAGGAATCTAGCAAGTAGACCTAATAAAAAGAAATCCTAACCTAGACAATAACTATTCCCCGGCAGCGGCGCCAAAAACTTGATGCGTGGGAATCGCACCTTGCTTTACCTCTCGAGAGATCTCGAGAAGCTTACAACCCCCACCAGGCAGTGTACCTGATCGTTGTAGTATAGTATAGTGACAAGTACCGGGGGATTGATCGTTCAGCTTAGGAATAGTGTCGCTAGGATTAGAAAACCTAATTAATAGTTCTAGAGGTGAGGGATGATTATTTTTGTATTTTTATATTTTTATGAAAGCAAGTAAAATCTCGGGTTTTGGAAGAGTGGGCGGAATTAGTTGCTATTCAACTAACCCAAATCTATTATATAATTAAAATAAAATACTAAAAATGAAATTAAACTAAATTAAACTAAGGTTGTGAGCAGTAATTGGAGAAATTGTGTTTACTTAGACTTCACTACTCCCTAGATATCTTTTACACGTTAATTACTTGTTACACTTGTATGGATGACGGATTGTATTCCTTAATACCATTCGTGGGGTGGCATACATAACTCCCCAACTCTATGAGCTCTTATCTCCTCCTACACCATGACCCAGCACAACTATAGGGATTGTAAACAGTGGCTCATGCATTAAATACAACCAATAAAGACCTAGTACGCCTCGGTTCATGTTTCTTAAAACGTTCAAGCATGTTACCATTTGGAGATCTGCCAGTTTTCTTAAGCCTAACATATAAATCATTCATCCAAAACAAGAATAGACAAGTAATCAACACATAATCAACATCTAGGTTTCATTAGATCTAAGCAAACACAAAAGAGATCTAGCCTAGCATAGTAGAATTGAGACAAGAACAAGATATAAACAACCAACACATAGACATATTGATTGAATTGAAAGAACACTTATCTCAATTACAATGCAAGGTCTCAAGGGTTTGGAACCCTTGAAAAACCTGTAACAGATGCACCAAAATCGTCTTTAGGGTTTCACCAAAAACTTCTCTCTTTTTAATGAAAAAAACTAGAAAACTATATATAGGAAAAGCAGGCTGACGGCGTCAAGAGTTACATGTGACGCCGTCACCTCGCTGCCAAATACTTCCTCGGACGGCCTTGATCCACTTATGACGGCCTATGTGACGCCGTCACCGACCACGGTATTTTATTCTTGCCACTTTGACGCCGTCATGAAGGCTTCTGACGCCGTCACCACCTACGGTATTTAATTCCTCATGGCTGACGCCGTCAAGACTTTACTCTTGACGCCGTCACCTTGTGTCTTCAGCATGGAAATTTGGTACTTTGCCGTTTTCTTCACTTTTATGCTACAAAAACGTCCAAAATGGCTTTTTTTCCAGAATTCACTCTCCAAACACCTAACATCACAAAAGGAACGATTTAGGGCAATATTTGATCAAATAAAGTCAGATTCGGGCTTAAATGACCCCCTAAAAACGGATCATTTTTCGCCTCATCAGAACCATCACCTCAAACAATCCTAATGGTGTATCAATGACCTTTGATAGATATAATTATATTGATACACGAGGCAGATCCAAGTCATTTGTGGCTTGGGTCCCCAAAAGGAACTAATTCCTTTATTTTGTGTGCAGGGACATTCAAAGACTACTAATGATCAAGGATACTCAGACAGTGGATGTTCCAGGCACATGACTGGCAATAAGTCCTATCTTTCAGACTTTCAACCATATGATGGACAATTTGTCAGTTTTGGAGGAGGAATTGGTGGCAAAGTTTCTGGCAAATGAACAATCAAGGCTGGAAACATTGATTTTGAAGATGTGCAGTATGTGAAAGAGCTCAAGTACAACCTCTTTAGTGTGTCACAGATGTGTGACAAAAAGCATAGAGTTCTATTCACAGAAGATGAATGCTATATCTTATCTAAGGATTATAAGCTTCCAGAAGAATGTGACATTTTGCTTAAAATCCCTAGAAAAGGAAATTTGTATAGCATTGACATGCAGAACATAGTGGCTAAGAATAATGTTACTTGCTTGCTTGCTAAAGCCACTTTGGATGAATCAATGCTTTGGCATAGAAGACTTGGTCATGTTAACTTCAAGACCATCAACAAGATTGTGAAAGATGGCCTTGTCAGAGGACTACCAGAGAAAAGATTTGAAAATGACCAAACTTGTGTTGCCTATCTCAAAGGAAAGCAACACAGAGCTTCATGCAAGACCAAGGCATTCAATTCAATCAATCATCCACTTTTTATGTTGCATATGGACTTGTTTGGTCCTACCTCTGTGAGCAACATCAATTTGAAGAAATATTGTCTTGTTGTGACTGATGACTTCAGTAGATTCACATGGGTTTCCTTTTTGAGTACCAAAGATGAAACCACAGGCATCCTTAAGATATTCATCACTCAAGTTGAAAATCAATTTGAAAAGAAAATCAAGATCATCAGGTGTGACAATGGGACAGAGTTCAAGAATAAAGTTATGGATGATTTCTGCAGAGACAAAGGTATTAAAAGAGAATTTAGTGTTGCAAGAACTCCTCAACAAAATGGAGTTGCTGAAAGAAGAAATAGAACACTAATTGAGGCTACTAGAACCATGTTAGCTGATTCCAAGCTTCCAGTGACTTTTTGGGCTGAAGCAGTTAACACTACTTGTTACATTCAAAATAGGGTTTTAGTGGTCAAAACAAAGAACAAGACACCTTATGAGTTGTTCAGAGGAAGACCTCCTACTTTGGAGTTTATGAGGCCATTTGGGTGTCATGTTACTATTCTCAATACCATTGATCATCTGGGCAAATTTGAAGAAAAGTCAGATGAAGGCTTCTTTGTTGGATACTCTATGGTTAGCAAGGCTTTTAGAGTCTATAATCTAAGAACAAAGAAGATTGAAGAGAACTTGCATGTTTAGTTTCTTGAAAATAAAGCAAACATGGCAGGTTCAGGTCCAGATTGGCTATTTGATCTTGAAACATTATCAAACACAATGAATTATGTTCCTCTCACTTCAAGTACTGGTGATAAAGATCTTGAAGATTCAGAAGAATTCATTGATGAAGATGAAGCTTGCAAAGATGATGAAGATCAAATTGTTATGCCACTTTGGGACTTTGGTGATAATTCTGAAAAACCAAGTGATGCAGATGGTGTGAATAAAGAAATTCCTACTAGCAGTGGTAACTCAATTCCCACTGCTACACCAGAAGTTTCCACTGTAAGTCCAAATGTGGATAATACTTCTCAGGAATCACCAAGTGATGATGTAGAGATCTCAAACATGCCTACAACATATGATATTCCTAGCACATCACAGTCTACCATTCACAGAGTGCATCCACTTGATAATGTTATTGGTGAACTTCAATCAGGTGTGAAGACTAGAAGACAGACAAAGAAAGATAATATTCATGGGTTCATAAGTGAAGTATATGAGTCCAAGAAACATAGCAAGAAGAATGAGTGTTTGTTTTTCTGCTTTCTCTCACAGGTGGAGCCTAAGAATGTATATATGGCTCTAGGAGAATCTAGCTGGGTTGAAGCTATGCAAGAAGAGTTGTTGCAGTTTAAAATTCAAAAGGTTTGGGTTCTTTGTGACTTGCCTGATGATATGAAGGTCATTGGTACTAAATGGGTTTTCAGAAATAAGAAAGATGAAAGAGGCATTGTAATCAGGAACAAAGCTAGATTGGTTGCTCAAGGATACACTCAAGAGGAGGGTATTGATTATGAAGAAGTGTTTGCTCCTGTTGCAAGAATTGAGGCTATTAGATTGTTCTTAGCCTATGCATCCTTTATGGGCTTTACAGTCTATCAAATGGATGTTAAAAGTGCCTTTCTGTATGGAACTATTGATGAGGAGGTATATGTCTCTCAACCTCCAGGCTTTGAAGATCCTCAACACCCAAATAAAGTTTACAAAGTGGTTAAGGCTCTTTATGGCTTACATCAGGCTCCAAGGAAGTGGTATGAAACCTTAGCTAATTATTTATTGAATAATGGGTTTCATAGAGGTAAAATTGATCAAACTTTGTTCATCAAGAAAGACAAGGATGATATCCTACTTGTGCAAGTATATGTTGATGATATTATCTTTGGATCTACTAAACAAGAGATGTGCAAAGAGTTTGAGAAGCTAATGAAAGATGAATTTCAAATGAGTTCTATGGGAGAACTTACATTCTTTTTGGGGCTACAAGTACAACAGAGTAAGGAAGGTATATTTATCAGCCAAGACAAGTATGTGGCTGAGATTATTAAGAAGTTCAAGTTTACTGATGCAAACTCTTCCAATACCCCTGCTGACAAGACCACTCACTTATTGTTGAAGAATGCAAGTGGTGCTAATGTTGATGTTCACACTTACAGATCTATGATTGGTTCCTTGATGTATCTTACTTCATCAAGGCCAGACATCATGTTTGCTGTATGTGCTTGTGCAAGATTTCAAGTGACTCCAAAGACATCACATATGACAGCAGTGGAAAAGATTTTTAGGTACTTGAAGACTTATCCAAATTTAGGATTATGGTATCCAAGAGACTCTCCAATGGAATTGATCACATACTCAGATAGTGACTATGCTGGTGCAAGTTTGGATAGAAGATCAACTACTGGAGGATGTCAATTTCTTGGATGTAGATTGGTGTCATGGCAGTGCAAGAAGCAAACTATGGTGGCTACTTCAACCACTGAAGCAGAATATGTTGCAGCTGCTAGTTGTTGTGCTCAAATCCTTTGGCTTCAGAATCAATTATTGGACTATGGGTACAATTTCATGAAAACCATTATCTATATAGACAATAGTAGTACCATATGCATTATTAAAAATCCTATGCAACACACTAAAACTAAACATATTGAAATTAGACATCACTTTATTAGAGATTGTTTTGAGAAAAAGCTTATTAATGTTGTCAAGATTCATACTGATGACAATTATGCTGATTTATTAACAAAAGGGCTTGATGTGGGTAGGTTTCAATACTTGGTAACAGGTATTGGAATGCTCAATCCATAAACTTTTGATGTCTAAATACTTTTCAGTGTTGCAGGATACACTTCTTAGGTACTAATATTGTTTGTATTGTATGTATGGTTTTTCTACTAACTGGTATGCAGAGTTATCAAGTGCACAGTGGTAATTAACATACAACAGTGGAAAGGATTGGTGATAATAGTAAGATCAGAAGAGTACTTTTATTGATTATTAAGTAAGAGTACATCACAACCATCATGAAAACATTATCACCTAGACAAGAAAACCATCACATCTGACATGAACCTACAACCTAACACCTACTCCATGGGTTTCTTTTCTTTTCCCTCATACTGTTGCTTGCCTTTGGAAATTTTCTTTCTCTTGTCATCAAAAGAGAGTTGTTTCCTTTTCCTAGAACTTGCTTGGGAGGCATTGGTGCTTGAGTAGGCTTGTCTACAGCTGGCCACTTCATGTTGTTTATTGCAGATGTCAATGCTGTGGTAAGGGCCTTTGGAAGTTCCTTGGAAAGATCAAAAGTTGGGTCATTGTCATCATCTGATGAAGAGCTGGAATAAAACTCAAGAGATGGAGCAAGATCAGCTGATATCTTCTTATTTGGCTTCATGCTTGAAGATGTGGCAGTTGCAGACTTTGGTGGAAAATATCCACTCCATCCAGTAGAAAGTTCTTCAGAATCTGTGTAGTAGTTGATTTCCTCATCAGAAGAATCATCAGAGGAGATGTAGATAAGTGGAAACCAACTCATGATGCTGTATAGGGTTTGTGTTTATTGAAGAAGATTGTTGATGAAAGATAAAAGATATTGAGCCCCCTTTTATATGCAAAGTCAAGGTCGAATTCTAATTAATGAAGGATATTTACTCCTACTTGTTTTGGTAGGTTGGAGGAGTAAATTTGGTTATTATCGGGTTGACTTTTGGAAGATATTTTTGTGAATAGTAACTTGGTTAAAAAGTTACTTTGAGTTAAGTTTTATGGGTTAAGTTGAGTTGATGCATACAACCCATATTATTGGAGTCATTGGAGTAATAAGGTGTGTATCATAGACACACAACAAATGGTTATTGATTCACCATGTCTAATCAACATAAGAATCAACTAGTCCAGAGCAAACGGCTACTGGTAAAGACTTATCAAATCCGTTTATGGTTGATAGTTTACCAAAAACTAGGTTATCAACTCACCATACATCCATGTGATCAAGAGTTGGCTAGTCCATAGCAAACGGCTAATGGTAAAGACATATCAAATCCGTTGATAGCTGGTAGTTTGCTAAAAACTATGATAAGAGCAGTAAATGTTCATGTTTTATTAACCACTGCTCTTTGATATTTTTTGTGAAAATTTTACCACTGCTAGTTCATCAGTTACCACTGCAAGAGTAATTTTTCCACTGATGACTAGCCGTTACAACTGTTGTGTCAGTAATCTATTTTTTTATTAGCCGTTGTAAAAATAACTGTCATTCCTTATTAATAGGGTAAAATATTTTGTGAATTATCTACTTACTCATTATAAATTATTCTTTTTCCAAAGATAATTCTTTCTAAAGATAATTCACATTGCGCAACCTCCTCAAACCCTATTAGTATAAATTCATTATCATACGGCTTGATTTTTATCTTGATTACTAACTCTTTCATTCTCTTCTTCACAAATATCATGGCGATTCTAAACTTTGTCGAGGAGCACAACCAAGTGGCCTACTTACAAAAGTCGAATGAGAAGAGTGGCCCTGTTTTTCATCATATTGTGGATTTTCTAAACACAACTCACATAAGGTATGCCTTAACTATTAATCCCACAATCTATGTCTCTCATATCAAACAGTTCTGGAACACTGTGGAGTCCATAACTCTTGAACAGGGAGACACACAAGAATCTGTGGATGCTCTAAGAGCCACAGTTGATGGGGTAACTATTGATGTTACTGAGTCATCCTTGAGGAGAATTCTCCAATTGGATGATCTCAATGGTATCATCACATTACCTAATTCAGATATTTTTGCCAATATTGCTTTAATGGGGTATGATACATCTGAACAAAAAGTTACTTTTAGAAAAGGATGTTTTTGTCCTCATTGGATATTTTTAATTCATACTCTTTTACATTGCCTAAGTCCTAAGAAAACTTCTTATGAACAATTTGCATCAACCATGGCTTATCCTTTGGTTTGTTTGGCAATAGATAGGACTTTCAATTTTTCAAAGTTTATTTTCAATAATATGAAAGGCAATGTAAAGAGTCAATATAAATTTTTGATGTATCCAAGGTTTGTGCAAGCAGTGTTAAATGAGTTTCAACTGCGACCTCACAAAAGAATTTATGAACCTTCCACTCTTAAGCCAAAAGTTTTTCAAAATATGTCTAAGGCTTCAGAACTTTGGAATGGGCAGGTTCATCCACTTTTCCCTCAAATGCTTGCTAAACTTTCTCAAGTACAGGGTGAGGATGCATCAATCCCAGTTGCATCTCAAAACACACCCACTATTGTTGTTCCACCAATTCAACATACCCCTGCAGTCACTCACACTTATGAGAGAAGGTCTAAACAGCCAACTTCTCTCATCTCAACATTGCATGTTGCTGAGCCATTTGGTTTAGGAACAAGCAGTGGTGGTTCAAGGCTTAATCCTAGTCCAACTAGGGAAGAGCCTGAATCAATGCCTCATGATTCACCTCTCCCAGCAGGTTACACAGTTGGAAGTGATGAAGGCAGTGTGCAACAAAATGAATTGATGGATATTTGTACCAAATTAGTCAAGCAGGTCCAAGCTCTGGAGAAAGACCTGGCACAGATTAAAGAACAACATGCCACAGAGCTGACTCAATTAAAGGCTGAGATTCAAAAATTGCAGAATGAAGTTGACACTCTCAAGAAGAAAAGATCTCAGGTGGTATTATCATCATCTTCACCTTCAGATGAGTTTTCTGCAAGTACTACTAAAGTTTTGGGAGATTCTTCCAAACAGGGGAGGAATCCAGATGCAGAGCTTAAGGGGAGGAGTAAAAATGTTGAAAAAGAGTTTGCTGAGCTTCCTGATTCTGATAATGCTCAAGCAAAAGATGATGATGCTGAGACTGAGGGGAGGAAATTGGATTTTGAAGATATGGATGCTGATGCAGGTTTTAACTTTGATGATTTAGTTGGAACTGCTCAACCAATTTCCACTGAAGCAGAACAAGTTCCCACTGATCAACAAATTACCACTGCAAGTGAAAATGTTCCCACTGCTAGTCAAGAAATTACCACTGCAGAGGAAGAAGCTGATAGAAGAAGATTAGTTAAAGGAAAGGCTATTGTAATTGCTTCAGATCAAGAGACAAGAAAGATTTCTAAGTATGAACAAGCTCAAATTGATTTTGATGCAAGATTAGCTGAGCAACAACAAACTGAAGAGTATGAAAGAAAGAAAAAGCTTAAAGAAGATGAAGTTGCTAGCTTTATGGAAGCAACTAGGTTAGATAAACTTGAAGCTGTAATGGCAGAATCTATTTCAAGTGTTTCGCCAACTGTCATGCATGAGAAACCTCCATTGTTTACCTATGTGCCTACAGAAGAATAGATTGATTATTTGATTAACAATGATCAAATAATTAGGAAGAAGGCTATTGAATTGATTGCAAATACAACCTTGGATGAAGAACAAAGGTCTGCTCAACTTAAAGATTTCATTCAAATGAAGAATCAGCAGGCTCTTGATCAAATCATTGGGGATGCTAGAAAAGGTCAAAAGAAGCCAAGGAAACTTACAAAGGCACAAATTATTGCTGAGATGAAGACTTTTTGTTGTCATGTTGGTAATATGAAGATGGGTCAATTCAAAGGAATGTCACATGATCAGATTGAAGGTATTTACTACAGAATCAAAAGACAAGATAGTAAATTCATTCCAATGGATCAAGAACCATTATCTATGAAGACAAAAAGGACTTGAGTGAGTCTTGAATCAAAAGAAGCAAAGAAATTGAAGACTCAAAAATCATCTCAAGAAGAAGAAGGTCCTAGCAAGTTGACTGAAGAGCAAGTTACAAACATGTTGTTCATAGAAACTGATGTACTTAACATTGAACCTCTACAAGCAAAATATCCAGTAGTTGGTTGGGAAATCTTTTCTGATAGTTTTGGTGTTGCTTGGAAGATCATCATAAATGGAAGTGTCACAAACATTTGCAGAGATTTTGAAGATATTGTTAGATGTTGTGATAGAGAAGATTTGGATACTTTGTGGAGAATTGTTCAAGATCAGTTTCAAAAGGATGAACTTGTTGATGTCAAAGCTAAGGAGTTATGGGTTCACTTTAGAAGATTATATGAACCTGATCCAAGTGATAGATATTGGAGATTTGAAGCACATGATACAAGAACTTTGTGGAAATTCTATGATTTAAGTTATGTGCATCATGTTTCTACTCAAGATGGAGTTGATGTTTTCATGTTGGCTGAGAAAGAATATCCATTGAGAGCTGGAGTATTAACAGTGATGTTGTCAGAGAAGCTTAGGTGTTGGGAAAGAACTGAAGTCATAGATGATTTACTGCAAAGGATTTATGATCAAAGTGTGAGAGCTGATAGAGAGTTAAGAAGAAGAAGATAAGTGTTTGGAAGAATTCCCATATCCTCATGTTTACTGAATACTTGAAGAAACTTATTGATTTATGTATTAATCATAAGTTAGGGGAGGATTGTTGGGAATTATACTAACAGTTACCACGGCTAAAGAAGAAGTTACAACTGCAAAAGATTGTACTTGCAGTGGAAACTCATTACCACTGCAAGAACAATATATTACCACTGCTTATTAGATAACTGTTAGGAAACGCGTCTAGATAAATATAGAATAGATTTTGTGTATATCTTATTCTATTAGCTTTATACTTATCTTGTAGAAGAGGACTCCTTGTGCTATAAAAGGAGATCCTAGGTTATAAGTTGATATATACGTTTTCCTAGAGCTTCAAGGTGTAACCCTAGTAATATCAAGATCACTCATATTATTATCATTAATAATATTGAAGCTAATAGTTTGTTTACATACATTGTTTATATACAACTGTCTTACTCACAATCAAACTTCTAAGTGTTACTAAGTAGATTCCGCATACTTAGTAATATAATTCAAAATATCAATCTAACACAAGTTAAAGGTGTATAGATCCATCAACATTGTACAACCAACTTAAACACAATTCCTACATTAAATGTCACTAATACAAATAATAAAGCACATTATACAAATATTCAAGCCCGAACGGGCAACAGGCCAAATGGGCTCGAGTCTGAATGGGCACGGGCCAAACGGGCTCGATCCCGAACGAGCACGGGCCAACAGGCTTGAGCCCGAAAGATTTACAACTCTTAGCTATCAATTTTTCTTTTTGATGTCGTTAACATTTATTTTAGGTATCCGCCGCTGCAACGCGCGGGTACCCTACTAGTATATAATAATAGTAAAAAGAGTAATATAGAATAATTAAGTATACATCTTAACTTCTCTTTTTTATTTAGAACGGCATCACACTTGAAATCCAACCCCCGAGTTAAACCATCCAAATAGGCACGCCCCGGGACCCGAACCACTAGGAGAAACCCGCGAAGGGAAACCCTCTCACGGCTTCGCATTAGGAGGAAAACCTGGATTTTTTGTTTCTTACGAGACTTGAACCCTGGGTAAAACCTCCCCCAAGCTCAGAAGAAACCATTGTAGATGCTCTCAAGTCCAATTAACAAAACTCGTACTCAGCACACATGCGACATCTTAAAGGCTTATTTATGATTACGAAAACTGTGATGTAAAAAGAAAGTCGTACCACAGCAAGAATGACCATTGAAAACATAAGGTACTAATATAGGGAACAGCCACAGTATAACAATACGTCCATGTGGATTTCTAAAAACATTAAACCCGGTAACAAAGCCTAAATATGGATGCAGAAATGTATTTAAAACCAACAGGGAACCTGCACTAGTCCTTTAACATTCAAAGTCGTCAAAGCCAACTAACAAAGCTCAACAAAAATTCTCAGTAATGCATTTTTCTTAAAAATAAGTAAAAGATACATATCTAGTATAAGCAAATACACTTTCTAAGCTGGGGCACCCTTTCCTTTCTTCTTCTGAAGCTTCTTCATGTATAACTCAAGCTCCTTATCTGCCAACACACGAAAAACATTTTATTCCGATCAAATTAAAAAAACTAACAAAGTACAAGAACTGTTTGAGGTTCTCTTTATATTAATTGGTAACGAGAATTAAAAGGTGAAAGGGCAAATTAGGCTACTCTTATAAATTCGCAGAAGAAAAAAAATGTATGTTGCTTTAGTTTAAGATTTTATTTAGTTGAAATTCAAATTAGTGCACAATAGTAATATGGAAAATCACATACTCATCAGCACAACCACACTGGCCAGGACGAGAAGAAACAGCTGCCAAAAGACGACCACCAGAGAATTGTTCTTCAACATGTGGGTCTAATTTGCGTTCCTCCAGACGCTTTTCCAGTTTCCTCACAACATAATTACTCTTCTTGGCCTCCTCCGTTTCTTCTTCCTAGAAAATCAAACAGAAATATTAGACACACTAGATAACCTTTGGAATGTGGTTGATAATATTGAGTTGACTGCACAAGATACGGAACTCAAAACAGAACATGTGGCAAATTCAATTCACAACTCGTATAAACTGTTTGGGTTATGTTTCATCTCTTTTGAGACCGAATGAGAATAACAAAATAAAAAGCAGCACAAAAAAAAACCGTTTCAAGTAATTTTATACAAAAATATCCCCTAGATCAACCATAGCTAGTTTTAGTGATATATTCCCGGAAAATAGCTGAAGCAACTGCTTTCTTCTTGCGGCCAAGGTCAACATCATAGTGTTGCAAATACCATTGTTTAAATGGGGCAGCATCAACTTTCACGATCACTTTTGAAAAATGTCTGGGTTCTGACCAACTCATTGTTGGATGCATTGTACACAACATCCAAAATACGGCATACCCTAACAACTGATTACCATTGGTGTTTGGCATACCCGAACAACACTAGGTTAGTATCTCATCTCGATTATATTGGTAATGCTTACGGTTGCCTCTCTTTCAAGAGTAAATGCTACAAATTAATGAATTAATGTTCATCATTAACAAAATTTATCAGTGAGAATTCCCTATTATTCCAATGGTTCCAACGTTGCAAATATCTTTTATTATAAATGAAAACAATAACTCCGATGTTAGAATCACCTTAGCGGGGATAAGAAATGCATACAAATAGATTCAACGAGACTTTATTATATATTTTATTTTGGTTTGAAATACAATACTACAACCGTTACACAATACTCGACTTGGGCCAAGGATTAATATAGTGCCAATCTGACCCTGGAAATGAAGAATTTTTTCGAGACACATAAAACCCATCCGGCCTAACTGACCAATAACAATGTTCTGTAGGGAATCCAAATTTAAATTTATAGCAGATGTCACTAATGTGCTTATTAAAAATTTCTACTCTAATTTTCTTTGAACCCCAAGTGAAATCGGCTGCCCACACATTACGATAAGCAAGTGGACAAAAGTACCAATCAAAAACTCCTCTGGCAGGAAAGGGACAATCACTACACTTAGGAGGTTCTTCGTTTCGTTGGATAGTCACCAGGACTTCATCAGGCAAGTCATTCGTAAGAAATATATGCCACTCATAAGGTATAACACATATTGCATCCTTTGAAGGATAAGCAGATGAAAATGTGGGGGTGAAGAAGAGAATTGCAATGAAAAAGATAGCACACATTGTGAATGCTTTGAGAAAACAAAGAAAACCCATTTTTGATTTATATAGGGCATATGTATTTATTTTTCTCAAAAACAATAAGTAGGATATTATTCTACTTTAATGAACATTCTTAAGTAAAAAGATAACCCAGCATTTATGAAAATCAATTTATATAGCAAAAGACAGCCCAACATACAATAAATAAAAAACTAATTACCAAAATAAACCTTGTATATAGCTAATTTACCAAAACGGACCTTTTTTCAGAGTTTTACCAAAATGAACCTAAGCGCAATTTTTCTTCAAGTCAACTTAAATGCACCCGATTCATCGCAATGTGTTTCTAGTATTACTGTTCAATTTTTTTTGTGCACCCAGTCATATTTGTTCTTGATTTCGTCCCTACAATGTAACTATGACAATGGATTGCCCCGGTTCGTAGAACTTCGAAAGAAGTTGACAGTCTTAATAGTATTTGTGACAACCGGCAGTTTAGGGAGCTATTTTAAAAACCCGCATTACAATTTAAGTTCGTTTATAAAATTTTATTTGAAATTTTCATTTCACAACGAACTTGTAAGACCTATTTTATGGATATTTTAAATAATGACGTTATGGAATTCGTGAATTATGTTCATAATTCATTTTTGATTATATGATCGGTGATGTATATTTGAATTCTCACTTGGTACTACGTTGACTTTGGCACTAGGATTACCTAACGTCAGTTTATGATTCGTTTTAACGAGTCTGATTATATTTTTAATTATTTACGAGATGTTCTCGAGTGATATTGAAGTTTTGAAATGAGTTCGGGTTCGGGCCACATGTTTTTACAATTTCCCGCGTTACCCGCTCCACCGTAATAATATTATTATTATTACTATTATTATTATTATTATTATTATTATTATTATTATTATTATTATTATTATTATTATTATTATTCTTATTATTATTATTATTATTATTAACTTTAAAAAAAAAATAATAAAAAGATATAGGGGTGTTGGGTCCGGTTTTTACACACAACACAAACTCACCCACACTTATTTTCCATCTCTCTCTCATCTCATCTCTTCTTCCTCACTTCTAAACCTAGCCGCCGCCGACCTTATTTCCGGCCACCACCGCCGTGTTACCGACCCCCCAACAAAACAAACACCACCATTTTATCCCTCTCTTCACCCTCTTTCATTTGATATACGATACTCACCCTAGAACCATCGTTAACACCATCAATCTTGTACAAATCCGTTCGAACTTTTAATAGTTTTCTAGATCTGTGCGTTTGGAGGTCTAAGAAGGTGAGAAGAAGCTATTCATGGGTTTTGGGTGCCACGATTTGGCTTTTATCCGTGGCTACACGGATTATATTGTCGAGAATCGAACTAATCTTTAATGGAAATGATATTTTAGTGATAAAAAGTTAGTTTGGTATCCGGGTTTTCGTGGTTTTGGTCGTGGTTGACTCGGAACCGAGAGCAAGGCTCTCGGCTTATTTTTGATTCGAGCCCTTTGTGTGGCTTTGGTTCCTCGGTGGATGTGTTTGGTTGTTGTCGAGGGTGTTATGTACCTCGATCCGAGCTAGCCGAGACCCTTGTGGTCTCGGGGTTTCATTTGTGCTCGAGATTGTTGTGGTTCGAGCCTTGAGCTCGATATGGTTGTGGTTCGACCCTTGTGGGTCGCGGCTTAGCCGCGTATTATTTTTTTGATGCCGACAACCATTTGGGTCGAATGAGTTATATGGTTACCTTGTTTGGCTCTTGTGAGCTATGTGATGTTATGTGTTGGTTCGAGTCCGAGTGACTCGCGGGTTGGAGCCGAGACTCAAGTGAGTCGAGGGCTCGGGTCGGCTTGGTAAACCGACCCACACATTAACTTGGTTGATGTTATATTCTTGAAATAATTGTGAACTTGGTTGTTACATTGTTGTGGTTTTCATTTCGGCCGAATACTTTTGGTGGGTCTAGACCGTGTTTGGTCTCGACATTGGAGATGATTATTGGTAATTGAGGAGTTGTTGACGAAAGCTATTGGGGACCGATTGTGAGACGGTCGTTAGATTGACGGAGATAGGTTAGTCGGGTGCCGTAGTCGGACCCTCTTGTTGTAGCCCGTGGTTTGAGATTGTGATTGGACGGAGATTTGTTATTTATGACTTTTGCTTATTATTGGACTTGGACAATGAGCCGAGAGTCATGACTCGGACATATGACCATTTCGTATAACTCAATAACTATTAAAACTAAAATGAAAATAATAAAACTCGTAATAATCATTATTGATAATATGAACGTTTATATGAATATATATATATATACGTGAATAACGTATATATAACTATATAAACGCGTATATTAATAATAATAATAATAATCACGAGTCGTATTATAAATAATACGATTAGATATATATTAGGCTACGAAAGTGGCGTAATATTATTAAACGTATTATTATTATAAAAATTGTGTTATAAAACGGGAAACTCCCGACAATTATGAAACGTTTAATAAAATGTCATTTCAGGATATATAACGGATAAACTTATTGAGTTAGGCGAAATTGTTGTCACTCGGGTCCAGGTAAGTTATTATTTGTGACGTTCGTGTTGTCACGGATATATAACGACTAATATAGACGTTTTCTATAATTAAATGACCACTTAACCGTAAGGTTGAGCCGGGTTATTTGGCTATATGAAATGAATATATTAGTGGGTATCGTATCCTACGACGCCCATAGGTTGTAGTATATGTAAAGTGTAATAGATTGCGAGTGTATATATCGGGAAATCTGGCCAATTTGACGATATATATGAGGAATTTATTAAACTATGAGATATACTCTATAGTAATTATGTGCTATGTGCTTTAGGTTGGGTGTAATCTTGGAACGGTATGTTACGTAAATAAATATGAGGATTATCAAATCGACGGATTTGGTAAACTTTAGCGATTTATTTAAATGATATATTGGGCTAATATTAGATCCATAGTTTATTTTATCTTTCTATATGTGATCTCTTTTTGGTTTGTTTGAGTCGACCCGCCACCCGTATGGATACCAAATGCAAATACACCAAACAAATATGAAATGGATTTTCGGAAATAAAACGGATTCTCGTCCGGGTTTGGGAATATTATATATTTGAGGAAATGATTTCTGAAAGAGTTAATATTGTTAGGTCGTGCCAAGTCCGTAGTTGCTGTTTCGTGAGTTATCATACATCTTATTTCTACCTACCTCGTCTTGCTATTATCTGGACTTGAGGTGAGTCATAGCCCCACTTTTTACTCTTGAACTATGTTTTCAACGATTGGGGTGAGAAACGTGCAAATCATTTTACGTGGACTATTATCGCTTTTATATTATTTCTAAACTTGCTATGCGTATGGACTAGGATCTATTGTCAGCTTTAGTCACACCTTTTGTGTGTACTATTCAAGGTTGGCTTATTTGGTTATTTGGATTGTCAGCTTTAGTCACATATTTGTTGTGTGTACTATTCAAGGTTGGCTTATTTGGATTGTCAGCTTTAGTCACATAGTTTCGTGTGTACTATTCAAGGTTGACTTATTTAGATACTATAGCGTGCACCTATAGGTTATTAATACTTCGGAGGTTATCCGAGTATTTATTGGTATTGCGGGGGTTACCCGAATATCTATGTTATTGCGGAAGGGTATCCGTGTGTTATGTTGAGAGCGGAGGGTATCCGCAGGCTTTTAGCGAATCCTTAGTCTAGCTAGCAAGCGTTTTGCGTATATGTCCACTATATTATTAGTTGAATTTAAACCTATGATCTCACCAGCGAAAGCTGACTTTTAGCACGTTTTCTCAGGTAATTAAGTGTTGAGGTGCATGCTTGGATTGGAAGGCTCGGCTAAGGCACACGGTTTATGGATCTATTTTTCTAAACTCTGATAATTAAATTTGGACCTATTGTTATTTTATTTTGGGCCTGACTCTGAATGATGTTGGGATAAATGTAAACCTTAAAACCCCGTTTTGGTTGTGTTTTTACTATGTTTACTTTATCTCGTTCTATATTGTCTTGTGTTGGATACCAATCCCCGTAGCACCCCGAAAGCTTGTTGAGTCTTCTGCTATATCAAATTTTGGGGGTGTTACAGATTGGTATCAGAGCCAAGGTTATAGAGAACTAGGTAAATAAACGCCTAAACTATAACCATATTTTTATAGAAAATGATCCTTGACCACTGCCCGCCAGCCCGCCAAGCCGAAGCATCTGCTATTATTTGAGGTATTATGAGATATTTGAGATGATTTGAGGTTATGGATTTTAGTAATAAGATGGCGTTCTCGAGGATTTAAATGGTCTATATGTTTTATAAACATTTTAGTAATGCGGTGTTTGAAATTCTTTTATTGAGATTATATATGGAATTATTTGATGAGTATATTTGGTACGGTATTATGAGTTGTGATTTAAGTTGTTTTGAAACACTTACACCTACCCTACGCCGTTGTCACAGACTATGGCCTCCCATATGCCCGATGTCGTCGAGGACATTCTTACTGCACCGGTTTTACCTGCACAGTTCACTATGGCATCTGATGACCCTTACCAGATAGCCATGTCTTCAGCTACTGTATCACAGGCAGCTTCTACTTCAGCACTACCTGCTGCATCTACGCAGGGACCCTCATCTTCTCTAGGGCTCCCTGGTACATCGAGGCAGCTTACTCTTCATCAGGCTTTGGCTCGTGTGGCACCACGCTTTGCCCACCGAGCTACGGCACGCATGTCGGTACACCCTACTCCATCACCTTTACAGATTGATGCTCATTCTCTTCTGTCTGAGGCGTCACCCACATCATTGCGTCGTCGTCCTAGATCACCTACTACATCTTCACATGGTTCACCTAGTAGGAGACGACGAGTGATGAGGTACTCTTCCGATGAGGAGGAGGAGGAGTACGAGGGTGAGGATGAGGCTGATGACCCTGAGCGGGAGGATGACCCTCAGTAGGCTGAGCATGGTGATGATGATGACCCTGAGGAGGAGGATGACCCTCAGGAGGATGAGATGCCTAATGATGATGATGATGAGTTAGCACCACCAGCTCAGGCTGAGGAGCCTGATTCACCTGTACACCCGATTGAGCCTGATTCACCTGATCATCCGTTCTTGTTTGAGTTGCCACCTGGTAGTCCCGTTGAGTCGGATGCATCTTCTGAGGTTTCTGCTGAGCATGCAGAGTTGGGTGAGGTTGGCAGGTTGTGGGCTCGGATTACTGAGCTTAGTGACAGAGTTGCACGTGTATCTGATCGACTTGAGAGAGTTATTGGAGAGTTTTTAGCAGATTTGAGAGTTGATTTGACTGTCGCTGTGGGCAGGGCTACTGAGCTGAGGAGAGTTTTGATGGATGTCCACGAGCATATTGATAGTTTGCAGCGAGGATTTGTTACTACTCGTGAGGCCGACCGCAAGCTTTGGCAAAGGAATGCCGAGCTAGAGAAGGAGGTGGCTGACCTCAAGAGAGACCGAGACACCCATAGCGTGGAGCTAGGATCGTTATGGAGGGATCTTGATGGCTTGAGGCAGGAGTTGAGGATTCTCCGTCAGCCACGTGGCTAGTTGTTTGGGTTATATTATCTTGTTGCTTTCTTAACCGAGGAGTGTTCGGTTAGAAAGGCCATTTATCATATTTTGATGTATTTTGTTCGGTATTCGTCTCTTTTGGAACAATTAGTATGTTTTGTGTTATCCGTTAGTTGGAACGATATAGATCGCTATTGTATGGTTGGTGGTTATTAGTATATGGTATTATGTGATTTTGGGTGTTATGGAAATTGAGTCCTTATTCGCTTATTTGTTGTTACGTGGCGTGTTGTTGCTATCCTTTCCATGACTTGATTCGTTGAGATGTTTTGTTGAGCATATCGATAAGTTCTATTGGAGACTCATGAACTTGTGTGATGTTACAGATCAATGGCACCACGTCGAAACCCTGTTAGGTCTACCAGGACTGGTCCTGCTGTGACTACTCCTGCTCGTCGAGGTCGTCGACCTACTCGAAATGTTGAAACCCCTACTCCTGACAACCTGGACACTACTAACCGCAACAACAGGAATCAAAATGTTGATGTTCAGGGAGACAATGGTCATGTTCCACTTAATGCACCTACTATGGATCAAGCAATGATCAACCAACTCGTGGAGCAAAGAGTTGCTGAACTACTAGCTGAGTCAAATCATTCCAATAATTCTGCTGGAACTTTTCCACCTGTTCGTGCTAATGGATGTCAATACAAGGAATTCAAGAATTGTGGACCTATTGAGTTTGGTGGAACTAAAGGAGTGGTTTACTTAGTCAGATGGATTGAGAAGACTGAGTCAGTGTTTAATGTCAGTGGTTGTGCGGAGAATGCGAAGGTAAAGTTTGCTTCTTTTACTTTCAAGGATGAAGCGTTGACTTGGTGGAACAACTACCGAAATGCAGTTGGGAGTGATGTAGCGTATGCTATGACTTGGGAGCAATTTAAGTCCTTGTTGATTCAGACTTATTGCCCAAGGAATGAGGTCAATAAGCTAGAGATTGAGTTTTGGAACCACAAGGTGAAAGGTAATGATATGGCGACTTACAATCGTCGTTACCAAGAGTTAGCCTTGTTGTGCCCTGATATGGTGAAAACTGAGACTCAAAAGATTGAGAGGTATACTGATGGGTTGCCTGTAGCTACGAGGAATGATGTAATTTCTGCTAGGCCTGCAAACATCCATGAGACAATCACAATTGCTCAACAACTTATGGATTCGTTGGAATTAGAAGAAGCTGATAAGGAGAAGAATGGAAAGAGAAAGAGGGACCGTCACTCTAAGAGTAATGATCACCGAAGCAAGAGACAAGCTAAGGCTTATGCTATTGGGAATGGAGATAAGAAGAATCAGAACGGTGATGCAACCAAGTGTGATCGTTGCCATCAGCATCATACTGGATGGTGTAGTGTGAAATGCCAGAATTGCTCAAGGAAAGGACACACAGCTAGGGACTGTAGAGCTCGACCTCTTGCTATGGTTCAAGCTACTCCTGAAATGAGAAACAAGGCAGATGTTACCTGTTATGGGTGTGGAAAGAAGGGACACTATAGGAATGAGTGTAGAGAATCGCGGAACCGTAGAAATCAAGGCTCGGGTGGTAATGGGTACAATTACGGAAACCGTGGAACTGGAGGAAATCGTGGACGACAAGATAATGGGGACCAACGTGTGGAAGCTGGAGCTGCTCAGGGAAGAGTGTATGCACTCGGGAACGAGAGAGGAGAAGATCCGAACGTCGTTACTGGTACGTTCCTTCTCAATAATCGTTATGCTTCCATACTATTTGATACTGGTGCCGATAGGAGTTTTGTGTCCACTACATTTGCACCCTTACTAGAGAAACCCCCGATGGCCTTAGGAATTGGATATGATATTGAGTTAGCAAATGGAAACCTAGAAAGGATTAATACCATCATTCGCGGTTGTACGTTAAATTTCTTGAACCACCCTTTCAACATAGATCTTCTACCCGTCACGTTAGGAAGTTTTGATGTAATCATTGGTATGGATTGGTTGTCGAAGTATCGTGCTCACATACTTTGCGACGAGAAGATCGTGCGTGTACCATACGGAAAGGAAGTCCTAAACATCTTGGGAGACCGAAAGGATTCTAGGAGCCCATCCCAATTAGCAGTCATATCTTGCACAAAGTTACCGAAGCTAATGGAGAAGGGATGTTATCTTTTCTTAGCTCAAATTTCTGAGAAGGGAGAGACGAAGAAAAAGGAAAGGTGCATTGGAGAGGTGCCTATAGTTCGTGATTTTCCTGATGTGTTTCCCGATGATTTGCCGGGAATCCCACCGACTAGACAAGTGGAGTTTCAGATTGAGTTGATACCTGGTGCTGCACCTGTAGCACGAGCACCTTATCGTCTTGCACCTACCGAACTGGAAGAGTTGTCGAAACAATTGGCAGAGTTAGCCGAAAAAGGATTCATAAGACCAAGTTCTTCACCTTGGGGAGCCCCAGTCTTATTTGTGAAGAAGAAGGATGGATCGTTTCGTATGTGTATTGATTATAGGGAGTTGAATAAGTTAACGGTGAAGAATCGATACCCGTTACCTAGGATCGATGACTTGTTCGATCAACTTCAAGGATCGAGTGTGTAATCGAAGATCGATTTGAGATCGGGATATCATCAACTTCGAGTTCGCGAGGAAGATATTCCGAAAATGGCTTTCAGAACCCGTTACGGGCATTACGAGTTTCAGGTGATGCCGTTTGGGTTGACTAACGCACCAGCAATATTCATGGATCTCATGAATCGTGTGTGTAAGCCTTACTTGGATAAGTTCGTGATTGTATTCATCGATGACATTCTGATTTATTCAAAGAGTGAGAAAGAGCATGAGGAGCATTTAAGACTCATTTTGAAATTGCTCGGGAAGGAGAAACTCTATGCCAAGTTTTCTAAATGCGAATTTTGGATTCCGACAGTACAATTTTTGGGTCATGTGATTGACAGACAAGGAGTCCATGTGGATCCTGCAAAAATTGAGGCGATAAAAGATTGGGCTGCACCTACAACCCCAACCGAAGTGCGTCAATTTTTGGGTTTAGCGGGTTATTACCGAAGATTCATCGAGGGATTTTCGAAGATAGCTAAACCATTGACCAAATTGACTCAAAAGAGTGTTACGTATGAATGGGGAGATAAAGAAGAGGAAGCGTTTCAATTGCTTAAGAAAATGTTGTGTAGTGCTCCTATCTTAGCGTTACCAGAAGGTAACGAGGATTTCGTCGTCTATTGTGACGCCTCACATAAAGGTTTGGGAGCTGTGTTAATGCAACGAGAGAAAGTGATAGCTTATGCTTCCCGACAGCTCAAAGAGCATGAGAAAAACTACACTACCCATGATTTGGAGCTCGGTGCTGTGGTTTTTGCTTTAAGAATATGGAGACATTACTTGTACGGAACGAAGTGTGTTGTATTTACTGACCATAAGAGTTTACAACACATCTTGAATCAAAAAGAGCTCAACATGAGACAACGACGTTGGATTGAGTTGCTAAGCGATTATGATTGTGAAATTCGCTACCACCCTGGTAAAGCAAACGTTGTTGCTGATG
This sequence comes from Artemisia argyi, assembly GCA_030686995.1. Taxonomy (NCBI): domain Eukaryota; kingdom Viridiplantae; phylum Streptophyta; class Magnoliopsida; order Asterales; family Asteraceae; genus Artemisia; species Artemisia argyi. The sequence continues at coordinate 20,846,526 of CM060703.1, read as the reverse complement.
CTCTTAGTCGAAAGGAAAGAGTACCACCGTTACGAGTTAGGTCATTGGGAATGACTATCGTATCGCCATTACCGTCTCAAATACTTGAAGCTCAAACGGAAGCGTTGAAAGCAGAAAATAGATCTGCCGACAATATATTTGGGATGGCTGATAATGAGAAAGGATTTGTTAAGCGTTCTGATGGATTATTATGTTTTGGAGATCGGATTTGGGTACCTGTATATGGAGAAATTCGGGAATTGATTTTGCATGAGTCGCATAAGTCAAGGTACTCCATTCATCCTGGGTCCGATAAAATGTACCAGGATCTTAAGAAGTTCTATTGGTGGCCAAATATGAAGGCAGATATAGCATCGTACGTTAGTAAGTGTCTGACATGTGCTAAGGTTAAAGCTGAACACCAGAGACCGTCAGGATTACTAACGCAACCAGAACTTCCAGTCTGGAAATGGGAGCGGATTACTATGGACTTCATTACCAAATTACCGAGAACAGCTAGCGGTTGTGACGCTATCTGGGTAATTGTGGATCGTCAGACAAAGTCTGCTCATTTCTTAGCTATTAGTGAAGATGATAGTGTGGATAAGCTTGCGAGGTTATATGTGAAGGAAATTATTTCGCGTCATGGAGTCCCGATATCTATTATTTCGGATCGTGATAGTCGTTTTACGTCAGCTTTGTGGCGATCACTTCAAACGGCTTTGGGGACGAGGCTTGATATGAGTACTGCATATCATCCCCAAACCGATGGTCAAAGTGAGAGGACCATTCAGACGTTAGAGGATATGCTTCGTGCATGCATCATAGACTTTGGTAAAGGCTGGGAGAAGTATTTACCCCTTGCGGAATTCTCCTATAATAACAGCTACCACACAAGTCTTAAGGCTGCACCATTCGAAGCTTTATATGGCAGAAAGTGTCGTTCGCCTATTGGTTGGGCAGAAGTTGGAGATAGTCAACTTACAGGCCCTGAGCTTATTTTGGAAACTACAGAGAAAGTAACTCAGATTCGTGATCGGTTGTAAGCGGCTAGAGATAGGCAGAAGAGCTATGCCGATCAGAGACGTAAACCTTTAGAGTTCCAGGTTGGAGACAAAGTAATGCTGAAGGTCTCGCCTTGGAAAGGTGTTATACGTTTCGGGAAACGTGGTAAACTCAACCCACGCTACATTGGACCATTCTTGATCTTAGAAAGAATTGGGCCCGTGGCTTATAGGTTGGAATTACCATCCGAACTGAGCAAAGTTCACGACGTGTTTCACGTGAGTAATTTGAAGAAATGTCTTTCTGATGAAATGCCTGTCATTCCAATGAGGGACATTCGTGTTGATGAGAAACTGAATTTCGTGGAAGAACCGATTGAGATTTTAGATCGTGAAGTTAAACGACTCAAGAGAAGTCGCATTCCGCTCGTCAAAGTTCGTTGGAATTCCCGACATGGACCAGAGTTTATGTGGGAACGTGAGGACGAGTTCAGGAAGAGATATCCGAAGCTTTTCACTTCGTAGATGAAATTTTTCCGAGTGAAACCCGGGATGGGTTTCCTTCTGAGACGGGGAGGATGTGACAACCGGCAGTTTAGGGAGCTATTTTAAAAACCCGCATTACAATTTAAGTTCGTTTATAAAATTTTATTTGAAATTTTCATTTCACAACGAACTTGTAAGCCCTATTTTATGGATATTTTAATTAATGACGTTATGGAATTCATGAATTATGTTCATAATTCATTTTTGATTATATGATCGGTGATGTATATTTGAATTCTCACTTGGTACTACGTTGACTTTGGCACTAGGATTACCTAACGTCAGTTTATGATTCGTTTTAACAAGTCCGATTATATTTTTAATTATTTACGAGATGTTCTCGAGTGATATTGAAGTTTTGAAATGAGTTTGGGTTCGGGCCACATGTTTTTACAATTTCCCGCGTTACCCGCTCCACCGTAATAATATTATTATTATTACTAGTATTATTATTATTATTATTATTATTATTATTATTATTATTATTATTATTATTATTATTATTATTATTATTATTATTATTATTATTATTATTATAAACAACACTTTATTAGAAACTCAAAGGATTTACAAGAAGTTAGTGGGAAGCCGAGATACTAACTGGGCTCCCACTCCTCTAGCTATAGAAAAGCTAATCCTACTAAAGATATGAGCAGCAGCTTTACACACAACACAAACTCACCCACACTTATTTTCCATCTCTCTCTCATCTCATCTCTTCTTCCCCACTTCTAAACCTAGCCGCCGCCGACCTTATTTCCGGCCACCACCGCCGTGTTACCGACCCCCCAACAAAACAAACACCACCATTTTATCCCTCTCTTCACCCTCTTTCATTTGATATACGATACTCACCCTAGAACCATCGTTAACACCATCAATCTTGTACAAATCCGTTCGAACTTTTAATAGTTTTCTAGATCCGTGCGTTTGGAGGTCTAAGAAGGTGAGAAGAAGCTATTCATGGGTTTTGGGTGCCACGATTTGGCTTTTATCCGTGGCTACACGGATAATATTGTCGAGAATCGAACTAATCTTTAATGGAAATGATGTTTTAGTGATAAAAAGTTAGTTTGGTATCCGGGTTTTCGTGGTTTTGGTCGTGGTTGACTCGGAACCGAGAGCAAGGCTCTCGGCTTATTTTTGATTCGAGCCCTTTGTGTGGCTTTGGTTCCTCGGTGGATGTGTTTGGTTGTTGTCGAGGGTGTTATGTACCTCGATCCGAGCTAGCCGAGACCCTTGTGGTCTCGGGGTTTCATTTGTGCTCGAGATTGTTGTGGTTCGAGCCTTGAGCTCGATATGGTTGTGGTTCGACCCTTGTGGGTCGCGGCTTAGCCGCGTATTATTTTTTTGATGCCGACAACCATTTGGGTCGAATGAGTTATATGGTTACCTTGTTTGGCTCTTGTGAGCTATGTGATGTTATGTGTTGGTTCGAGTCCGAGTGACTCGCGGGTTGGAGCCGAGACTCAAGTGAGTCGAGGGCTCGGGTCGGCTTGGTAAACCGACCCACACATTAACTTGGTTGATGTTATATTCTTGAAATAATTGTGAACTTGGTTGTTACATTGTTGTAGTTTTCATTTCGGCCGAATACTTTTGGTGGGTCGAGACCATGTTTGGTCTCGACATTGGAGATGATTATTGGTAATTGAGGAGTTGTTGACGAAAGCTATTGGGGACCGATTGTGAGACGGTCGTTAGATTGACGGAGATAGGTTAGTCGGGTGCCGTAGTCGGACCCTCTTGTTGTAGCCCGTGGTTTGAGATTGTGATTGGACGGAGATTTGTTATTTATGACTTTTGCTTATTATTGGACTTGGACAATGAGCCGAGAGTCATGACTCGGACATATGACCATTTCGTATAACTCAATAACTATTAAAACTAAAATGAAAATAATAAAACTCGTAATAATCATTATTGATAATATGAACGTTTATATGAATATATATATATACGTGAATAACGTATATATAACTATATAAACGCGTATATTAATAATAATAATAATAATCACGAGTCGTATTATAAATAATACGATTAGATATATATTAGGCTACGAAAGTGGCGTAATATTATTAAACGTATTATTATTATAAAAATTGTGTTATAAAACGGGAAACTCCCGACAATTATGAAACGTTTAATAAAATGTCATTTCAGGATATATAACGGATAAACTTATTGAGTTAGGCGAAATTGTTGTCACTCGGGTCCAGGTAAGTTATTATTTGTGACGTTCGTGTTGTCACGGATATATAACGACTAATATAGACGTTTTCTATAATTAAATGACCACTTAACCGTAAGGTTGAGCCGGGTTATTTGGCTATATGAAATGAATATATTAGTGGGTATCGTATCCTACGACGCCCATAGGTTGTAGTATATGTAAAGTGTAATAGATTGCGAGTGTATATATCGGGAAATCTGGCCAATTTGACGATATATATGAGGAATTTATTAAACTATGAGATATACTCTATAGTAATTATGTGCTATGTGCTTTAGGTTGGGTGTAATCTTGGAACGGTATGTTACGTAAATAAATATGAGGATTATCAAATCGACGGATTTGGTAAACTTTAGCGATTTATTTAAATGATATATTGGGCTAATATTAGATCCATAGTTTATTTTATCTTTCTATATGTGATCTCTTTTTGGTTTGTTTGAGTCGACCCGCCACCCGTATGGATACCAAACGCAAATACACCAAACAAATACGAAATGGATTTTCGGAAATAAAACGGATTCTCGTCCGGGTTTGGGAATATTATATATTTGAGGAAATGATTTCTGAAAGAGTTAATATTGTTAGGTCGTGCCAAGTCCGTAGTTGCTGTTTCGTGAGTTATCATACATCTTATTTCTACCTACCTCGTCTTGCTATTATCTGGACTTGAGGTGAGTCATAGCCCCACTTTTTACTCTTGAACTATGTTTTCAACGATTGGGGTGAGAAACGTGCAAATCATTTTACGTGGACTATTATCGCTTTTATATTATTTCTAAACTTGCTATGCGTATGGACTAGGATCTATTGTCAGCTTTAGTCACATCTTTTGTGTGTACTATTCAAGGTTGGCTTATTTGGTTATTTGGATTGTCAGCTTTAGTCACATATTTGTTGTGTGTACTATTCAAGGTTGGCTTATTTGGATTGTCAGCTTTAGTCACATAGTTTCGTGTGTACTATTCAAGGTTGACTTATTTAGATACTATAGCGTGCACCTATAGGTTATTAATACTTCGGAGGTTATCCGAGTATTTATTGGTATTGCGGGGGTTACCCGAATATCTATGTTATTGCGGAAGGGTATCCGTGTGTTATGTTGAGAGCGGAGGGTATCCGCAGGCTTTTAGCGAATCCTTAGTCTAGCTAGCAAGCGTTTTGCGTATATGTCCACTATATTATTAGTTGAATTTAAACCTATGATCTCACCAGCGAAAGCTGACTTTTAGCACGTTTTCTCAGGTAATTAAGTGTTGAGGTGCATGCTTGGATTGGAAGGCTCGGCTAAGGCACACGGTTTATGGATCTATTTTTCTAAACTCTGATAATTAAATTTGGACCTATTGTCATTTTATTTTAGGCCTGACTCTGAATGATGTTGGGATAAATGTAAACCTTAAAACCCCGTTTTGGTTGTGTTTTTACTATGTTTACTTTATCTCGTTCTATATTGTCTTGTGTTGGATACCAATCCCCGTAGCACCCCGAAAGCTTGTTGAGTCTTCCGCTGTATCAAATTTTGAGGGTGTTACAGTATTCCCACAACTTGACTTACAAACAAACCAAAAAAAAAAAAAAAAAAAAAAAAACATATATTCGGTAATAGCAAACTCATTATCCACAAAAATAATTGCAAACTCATTGACAATATTATATACTACCTCCATCCCAGAATTATTGTCCATGTTTGACTTTTGTAAGTATTTCCTTTACGGCTTTGACCTTAATTATTTTTTCTTGTATTATATAATACTTGATGTAAAATATATTAATGGATTGTGTTTCAAATGTATTTTCATTTGTATAATTTTTATCAAGCATTTTACAACACAAACAAAAATATTTAAGGTCAAAGTTGAAATTGAAAGATTTAAAAAGTCAGACATGGACAATAATTATGGGACGGATGTAGTATCAATCATGGTGACTAGCTTACAAACATGGTGATAATATATCATGCAATGACGCCATAATCGTTAATTGTTTCTCGACTTTTATCATTAAGTTTAATAAACAATAAATACTAATAGTTAATTAAAACTACTTGTTAGTTGTTACCGAGCAACACAAAATTGTTCAATATGCAGCTATGTTCATACTAGATATTCCAGTTTAGAAAAAAATTGCTTTAGTGTTGATGTTTGAATCTTTGCATGGAATAAATGGATTAAAAGTTAAGGTTTTAGGTTTTCAAGTTTGGTAGGGGTTTTTTTTTCTATTTTCTTAAAATGCCGCATTCTTGCATGTACACAATGTCCCAAACAAACCCTATAAAATTACATATTTTCATAAAATGTGGTTCTTTCTGAAAAGTACCGGAACCGGACAATTCCGACCCGAACCGTCCCGAGAACCAAAATTTTGAAATTTTAGGAACCAAGAAGCATACTATGGTTCTAATGTCCCGTTCCCGTTCGGTACCAGTACGTTTCTATGGTTCTTTTGGTAATTTGGTTCCTCAGTTTTTTTTTGACACCCCTAGTGAGCTTTGCTATTTTTTTAGGAATTGCTTATTTTTCAATGCTTCTTTAAAAAGCAAGTGAGCGGTGAGCTATAAAGAAACACAGCCCACGACTTAAAGCAAACATGTAAAGCCTACAAAGAATCATAAATGGATGCAGAAATGTATTTAAAACCAAAGGCGAACCTCCACTAGTCCTTTAACATTCAAGAAGACAAAGCTAACTAACAAAGCTCAACAAAATTTCTCAATAATGCCTTTTTCTTGAAAATAAGTAAAAGATTACATATCTAGTATAAGCAAATACGCTTTCTAAGCAGCGGCGCCCTTTCCTTTCTTCTTCTGTAGCTTCTTCATGTAGAACTCAAGCTCCTTCCCTTCCAATATGTATCTGCCAACACACGAAAAACATTTTATTTCGATAAAATTAACTCCAACAAAACCTGTTTACATTCTCTTTATATTAGTTGTTAACAAGAATTAAAAGGTGAAAGGCAGACAAGTGTTGGTAAATCAACCCAACCCAACCCAACCAACCGATTTAGCTACTATATATTCACATAATTAAAAAAAAAAAAAAAACGTGAATGTTACTTTTGTTTAAAATTTTATTCAATTAGTTGAAAAAAAAAATCAAATTAGTGCACAACGGTAATATGGAAGATCACATACCCATCAGCACGACCACACTGGCCGGGACGAGAAGAGATAGCTGCCAAAAGACGACCACCAGAGAATTGTTCTTCAACATGTGGGTCTAACTTGCGTTCCTCCAGACGCTTTTCCAGTTTCCTCACGACATGATTACTCTTCTTGGCCTCCTCCGTTTCTACTTCCTAGAAAATCAAGCAAAACAAACAATTACAAATACATTAGAAACACAAGATAACCTCTATTAATCAATTACCACGATTTTAGACTTCTAAACAAAACATGTTGCAAAATACAACTCACATCTCATATGAATGTTGTTTCAAATATTTTTGTACAGACTCCTTAATCACTTTTAAAAAGGCATATATTATTAGTAAAGTACTCTGGTTAACATGCGATATAAGAGAAATAAGCTTCCGAACGAACACTGCCCTAAATCTTTAGTGATTTGTATTACGAGCCCATCCGGGCCACCAGTTTCCAAATTTGGCAAATAAGAACATACCTCTCCCTCTTTCTTGGTAGCTGAAGCAACTGCTTTCTTCTTGCGGCCAAGATCAACACCATAGTGTTGCAAATACCATTGTTTGAATGGTGCAGCATCAACTTGCACGATTGCACCTTTGACTAGTGTCTGGGTTCTGACCAACTCATTGTTGGATGCATTGTACACAACATCCAAAATACGGGTCTTTCGGGTCACAGCCTCGCTTCCCCACGAGTAGTTACCGGTATCCAACCTCAAAGCACGCCACTTGACGTTTCCACCACGAACTCGAACCCTACGCACAGTTTTGTTGCTGGAAATCTTGGTGTTTGCTGACTGTCTACCGAGCTCGTACCTTGAAGAGACAAAAAACTAAAAGTATTAGTTTTGAAAACAAGAAAAACAGAATATAGTTCGTGTAGCATGTAATCTGAAAAAGAGTCAACCCATTAGATAGAATTACGTAGGTACAACAGTTATAGAGATTCCACATTTTTTAGCAGAAATAAATTTTAGAACCAGGTCTAATTAGAAGGCTAATGTTACAAAATGGCAGCATACACAACAGGTGGTTTGTATTAGCAAATCTACTCCATAAAGCCCCGACCTAGCATGTAGACCTTTTGAAATGGATTGGATAGGTAATTAAGTGGACAAATAACCAGGAAAATCTGTTATGAGGTTGCCTAGTCAACGCATTTCCAAAAAAATTATACGTGATGTCGAACTATAATGAGCATAAATTCCAAAAATAAACAACCTACTGTGCATGCAGATACTGTGTGGCATTATACCATAATTAAAATAAGTGACATTCTGGTAACCAAAACTTACATAATAAAACCTAATGTTTTGAATTAAATCACAAAACAAATTTCTGGGACATGAGTCTTATGGTCAATAAAGGATTCAATACCGTTGCTATCCAAAATGTTGAAACATTCGGACAATAGCTCTATACCTTTTTAGAATTTGCATAATCATCTCAGTACAAGAAGATAAACTTGTAATCATTTGGTTTATCTCTCTCCTAGTGTGTTTCTAAAAAGACTAATGTCATAAAAGCAAAGTGTACAGCCCAGTGATCTGTTTTCATAATTATACTTGATAAAGTGCCGAACTCTTAATTCCACCGTCATAAAGGGTCATCTCATAATTAAACATTTCCATAAAAAGCTAGTTGGGTATCTACTTTTTTAGTATGATAAGGCAATGGAATATAGTGACAGACCACCTCATCACACAAAAAAGCTATATATAACCATGTTTGCTGAGATCAAATAAGCTTTAAAAAAAAGATAATAAAAATGAGAAAAGATGATTTACTTTCGCTTCTTCCTCCAGGCCTTCTTCTTACCACCAGTGGCACGTCTCTTGTGCATAGAATCACGAGAGATACCCATGTTTGCTGCTGCTCCTCCTCCGGCTGACGGTTTATTATGCTGCGCCTCCCAACTGATGAAAAACTAGGGTTTGTCGAAAGGATTTAAACACTTTATAAATACCTAGTTACTACTACTACTGTATCATTTTAGCCCATTTCTTTTGTTGGGTTGGGTTGGGTTTCTCTTTTTTGCTAGGCCCAAACTTATCAAACATTATTGTGATTGGTCCATTTCTCTCACCTTATTTTTATTGCCCGCGTTTAACCTATTATGTTCTCAAGTAGGGGTGCTCATGGTCCAAAAACCGGACCGGACCGGTCAAAACCGGACCAGACTGAGATCGAGTTAGGCCAAAACCTTAGACCGAGGACCAGACCAAATTTGGTCGGTCCAGTCCGGGTTGGTCCGGTCCTGCAATCGGCTCGGTCCAATAAGGCAAAATGGTCGGTTTGTATGCCGGATCGACTGAAACGAATTCGCTTGAAAACCTAGACCGAGACCGAACAGCTAGTCTTTCGGTTTAGTCTGTCTCAGTCGGTCCGATCTGTTTGGTTGGTTTGCTCAGCCCTATTCTCGAGTATGACTTTAGTAAGAAAAATAAAGTTGTGTTTCAAGTATCACTTAAGAAAGGAAAGAAAAGGAAAATGACTAAAAAAATATGATTTGATTGATTTTCAAGTAAAATATATTCTCCCAAAATTTGTTTGAGAAAATATTTCATTTTTTTTTTTTTTTTTTACTTTCTTACTCAGAAAACTTCATAACCGAGCCTATGCTATAATTAAAATATCAGGGAATACAATAATTGTATGTTTGTACTTTGAAAATAAATTGCTCATCCATGCATTTAACTATTGCCAACCGATCAAATATACCACCCTTAATGCATGTTTTTAATTATAAAATGTAGCCTTTAGAGCTAAAAATAACAAAAATCATTTTATTTTAAAAAAATTGAAAAGATTTTTCAGTCTCAACATAAGTGTTTGTTTTTTTATTTTGATGTGTTTCAAAAAAAGGTGAACTTCTGAATTATATCCGCCTTAAACTGTTATCTCTTTTCGTTTAGAGTAAATTGCAAAAATCGTTCCTGTGGTTTGCAAAAATTGCAAAAATAGTCCCTGGTCTTCAATAAGTGCAGGCGGTCTCCCTAGGACGAAACTTTTTGATCAAATTGGTCCCTGACACTAACGCTTGTTAGTCCCTATCCGTTAGTTGGTAATATTTAAAGGGTAGTTTCATCTTTTTGTTTGTGGTCCCTTTTAACTATCCAAATCCATCTATTTAATATGTGTTTCCTTCATTTTTTCCCCAAAATTAAAATCATATACAACCCTAATTTCAAACTAATTTCTAAAACCCATCAAACCAAAAAAATTCACTAGCAATGGTTAATTGTTTTTGTAGCAATCAAGCAGTTATGCGAACTTCTTGGACTCACACTAACCTTGGCCGTAGGTTTTGGTCGTGTGCTCAATTTGTAAGTTCATTTTTTAGCTTTTGATTGTTAGTTTTGGTCGTGTGCTATAAATTTATGTTCTTATTCTTATGGTTTTAGGTTACCAATTGTGGTTTCTTCCTATGGTTTGATCCTCCCATGTGTGCAAGAGCGAGGGCTATTATACCTGGATTTTTGGCATCAAGAAATGCACTTGAAATACGTTTGAACAAAATGTCAGTTGCAAATCGTCTATTGAAGATTTGTTTGATTTGTACATGGGTGTTGTTTGTTTTTATGTTTTACATGTAAACCTCTAAGTGAATTATCACTACTTTGGACGTATTATTTTGTAATGGTCAACAATTTTCAATGATATGTAAAGTTGATCTTATTATAAAGTTGATCTTTTTATCTTGTAATACAGTGGATATGGTAAAATGTTGTGCATAAGAGTTGGACTTAACTATTACAATCCAAAAGAATGAGATGTAAAGTTGAAATGGAGATATGATAGAAGTAATGTGAAAGCATTACAATCCAAAACAAATTGTCTAGCAATCCAAACAGTTTGGGAAATAGCAAAAGCATAAAATAGTCTTACATAGTACTAGTGGCATAAAACATTGCAAGACAACAAAATTCCAAGTCTTAAAACCATAAAACAGTCATGGTAAACACAGTCTTCAATGCATTAGAATTTCACTTCTTTTTTGTTCCATGTTGACTTGCTTGTTGACTAGATAACTGGCTTGCACCAGTTTGACTTGGACCTTCATTTTTTCTTTTCTTGCTTTTACTTGCACTTTGACTCCCACCACCTGCATTAGTTGAGCTTTTCCTTTTGGAACCACCACTTTGACTCCCACCACCTGCACCAGTTTGACTTGGACCTGCACTTGCACTAGATTGACCTGCAACAGTTTGAGTTGTTGGTGCTTTGCAGCTTCTTTTATTATGACCTTTACCTTTACACAGAACAAAAGTCACTGATTTTCCCTTTTTTGACAGCTTACCATCTTTAACCATACAAACCTCCCCTGCACTTTTCTTCCTATTCTTTTGTGGCCTACCTATCTTAGGAGCTTGTTTAGGTGGAATAAGTGTAGTAGGGCACTCAAATTTCTCCCAAAACTGCTTACCACTCACTGGATTAATCTTACAGGAATAAGCAGCCCTCCAACTTTCAAGTTTGTAAGAATCATGAACATAGTCTTCTGGACACCCCACATCCATTTCATTGTTTGCCATGTCATAAATGAAAGTGATACGTGGGAATCGCACCAGGCTTTACCTCTCGAGGGATCTCGAGAAGCTTACAACCCCCACCAGGCAGTGTACCTAATCGTTGTAGTATAGTATAGTGACAAGTACCGGGGGATTGATCGTTCAACTCGAGAATAGTGTCGCTAGGATTAGAAAGCCTAAAAACTAGGTCTAGAGGTGAGGGATGATTCTTTTTGTATTTTTTTATTTTTATAAAAGCAATTAAAAATCTCGGTTTTTGGAAGAGTGGCGGAATTAGTTGCTAATCAACTAACCCAATAACTAAGATGCAATCAAAATAAAATAACAGAAATGAAAATAAATCTAATTAAACTAGTGGTGTGAACAATGATAGGGAGCGTTGTGTTTACTTAGGTTTCATTACTCCTTATATATCTTTTACAGGTTGATAGTTTGTTACAATTGCATGGATGACGGGTCGTATTCCTTAATACCAGTCGTAAGGCCGTGTACAATATTCCCTAACTCTATAGGTAAATACAACCAAAAATCATAGTACACCTCTGATCATGTTTCTTAAGACGTTCAAGCATGTCACCAATGGAAGTCTGCCAGTTTTCTTAAGCCTAACATCGAATAAAATCATCCGTAACAACTATAAACAAACAATCAACCCATAATTAACATCTAGATTTCACTACATCTAAGCAAACACACAAGAGATCTAGCCTAACATGTTAAATTCAAGACAAACGTAAGATATATTCAAACAACACATAGACATATTGAATGAATTGAAAGAGTACTTATCTCAATTGAACATGAAAGGTTTCAAAGGGTAAAAACCCTTGAAAAAGCAGTAATATTCGTACTAGGGTTTCTCCAAAGTTACACCCTCCTTGTTCCTCTTTTATGAATAAAAATTGCAAAACTATATATAGATTTTACAGGGTGACGGCGTCAAGAAGGAATTTCTGACGCCGTCAACTCGCCGCCCATAATGAAATCGGATTGCCTAGATCCAGTTTTGACGCCGTCATGTGTTAATTTGTTCTGGGCCGTCACTTGTATATGGACCATGACGGCCTATGGTGACGCCGTCATGTCCATAGTGTAAATCTCTTCTGGATCGTCACGGACTTTATCCACTTCCACCTCTTGTATTACTCTTGACGCCGTTATTAAGGAGCATGTGACGCCGTCATGTACTGTTTCCAGCAAGGAAAATTAAGACTTTGCCGTTTTCTTCACTTTTATGCTCCAAAATGTTTCCTTTTCCATAATTCACTCCAAAAGTACCTAAAATGACAAAAGGAACGATTTAGGGCAATATTTGATCAAATAAATTTGAATCCGGACTAAAATGACCCCCTAAAAATGGTTCATTTTTTGCCTCATCAGACAGCAACAACATGCTTGCATTGGATGCCAGAAACTTCCCATTTTCTACAACTGCATACCCTTTCATTCAAGTTAACCACACACTGCTCACCCCAAGCACCCTTTACTTGACACAAATCTGCCCCATTCCATTCAACTGAATAGTTGGCTGCAGCTTCTTTGGTAAATCTAAACAGTTTAGTTATGGCTGAAGTTAAAGGACCCTCACTCTTTTCAATAACCTTTTGGACAATCACAATCCTCTTCATGAGGTACTCTCTCAGATACTCTAGGCAAGAAATAATAGGACTATCTCTAGCATCCAACAACTGCCTATTGAAAACTTCACAAATATTATTTATCAAAAGATCACACTTTGCCCTACCTGTGAGATAATGATACTCTAATCAAAACTAAATTGAGACATATATTAAAGGAAACATATTGCATACATAAAGAACACATACCAGAGAAGTGTGACCTGCTCCAGTGCTCAGGTTCTATCTTTTTTAACCAATCATAACACTTCTTGTTGTATCCTTTAAGCTCATCCATATGTCTGTTGAATTCAGGTTTAGTTAATGCTTTTGCACACTTCCATAGCATCTCTTTGTATTCACTTCCTCTCCAAGTCAGGTTTAGATTTTCATGAATATGCCTGACACAATATCTATGCTCAGCTGCAGGGAATAGATTGGCAATAGCTGGTAACAAGCCCTATAATCAACAATAATAATTAATTAGTTTTTCTTAAACAACAATATCATAAATTAAGAAGATACCATACAAAGAAATTGAGTCATTAAAGATACTAACCTTTTGCCTATCTGTGATAAATGTGAAGTTTGAATTGCTGTATAGATCCAAGTCATCACCTAAGCATGTCAGGAACCAAGTCCATGAGTGTTTTGATTCAGATTCGACTATCCCATATGCAACTGGGTAGATGCCATTATTTGCATCAACACCAACAGCAGTGATCAATTGACCTACATACTGACCCTTCATAAAAGCTCCATCTAAGCCTAAAAGATCCCTTCCAGCAGCCCTAAAACCCTCCTTCAAAGGACCCAAACAAACATAAATTCTTCTGAACATTCTTGTTGGTGATTCATGATTTTCTTCTCCATACACATCAATTTTAACTGTTGTGTTTGGGTTACACCTCTTTAATTCCATCACATAATCCCTCAATAAAGAATATTGAAGCTTAGCATCTCCTTTTAAGTTAACCTCAGCCTTTGCTTTAGCCCTAAATGCTTTTGTTTTAGTGACACCCACATGGAACTTTTTCTGTAGTTGTTCTTGAACTGCTCTCACAGGCATTTGTGGATTCATCTTCAACTTCAAACCTAAAACCATTCATGGGGACTTCCACCTCATCAACCATGTGCTCCTCATCAACTATATTCTCAACTTCAGTCTCACCCTCACTCTTAGTGTCATTACCCTCATCCTCACCATCAGTCTCATCATTCAGTATAAATTTCACTCTCACCCTCAGTCTCATCACTATAGTCACCCTCACCCTCACTTACATCAATAGCATCATTCTCAACCTCAGTCTCATTACCTACATTAGAAGGCCCAACTTGTGTCTCATCATGACCTACATTGACATCAGCTTCCAAATATGTAGTACCATGTTCAACATAAACATAAATTATCCTATGCTTATGAACATACTTAAGCATTTCACCAATATCACTATCACTAGCTAAACTCCTTAATCCTGAATCCAAACTTTTCATAGGAAGTTTGTAGTGATAAAACAATTTCTCTTCTAAACCTAAACACTGGTACATTACTGTGTCTATCATGTCAATCTTACATTGCTTAATTTCTATTAAGTCCACAAAAGTAACCTCACCTTCAACATACTTCCTCTTTGGTGGTTCTGTGAATCTTCCACCATGATGGATCATCATTGTAAACAACTGTGGATACGATGCTGTTACATAATCAAATAACAATCAATAAATAACATGCAAACACAGCCAATAATCTTAAAATATTAATACAAAACAAATGTATTCGAGTTTTTACCATAAACCGATTTCACATCAAAATCTTCTCCATCAGCTCTTATGTGCCAAAGCTGGATTGGTGGACTCATGATCTTATGTGCTAATTTTAGGGATTGTAAGTGGAATGGAAATAAAATAATGAGGATACAAACAGACTTTATTAGGGTTAAGTATTAGTTTAATTCGGGTCTAAGTGGTTGGATCTATTTTTGTCGGGTTGGATTTGGATAGTTAAAAGGGACCATAAACAAAAAGATGAAACTACCCTCTAAATATTACCAACTAACGGATAGGGACTAACAAGCGTTAGTGTCAGGGACCAATTTGATCAAAAAGTTTCGTTATAGGGAGGCCGCCTGCACTTATTGAAGACCAGGGACTATTTTTGCAATTTTTGCAAACCACAGAGACGATTTTTGCAATTTAGTCTTTCGTTTATAATGCACAAACTAAGGTTGCGTTTAGTAATAGAAAAGTTTTATTAGTTTTCTTGAGAATGGGAAAGCTATTCTTTCTCTAGAGAATACTTGAAAACGTGTTTAGATGGGGTTTTCTAAAATGGAAAACTTATAGAGAAACCATAAAAGGAGTTTTCCAAAACTTAATTATAAACTTAGAAAACATGTCTTCCATCTTTCCAAGAAAACTTTTTGGAAAAAACCCAATTTGAACTCGTTTTCCATTTTCTTAGGTATTCTAGGAAAATATTTTTGAAAAACGGAAGAGTTTTCCATTACTAAACGCAAACTAAATTTTCTTGCAATGTCTATAAATTAAACTCGTAAGTGTTGCATCAAGATTCACACCTGAATCACAAGTTCACAAATACAATTACTTTCCGTTGTATACCATCGCTTTGCATAGTTATTCGTCTATTTATAAAGGTTATTATTATAGTAATGGTAATCGAACTATTTCTATGTTATCCAACTCATGGAAAATAAAGGAATCCACGCACAAAGCAAAGACAATCTATTGTAGCAAATTAAATTAAAACATGTTTTCTATTGTTAACTTTCTGATCACGAATTACAAGCATGTTAACTTTATCGTTATTATAAGAACAATGAGTTAAGGTTTGTTGATATGAATTATGATTTCATACTTTATGTTCTAACTATTTATCTTATAGTGTATTCAATCAAAGCATAACAATTGTATAAAGGTAGACAACCCGGGATCAAATTAAATTTTTGTGGCAATCGTACTCTGTAGTGGGATGCTGTGAAGGACCAACGTCTCTACTGTAAGACCAGGACCGAACCCAAACAGAACACCCCAATCTAAACCTTCGCCTGTAGTGGCAAGACGGTCCTCAGCAGACTTCTTCCTCATCTCGTCAATGATGAACAAGACGCTGACATTGGACATGTTCCCATACTCGCTAAGCACATGTCTGCTAGCTCTCATTTTCTCTTCCCTAAGACCAAGCTCAAGCTCTACCTGGTCCAATATTGCTCGACCACCAGGGTGAACGATCCAAAAGATAGAGTTCCAGTCAGTTATACCCAAAGGCAAAAAGGATCTTTGTAAAACCGTGCCAATATTCTTAGATATTAGATCTGGCACCATTTTAGAGAGATGAAACAAAAGGCCTGCCTCCTTCAACCGTCCCCCAATAGCTCCCTCAGAGTCAGGCAAGACGGTCTGAGAAGCAGACACTATCTCAAACAATGGAACCTCATTACTCAAGTCAGGGTCAGAACCAACGATGACCGCACCAGCTCCATCTGCAAACAAAGCTTGACTGATAATATAATCAAGGTGTGCATTATTAGGGCCATGAAAAGCCATAGCCGTAATCTCACAACAAACCACAAGAACACGGGCACCCTTGTTATTCTCAGCTAGGTCTTTGGCTAGCCGAAGAACTGTACCGCCTGCATGACAACCTTGTTGGTACATCATAAAACGTTTAACACAAGGGCTGAGGTCAAGGAGCTTTAAAAGCTGGTAGTCTGCGCCAGGCATGTCAACGCTAGAGGTCGTGCAAAAGATGAGATGAGTAATATTGGATTTGGGTTGCCCCCATTCTTTGATTGCTTTTGTAGCAGCTTCATTACCGAGTTTTGGTACCTCAACTACTAATAAGTTCTGACGAACATCCAGAGAAGGAGCCGTATTATCACAAATGTCGGGGTTTTCTTTCAGAAACTCTTCCGTCAAGTGTATGTATCGTTTTCTTATCATAGACTTGTGGCCTGAAAATATCATGCATGTATAAATAACTTATGATAATTAGGCCATAATATAGCATATATTTACTGTTAACTAAAGCCAAAATATCTTGAATTTATGTCTTACAGAATTCCAACTAAATTAGAAAGCAAAACTAGGTAAAAATCATGAAACCTAACGTCAAGTTCATTATAAACCATTTACAAGATGGTAAAACTTTATATAAGAGCTGCATGCATGCAAATATATGAAAATTTCACACTTGTAACTACAATTGTTTAAACGTGTATAAGCAATTATAATAAAGGAATTAAGTAAGAGTATATACATACATATATATTTGAATTTCTTTTTGAGATCAACCATGTGTTCGCTATTCGTGACCCTAAAATATAAATCTGGATAATCAGCTTGATAGATACAATTGGCCGGATTTGCAGTGCCTACCGCCAGGATAGTGGCTGGACCTAGCGCTCTTTGTGTGTTTCTCATCTTTGCAATATCACTTGAGGTAGCCATTGCTGTTTGTTCTCTGGGTGGTAACTTGGAGCGAGTGGTGTCAAATTTTTGAAGTTGTATGAGAAATAGTACAAGGGATTGTTAAGAAAATGTATTAGTCCGTGTATATATATAGAGGGATAGATATTAGGTTTTACGTAGTAGTATAATGCAAAATTTGTAATAAATTTTAAATATGGTAAATTACGTGAAAAACCTTTCTTACCAGTGATACGTATTTGTAAAACTAGGGCAATTTTCAAAAGATAAAATGGTTTAATGGTGCAACTTTGGGCTTTTGCAAAAAGTCTTTGTACGTATCATATTGATTTCATAAATTCTGACGACTTATTTGTTAGTCAACCATTTTGTAGTATGGCAGAGCATATCATGGTTTAATGCTTTTAAGAGGACGTACACGGATCTATAATGCCAACTTATTTTGAACATGACTTTCATTTAGTTGAACAATGAACATCAAAGAAGATAACTATAACAAAATCTTCAAATATATATAAATATACAATAAACAAGAAGCTAAAGAGAAGTTAGGATATTAGAATAGGAGAAATATAATCCAACCAAGATCTCCTAGTTAGAAATTATTTTATGATCAAAATTAAGCCTATTATTACTTTTACATGAAAAATAGATACGATTGACAAGCATAGCTTTTATAGTTTATCTGCCTGAAATTGTGTAAACCCATGTTTAAAAAAAAAAAAAAAAAAAAAAAAAAAAAAAAAAAAATCGTGTAAACCAGAAATGTATTAAGCAAGACCTACTCCCTCCCATCCCAGGAATAATTGAAGAAAGTTATCTCCAGTCACCAACATTGACATAAATAAAAATAAGAATGGATAAATAACACATAAATCTGAGGGCTAGATCGACTCCAAACTAGACTAAACTCTCTGCACCCGTTATTATCAATTCAAGTCTTCAAAGACATGGCAACGTTTTTGTGCATTTTTTCACGCGTTGCTAAATTGAATATGACAGAGTTTAGAAAACAATTTGGACCAGTATTAGTTAGGATATGTTTGACAACAGAGGCATTTGCAAGTACCAATATCGAATCAATCAGCTTCAATTGTTTAAATGTGTTCATTTTGACATAGACCATTCATGTCAGAAAGTACAATTATTGGCATTAAACGGTCAAATTTAACGAATTTCATCCCATTGATGGCGTTCGCCAAACTTTTTGAATTAAGAGATGATTTTTTGAGACTTAGATTGAAAAATAGATCCATTTTTAAGTAACAATTTCTTATTTTTGTTACTTCATTATTGGATTATAATAGTGTATGTTATTGGTCCAAAATTATTTCACCTTCGGAAAAGCATGCTCCACGTACTAGTAACACGTATAATCCTACTTATAAACCACTATCATGATATCTGCGCGTTGCAGCGGCAGGTATCATGTGATTAAAGTTTAGGCGTCAACAAAATAATAATAGCAAACTGATTAACTGGAGGGGAAAAAAATGATCCCGATCAAACCCAGTTCACCAGTTTTTACCAGTTCCAACTGGTCAACTCTCGTTTCGTTTTTGAACAGGTTTTATTGGCTAGTCGAACCCGACTCTGAATTCCTATATTAGTATCATTAAAAATCTGAAGTCAAACAAATAAAAATCGAAAAAAGGATGGAAGTAACATATTCATCTATATTGTTGAATAACAAGCCGATGATTCACTTCAACTGCTAGTGTTGGTGCCCACTTGTTTTGGAATAAGCATGCAAACGCTCATAAGATCAGTTCACCACAGCTCAGAGCTGAGGGCAGGACTGTAATCTTCAGATCATCTTGTGAATTAATGTTGTGATTACTTATTCATTCAGTTCCAATGCACTAGTGCCTACACGGCTACACCTACTCCGTAGTAGGTGGTTCAGGGGGTCCTCTGGCTATTAGCACGCCATTATTAATTGGCGTCCGAGGTTTTTCCAGTTCAACACATATGACACGTCCATGGAGCGTCTGCAAGCAACAATAAAAATGCATATTCTTAAACAGAATGACTCCAAAATTAATTAGTATTAGATTAGGTCCATAAATATTATGTTGTGGTAGAGGGTGGTAGTGGTGGTGATGGAGGGTGGTGGTGATGGAAACTCAAAATAAAATTAATAGTAAACAGCAAAAAATGTTCTTGCAAAAAATGTCCATGTAGTAGGTGAGGGTAAAATAGTCATTTCACACGGCCACTAACGTGAAAAGTTAAAGAGCGTTAGCAAAAATAGGGAATTTACAACTACAGGAACAGCTCAAGGGCATTTTCGCAAAAACACCCAAACGTTAGGGACATTTATCACAATTTTTTAGAAATAGAGACATTTCTCCTCAAAATCGCAAAGTTTAGAGACATTTTTTGCACTTTGCTCATTTTTTCTTTTTTTTAAAAAAAATAATAAGAAAAAAAAGAAAAAACAAACGGTTGCATCAAGGGTGAACTAGAATCACAAGTTCACAACGATGTTGAATATGTAAAACCAATGACTATTTAAAACATTATTTTTATTATTTATATACTAGTCTATTTAATTTAATTTATACAAATATTTTTACGTCATTTCATACATTTTAGATATAACGAGTGGGTTTACCCGCGCGTTGCTGCTGGAATGTTTTGTTTAATCTAAACTCGAAATTAAACGGTTGTATAAAAAAAATTTGTTATTAAGGACTAAATATGCAAAAGGTTGATAACCGTAAGTACTATTTTCGTAAAGTGTTTCTGAAAATAGTATTTTTTTTTTTACGGCCTGAGATTGTCGGTATGTTGCAAAGTTAGTATTTAGGGATTAACTTTGAAATTAAAAGTTAATATGAGGGCCTTCTTCTGTACAATATTAACGGCCGGACTAACTTTGCAATAGATCCATAACCTCATGGTCTAAAACGAAAATTTAATTAGAGGGCGGTGCATCTCTTTTATATTAAAAAAAATAAATAAATAAATAAAATAAAAAATGGGTACTGTTTTGCACTGTAGCAAAAAAAAAAAAAAAAAAAAATGGTGCACTGTGCTGCACTGTTCTGCACTGTAGCATGAACAATGCTCCCACACTCACATACACCTAATGCCTTTTAGAATATATATATAATTACTGCTACATTACCAAACAGTTTTTTAATACAAACAGCTAAATGCTACGTTTGACCAAACACACCCTAAGAATCACTAAGTTATGTAATGTGTAGAGTGGACCGTCCCAATTCTAACGAAGTCGTTATATTCAAAACTTAACGTGACTAGCGTGTGGCTTATTTTGGATGACACTATGCTTCACCTAAGATGGAACTACACACCGAAAGTAGACTGAAGTGTAAGTGGCATTTTTGACGTTTTATGAAACTAACTAGTTTAGGCAACAGAACAACACACCCAATATGTGTATTTTCCATAACTTTTTTCTGATCCCCTAAACATTCTTTGATTATTATAAATGAATTACTGTATGTAATAGTAACACAATCAGAATAGAAAACAATCTGATGCATTGATGGTAATTTGTTAAACCAGGCAACTTAGCACATTTTAGTGCTAAACGAGCATTGCCGCTATATGAAACATCAACATACAACATACATGCCATGTAGTATGGACTAATGCTTCTCATGCTTGATAGCTTGAAGATAATGGCTAAAGTCGCATTTTCCATGAAAATATTAGATATACGAAAGGGCACACATCATTCGCCTTCCGAAACAAAAAGGTTGACTTCTGAAACAAAAATCATAAGCTTGTGATGACATTCATGACAGGTATTTAAATTGTCAAAACCACCCAAAAAAGCAGCCTCATAATCAACTACATGATCCTCCGAAATCAGAATCTAATGAAAGAAAACAGAAAGCATGTCACTGCAAATTTACAAAAGGACAGCGCACACAGAACTTCTAGAGGGTTTGAGAGAGCTCAGTCACAGATTAACGCGGGCCACGACGAAAGTTAGCTTTTTTGCTGCTTTGGTCAAGGGTTTTGCAGAAGAAAGAAAATGACTCCTTGAGTTCATTAGGAAGAGGAAAGCTCAACGGAGGAAGTATCGCATGATCTTCACCTCTTGTGGAGCGGGAAGGGAATGAATGGGCCATTGCTGCTTGTTTCTTGTTCAGGCCTTCGATAATGAAAGAAAATGCACCAAATGTGACGCAGCTCTGAAGAAGTGCCTGTGGCGCACCTGGAAAAGAAATATAGAAAGCCTTCATAAGATAGCTTTCATAACCTCACAAATCTTGCAATACAAGAGGCAGCCATGGTGGAAATGCAAACAATATCATTACAATATCCAAATATAAGATTAAGATATTTTAGGCCATGTATCTGTTAAATATAGACAGTGGGCGACTTGTAACCTAATCCAATTGACCATTTCGCTTTTGCCTGATACGTTAGAATAAACACATCCAAATCGACATGTTAGTAAGTAGATGAATTTTTAATTACAACTAAGCATAAAGCAAATTGACATTAAATCAGCTAACACAAATGTTCTGTTAAACAATCACAAAATTTGACATATTAACAATACATTGCAATGTGAGTTTTTTAGAGTTTGCTATGATACTGTCTCTTCAAACTTAACATCCCATGAGAGCCAAGTTGCTATCTAATGTACTGTTTTACATATTTTAAAGGGTCTAGTAAAAAACCTATTTCTTCCATCTACAATTGCAGCCACCTTTAGCTAATACAATATCTACGAGTAGAACATTATTTGAAAGCTTTAAGCAGAAACATGTAACGTATCTTCCCACCCTACAAGCCAGGTGTATTCAATTATATAAAGGTGACAGATTGTTTATCGGATTGGTATCTCAAACTAGCCAAGTCTTCAAAAGTAAAGATCAATTTCCAAACGCAAAAATGCGTATATATCCCATATCAACATAGTTCTAAGCTAGATACTCTAAAAAATGCAAGTACCTGGAAAACTTAGAGCAAGACCAGTACAGCATCCAGCTACACCTGCATTAATGACTGTAGAGACAAAGGTGTATTAGTATTGTTGATTTTGTTATGATTTAGTTCTATAACCGAAAGTCAAAACTCAAAAGTGACGTACTATCATCTTTCCCTCGAAGCCTCTTTAAGAAACACACAACCAAACTGTGAACTCCGGACAAAACTGCAAAAGTCTGTCGAGAACAGAAAACATAATCAGCGATACTTATTGATTATGGGGATATAACTTCTATAATCCATTCAAGTGTCGAGTTGTAAATAGTTAATATTAAATACCTTCGCAGATGACGCTGCTTCTGTGAATGATCCTTTAAACCCTTGCTTCTTAATCAATCCGGAACCTTAAAAACCAAAGCAAAATGGAAAGGTCAGAACACACGTTCCAGAAACCTAAAAAAATAAGTTAGAAGTGATGAGCAAACCAATAAAAACGGTTGGTGTGGTTACGCTTAATAACCTGCCGTCCTAGCTCAATTCAACAACAGAAAAGACACAACTGCAACTAAATAATATTATGATCCATTTTTTAAACTCTGCAAGTGCAATCAAAATGAGAATACTGTTGTAACTCAAACATGTGTAGTTATTTGCCTCAGTGAAACAATATAGACAATTGAGCACAAAAGGCTTCTAACACAATTATCTAGGTGGGCTTACTGACCATTCACACAACACAATAGCCATTCAGGCAAGATGTGACTGGCTAATTAGCCACCAAAAAATTACCACAAACTCTAACCCCTACTTAACAGCAAATCCAGAGCTACTATCAAGTCAAACATGTGTAGTTAATTGCCTTGGCATAAAGAACCAATGGCTTTAACACGACACTCTAGGTGAGGTCACTGACCATTCACACAACATGACAGGAATTCAGACAATATACGATTGGCTAATTAGCCACCAAAATGTTATTGTTGGTGTCTTGGTGATACTACTACATCCCACGAATTTTCATCTATATTTACAGAAAGTCCAAAGTGTAGTTGATAGCCTTGTCAAGTTAAAGTAACAATATAAAACTTGAACAACAAGGCTGCTAACAAAATTTATCTAGGTGAGCTTACTGACCATTCACACAACATAGTGGCCGTTTAGCCAAGATGTGATTGGCTAATTAGCCCCCATACAACTACTTAACACAAGCAAGCACACAAATCTCTCCTTAACTGCAAGTCTACAATTACCGACTAACGCAATAACCCCCAACATGGTCTCCATAAAACTACATAGGATGAAATGGTTACCGGAATTTTCACTTACTCAGTTGCAGACGTGTAGTTTGCTATTGAAACTAAGAAAAACCAAACACAACACATGTACAGACTTAAACTAACCATAATCTAATAGACATCAAATTCTTCAGGTATGAAACCATACGATTAAGGAAAATCACTTCATTAACCCCTTTTTTTGTGTGTGCCCATTACAAATAGTGAATTACACCCTTGTAAATGCATATCCGATTCTAGACCCTTCAATCGCAACATAATATATTTTGCCATCACTGAAAATAAAAAATCACCTAAAATTTGCTAAACACTACCTTACAAGATTTTATTATTTTTGTTTTTTTACCCAATTCCATTTTAAAAAAATAGTTAATACACAAATGTGTCACTAAACTTTTCAAAAAAAGGTACGCCTGATGTAACGAACTTTTATTTTGTTCATTTTGGTTACTGAACTTATAATTTAGATTACTTTCCATAATTTCAGGGTTACTGAACGCAGATTTTTAGATAGTTAAGTGACCAAAATGTCGTGTATTTACAAGTTCAGTGATGTTCACGTATATCTATACTACTATATAATGCATTTGGGACTATTCTATAATTAGAAAGGCTTAAAATTCAGATTTTTACTTGCTTATTATGGAAGGATTTCAAAATTAATCGGTTAGGAAACAGGTTGGTTAGGAAGTTTGTTAGGAAGCAAGTTGGTTAGGAAGTTTGTTAGGAAGCAGGTTGGTTGTTCAAACTAAAATTATTTCGCTTAACCATCTCTACTTATAAAGCATAAAAACAACTAAATGTGTAACCGAATAACGCAAAATATAGTCACAGGTACCCGCCGCTGCATTGCGCGGGTACCGTTCTAGTTTTTATAAGTTCATTAACCCCCCAAAATGTCATGTTTCAGAAGTTCACTAACCCAAATGAACAAAATAAAAGTTCGTTAACCTAGGCGCATTTTTTAAAAAAGCTTAGTAATATATTTGTACATTAAGCTTTTGACTCATTTATCCATTCAAGTAAAAATTCAACCACATATATAAATAAATTACATTCAACAAACTCATAAAAATATAATCAACACACAAAATAATTAACAACACCACACAATTTCTAAAAAAAAAAAAAAAAAAAAGTGAATAAATAAATAAATTACCATAACCAAAAACAGAACCCATAGCAGCACCAGCAGCCGAGTCACCAACAAACCTAAATATACACACTAACGGCGGACTCGCTTGAGCCGTCAACCCATCACCAGTCACAGTTACCGGTTCACCGTTCGGAACCGTAACGGTTGTAACCGTCGTAACGGTTTCCTTGCCGGAATCTGAATCTGATGGTGTTGGTGGTGGTGATGATGATGACGTCATGTTTTTTTTATCCACAAGAGTAAACAAACCCTAGGGAAATGAATATGAATAAAAAGGTTTTTTTTTGGTTTGGCTGTCAAAGTGGGTTGTGTGAATGATATTGGGGTTTTGTAGGTTTTGTGAAACGGTGTCGTACGGTGTGTGAGATATTTTGTTTGGATAATCTTTTTCAGGAAGAGTTGCATATTAGCTGAGCAACGGGTCAAACCCGACCCGACAAAAACCGATCAGACCCGGAAACCAAAAAGGGTAACAACATGAATTGAGAACCGAACCGAGAAATTGCTATCGAAACCAAAACCGAACCAAATAAGGTCGGTTCAGTTCGGATCAGGTCAGGTCGGTTTAGCTATTTCGAAGCAAAAAATGTGTTTTGACCCAAACTAAACCGAACCGACAAAAACCGTAATAATTAAAAAAAATATAAACCGAACCGAATAAAATCGGTTCGGTTCAAGTCAGTTTTCAAGTGATATTGCTCGGCCCTAATTCGAGGAACAATTTGAATTCGTTATCATGTGATATAAAAAAGATACTCAATATTAATCATGCTTAAACTTATGGTTAGTTATATGTGAAACCGATAAGTTTTTCTAGCCGGTAATTTCTGACTCGACTTGAGAACGACGTAAAAATAAACGGGTCGATCTGTAAAACCGTTTAATATGTTTAAGCCGTGTAATATGAAATACTTGGTTAGATAAATGGGTTAAATGAGCCAAACTAAGCCGTTAAGCCATGTATATTCAAATAGTTATTAACTTATCGTTCAGGTTATTTGTAAATGAGTTAGGTTTGACACGGATTAGTGGCGAGGACCATTTTTTCAATAAGTCCTCCAATTTACTTATGTTTCAAAATATATTATCATTTGACCATTTGACCGTGTGCTTAATATTTCAACCTTTGACCATGCTAGTCGTTCTATCGTTGTTCACTAAATCCCTCATGTTCATGTCAATTATCGCAAT
This sequence comes from Artemisia argyi, assembly GCA_030686995.1. Lineage (NCBI taxonomy): Eukaryota > Viridiplantae > Streptophyta > Magnoliopsida > Asterales > Asteraceae > Artemisia > Artemisia argyi. Next base: position 20,820,464 of record CM060703.1, on the reverse strand, counting down.
TTTTGTGAATTATTTTCGCTGTTTTCAATAATTAAATTGAAGAAAGCATAACGTTCACACATCACACCCTATCATGAGAATTAAAATGTCTTACTAATAGCATTCACAATGCTAAAAGTCTTTAATGACTTTTTACTATTTTGAAATGTTTTTTAAAAAAGTTTTCACCATTGGGTTAAAAGTTTTTCTAACTTGTGTCATAGTGACACAAGTTAAACACACTAAAAGAACTCAGTGATCTACGAAAAATGATTTGGAGACCCACTAAAAATACAATTTTTTGTATTTTTATATTGGTCCCTATTAAGTTTTTTTGTTGTACATAAATTGTGCCTCAGGACGTAAGTTAGAAAAATCTTTTTTTATAGTAATTTTTTTTGAAACCTCACTTTATCTTATTTTGTTATTTTTATTTTTTCATTTATGACAAAGCTTTATAAAGAATTTTAATCATTGGAGTAACGAGTTTTAACATTAAAAAGCTATTTATAAAAAATATGATAGATTTTTTCAAAACTTTTTACTATTACAAAAAGCTTTTCGCTATTACATAACTTTTTACCACTTTTTACCATTAAAAAGTTATGTTATAGGTTGGGAAAATAAAATTATACCCATACTATTTCAAGTTTTCAACCTCTCTCCTCATTCGTTTAAGTGTTTTTTTTTTTTTTTTTTTTTTTTTTTCTTCTTCTTTTTTTTTTAGAATTTTTAAAAATAATTTTGCTTAACGCAAAGACTTTTCTTAAAAAAACCCATTATATCCATATAATAATAAGGGGGCTAAAAATCCCCATGCTTTGGCCATATGTTTTTTTTTTACTTTGGGTCGGGTTTTTTTTAACCCCGGGTGTGTTGATTGCCTTTTGGTACCCAACACCCACTATTTCTCATCACTTACATTTCCTTCCTTGCCAAAGGCTCCGGCCGGATCTTATGTCCATCGGTGCGTTACCGGAGTCCGACCCAAGCTAAAAATTGCACTGTAGTGCTACAGTTTCCTGTGAGGGGATGCACAGTTACAGCAATATTTTAATAAGCATGTGGGTTTTTTGGTGCCACCTGTTTTTATCTACAGTAGATCTTTGGGTTATATCCACATATTGCTTTAGGGGTTGGTGTGGATTTTTCTGGATTGCTTGGGTTAGATCAGTTGACGGATTTTGCTTCTCATATGGTAATTCGGATCTTCTTTTGGTTGTTGCTTATGTTTCGTATATGTTATGGTTTCTTACCTGTGTTTTTGTGTTTTTGTGTACCCATTCCACTTTTATTCTCATTTAATTGCAATCCCTGTTAAATATAAGGGTCTTCACCGTATTTATTGTTGGTTGTTCTTGCCACCGATTACCTAATTTAATATGGTTAGGTTAATTTGCTTTGATTTGCCTCATTTAATAAGCTATCCTCTTTACTTCATCTCATTTAATAACATACATATTTACAATGATTAGGCATGCCTCTATTAAGATGTTTTGATGCATTTGTGTTGCCCTTTTTGCTTTAGTTACACCAGTTTCTGATTTTTTTTTTTTTTTTTAAACTCTTTCACTCACAAATAATATTTTGCTGCTGCTTTTTGTTATCGATATGACTGCTTTTACACTTATAGTAGTGCTGCTTATGTTGTTTACCTTGCTTTCTATTGCTTTCCTTTCTATTGGTTCCTATAATTATGGAACAAACATCCAAATGTACTTCCAACAATGCTTCTACCCGTTTGTCGCAAAACCTAAAAACAAACGTTATTGGCGATTCACATGGCTTGAGTGATTGTCATACAAAATATGCCGGTACGCAAAAAGACAGTTCTTATAGCTTTCAGGCTAACTATGCTGATGCTTTACCTCATCCACACACTCGCGTTCCTGAATTCTTTAGCCCTCCACGCAGAAGACAAAGCAGCGTGTTTAAAACTTCAGGTTAGTTTTTTTTTTTTTATGATCCTTGGTTTCTTAATGAGTTTTGCATTTTGGTATTTGTACAGTGTTTCTGCCTCTTCACTTTTGTTAGTCATCGTTAACGGATTGCTAATTCTCACGATTTTACAAAACAAAATGTTTCGTAAAGTGGTTGTTCTAATACTGATGCACTATTCAGCCCTTCACTATTTTAACAGGCTCATTTACATGTTGCTTTTACAAAATATGATGCACATTTCTATTTCGCTTCGCTATTAAAAACTTTCCCATTTTATGGTATTCGTGCAACAAGTCATGGAGATAACAGTCGGTCAGTTCAAGAACCAAAAGAAACTGCCATTGCACCATGTCACAGCAATGATCATAATGTCCTTTTAGCATCTGCATCACAAAAACGTAAGCGAGGCAGGCCGCCAACAAAAAGCGCAACAACCCATTTACAAGACACTTCTCCTGTAGATGCTACATTTTCTGCCATTTTTCGAGATCAAGCAGCAAGTAGTCCACAAGATGGCTTTAGATCATCGCCAAAACCTGTGCAAAAGCAACTTAAACTTGATCCACACACTCATTTATATTCTGATATTCATGCTGCTATTCAGCCGTCATTGTCTAATTCACTTACACAAGCTGCATCACAAAAACGCAAGCGAGGTAGGCCGCCAAAAAGAAACGCAGCAGCCCATTTGCAATGCACTCCTCCTATAGATGGTGCATGTTCTTCAACCTCTGCTGTTAATGATACTTTAAACCCATTTCGGATAGGTACATTAGCAGATATCTTTCTTCTAACATAGTTTAAACATTTAATCCAAAGTCATTGTTCTCACAAAGATTGTTTCCTTACAGAAAATGCCAGTAGCTTTGAGCAGCCTCGAAAAAAGAAAAAGATAGTTGATCGCTACGCTGGAGAGCAAACAAATGAGCAAGATTGTGGGCTTCAGTTGCAACTTCCTATAAGTCACACATGTTCTGCACCTGATGCAAACACTAACTCAAACCACAATACCTTGCCAACACCAGATTCTCATACAATTGAAAAGTGTGTGGCCCAACCGAGGGAAAAAAAACAGGGTGCCAAAGCAAAATGCAACAGTGCGTGTGCGAAAACGAACCACACAATGTGGCTCCACAGGCGATCCAGCTAATGCTGCTTCTACTGCCACCAAAACATCGGCTTCTCATATCCACCTAGGTACACTTCTAACACCATCTCTTAATAACACATTGCCATTTACACACATACAAATTTTACTCTTATTTATACGCTAATGTTGTCGTGCAGATGATGTAAATAGTCAGTCAGCTCACAATCCCTTGGAACAACAAACATCTGATAAGGTTCAAGAATGTTCAACCCAAAGGCAAAAAAGGCCCATGGCAAGAAATCAAGACCCAACAAAACACGTACGAAAACGGGCTAGAAGCTATACTTCTGCAAATGAACCGAGCCTGACTGTCTGTGATGCTGGAGAAACAACGACTTCTCATATATGCTCAGGTAAGCTTCTAATGACATTTCTTTATAACAGAATGTCATTTAGACACATCGAGATTTTAACTTCGGTGATGCATTCACATTGTAAAACAGGTGATGCAAATAGTCATTCAAACCATAATGCATTGCAGCAACAACCAGCTCATACAAATGTAGCATCTACAAGCCAAAGGCGAAAGAGAGGCAGGCCAGCAAATGAAAGCTCAGCAAGGAACCTACGCAAACGGACAACAACTTCTCATATGCGCTCACGTGGGTTTCTAATACTATCTCTTAAAAACACATTATGCTTTGAACTCATGCAGCGTTTAAATTAGTTAACTTACCATTTTATTTCGTTTGTCATTGCAGGTACATCACCTACTTATATTGACTTAGGAGACTGCACTCAATGTTGCCGCTATTGTAGAGCAGCTTTTTGGCCTCGAGAAAGTCTTAGAGGTCACCATTCTTATAGTGGTCAGCCTCAGTACCATTTGTGTTGTGGCGGTGGCAAGATCATCATGAATCCTGAACGTCACACGCCTGAATATATAAGATACCTGATGAGTGCTCATACACTCATCGTTTTTGATATATTTAAACTGCCAAAACGCACAAAAACAATCAAAAAGATATCAAAATACTTAAATTATCCCAGGGTTTGTGTTTTATGTGTTTTAAATGCAAAATGTGCAAAAACAAAGAAAAAACGTACAAAGTTTGTAGTATTGGCAGTTTCAGTCCCCCAAGTTTCAAAACTTGTCAATTTTAGTCCCTATGCATTTATTTTGAAAGGAAAAGTCAACCCAAGGTTTTAAAAGTCAAATAATCACAAAATATTACACTTGGGTTGCAAGTTTTCTAAAATTACAAGTTTAGTCCCTGAAAATCCAAATATGGCAAAATAAGTCCCTGGGAAGTTTTGAAATTTTGAAAAATGGAAAATTGGTTTGTGATCTTTGGAATCTTGGCATAAGTGGTCCTTGGAAGCACTTTGGGAAATAATCTACTTCAGCCCCTCAACTTTGAAGGATTTGCAAAATTGGTCCTTGTGCCTAAACTAAACAAACCGGACCCTTATGTTATTTATAAACCAAAACCAAAACAAACCCAAATACAAACCCACCCCTAGGCCCAGTCCACCACAATTACCCGGCCCACTCCCCTTTTTATTAATAAACCCACCCAGGTCAAACGGTCAATGAAGACCGTTGACCCTTCTTCTCCCCCAACAAGCCAGCGTGAAACCAGGGACAAAATCATCCCCCCTCCTCACCTTTTTCCAACCAAATCCCCCCACAATTAATACCCCTCACCTAATAAACCCACCACCATTAATTCCCTCAACAACACCCACCAGTACCACCCATTCTTACCCCGACATACTTTTGGCGCCAAAATCGTGATCAAAGGCTAAGATCAATCAAAAGCTAATTTAACGTTTGGGATTTGGTCAATAGGTCAACAAGAGTGATGCGTGGGAATCGCAACAGGCTTTACCTCACGAGGGATCTCGAGAAGCTTACAACCCCCACCAGGCAGTGTACCTGATCGTTGTAGTATAGTATAGTGACAAGTACCGGGGGATTGATCGTTCAGCTTAGGAATAGTATCGCTAGGATTAGAAAGCCTAATTACTAGTTCTAAAGATGAGGGATGATTATTTTTGTATTTTTATATTTTTTAGAAAGCAAGTAAAATATCGGGTTTTGAAAGAGTGGGCGGAATTAGTTGCTATTCAACTAACCCAAAACTAAGATGCAATCAAAATAAAATACTAGAAAATGAAAATAAACTAATTATACTAAGGTTGAGAGCAGTAATTGGAGAAAATGTGTTTACTTAGATTTCACTACTCCCTAGATATCTTTTACACGTTAATTACTTGTTATAATTGCATGGATGACGGATTGTATTCCTTAATACCATTCATGGGGTGGCATACATAACTCCCCAATTCTATGAGCTCTTATCTCCTCCTACACCATGCCCAGCACAACTATAGGGATTGTAAACAGTGTCTCATGCATTAAATACAACCAATAAAGACCTAGTACGCCTCGGTTGATGTTTCTTAAGACGTTCAAGCATGTTACCATTTGGAGATCTGCCAGTTTTCTTAAGCCTAACATATAAATCATTCATCCACAACAAGAATAAACAAGTAATCAACACATAATCAATATCTAGGTTTCATTAGATCTAAGCAAACACAAAGGAGATCTAGCCTAGCATGATAGAATTAAGACAAGAACAAGATATAGACAACCAACACATAGACATATTGATTGAATTAGAAGAACACTTATCTTGATTAATCATGCAAGGTATCAAGGGGTTGGAACCCTTGAAAAACCTGTAAAATTACACCAAAATCGTCTTTAGGGTTTCTCCCAAAACTTCTCTCTTTAAATGTGAAAAACTAGAAAACTATATATAGGAAAATAGGGATGACGGCGTCAAGACAAACAATGTGACGCCGTCATCTCGCCGCCAAATACTTCCTCGGACGGCCTTGATCTACTTCTGACGCCGTCAAGGCCTAGGCCGTCATACAAATTACTCTTGACGCCCTGTGTGTGACGCCGTCATTAACTACGGATTTTAATTCTTGGGGTTTTGACGCCGTCAGGACAACTCTTGACGCCTTCATGAACTACGAATTTTAATTCTTGAGGTTTGACGCCGTCAGGGAATTACTATTGACGCCGTCACCTACTGTTCCCAGCATGGAAAATTGAGACTTTGCCGTTTTCTTCACTTTTATGCTCCAAAAACGTCCAAAATGGCTTCTTTTCCAGAATTCACTCTCCAAGTACCTAAAATCACAAAAGGAACGATTTAGGGCAATATTTGATCAAATAAATTCGGATTCGGGTTTAAATGACCCCCTAAAAACGGATCATTATTCGCCTCATCAAAGAGCTATGTGGGTCATCCAGAATTCAAAAAGGTGCCATATGGGAGGTCCTAGAGATTTTTTTGCCTCGTTATATATAGTTTAGATGATAGAAGCTTAGAAGTGTGTAATCTTTTAGTTTTTAATGTTTCTCAGTTTATTTTCAATGTATTGTAACTCTTTTTATCAATGAAAGTCTAGTTTAAAGTTCAATTCTCATTTTCACTTTTCAAAGTTCCATTTCAAATTCTCAAGTTCTAATTAAGGCATCTAATGTGTGTTTAATCTACTCAGAAGCTCTCACAAACTCAGAAACAAGGTTTTAATAGCTTGATAAACTTGTGTGAACAATCCTAACTCAGTTTTCAATATTCACTAAAAAATTAAGAAAAATCAAAAATAAATAAAAAATGGTGATCATTGGTGAATGAGCATGGAGCACAGTTGATTAAGGATGGCTGTGGGTTAGGTACCTCATGGGAGGGCATTAGGATTGGTTAACTTGGTTCTTTGGTCCTTATCAGTTGCTTGGAAGGCTTATGTGATCCCTTCTCTTCATTTTTACTCTCTTATGTAGTTGGTTGTTTGTTATTGTTTTATTTACTTGATTATTGCTTAATATAGTAGTTGTATACAGTAGATTGTGTGGTATGCTTGTTTGAACCTAGTTTTCATCATAAGTATCTGTTATAGGGGTGTTTGGTTTTAGGTTGTTTGCTTTGTTCTACTAGTTCATTTGTGCATCTCTGTGTTTCTTATAGTTGTTTGGGTTGTGTTAGAGTCTCAAAATCACAAGGTAACACTCACCACAGTCAACTGTGGTGAGTTTTGAAGTGCAAAACTCATCACACCATTTCACAAGGTGTTTTGTTACTTAAGTTAACTTTTATACAGCTTATTATAACAATTTCAGCCACTAAATCAGCAATCAAAGTTCCCTAAAGTCAAATCTCATGTTTTTCTAAAAAGTCAAAAAGCTAAAACTCAGATTTTTCCCAATATGGGATGAATTTTCTTGATTTTTGTGGGTGGTTTTAGATTCTGAAACTTGTTGTGATCATAGTATATCAGTAGAACTTTTGATTCACACCATTGTTTGATTTTTATGATTTTTTCTGTTGGACTAAATTACCCTTGGAAGACACTTGCAGGGCAAGGGTGTGCCCTGCACATCAGCTGACTCAGTCACACCACCAACTTTGGTGGTTCATTGTGACCAACCCAGTGGGTCCCACACCTCATTCTTGGTTCCATACAACCCCCCTCCTACCCAGGATCCAGGGTTGACCACTTATTTGACCTATAGACCAGTGGACCCCACTTAGTTTGGCCTACCAAGTCTGTCCCTCAACTGTCTCAGAACCAAATAAGCCAAGTGCTTATTTTGGTATTTTGGCTTATTTCCTTGGCTTATTTGTGTGTTACTTGTTTAAGTTTGTTCATTGCACTTGTTTACATCTGTTTTCACCAAAGTGGACCCCACATCAGCTGAATTTAGCTTATTTCCACTCTTAGTCAATAAAAGTCAACTGTTAAGGTAATAAGCACTTGAAGTGCTTATTTCCTTGACCTCAGTCAAAGTCACTTCACAAAAGTTGTCTAAAAAGTTGTAATAAGCAGTTTGGAAAAAGAAAATCTCAAATAAGCCCAACTTAATAGAAGTGATAGCTTCTATTTAAGCCATTTGGCTTATTCATCAGCTTATTTATAAGCAATTTCCATTTTTACAATTTTCCTAGGCTTCTGGTGTGTTAAAATAATTTTTGTAATTTTTTCAGATTTTTCTTTTATCATTTAGTACTTTTCTTAATTTTAAATAGTTTTTAGTAATTATTAAATAGTTAATAATTAATAATAATTAATTAGTAAATCAGAAAAATATAAATTAAATTTTAAAATTATTTTTTAGTTATTTTTAAGTTTTCCAAATTTTATTTTCACTTTTCTAGTGTAATTTAATAATTATTTAGAGTTTAGGTTATTTTAAATAATTAAAAAGTAATTAATAATTAGTTAATAATTAGTAATAATTAATTAAATAGTTTTAAAAATATATTTTCATTTCTAAAATTAGTTTTATAGTATTTAAGATTTTTCTAAGTTTAATTTTTATTTTTCCAAGTTAATTTCATATTTATTTATAATTTAGGTTAAATTAGTTAATTAAAAGTAATTAGAAAAATAGTATTTAATTAATAGTAATTATTAAATTAGTGTAAAAATTAGTTTTAAAATTCCAAAAATTTTCTATTATCATTAGGTTTGTAAAAAGTAAATTTTCATACCAGTAGCCTTTCCAGATCACCATATTCACGTTTTTGTACGTTTGTTCACGACTTCGGCAAACGTACGGTTTTAAGTTTTAGGTGATTTCTTCTCAATCTCAGTTCCAGTAATCATTCACATAGCTTTCCTAAGCTATTTCTATTAATAATATCCAAATAATTCTCACAACAAACCCTTTCTGTGAATAAACACCCGATCACAAAGCACGCTAAAGTTACAATTCACACCTCAACGGGATTTAAGGACCCGGTGATACCTTATATTACCCGGAGCATTGACCTAGGCTATTTGACTTTGTTGACCATTCTTTGGTCAATATAAGTTGTTGGTTTAGCTTCAATCAATACCTTCTACAAAAAAACACCTTTATGGAAAACATCAGAGCGTACAACCAGATGTTTGCCATGACTTCTTTCGGTGCTACAATTGACACTACAGTCAATCAAGGAAGAGGTCCGTAAAAAGGGTTCTGGCCATATTTATCATAATATTGGTTCACTTTGTCCTACTGGCGATGATAAGCCAAAGTTTCTCCAATTATACATCTACGATACGCAAAATGGAGTGCAAAATAGGATGTCACATTTTTCAAGTTCTGGTCAACCTACCTTAGATCCAGAAATAGTACAAGGCTTGTTTCACTTTTTAGATGCCCATAATGAATTGGTCCAGGTTTTCAGAACTGCCCGTGACAAATGCGCACAAGCAAACATACCAGAATTTAAAGTAAGGCTCTACAACGGTGGTGGTGCACGTGGTTATGAATTACCAAGGTCAAACACTCTTGGAGCCATAGTGTTTGACAGCGGTCCTACAACCGAATCGGATTACGATGTTATAATTGAATATAGAGATGGACCGCCGAAAAGAATTAACAAGCTGCATCAATCATATATGTCATTGCAATTTCCGCTTATTTTCATCTACGGTCAACCAGGGTTTCACACAAATTTATATTTAAGATCGGCAGACCCAAATGAAAAAGAAAGACGGGTTACAATGAATGCTTTCTATACATATCAGCTTCACCAAAGGCATGACGAGTATGGTTTGCTTTTCCGCACTGGCAGACTGTTTCAGCAGTATGTAGTTGGTGTGTATTGTTCTATAGAACAGAACAGAATAGATTTCTATAGGACACATCAAAGTGACATTCGAGGAGAATATCTTTCAGGACTTTATGATGCAATTTCAAGAGGAGATTGTGATGGGTCAAACACGGGTTCAAGAATTATATTACCTTCTTCATTTACTGGAGGACCAAGGTACATGTATAGCCATTACTTGGATGCGTTGGCGATTTGTCGTGTGCTTGGTAATCCACAGTTCTTCATAACCTTCACATGCAATGTTAATTGGCCCGAAATCCAGAGACATATGGAAGAATTCCCTCTTTTAAATGCAGCGGACAGAGCAGATATAATGTGCAGGGTTTTTGAACAAAAGATTAAACTTTTCATTGACTTCTTAAAAGACACAAAAATATTTGGCGATGTGACAGGAGGTATGTCTACGTTGTATTACAAAAGTTTATCGCAATCATTTTGTTAAAGGTTTCTGATCTTAATAAGTGTAAAATTTCCTTGATACCTATGTTTTAATAATCCTCAGTTTTTTTTTAAAACAGTATTGTACACCGTTGAATTCCAAAAACGTGGGTTACCACATTGTCACACACTGCTATGGACTTCTTCATCAAGTAGAATTCAAACTCCTGATGATGTCGACCAGTACATTTCTGCAGAACTACCTGATCCGGTTCTTGATCCGCAAGCTCACAAATTAGTTTCAGATTTGATGATGCATGGCCCATGCGGCAGAGCTAATATGAATGCGCCATGTATGCAAGGTGACGTATGTACAAAGAATTTTCCAAAAAAAATACAACCAGCATACATTTTTTGATGATAGTGGCCATGTTCATTATCGACGAAGGCAAACAAATATTTTTGCAACTAAGAGGCAGATGAAGCTCGACAACACATACGTGGTTCCGTATAATCGTGATTTGTGCCTCGCCTTCGAAGCACATATAAATGTAGAGTATTGTGGTTGGAGTATGCTCATAAAATATTTATTTAAATATATATCTAAAGGGACAGATCGAATATTTGCACGAGTCACCAGGACTCTCGGTGATGCCTCCACTTCAACAACTCATTCCCAGCCAAACATTGATGAGATACAAAGCTTCATTGACAGCCGATTCATTTGTCCTCACGAGGCATGCTGGAGAATACTTAAATTCAGGATTCACTATAGAGAACCAGCCGTTCAGATTCTGTCTGCGCATCTAGAAAATATGCAACACATATTTTCGAGACAGAGACAACTTGGAGTCCGTGGTTAGGTGCCAGGATAAAAAAATGACGACATTGACAGAATGGTTCACGTACAACATCGAGAACGAAGATGGCCGTCACCTGACCTACTTGCAGTTTCCATCAGAGTTCGTTTGGTATGCAGATAACAAAGCATGGTCACCAAGGAAAAATAGCAACTTTTCTATTGGTCGCCTTGCATATATACACCTGAGTTTAGGAGAACTTTTTTACTTCAGGATGTTATTATGCTACCAGAAGGGATGCAAGGGCTTTATAGAAGTTCGAAAAGTAAATCGCATACTGTATGCTACATATAGAGCTGCTTGCGACGCACTCAGCCTGCTTGGGAATGACAAAGAATGGGACACAGCTCTTGAAGAATCGTGTATGTCAGCATCTTCGTTCGAGCTCAGATTCCTATTTGCTCAGATTCTTACCCATTGTGAGGTCGCAAACCCTTTGCAATTGTGGGAGAAATACTGGCAAGAAATGGGCCACGATATTCCGCAAGCTGTCTCAAATACTGTCCATATTCCTAACTACTATGTGAATGATGCTGAGTTACGAGGTTACATCTTATATGAGTTGCAAATACTTCTTAGCAGTTGCGGAAAGTCGCTTCAAGATTACAACTTGCAACCACCTCCCAAGGAATTACATGACCAGCTAAACAACAGGTTATTAATGGAGGAAAAAAACTATAATAGAGCGCTACTGGCAAAGGAAAAAGATGATTCAGTTCCTAAGTTAAATGTCAAACAAAAAAGTATTTACGACTTGATCATAGATGCTTCAACAAGAAGTGCACAAGAGTTGGTGTTCGTCTATGGTCACGGAGGAACCGAGAAAACTTTCCTTTGGAAGACCATTATCAGCGCATTACGCTCTGAAGGCAAGATTGTTTTAGCAGTTGCCTCTTCAGGCATTGCTTCTCTACTTCTTCCATCAGGCCGAACAGCACATTCAAGATTCAAGCTCCCGCTTGAATTAACAGATGAGTCACTTTGTAAAATTAAAAAAAATACTCAGATGGCAAACCTGTTAATAGAGACAAGTCTGATTATCTGGGATGAAGCACTGATGAATGATCGCCTTTGTTTTGAAACATTGGACAGAACTTTACGGGACATATTAGATACGCCAGATGTTATATTTGGTGGTAAAACAGTTGTCTTAGGAGGGGATTTTAGGCAGACGCTTCCTGTAAAAAAAGGAGCACCAAAAGCAGAAATAGTAACATCATCTATTGCACAATCCTACCTTTGGCCACATTTTCGTATCATGACACTTAAACAAAACATGAGGCTATTTCGATCAGACCTAAGTCTTGAAGAACAGGATTTGGCACATTCGTTCGCATCATGGCTTCTTGATATAGGTGATGGTAAAGTTGGTCAGCCAGCCGAGGAAGACAACCATGATGCAGCATGGATTCAAGTCCCTGATAGATATTGCATACAAGAAAACGACCAAGGCCTCTCTAATTTGATAGATTTTATCTACGATAAAGCCACTCTCCAAACACCTTCAGCAATCACTCTTCAACAAAAAGTAATTGTTTGTCCAAAGAATGACACTGCAGACATAATAAATTCGCAGGTGCTTTCAATGATAGAAGGCGAGACTACAACATATGCAAGTCATGACACAGCCATGCCATTGGCAAACAGTGGAGCAGAAACAGAATTGCTTTATCCTGCAGAATATCGTAACACATTCAAGAAGCCAGGCTTCCCGCCACATAAACTTGAGCTTAAAGTTGGAGCGCTGGTCATGCTTCTAAGGAATGTTAGCTTGGCTGGTGGTTTGTGTAACGGAACACGCATGATAGTCACTCAGCTCATGTCAAAACTTATTCAAGTCCAAATCATTACAGGAACACGAGTCGGTGAAAAGATTTTCATACATAGAATACCATTAACATACCAAGATCCAAATCTTCCTTTTGTTTTCAAACGACTGCAGTTTCCAATTAAGCTTTGTTACGCCATGACGATAAACAAAAGCCAGGGCCAATCTCTAAATAAGATTGGTGTTTACCTTCCTGAACCCGTGTTTGGTCACGGCCAACTGTATGTAGCTCTCTCTAGAGCTACATCTCCTCACGGGTTAAAAGTCCTTATTAAACAACATGGAGATAATAGACCAAACGAAACTAAAAATATCGTTTACAAAGACTTTTTGGCAAATATAGAAAGTGCATCTTCTTCGATGCGTCAGGCTTGCACCCTTTAATATTTGCGCTTTATTTAGCATTACTTTATTGCCTTTAGTATTAGTTTTCCTTTTTTTAGATTAAAATGTTCATTTTCCTTAGGTTTGTTAATAATTAGACTCCTTTTGCCATGTACATAAAGTTGTTACTCTTTAGAATACTATAAATACTCCATAACACAATATTTTGCTCTTATTAAAAGATAAAAATATAGTCTGCCTACAGGTATATACGGTTTACACTCATATTATATAACATGTGAAATTGCGTTTTTAAGCACACATTTCTAAATGCATTATTGTCATTTTCAGAATTATTTATTCTACTACCTTATACTTCCTGTATCTATGCAGTGCAATGGAGCTCAGTGCAAATGCAGAGACACAACCAACATTGCCAAACCAAATCGTTGAAAGTAGCAGTGACACAAGAGAAACAACAATTGCTGAACTAAGGCCCACGTCTTATGACAAGATACTTGAAGCTCGAGTATACAGGAAATGGATTGCAACAACGTATCCTAAAAAAAACGAGAGTGGGGTGCCAATGAAAAAAATCGAAACCGCATTTTGCTGCATCTTGATAGATAAAGAGGTATATCACTACCCATATATTATACATTAAATATATTCAATTTTAAAATCTTTTTAACATCACATAAACGTCAACAGGGTGATGCTATACAAGCCAACATGAACATCAAGGAATTTGACTATTTTAACTCAAAACCAAACCTTGGATCAGTGTACAGAATCTCAGATTTCATGTGCGAGCCAACGAGCACCTACCATCAAACCATTGACAACAGAACAAGCTTAAGATTTGGAAGGATCACAAAATTTGACATTTCAACAGCAACAAACATTCCACATCACTACTTCAAATTTGTGTCATACACCTAGCTTTCATCAAGAGTGCCTGAACAAAATGCACAAGGGCAAATGCAATATCCAATACTTACAGGTAACGCTTTATAAACCAAATTATTAAAGACTCAAAATAATAAAACTTCTAACACTTCATTCAATGCAGATTACATGGGATCATTGCGTTCAATTGGCGAACTATCCAGCATAGGAGGGCCAAACGAAGATCAGACTGTTTACATGAAGTTAGATATTGAAAATTTAAAGTACGTCGTCTTAAATTTATGCTTTTGTTACAAGAAATGCTTCCAAAGTTTCGCTCTTTCTGTGACACAATGTCTATCTTCGCAGTGGTAGTGTCATCGAGTTAACCCTATGGGATAACTTAGCAAGAAAATTTGAGGGCGTGAATCTAGATACGATGGAGCAGCCAATTATAATTGCTGTAAGCTCTTGCAGGGTAACAAGATTCAGAGGTATGCATACACTTCATTAAAAACAATATTCTAAAAAGAAATTTTAAAAGCGCTGAAACTTCCTGTCATGCCAGATTATCAATTAACGGCAACATCCGCCACATATTGTTATCTCAACCCAGAAATCCCCGAAGCTGAAGAAGCAAAAGCACTGTAAGTATTCCAAGTCACACAAATTTAGATTATGTAATATTCATATACCGTTTTTATGTAAGAAATTGAATGTGCTTTTTTTTGCATCAAAATAGATACAAGCAGCGACACCAAATGAATCCTCCACTGCGCATATGCAAGACTGCATACACAGATGTTGAAAAAGAAAGATTCAGAAACAGGTTTCCTTTGAAGACCCTTTTGAAACAAAGTCCAGAAACCTACAGGGTAAAACTCTTATGCCGCATGCTTAAAAAAATTAAATGACCACCGAATTGTGTTGCAGCCATTTCACCACACCTAACATTTTACACAAATATATGTAGGGTGTTAAATTCACAACCGACGCAACAGTGTCTAGCATTAACACCAAAAGGGATTGGTTCTACATATCTTGCACACACTGTAACTTAAAGCTGAAAAACGAAGATGGGATCTATCGTTGCGTTGATCATGGAAAGCAACAACAACTGGCATACAGGTAAATACTATTTAAACCATCTTTTGCAAATTACAACAGCCAAATTATTAAAAAACTAACCACGTTACTTACTTCATGATGCACAGGTACAACTTCAAAGCTTTCATCACAGATCCATCCGCGACAGTGCCAATAACATTTTTTAGCCCTGCAGCAGACGATATCACAGGGTACTCATGCTCAGAATTACTTGCAAAATACAAAGCATCAGACCTACAACAAATACCATCTGAAATTTTTGCAATTGAAGGTCACAGAAGTGTTTTCCAAATTCACTTCAACAAATTAAGCCAGACAACAGATTTTATTGTGGATACAGTTTTTGACAAGAAGAAACTTGGAAAAGAGACAAGCAATCTGATACAACCAAACCCAGGTAACACACTTGACTTTATCGGTCTTTGATGTCCAAAAACAACATTTAAAAATATAGATATTCAGTATGGTTTATAAATGACTAGGGACACCGCCAACAGGCCTTGCACTTACATACCAAGCAGACCCTGAAACGACATTCTCTGAAGATGAAGTTTCAGGTGCAGTAACTGAAAGAGGTAAATACACAGTTTTTATTGCCATTAACAATCTTGGCTAAAACTTACTCTTAAATATACAACAATTTACCATCGTTTTGTAAATCACTAGGGACACCACCAGCAACTCCCACACTGACACATCAAGAGCAAGCCAAAGGAAAAATGAAAGAAGAAAAGAGGACTGCCGCAACAAAAAGGCCATTGTTTCAAAATGAACCTTCAACTACGAAAAGACAAAAAGGTCAGTTAACAATTTTGCTCTACATAAACAACCCGTTTTATTTAATAAAATATCTTACAACCATTTAACATCCATTGACATGGATAGCATAACTACAATAATATTAGATTCACACACCCATACATAATTTAGAACACAAACAGCAACCACATCAACATGCACCACGCTCCATCCACACATACTTAGAAATCTATAAAACCCTTAAGTTTCTGAATAAACAGATCATGGTTACGAGCATTTAATTCCAATTCGGCCGCCGTAATCCTCATCTGCAACACCTTTTGCTCATCTTTTGCTTGCACATCCCTCAAATACTCTGCTGTTTTTTGAGCATAAGTGTTCCCAATAGTTTCCAGCTCATGTATAAATCCAAGCCTTTCACGAGTAACACCAACCAGTCTCCCACAAAGAGCACTCATTTGTCGTGCCATTTCAAGATCCTCACCCGCAACTTTCCGACAATAAAGAACAAACATCTCTGACCAATTGTTAGAATTAGCCTCAGCTCTAAGCTGATCACACATAGGTTGCCTTGACATTCCCTTTTGTTACTTCTCACTTGCAATTTACCTACTTGGTGGTGACATTAAAAATGCATATACACTTTCTTATATAGGCACACTAAAAGTAATCAAACTATCTCATCCTTATCTTTCACATGCATTCAAACAAACAAGCAACATGTATACAGTCAAAACACAATCACAAAAGTAGATATGCTCAGACCATAACCCACCCACTTGATAAGAACTTCATTTGTTTTCCTAAAAAACAAAACACTCAGATATGCTACTATTTTGTGGATTCATTTGAAACTTATTTTCAATACACCTCCATTTTTATTTATGCAGCCAGTCACTTACCAATATTTTACAAACACAGGTACCACACTGATGGCTACAGTTTTTACTACAATATTTCACACATACATCTTACACACAAGAACTTCTCGCTTTATTGAAAAAAAAAATTACATCAGCTTCTGCAACATGACCTAGAATTCTAACGGTCCTTGAAGCTTAAGAACAAAAACATCCTTGCTACGAGCACTTAGATCCAGTTGATCCACCATCATTAGCATATGCACCAGCTTTTGATCATCTTTTTCTTGAACCTCCATTAGATGATCAACCATTTTTTTAGCATAAAGGTTATCAATTGTTTTAAGCTCCTCAATAAACCGCGCCCTTTCAGTCATCAAACTAACAAGTCTTACAGACAACTGGCTCATTTGTCTCGCCATCTCAACATCTTCATGTGACGTTTGACGAAAATAAAAAACCAACATCTCTTGCCAGTTGCTGGAATTCGCATCATTTCTAAGTTTTACGCATTTAGGATGTCTTGGCATTGTCTTTTACCAATTATTTCACGTAGCTGCACAACTCATTTGTCTAAAAATAAAAATGCATATACAATGCTTTAAATAAGCACAGTATCTGACTTTTTCCAATTATACATGCTCACAAGAATTACTATTTGTGCAGACCCTTTACATTCGAGCCACATATTACCAATCACCAAACTGTTCCCCCCTACACAAATTCGTGAGATTTGCTATTAACACTGCCAAAATAATTAACCTTTGTTTGCTTGCCTTTACTCATACACTAATAAATAAAAAAGTTAAATGGCAATCCTTTATACTGTTTTCCTTTATTTCCTTTTTTTTTTACCTTCATTATTCTGCAAAAACCAAATTTACCATACAAACCATTTTACATATTAATATGAATACTAACTCATCTAAATTTTTTCGTTCCACATTGATTCAGTTACAGATGAGCACCTAGCAGCAGAAAAGCCACCAGTCAAAGGTGATGAAAAAAACAAAGGCACCTAAACTCGAAGTCACCTATGTAAATATTCAGCCACCTAGCTGCGACTCCAAAAAAACAATGTATTTTGTCCAATATTTGTGCTGCCTGCACAAATATGCATGTTTTGCAAAATATTTGTGATCTACCTACACAAATATGCAGCAAAACATATGCATAGAGCAGCTTCATAATCTTTTGTATGATACTTCAATTGAAACTGCACTACGGTAACATCGTACGCTACCAATCTTTTGTATGACACTTGCAATGTAACTGCATGACCACCTTAAGTGTGGATACCAAATATATGCAATACCTGCAAGTCTCACTTCTGCAGGCTAACCTTATATATACAAAATATGTTTTCCAGCATTTACTAGGTCGTCTTTTGCAATACTCCCCGCCGCAACGCGCGGGCACACCACCTAGTTACAAGTATACCACGGGGATGCTAATGGGACATAGAACAATGGCTTTTTTTCCTTCCAAAAGGTCTTTTAATAGCTTTTTGTCATTAGAATAAAAGGGTTTTTTTTTGCTAATAGCTTGAGGATCAGGCAAGCAATGACTTAAGGATTTACCCACTCACAACACCTCATATTTTAGTATTTAAAAGTAACAAACAATCTATACCATGACTTTCTTACATCTAAGGGGTTTTTGAAAAATGACTTTTTTTATGACAAAAATCTATACAATTGACTTTCTTGCATCCGTATGTATATGCATTGCGGATACTGAATAGAAAAGAAAAAAAAAATAAAAAAGAAAAAATAATAAAAATAAAAATAAAATCTAGAAATGAAGAAATTTATGAATCATTTATATAAGAATAATAGTGCAACAATTTCATATACTAGCTCTTGTCATCTGCTAACCACTATAGGTGGTTATAACAAGAACAAACTAATAATGAATTCTGTAATAACCAGATGAGCACACAATCTTTGAAAACACAGCGATACAAAATCAACAAGAATGATGCAACTATGCAAGTTTGCATTGATGGAGAACTTAATAATGGTCTTGATAAATTGCTCCAAATTCGGCCCTCCAAGCCTGATCATCATCATCATTTTCATTGGTTTTGACATCCGAATCTTCCCTGTACAAAGGTCTCAAAGCAGATTCGGGTAGTCGGCTCTCAGCAAGATATTGTTTCATAGTGATCATCTCCATCTTGTGCTTTCTTTTTTGTTTATCCAGTTTTTTCTTTAACTTATCGCTCTCTTCCTGAATGCTTTCATAGTTTTCCTGCACACAAATAAAGGGTTTAGACTTTAGACACCATATCTTACAAGTTCTAAACAAGTGTTGTTTTTCAGTAGGTTTTAGTCACATGCGAATGTCAACTTAATGGATTAAAAAGGGTAGTTTGTGCAGAAACAACGCAAGATGTTTTATACGGATTGGGTTAACCGAATTTAAGAGGTTATATGCCTTAAAAATCGTATTTGAAAAAAGTTGCTTTACCCGAAACACGTATTGACCACATTAGTGAGTTATACATATATTAGCTACTAGATTAAGCAGGTCAAAATTTCCAGAAAGACTTTATCGTTACAGCATTATTATATTTTTGTGAAAATGATCCCTGCAGCAAACTATAGGAATGTAGGAATGTTTATCTACTGCACGTCTAAAACAATGGATCATACAATGTATATTTGATAAAGCTAAAGGGTTAAAGCGATAAGTATAAAACATTTACATTAATATGTAATGCAGCTGAAATATAATTTTGTCAACTGTCGACCTGTTTGACCCGTGAAAGATAAAACACAACCTATATCAGACTCATTCATCACTGTACACAACCCTCATAACGTAAAATCGCAAATCTCATGTAAAAAGTAAAAACGCTAAGGTATAGAGTAGATTAGTAATATAAGTACCTGTGCAGCTGAGGCTGCTTCCTCTGCTTCTCTCAGCCTAACAAGAAGTTCACCCGCAGCATGAACAGCTTCAGCAGTATCTCTAAGTTGGATCTTCAGACTTCTATTCTCCTTTTTCAGCAACTCTCTTTCCTTCTCCCTCTCAACTCTCAACACCGAAAGTTCAGCAGCCAAAGACTTTGAAAACCGCTTGCCATGACCTTTGGCTCCCGCTTTAGCAGCCGCTCGTTTCACATCAGCTATACCTTCCATAATCAAACGATGTTTTTCCGCCAATTCATTATACTTTTCTTGCAGATCAGCATAATGTTCCACCATTCTACTATGACCATGAATGGATCTCATGAGCGCGTCATCTAACTCTTCAGTACACTTCTTTTCCAATCTCAACTCCATTTCAATCTTTTCAGAACGACGTCTTTGAGCTTCAAGATCAACTCTCAGTTCATCAGTTAAACAAATCCATTCACTCTCCATTTCCATCCATCTTTCTCTTTCTTTTTGAAGTTCTTCAGCACTTTCATTTCCTTTAGGAAAGGCACCGCTTTTTCTTAGCTGGAGTGATTGAGATAAAAGAGAGGACGATGACCTTAGCCTATCGATGGATTTGTTTGAAGGTGATTGAAGTTTGCTTCTTAGAGTTTTGATTTCTTGGAGGAGTGATTCCTTTTCATTACTGTCGAAAGGTGTGGTTTGGTATGTCTCTTTAATGATCTCTGGTTCTTCGTTCCAACTCAGAAGCTGCAAAATCATCATAAAGCGAATGTTTAGAGTAGAGAGAAGATACTTTGTGTTTGAAGATTTTAATGAGCAGTGGACTGACCTTTGTGTCACTGTTGCGAGGACTGTTTCCATTTCTAAGCGCATCAAGCAGTGATGTTTCACCTTCTTTTTCTTGCTTGTATTGCAATACCTGGAAGACAAATTAAATAATTATAAATGAATATTCATGATATCAACGTTGTATTAGTAGAGGTAGTATAAGAGGTTGGGTTGAAAATGATCATTGTTTAGTATGTGCTATAATCAGCCGAGACCCAATAAACATATTTTTGTCCATTTTCAAAACTATTACACAAATAGTTAATACATAAATCATCAGGATTACAGAAATATCATTATTACGATAGCAATCTAAATCCTTAGGAAAAACGAATTTAGGAGGTTATATGCATTAAAAATATACTTTAAGCAGTTATTAACCCATTTCGAACCATTTAAAGTAGATGGTTTAAAATTGACATCCCTATTGCATTGCTTGAAAACATATTTGGGGAGAGGTATCTAAGTATCTAACCATATTATTCAACTTCTCAATCTCAGCAGCCTGCTCCATGCAAAGTTTTTCAAGATCTATCACTTTCTTGGCTTCTGCACCAACCTGAGACAGAGAACGATCTAAATTAAACAAACATTTAACAGTTGAAAAAAGCAATCCGAAACGAATAACGAATTCAATCTTACTTCATTGTTTGAGTTTCCTGGATTATTCTTTCCAACAATCCATGTCTTAAAGCTCTCTTGGACATCATCAGATGTTCTTTGCTGGCAACTAGAACAGGTATAAGTGCTCCTTAAAGACCCATCAGCTGACGTTTGAACAGACGCGTCATTTGTTTTGGTAGCCAAATGATCAAAAGATAACGCAACCACTGATTTACTTAACATAGAGTTCCTTTGGTGGTTGTCGATAATCTCTAAGCCTCTTTGAAGACTAGCAGCTAAGGTATCAGTGGGACCCCCAAACATCTTGCTTGATCTTAAAGACGCCCTGATTTGATCACTTATCTTTACTGATTCACGGGGTATGTTCGAACTGAATTTCAAACTTTCCGCCACCTTCTCCTCTACTCCCGACAAATTGCTTGGAGAGAAAACAACACTCTTTCGTGTGGTGTTGGCAATTTTTGGAGACTCTGATAACACAGGACCATTAAATGCATCCGAATCTCTGCCAGCACTGATGGAAATGCTACTTTCACGAGCATTATGAATTCCAAGGTCAATTTCGGGTTCTTCTGAATTAATTTCTTCATTTTCGCTTTCTTCTTGACAGCTTGCATACTGCTCACTTGCAAAGTCTCCCTCACAACCCGAGAAAAAGTGTGTGTCTCTGCATTCAGATAAATCTTGAAATTCTTCATCACAAGAACTGTGTAACATATCGAGCTGTTGACGCAAGTCTCTGACATCATGCTCATCAATATGCAGTTCTTCTTTCACCTCAGCGTCAATTTTGGGGAGGATTAATGAACGGTTAAGGCTTACTCTCAGATGGTTCAAGCTTTGGCGTACACTTCCAGTTTTGTAGTTAGTGCTAGATCTAATGGAGCAACTAGCATCTGTCTTTGCTCTTATTAGTTCTTCCTGAAATCAACAAGTTGAACCCACATTAATCATTAGCGGATTAAGCAGAAAGCAGTTATCTACAAGAAGAAAACAATACCTTAAGCTCACGAATTTGATCACTGAGATCATTGACATCATCTTCTGTTATAACATTTACGACCGGATTATTGTGTATAAGTTTTGCCCGGTGTCCAAATCTGAGTGTGCTAATTGTTTCACCAGTACACCTATAATTTCAGAAAATAAAAAATTGAGTTTTAGTTAATATGTCATTTAACCTTAATAGTAAACTAAAGGGAATCTAATCAAGAACAATTATTCGCGAACTAATAAATGATTTGTGAACTTACTTGTCATCTGGGGATATGGCACATATGACAGTAAGCTTTGAGTTGCCTCCTAGTGATTCTCTCAACAAATGAGTCAAACAGGAATTGGTATACGGAATGTCCTTAGATTGTTCAGACTGGTTTGTTCCAGCAAGAATATTCACCAAGTTTCTGCACATAGTAAACATGAGTAGAAAGAAGCGTTAGATATTGTTATACTATAAGAACTTCCATCTATAAGTTAAGCAAAGTCAGTAAAGTATGTATAATTGGAAGTAAAATGCCGTCACAGAAGCTGAACAAATTGAGGTGGATTGACTTTACGTTTGAGTTCATATATTGCAAATGCACTGGCTATTGTGTTTAAATTTATAGTTAAAAATATACATTGGGTATTGTTTCAGCCGATTATAGATATAAGCTAAGTGCTTAATAATAAGCCCTTGAATGTTGTACTATAATACCAAACTGACATATAACAAGGTGTCATCATCAATTTACTAGACAAGAAAGACATAATCTTAAAAGCCAGGAGATACATACCCAAGGTGTGATATGGACTTCCTCACAAATTCTCCTTCCTTGACACACTCTCTACCAGCGTCGCTGGTTTTGTTCTTCTCAAGTCCAGCAAGATCCACGAGGGTAATCCTGCTTGTTTTTGAGCTACCGAAATGCTTTGAATCCGTACCCTGATAAAAGAAACGACTTAATTACAAAGATCCATAAATCAGATAGCAAGATCATAAGACACACAGATGTTTGTGAGTTGTGACAAAGCATGTTTCAGAAGTATAAGATTGCATGTATATTTGGGGCCAAAGTCTTCTAACAACAGACAAAAACATGGAATGAACTTGAAAATTCATAGTACCTTGCACCAAGACTCAATAACACATGTGAACACAATATGTGATCTTGAACTTTTGGAGTTAATGCTTGTTGCGCCAACCTTTCTATTCGAGAGTCCCTGCAATAACAATCAACTTAGACGACTTAGTTATGCCGTTAGCATATAGAAGCAACGATAAACATAAATCATAACCAAGGGGTGATCATTTATTCGATGGGGCCAAAAATACCATATTGCTGCTTACCTTGATCAGAATTTGAGTAACATCATCATATCCCGTCACATACTCCTCACTCAGATTCTCAACATAAAATCCGT
The DNA here is from genome assembly GCA_030686995.1 of Artemisia argyi. Lineage (NCBI taxonomy): Eukaryota > Viridiplantae > Streptophyta > Magnoliopsida > Asterales > Asteraceae > Artemisia > Artemisia argyi. The sequence goes on along the minus strand of CM060703.1, from coordinate 20,797,021 downwards.
GTTTAGCGTCATCTTTTATCTGAAATTTTTGACTTTCCGTGTTATAACCACAAATTAAGGAGTATAAGGGAATAAATAATTTGACCAACATCGACTATGAACCATAAAAAAATGGTACTGTAATATTTACCTCTAGGTTTCTTTGGGTTGGATCAAGCAAATCCCCAATTTGTTCGTTGTATATCTGTACATAATACAGTAATGAATATCAACAAATTCATCATCTATATTCGATGTCAAACAACATAAAAGATGAAAGCAGCCATAAAATACCCACCTCGAGGAAAGAACAACGGCACTGATAATTTATCTGTTTACCTTCTGCTTGTTCTTGTTCCTGAAATGAGGTTCGAATTATCAATCACATTCATAATTTCATGTAAGATCCCGTGCCAATTTTTTGTGCAAATACAAAATGAAGCCGTGACTGCTTACTCGTTTAATTTCATCAAACAACATCTGGAAGATGCGTGGAACAATTCCTTGATTACCACTGGCTGATTGATCTTCAACCATTGCGCTTGGTGGACCCCACAATGTATAAGTTTTTCCGCTACCAGTCTGCACAACATTAACAACCCATTCAAATTCTTGCCACCAAATAGTTTCCATAATAAAAATTGTTACTAAACCGGAAAACAATACCTGTCCGTAAGCCAATATTGATGTGTTGTAACCTGCCATGGCACTTTTAACTGTTGATACACCAACTAATTTGAATGCATCCTCCTATCATAACACCAAAAAGTAACAAAATTATTCAGAATTTGCTGACCACTTTTCTCCGTATATAGTTATTAAAATCCATACTATCTAAGTACTAATATAAACCAAACAACATAGAGACACCTACTAATTGAAATGCATCCTCCTATTACAACACTAAACAGCTAAAAAATTCAATATATCGTTTAATTCCTATCAGTTACAAATTTAGAAACAAACACACAAAATTGTTTCCTGCAATAAAATTATGTGAATCTGCACCTTTTCTAGTTCTTACAGGTTTATGAATACAAAACAAACACGCTTAGTAACCCTTACTGAAGGGGATAAGACTCTGAGTAAAATTCTAATACTAATTTAGTAAAGTTAAGAAATACAGTTATACGAATTACAAATGTCGGGCGCATATTTTATCAAACAAAATTACCAAATTAGTAGGAGATCCGTAGTTCTATAAACCTGACTAACTGAAGCGCATCCTCCTATTATAATTTATAAAACCAGACACATTTTACATGTTTTTATCGTTTACGATTTAAGAAAAAAAACATACTCAACAACATTTTACATTTTCCGTTTTACACTCATTACATCATTAAAAAACACTCAACAACAATATAATCAATTCACTAATCAACGAATAAACACGATCACATGTATTTCTCCATACCTGAGTAGATTTCGCGTCAAGCACCGCATCCAACGTAAACTTCCTGTCACCAACCGACACCGAATCATCCGACACTTTCCTTACATTATAATCGCCGCCTTTCTCGTTACAATTATTCGGCCTTATCCTCGCAACCACCTAAAAACAACAAATCCACTCAATCATCATTACCAAGCCCTAAAAACACAAAATCCAAAATTCATAAATTAAAACCCTAATTCATACCTTAACATGTGGATCTACAGCTACCGGTTCCACTACTTCTTCGCGTCTCGATTCAATTGTTTTCGCAACCGGCGGAGCGTTGACGGGAGCGTTCGGATGAGGCGGGGGGACGTTTTCGGAGTTGAAACGAGTGAGTTTAGGGTTTGAGAACATTTTGTTTTTGACGGATCCGGATTTGGGAAGTAAGTTGCGGATCGATGAGATCGATAAGCCTCGGTTATGCGAGATCTCTGAATTTGATTTCATAATTTTTGTGATTGTGATTGATGAAAGTGAGAATGAAAATTGTGTGTGTGTTTTTAGTGTGTGTATTTTGAGAGCGTTTGGATTTGAATTTAAAAAAAAGGGGGTTTTTTAAGAAGACCGTTGGAATAAGAAAAGTGGGGTGGGGTTTATTTAAGATGGGATTTTGTGAGTTATAGCCGTTGGTGATATAGATGGGCTGTTAATGACAGGTAAGGCCCAACCTAGGAATGTCACTGTTATTTATCAATAAATATTTGACAGGGCGTCCTTAAAACATAAGTACATAAGTACGTAACTCTAACACTGCAACTCAATTTAACTCAGTTCTCTTTCTCTTAAACTAAAGTAAGAGGATCGCAATCATAACCAAAAACATGCCTAAAGGAAAAAAAAAAAAAAAAATTGTAAGATATTGTGTCCTCAAGATTTTTTATAGGGAAGAAAGGGGAAAAAGTGGAAGGAAGAAGAAAGAAGATTTAATGTTTTTTTTTTTGTATAATATGTTCTGCCCAGTTTTGGGAAGAAAAGGAAGGAAGAGAAGTGATTCTCTTTCTTTTCTTTTCTCTCCTATATCTTCTCTTCTTTTCTTTTATGAACTTAACCGGTGAACACAGAAGGTTATGTTTAGCAATTTCTATATTTTATTTTGATTTTTGTTTTTCTTATATAAATTAATTTTGATTTTTAGGAATCCATGAAATTGACTAACTTGTTTTTGCACAAACGCTTCACTTAAAAGAAAACAAACTAGTTTTACATGATTTTATGAAAACTATAACTCTTTTGACGAGTGATGATTTTAAGATCACTTAAGTACTAAGTTTTATGTATACCTCTCACATTATGAAAAGGCAGCTGATTGTGAGCCGATTCGGGTTACCGGTTATTAACTTTTCGCACCTTACTTAAGTACGAAGTTAAAATTACGAAATTCGATCCAAAAATATTGCAAATGTTATCCGGCATGTGTTGAATCCTTATGCGAACAATATACTATTGAGATAGTAGCTAAAAAGGCCATTCAACTTGTCATTTTTTATTTTTGCATGTGCTCATCTTTTAAGTTCCTATTCAATACACGAACTCGTTAATTATTCTTACTGTGTGTATCATTCAAAGATTAGATGACATGTCACGATTTAATTAACATAATTGTAACATTAGCATCTCGCATGAACGGAATTTAATCTTTTACCCCGTTTTCATCTTCAACCTCTTTTTATCTTCGTAACTGCATACAAAAATAAAAAATGTCGAGTTGAATGACTTTTTGGATCATCATCCCTATATTATTATTGCAAAAAGTCCTTGTCTAAACTGGTCAATTATTGTTGTTGTGGTTTGGTATCTTGCAATTGTAGATAGGTTCAAATATGTGTATCCAATGTTGCACTATTCATCCTCAACTAATAACTAATAAGTCTCCTAATACATCCAATTTTTAAGTCCCACCCATCTTATCTGCCAGGAAGTGGCTCATTCGAGTCAACCACATTTGTTGTGAAATGCTTAATCATGTTTCTACACATAACTTTTAAACTAACAACAAAAAGGAACGATATCGTTTGATGGTTTGTTAATTCGCTTTTATCGACTTAACTTAAAAAGTTTGGCACGTATTCGGCCGATTATTAGATGGACATGCATTGAATCGACTAGAGAACAATCATCTCCATTTGTTAATACTGTGTTAGGCAAAGATTAAATTGAAACTCATTCACGTTGATGAACTACATGTTTGACACGGGTCCATTATATGATACAAATTACAAACAATAGTTATCAACTGCATTAAAAAAAATTTGGATTATTAGTGAAGCCAGAAGTGATGATGGAACATGGTTTGAAAGGGAGGTACTTTGTTTTTGTTACTAGTTTGTCTCTATTAAATATTTAAATGGATTCGGATCTATCTTATGCTCAAAATGAATATGATAGGTAATGTAGAGATTGTTGCGAGTGAAAACTTGATTTTAAATAAAACAAAAGTCCCACAATGAAACCACAAGGGTGACTCAGGGGTAAGAATACCGGTCTTTGAAAAAGGATGTCAAGGGTTCGAAAACGAGGAGAAAATTAATCCCCTTGTGGTTACGGAGATTCACCTGCGCTGACTCTGGGCTATCCAAAAAAGGGTAGTCGCCATGTGATTAGTCGGATCACAATGTCGAGTCAGAAACCCATGTTTAAAAAGTCCCACATTGAGGGCTCACTTTTTTTATTCTCTAACAATAAACTCAACATGATCAATCGTGTTCAGTTAACAAACTCAACACGAAAAAGAATCCTATCCCTATTAAATACGTAGCAAAATCATATATCAGTTGTACATCTATTTCTGCCTACTTAAGTACTTATGTTCAATACTTAACCACATGTATTCATTAGTTTAACTATTTAAGTAATAGTTATAATCAAATGAGATAGAAAAATTAAAATGGGAATTGTGATAAGAAATTATAACCACATATTTTAGATGCATCTACAAAACTATATGTATTTCCACTTAAAATTCTCACTCTGATGTAAAATGTGGCTAGAAAATCATTTTAATTATTCTCATTTTAGTTTTTCTTTTTACCGATACATTTCCCACGCTTGATATAAAATGCAAGTAGCGAGACGTTAAAGAAAAAAGTATATTACAGTACATATTTACATGCTACGGGGTATTTTTTATAGAAGTTTTAATCTATACATAAATGTGTACCTTTTCACATGTTCTATTATGTTAGGTGTTAAAAGTTACGTATAAATATTAATAAGTAAATGACTAGTATCGAACCCGAGACCCCGGGATTGCACACATTACAAACAAGAATAAAGTATATTTAATATATATGATATATGTATCGAATATATATTTAAATTAACACTTGAGGGACTTAATGATCGTTAAATATTAAATGTAAGTACTAACTATCATTAGTAACGAAAGGAAAAGGACTACAGTGTAACTAGGAGCCAAGAAGGATCTAGAATCCCTCTTGGGACTCCTAGGCCGGTCGAACAAGGGGAGGGGAAACCCAACCCACATCAAACTTGGACTCTAAGTTTCTCTAGTATAAATACAAGGTCAAGGGTAAAGCTTTCACATCTTTTGTGCACACACACAAAACCCTAAAAGCTTTTCTCTCTTCTTTTCTTTCTTGGCCGATCGGCACAACAACCCTAAAGGGTGTTTGGGTCGATTTTGATTTTACAAAATCAAGTATTTTCGTTTACTTGCATAAACCTTTATTCGTTGGTAGTTTGTGTGTACAAGAACGAGGTAATTACTCACTATAGTAATTATCAAGAGATCGATAAACAAAACGGTAAGGGGTTTATCATTGATCTAATTTACACAAGATTCAAGGTTTATTGAAGTGCATCGGGTATGTTTCTATTTATGTTTTAGTTAATCTTTATATGTGTTATACTTGATCCTAGCTTCCGCATAATGTGTTATTTGATTGTCAAACTCTAACAGTGGCATCACGAGCCATGTATAACATGTAATTGATTACTAAAACGAAATAAAAATCGAATCTTTAATTGTTTTAGATACATGTTTTTGATCTACGGTTTTTCTTAAAAATTTTTTTTTAATAAAATTTAAACCCTAACCCTAATTTTTTTTTTTTTGGGGGGGGGGGGGGGGGGGTCGATTTTCCACATAAAACCCTAATTAGGGTTTATGGTTTAACTTGATTAATTTGTAATCATTAGAAACCCTAGGTCTTTAACCGGTTCTATGAACGTACTTGTGACCTATGTGCTAATTGTTAGGTTTAATCCATGACAAAGCATGCATGTTAGTCATGGATCTTGTTGTTTTGATTATTTGACACATGTTTTAGATAGATCTAAAATTGAGGAAGACTCCAATACATATATTAAAATCAATTAATATGCTAAGTGGTGTGTATATTAGCTTTGGGTTAAAATCAATTAAAGGCCTTGAGTCAATAGCCCTGGCTGTGTCTCGGCCTCAAGAGGTCAAAATGCTATAAGGATTTTTATGTCATGGCTACCTTTGGGTTAAAACGGGGCCAGTTGGTTTTTATAGTCTACAACCTTCGTTTTTCATTTTCAGCTTACGTCTCACGAGTTTTTGTGTAAAACATCATTCTGAGCAAGTTTCGTGTTCTACACTTTCAGTGGTTCAGACCAGAAAAGGGTGAAAATCGGGTTTTAATTCCAGATCAGCAAGCTATTTGCAGAAAATTTCAGCATGTAACGACCCCTTTGACTGCAGGAAATTAAGCATGTAACGACCCATTTAAGTGCATATTTTTAAGTAACAAAACGCACCCCAAGTTGGGGCTGTTTTGCAGCCAACAAACGCCCGCTGTTGGGGCTGTTTACAGCTAACAAACGCACCCTTTTGGTGCAGAAAAATCAGCAGCAAACACATGCTATTTGGGTAGAAAATAGGCAGACAAACACAGTTGTTGGGGCTGTTATGAGCAGATGTGAAAGCTCCATTCGAGCTGTAAACAATAGAATCAAACACTCCCGTTGGAGCTGGTGTTGGACAAAAATAAGCAAACCCATACGCACCCTTGGCAGGATGTGGTGGGTCGCAACAAAACTAAGCGCACCCTATGTTGGGTCGTGGTGTGGGTCGAAGCAACAAAGCCAGACGCACCCTACGTGATGTCTAATTGAACCGAAGCAAGAACAAGCACCCCTTGGGTGCGGGCTGCGATAGCAGGTAAACAAACACCCCTTTAGGTGGTTTGACACAACAGCACACAACCACATCGACAACCCTCTTGGGTGTGGTCAGACCGGGTGTCAAAACCAAGCACCCTCGTAGGTGGTGGTTGAGCCGAGACACGCAGCAAGGACCACCCTTGTGGTCTTGTTATCCGAAACATAAGCTCACCAAATAAGCTACAATATGCTAAAGTAAAATCTAAACCCCAATCCGTGACCAATATTGGTCTTATGCTTGACCCTAGGTCGAATCAAACACAAACACCACCTTAACGATTTTTAGCCACACGAAACCTTTAATCACCTCACGAATTATTAACAAATGTTTTTAATCTTAAGAAGCATAATATTATACATCATAAGTTTATTAAATTATGTTTTAAGGCTCAATCATTTAAACCTTGAAAAACCCAAATCAGGTCTTCTCTAAAAAAAATCAAATCTAAATCACAAAATTTACATTTCACATAGTTCAAACACATACAAAATTAACGAGTCAATAAAGAAAAATCGACAGTCAAGTGAAGTAAAAAAATAGTTAAAAGAGATTAACCATGGCCGTCGGAGATCGATCGGAGATAATCAACGGTGATTCTAGAGAGATAAAGCTGAAGGATTTGTAGAGAGAGAGAGAGATGCAAAAAGACTTTTAAGGAGATGATAAAAGAATTAAAGAAAACAGTGGATAGATTTGGAACAGTGAACTGACGATAATGCCCCATGTGACATGGCACTTAACGGGAAAGTTAACGGAAAATGCCTCTCGGTGGCGATTTTGCAAAAATTCGGAACGTTGGTGTTTTTTTTGCGCTACTTTTTGTCTCGGTCCCATTTTTGCAATTTCGTGAAACGTGAAGGACCATTTTTGCAATTTACCAAATTAAGAAAGATATTTTGAAAAAGGTTTTTCTTAACTTGTGCCCAAGTTAACCACACCAAAAATACACAAGAGTTTACGTAAAAGTACATAGGAATCTTAACTAATTATAAAGGAGATTTGGTCAACAAGTCAAGAAGTGAAAAACTGAAATTAATGTAATCCCCATTTTGCCCTTGTCCTTCTTAACTACATATGTGCATTAACTACAATCAATCCCCATTTAATCAACTACTATATACTTTTTTTTCATTTAATTAAATCTGCTTCTCAAAATTTAACCTACACTCTCTCTCCCTCTCAAAATTTATTATATCATCACCATCATCAAACCAAACCCTAGCCGCCCCATACTCTGGCCACCACAGCCGCCACACCACCGCCTCCCATAATACACCACCACCACCATTCGAACCCCCATCATCTCATCTCTTTGATCTACTACCACACGCGCCCTACCCCCTAACTTTACTCTCGTTACCACCTCAAAATCACCACATCTTGTATATTTTTGGAGCTCTCACGTCTTGGTCTTGTAAAATCGAAGGTAGGGTTAGTCACAAGAGACTTGTGACTCGTATTTGAATGAAACGCGACCCACGGGTCGCGAGTTATAATTATTTGATTGATTTATTTATTTATTTTTTGGGATGGTAAAACTCATCTATGTCTGATGTTTTACTGACTAAAAGACGCGATAAGATGCCGATTCTAAATGGGTATGTTTTTTTTGGGCTGATTGATTAAATTTAATGAATTGATTGATTTTCTTGATTGATAAAAAGGGTTTTTGTTATTGTTGTTGTTTTATAGGAGGACAACGGGACCGACGAGGCGTTCGACGAAAGGACAGTGGTCTGCTCAAGAGGATGAGATATTGTGTAAAGCTGTTAAGCAGTTTAATGGCAAGAATTGGAAAAAGATTGGTACTTTTTATTATCTTACGGCTCGTTTTATGTTTTTAAGAGTTGATTTATCTTTTTGATTGATTTTACGGTGGAAAGTGATGGTTCTTTTGATGTGTGGTTGATGTTTCAGCTGAGTGTTTTAAGGACCGGACTGATGTTCAGTGCTTGCATCGATGGCAGAAAGTTTTGAACCCTGAGCTTCTTAAAGGTCCTTGGTCTAAAGAGGTTCATTATTCAATAATTCCAATTTAATTTTTTTTTTGTGAAATGGACAGATGACTTATTTATGCGACATTGAAATAACTTTATATCAATTTGTCTGAGATTTATGATTACCGATCAATTGCTAGCAAGAGGGTTGGATAAAAGTTACCTCAACCGACAAAATCATTATTTTTTACAAAAAGTTTTTAATTTAGTTTGAATTTTGCTTGTCAAAGTCTATATATTTCATTTAATTTTGGTTTCATTTTTGATCTGTAAAACATTGATATTTGGTAAGGTAATGTTGTCTTACTTAAGTTACATATGGATTATGGCTTCTTATGGCTTAACTCATACAATATTCAAGGAAGATAATGATTGGGAGTTGCAAAATGAACCAATGATGTCTGCTATAATAACTTTAAACTGATCGTACTAAAGTTTCTGAAACTTAAGTTGATTAGAGAAAAAAAGACACAATTGTGATTGCAAAATAGGATTATCTTAGTTACAGGGCCAGTAGTGGTTAAGGAAGCCAAAAAAAGCAGTAACATAAGCCTTGGTGGAAATTGAGCAATAACCTTATATCTTGCAAAAATAGGTATAAATATGAAAGGTTGTTGCATAAACAGGTAACAAATAACTTACCTGGATTAATTGGTAAAAAAGTGAAATATTGTTGCATGAATAAGTATTTTGCCTTTGTCATATTGGCTAAAGTTTATATTACATTACTGAATCTCTGACTTTCTGATGATTAATAGGTACTTTTGTGTTCAATGTATATTAATCTTTCTTAACACTTTAAAACATACTCAGGAGGATGAGAAACAAGTTTGGTATCCGGGATTCTTGTTTCTTGGTGAATTTTGTTATGTAAATTTGTAAGTTTCTTTGTGAATTTTGTTATCAAAAGTTATGTTGTTAATTGTTCGTTATACTCTGGATTTTTTAAATAATTTTGTAGTAGGTTTGAGTTTAGCATTTGCTCCTTCACGATAGATCAGAAAATTAACTTTCGCATAGATCAGAAAATTATCTTTTTCACTCTTTTTTTATAGCCGTTGTGACTTAAAAAAAATAAATAAAAATAAAAAAAATTAATTAAACGTTTGAATTTAAAAGATCCCGCCTTGTATTTAATTTTTGAATTTAAAATTTATCCCGCGCAAGTACTTGACCTAATAACATTCTGTTTGTGCAGGGACCTCCAAAACACGTCCCAGATGAAATGTGAGGCTAAAAAAGACGAAATTCTAAGAGCGGCCAGAGTTGCACTTTTTGCAATAAATTTTGCTATCTCAGATGACCCTAAAAGTAAATCCATAATCATTCTAAAATTAGTTCATTTCAGTTTACACTATGCATTGCTTTAAGACCCATGATATATGCTTTCAGGTGGCACCATTTCAGTTTACACTATGCATTGCTTTAAGACCCATGATAGATGCTTAAGTAATGGGTCAAAAAGACAACTTAATTTAAGTTGTCTTTTTGACCAATTGCTTATAGTTGCTTAATTTAAGTTGTTTTTTTTAGGGTTAAGTGGTTCACCTTTGAGAAAAATAACAAATGCACAGGTAATAGGCATTCCCAAACAGCCCTTCAAAAAGTTCAATTATCATACGTGCATTTTGTATACATTTTATATTTTAATAGTAACTGATCCCATTTATCGGAATATAGGATGCTTCCCTAGGAACTAACTGATTAGTTAATAAGCTTGAAATCTAGATATCGACAGGTAAAAAGAATCAGTTGTAAGGTGGATGTTGTTTGTGTGCTTGGTTATAATAATTAAATGTGTCAATTGACCTGTTTGGAAAATAGTCATGTTGTGTACATGTGATAACATAGGTGTATTGACTTTGTAAAATAATCATGCTCTGTTCTTTTGGAAACATATGGCCATTTTTTAGGAGTTATCTGGAAACCAGTTACCAACTCTGTAAATTCGTCGGTTGTCACGCTTTTTACTGAGTGATTGCATTACAGCGTGATACAGAACAAGTAATAGCTTTTCATGGAATGATGGAGGTTGCAACTCAAGGTGAACCTGTATTTTGTTAACTGTTTGAGGTTACTTATTAAAATTTCTCATTTGCTTATTCAGTTTTTGTTAACTATTTTGGCTGATATACGTTGTTACTAATAGGCTGCTTTAAAGTTGTTGATTCCAAAATAATAGTATGTTAGAAGTTCATAAACTTACATACTCAACTATGTTTAGTATTGATACTCAGGCCTTTATATCTATAGGCAACCAGGAAGGCTTGGGATGCTTACACCACTCCAAAATGTAGGTTGTTGCTTCAGGTTTTCCAAATTTGAAGTTAGTGGTTTGTAAATATGCGGAACAAAATGAAGGTGGTCTATTGGAACGTTAGAGGCATGCTTTCCCAGCTTCAAATATGTTGTTCACAAGTATAAAGAAGCAAACTGAACCTGTATTTTTTTTTATATAAGTGAATGTTTTATTCGACTATAATGTTGTATATTTAGTATGCTATTTTCTAAGTAAGTGTTTTCGTTCGAATAAAATAACATTATCACAATTGTTCTATGCCATCTATGCCGTGGTTACTCGGTAAAAGTGGGAGTAGAATTCACGATAAGGATATAAAAAGGCAAACAAATCAAAATATGAACTTGAGGCGGAATCCCTCATCGGTAAAAGTGGGAGTAGAATTCACGATAGGCGGGTTTCAACGCATGCTGCATTTAGAATCTCCAAAGAAATTAGAAGCGCCTATGATAGCGTATGATTTTTCCCATTTGTAACCGACGGTTACAATCAAATATAGTCAAAAACTCTACAACATCGTCGTCATGCCACAAACTTTGCTATATAAAAAACACACACAAAATGACTCAATGGAATTAAGTCAAAGACTATAAACCACCATTTAACAAAACAACTATAATAAAAGTTACTTACAAATTTACTATATAAATCACAAACATACACCGCTGCCGCTAATCGCGGGTACTTTTAGAAAAAAACGTATACATAAAAAATATTTTATCGCCACAAAATTAGTCACCGGAATTTAATTCATGTAGCCCTTTTCCTATCGACTTTGTATGTCACTATAGGATACTTACTGAGTTTGAAGTATTTACAGGGGATGGGTTCACGGGATGTAATGGTCATATATGTTGCAAGTACACAATGCTCTCGCGGCAACGCGCGGGCGAACCACTCATTCAAACTATAAAAGTACTATGATTAAGCTATGATTAGACAATATATTACAACTTTTTTTATTATTGTTTTAGTTTATTTTGATATTTTCATGTTCATGTTAAACATTACACGAAACACTTATCACAATATCGCAACTATAAATGTTTTTATATGTTGTTTGATAGATGTTAAGAATTTTTCTTAAACTTTAGTTATCGTGTAGTACAACCGTTTGCAATTACATTATGATATGTTCACGTTCTATTTTGAACGCTACACAAAACACTCACCACAATATCACAAATCGTTAATTATCTGCCGCTAGGAACCGTTGCTATGCACGGGTATTCGTCTAGTTCTCATAAAAGTACAAACATGTATACTTTTTTGTGAGTCTTTATGTACTTTTGATGTACTTTTGGTGTGCTTAACTTTTGCCCAGTTAGAAAAACCTTTTTAAAAATACAAGTAAATTTTTTATAATTTAAATCTTTTTATAAGAAATAATAAAATGAGTGAAAATAAGTTACCGGACGTTTGGGGCGGTCGTATGTCAGACACGGACCACCCATCCGACGGTGTCACGTGTAGTAAGATGTGAACCCATTCATTGCCATTTCACCACCAATTTTATATTCCTTTGTCTTTTTTTCTTCATTTTATGCTTATTAATGTTTCAAAAATATTACTCCAATATTCAAGAAAATTTGTATAGTTTGATAGGGTTTCAATTTTCATTAAAAAAAAAAAAAATCCCTTTTTTTCACTTCTTTTGTCTACAAGCGCTAAAATGTTTCTATTTATTTTTTTTTCAGACATAAATGTTTATTTACACTTTTAACATCTTCAAAAATTAGACATAAATCTTCACTTCTTCAACACAAACCCTATCTATTTTTTTTAAATGCAGGAAAAACAAATGGTCTTCTTCGTTGTAGATAAAGACTTTAGATTTACCACTTTTTCTGCAGATAAAGATATAAAACATCTGAAAAAACAAATGACACCTAATATGAATATGTTTTAAAAAGGAGATTACATATCTGGTAAGATTATTGTGGAAAGAAAGAAAATAAACATGACAAGTATCATGCACTAAATGAATTATACATAACCCGTATAATTTAGGGCGAGGGTGTAACTAGAGTTAAAAGGGATTGGGTGCATATTTTTTTAACTGTTGTATAAGCAAAATATTACAGTAACAAAAATGTATGATTTTTTATTAAATGATTGAGTTTAGTAAAATTTAAGTTTAGTGTTTACTTATTGATGGATTAATTAAGCAAAAACTAAAAATACATTGTATTGGGACCAAGTGCATTTTAAAAAATTCATTATTCTTCCACGAAAAGTAGCACTATGAAGTAAAATTTTAACAGGGTCACGTGACACAATGAGACCCCCTAGTTTCGTCTCTGATTTAACATGTTAAACATTACTCATTGGTTTTTTGTTTAATAACGAACAATTTTCAAGGAAACATTATTAGGGATGTAAATGATCGGATGTGGATCGAGTGTATGTATATCCACATCAATATCAATTTATGTTTTCATCATCCATATCTATTTCAATTCGTTTCATCAATCCATATCAAGTAAACGGATATCCATCGGACATGAAGAAAAAAATATTTACAAGTAATCCCATAGCTTAATACATATTTTTGTAATCATCATTTGCATTAATATATGATTTGTTTAACACAAAATGGCTATATATAACAGCATAGTCATAACAAGTATACTCAATAATAAATAGTTTGTAATAGTATGTAATATAAAAAATGAAAAGTATGTATTATTTTCATGCAATTAGTTTAGTATAATGGTATCATAGTAAACTATCTAAAAATACCTTTTAGCTAAATATATAAACACATTTAAAATATAAACATATATAATCATTGGTTAATTATTTACTAATAATGATATATTTATTATTAAGTTGTTGTTATATACTAGTATGTTTTTTAGTTACAAATTATTAAAAACAAATGCTCGTAGTTATAAATTTTACACTTTTAGTGTATATATAAAATTATTTTGAGGGATAAATAAAAATGAATCATCCATGGATGACAAATCGTCATTCATATCCGATGCACTAAACATCCATATTCATATATGTATCCACTGATCATCCATTTAACACCATCCATATCCGCTATTAATAGATGGATCGTGTAGATATATGGTGAATCGGATGTAAACGGCCATCCTTAAACATGACAACTAAATTTACTAGTTATACTTAAACTTTAAATAATATATTTCAGTTGAAAAACATGTCGAAACCACATGAAACAAAGTTGAACAAGAGTTTGTCACGATGTGTATCTCGGATGGTGGCAATTATCATACTTGACGAACAAAGAAGAAACGACATTGGTCACTCTAACGCATGCACTTGTATACTTGTGCTTATTGTGGAGTCCATAATTGGCATGATCATTTCATCCTTCATGGGAGATAAACAAATCTTACAAATCGGGTTTGTGATCTTACAAGCAGGGACGGAACAAGGACTAAATTGACATGGTGTACAAAAAAATCGAACACTAATACTATAAACATATTTCGATGGACCAGATGCATTTAAGATAACTTTGGGAAAAATCGATGTCTTTTTTTCAAAAATTAACATTTTATTGAAAAAAAATCATGGGGTGTCCGTCCGGGCACCAGCGGGAACCCCCTAGCTCCGTCCCTGCTTACAAGTTTTTTTTGGTATGACCTAATTTATGGTGTTCACCGAAAGATGTTCAACCTCGAGATTACTAGGAAGATGTTTCTAGGTGAAAATGTGACAAATAACGGTGTTAAAAAAGGGTTATAGGGGATGCTCGGAAAACCTAACTTAACCACTCATGTTGAAAATGGTCTTTTTTTTTTTTTTTTTTTTTTCTTTTTCTTTTTTTTTTTTAAGTACCGCAGTAGAATTTGATTTTTGACGCTTATGAAAGATTATCCTTAAAAACTCTTATAACCTTTGTTAACCTAACAAAACTTAGGGAGGTGATAAGTACACATATGCATTTACTTCATACATATAAAATATAGTGGGAGGAGTGTGGGACCATTAGGATTATACAAGTAAATTATACGTGTATGAAGTAAAAACATATGTGTACATATCACCTCCCAAAACTTATTTCATAAGCAGTTACTCTGTATTATTATTATTATTATTATTATTATTATTATTATTATTTACAAAATAAGCTTAAGTTTCTCATAAGCTTATGCGTCAAAAGAATGTAAGCGTGAAACACATGGTATATCAGCGTTATCGTGCTATTTTTCTTGGAACAAATCACTTTTTTGAATTCAAGTATGTGATAGTGCATGGACCTCTCTATTATAGCAGGCCAAAAATTTAATAACATAGTTAATTACTAGGCTAAATAATTATAAAGCACGTTGGATTATATTGCATAAAGAACGAGCCACTATTGAAAAAAAAAAAAAAAAAATAGTGCATTTTGTTACTGTTTTAGGTTCAAGACACATTTATTAAAAAAAAAAAAAAAAAAAAAAAAAAAAAAAAAAAAAAAAAAAAAAAAACGACGATATGTCATAGATACGGTCTAACTTAGTTCAATCTGATGCTAAATTTTGTTATCATTTTTCAAAACTTCATTATATATATATCTTTTTAAACTATGAACATAAAGAACGAAGCCGATGTGTCTCTAGAGGAGTCAATTCATCTATTAAAAAAAAAAAACTTTTTTTTTTTTTTTTTGCTAATTTTGCATAATTAAATTTTCAAATGAACAAATTATATCTTTAGGTCTAAATTTAGTTTTTAGTTTTAAGCATACAATTCATTTTCTTTTGTGCGTAATCAGTGATAAGCCTATGACCGCCATCTAACTTTGTATAAAACCGATATTAGGTTCATAATAAGTTTATAACCCAAATTGAATATTTATAGCTTCATTTTAGAGCATTTTCAATGTATAAACCTCCATTTGAGCACGGAATCTATAGAAATTAGAAAGTAACTTGTTTATGCATATGAACTAAAAAAAGACAAACTAAAGTAGGACTAACCAACTTATTAACCAATTATATAATGTTATATAGTTTCGTTGAGATGTTTATGTACTTTATGAAGTTTATAGCATTCTAAAAGCAAGTTTATATGTTTAGTAATTACTAAAAGCTGAAATAAAAAGTTAAAAATAAGCTAAAAGCTGAAATAAAGAGTTAAAAACATAATGTACAAAACAACCCGTATTCGAGCTCAACTATTACAAATTCAAACGATCTAAGCATAAGCTTCGACAACAAGTATTTTGGAGCGTTTTAAAATTCAAAGGAACTAGCAACTAGTATTTCTACAAGATGCTTGTTTTGCAACAAGCTACCAGCGTTTGTTATCTTTTTAAACTAAATCGTTCCAAATCAAAATTTCACTTTTAGTAGCATTTACTAGCAACTATCATTTATATTTACTAATTATAGTCTATTTTGTCAAATGGTTTATCAAAACAAACAAATACGACATTCATGCTGCTAATGCTTTTCGCTATCGTTGTTTTCGCCAAATATACCTCCGGGTAGGCCGAGCAAAATACACCTTGGACCGAACCGAATCGAGAAGCTGAGCAAACATATTTCGATCCGGTTTTCGGTTCACCATTTTTCTCGCACTCGACCCTTTGTCCAGTTCGGTCCGGTTCGATCTTATGAAAAATCGGACATTATGCTTTGTTAGACCGGACGAACCGAACCAGACCAGACCAACCCGGACCTGAACTGAACATTTTGGTCCGGTATTTTGGGCCAAATTAGTATTCGGGGTGAGTTTAGTTCGAGTATATTAGGGGCCATTTTATGGCATTTGCATTTTAGTTTCTTTCAAATATTGTGTTTGGTAAATCAAATGAATGAATTTAAAATTCCACGAAATGCTAAAATAAAGAGAATTAGAATGCCTTCAAAAAGTAAGAAAATTTAATTTAGTTGATTTTTTTACTTTTTATTTATTTTTATTTTATTTTATTTTATTTTATTTTGTTCTTTTTGTTGTAGTTTTTTTATAAACTTTTTTATAATCACTTATTTTTTTATAATTTCTTTTATAAACTTTTTTCTTGTTTTTTTTAATTTTTTATTTATTTTTATTTTTTATAAACCTTTTTTATAATAACTTAATTTTTATAAATTTTTTTCATAAACTTTTTTTCTTGCTGCTGTTTTTTTCTTAATAAACTTTCTTATGATAAATTATTTTTTATAGATTTTTTTTATAAACTTTTTTTCTTGTTGTTTTTTATATTTTTTTTATAAACTTTTTTTAGTAAGTTTTATATAATAACTTATTTTTTATAATTTTTATAAGATTTTTTTTATAAATTCTTTTTTATGATTTTTTTATGTATTTTTCTAGTAATCTTTTATATAATAAAACAAAACCTCAAGTGGGGACTTTTCCATTTCAAAAAAACTAAACCATACCTTATTTAGTAATAATATTATTTTAAAAAAAAAATATTTTCTTATTAGGTAACATTTTATATTTATCAATAACATAAGTAGAAGATAAATACAAAAAATATAGATAAGATGTAATTAACAATAGGATTAAAAATTTTAAATAATTATCTTTAATAATAAAAAACTATAATTAAACATCATAAATCAAACAAAATAAATATTAAATTATTTGTTTTTTAATAAATAAAAATATATGATTCAAAAAAATTTTAAAAAAACCCGCGCGTGCGCGGGAATTATAACTAGTAAACAAAATGACAGATTTCAAAATGCAGAATTTTAAATTCTAAAGAATTTTAATTTCCTAAAATTTAAAATTCCAGAATTTGAAATTAACGAATCAAATGGCACCTTTGTCCAATCTGATTTTCGGACCGTGCTCAACCGTGCGTGTCAGGGTGTGCCGTTCAAAACCCGAAAACGCCCTTGCACAAGTCTCATATTACATTTTCAACCCCTATAAATCACAAGAACCAAAATCAGAATTATTTTACATGTATTTTAATAAGAGAAGCCTCTTTTAATAATATACCCAAAAGCGCCCTCCAATGAATAAACAAACACTTCCAAACTGAGAACTAATCCGTACGCCGCACTTTCACCGGCAAATAATTTTCCGGTAACCCTTCGTCGGAAAAAACAGGTCGGAATATTCTCATCTCAAAAACACACACATCTTATTAAACATGTATTATTTCATTACTTCTATATAGTATCCATTTTGTTATTAGTTATATATACTTTATTCATAATTTAAGGTTTTTAGATCTATTATACTAATATGGTATGAAATTTTAAGGTATCTTTGTGGTTTGTTGAGGTAATTTAGTTGAATATGATATTTATTATTTGCTTTGCTGTAATAATTTTAATATTTATTATTACAGTATTATTATAGTACCAGTACTATATATATAGTATAAAAGTTGAGTACAGTATATTATATTAACTTTGTGTTAAGTTTGTGTTGCTAATACTTTATGTAAGTTGAATAATGTTTAAATTTGCAGATTTTGCGATTAAAAATATAGATTTATGGGCATGTTTGCCAAAAGTAGTACTCCCGTCTCAAAATTAAGGTCAGCAAGACTAAAAACATACAGTTTAAGAAAAATGTTTATCACTGCTTGGTTTTTTGTAAAGTTACTATTTTTAGCAGTGGACGAATATTCGGGACAGTAATATTGGGACGGAGGGAGTAGATGGTAGTTAGAGCTTTTGGGTATTTTATTATTTAAACGTTAATTATTAGTTATATAAAAGTTGAGTATTATATTGAGGTTGTGTTATGTAAGTAGAATAATTAAAAGTATAGATTTACCGTTTACGGGTATGTTTGCTAAAAGTAATAGATGGTAGTTAGAGGTTTTGTCTTTTGTGTATGTTAGGCAAGGAGCGTTTAGCGTTTTGTGTTTTTTCTAAAATGCTAGCTGGAAGAAGTGTTTAGCTTTTACGCCATTTTACACTTTATAATTACAAATACAAATACGCTACCAAACACTGCCGCTACTGCTACTTCTAGTTTTGCCTAAATTTATACGAAGTAGTTGTAGCGAAAGTGTATCATTACATGAAAGTACACAAGAATAAATATCCATATATGAACCATAATTAAATAAAGGGCATTTTGGTAAATTTGTAAATCACCTTTTTAAAAGCTTCTTGAAGGAGGTTAATCATTATAAATAAAAAGCGTTAGCTTTTTAAGCCTGACAAGCTTATATGCCAAGGGAAACATAGAATAGTTTAGTATATATTGTATGGATGAAGTTGATTTCTTGTTTTGTGCATTTTTTTTTTCAGGTTTAATTTGTCGAAATTACAAGGTTTACATTTAGCAAAGTGTGGGTTCTTAGGGGCATTAAGCTTTTGTTGAAGAGATGTGTTCAGTTAGCTAGCATTTAGCTGAGATGAAGAACGATCAGGTTGTTACCCTAGCCACTTTTATACAATGTAATCGCTTTGAAATGTTGACATTGTTAAATTTTTTATAAATGTAGCGACTAAAACTGATAAGTTATGCAGGAATTGGATACACCAGAAAAGCAACATTTAGCACAAGCTTCACATGAATCTCAAAGTGACCAACATAATAACGCAACAGAGGCTCCTGTTCCTGACTCTGGGTCGGTTTCCATTTCGAGCAATGACAACAGAAAAGTTTCCCGCGAGGATATTGAACTTGTAAGGAAATTTCAACTTCTTTCGTCCATATTACTAGTATTATTTTTCGTAAAATTTCAGTAAGAGGTTAAGATTTGTCAATTTTGATATTATATCTGAATTTTGTAGGTTCAAAACTTGATAGAACGATGTTTGCAGTTGTATATGAATAGAGATGAGGTGGTGAAAACCCTTTTGAATCGTGCTAGGATTGATCCTGGTTTTACCACTTTAGGTAAAAGAAATTGACATTTTCAAGTTTCCGTGACTAATTATCTTTTTTTTTTTTTTTTTTTTTTTTTTTTTTTTTTTTTTTTTTTTTTTTTTTTTTTTATCCTACTATTATGTCGTGTTCAAGCGTTAGATACAGATAAAATTCCATGCTATAATAGGAACCTCCAATGGTATTACAATGCTATAGTACGGCATTGCATTTGATACTTTATATAGTAATTTGCTAAAACCGTGGCATCATATTTACTATTTCAAGTTTCTTGTTTTGGCGGATAGTTTGGCAGAAATTGGAAGAAGAGAATGCTGATTTTTTCAGAGCTTACTACATAAGGTTAAAACTGAAGAAGCAGATTATTCTTTTCAACCATTTACTTGAGCATCAATATCATCTGACGAAGTATCCCGTGCCACCAAAGATGCCTGTGGCTCCCATCCACAATGGGATCCATCCCATGCCAGGTAACCTCTTGCTTTAAATAACTTCTATCTACAAAAGGGTTAAAAATGGTAAAACTACTAAAATTTGATCTTTTTTGCGGTTTAAGTCGTAAAGTTATTTTACACAGTGGTCTGTCCCCTTTAACTTTTTTCATGTCAGATTTAGCCTTCCAACTTCCATCATTAATTGATCATTAGCTTTTTTTTTTTTTTTTTTTTTTTTTTCTCTCTTCTTCTTCTTATTGTAGTGTAATTCCCTAAACTTTATTTGTACTCATAGAAAACTTGCTAATTTATGATCTGAAAAAGTTAAAAGGGAATATAGCGGTTTTGCACTTACTCATGAAAAAGAACGTTCGAAAGGTTAAAGTGTTGTGAAGTTGCAAATATAGCGGTTTTGTCATTAATAACCCAATGCAAAATGTAGAATTTCTGAAACTTATGCATTCAAAATTTGGTTAAATTTCACTGATCAAAGTTTGTCACTGTTTTACTGATATTCTGATACAGTTCATACTCCGTAACATCATTACATTGCTGTCACTATTATTTAATATCACTTTTTTGCAGTGCAGTTAACAACTTACCTATGGGCTACCCCGTTCTACAGCAACCACCGATGGCAACTGCAGGTCAGCCTCATATGGATGGCATGGGTATGTCTAGCTGCCATGTGGTCAATGGAGTGCCTGCTCCCAGTAACTTTCATCCCATGCGAATGAACTCTGGAAACGAGTAAGTTAAAATTCAATTTTGTCATTTCATTTTCTATAATTTACATGTCATTAAATTATACATGTGAAAAGCATCTTCCCTGCTTTGCTATGTTTCCTTTCTTGTTATCATCCAAAATTTTTGAAACTTGCATGATTTGGGTTATTTTTTATCGCTAATAGGTCAAACTGGTATAATAGTACTCCGAAATATAAAATTGCTAAAAAGGAAACACAGCAAATAGGTCAAAAGGGTCAAAGGTCGCCCAAATGGCTAAATGTATATTTAATGCATTCAAATTCCAATATTTTAAATCGCTTATACTGTATCGTACTTTCTTGTTACATTTGCTGATGATTGTTTGGTTTGTTACTGAAGTATGGTAATGGACACCAGTGGAGCTGGTGTGTCTCCTATTCCAGCTAATGGGGACATTTCACCCATGTCGGATATGCCTATGAGTCCTACATCAGTAGCATCCAGCGGTCATTTCCCCTTTACTGCATCTGAACTATCAGGAATGGGAGTTGACACATCAGCACTCGACACAGCGTTTACATCTGATGTGGGAAGCTCAGTAGGACTGCATCTAGCACCAGATAATGGCAATTCTAGATCATTTGGTCAACTCCCTTGGAACTTCAGCCTTTCAGATCTAACAGCAGATTTGTCAAACCTAGGAGGTAACTTTGATCTCATTTTCCCATATTCTTAAGTCATCGTTGTTTGTAAGATAGTTACGATTTCTTTGATTGTTTTCATGCAATAACTTTTATTATAACCAAAGAATTGCCTCAGCTTTAGGAAACAGTGTGCATATGTACACTATGCTGAAACTACAATTACAATTTGCGGTTCTAGAAATACAAAGGCAGTTTATATATCGGTACAATCAGTCAGTGATCTAGCTATCAACTTAGGCTGAATGACTTGTAATATCAACTTTTAAGTAGTTTTTACATGTTACTGGTAAACTTCAAACCAAAAAGTTTTCCCTGAGTGATGTTTGTTGTTTGTTAATCTTGTTTGTATGTTTTACATGTATATTATGATTATTATCTATTCATTTCCTTTAACTATGTTGTTCTTGCTATCATGATATTTTCAGATCTAGGAGCTCTTGGAAATTATCCTGGTTCACCCTTTCTGCATTCTGATTCAGATATATTACTTGACTCTCCCGAGCAAGAGGACATTGGTAAGAACACTGTTGTCTTAGTTCCATTTTACTGCTCCATCCCTATAAACAGTAATATTTATTTGCCACATTAAATGAAGCGCTTTAGGATACCTTTAAAGTGAATTGGTTGAAATTGCCACCTCAATGGAATACAAATATGATCTAATTACAAATCACGAAATGATTGTGATTCATTATACCACCAAGCAACATTACTTAGATTTGCACAATCTTCATGGCCTTAACAATATTGTAATTTTATTTGCAGTGGACGAGTTCTTTGTTGATTCAGTTCCTGGACCCCCATGCTCACAGTCGGATGAAGATAAATCCTAATTTAATGTTGAAATGTTTCCATCTTGAGAAACTATTTAGGAAAATGTAACGTAAGGTCTGGTATGGGCCGAATATATTATGCTGATTTCATTTGTTGTTACTTTAGCATATACCCCGGATTATGTATCTTGGCAATTTGAGAATCTCAAATAACATTATCACCAAGTTTTTCACCATATTATGCGATGTGTATTAGTTTTGCTGTAATTAAGGTAAATGTAACCACCACCAAGATGGCCTAGTTCTCAGCTTGGTTTTCGGGTGAAACTGAATATGAAATCGGTTTTCATTTTTCAAAAAAGATTTATAAATGTGATCACCATTTCACCAGGAAAATACTTGAATCTAAATTAAAACTTGCAAATAATACAGCACTGCTGATTAATGAAGGCCAATAATTTTCTTTGATACAATTTGGAATACTTGTTACATGAGAATGGGACTTATTGATACTTTGTACTTGGTTAAGTAACAGTCTTCCAGCCATGAGCTTACTATCTTACTCATTCGCGTCAATAGACGATTTTATGAACATTTTGATTGATGTGAAGGTCCGTTGGAATGTACATTGAGTGGTAAATATAGTAGGGGTGACAACTTACATAGAAAGGGTGTGTGTGGTACAAAAAGCTAACATTACTTGTAAAATGAGATTGCATAAGATTGTCGTTAAATCAGGTCATGAAAGTATGTACTAACGATCAAGTTAGTACGGTGGTGTCACAAGGATGAGGAGAGCAAGTTGTACGAAAGTTCTATAAGAACGTATGGCTATGCGGGCCAAGTGTTGGATTTTGAGTTGTTCACATGAGCAAACGCACAGGGCCCTAAAGATTAACATAACATTTTATATCCACTACTTAATGTATATGTTTATAAACGGAACCTGGAAAGTGATCCGCGTCTACTTGAAATTCATTTGCCATTTACTGATTTATCGATACTTTTCTTGTGAATTTATGGGTACTTTTCATATCTCCTAACTTTTGTGTGAAGCTGAACAATGAGTATTATTTTGTTGTAACTAACTTTGCCTAAGGACAAAAAGCAAAACTACAAGGGGAACTTGTGAACATTTTTCGTACTTACTTCGAGTAACGGCCTTAGAACCATTAGCTTAATAATTTTGAATCATTGGAAACCATAGGAGATTTCATATACTAATCGATATGAAGATCCATTGAAATATACATGGAGTGGTATCATGTTAGAGACAATGGTTACATATAGGGATGAATGTAACAAAAGCTAATATTGCTCACAAAAATGTTAGAGACAATGGTTACATATAGGGATGGATGTAACAAAATTGTCCATCAAATTTGTCCACAAAAAAAAAAAAAAAAAAAAAAAAAAAAAAAAAAGTATCTATGATCAAGATAGTACCCGGAAGTCAAAATGACTGGCAGAGCAAAGCGTATGCAAATTTTATAGGAACGTATAGCTATGCGGGTTAACTGTTAGATTTTGAGTTTAGCAATGCAATTGCACAGGGCCATAAAAAATATAGATATTCATATTTGTATACTTTGGAACCCAAAAACAAGTCTGTTTCCACTAGAAATATATTGTCATTTACTGAATTACCATACTTTTCGTTCGCCGTTTACTCGTAATTCCATAAGTTCAAATTTAGTGTGAAGTTGGAACAAGAGTACCATTGTGTCACTTTTAAGAACTTTCGTTATAGCTAAGGTCCTCTGAGAACAATTCTCAAAACTACAAGATGGCTTGTGAACAAATATTAGAACTTGGAATTATCAATCCAAAAGTAAATTTAGTTACCATTTTTTTTTAATAGAAAAGACAACCTTATTATTATATAGTAAATTAGCGTCAATATTACGTTTGTATCTGTATCTGTGGCTTCTTCTGGATATGTTTTTTGAGTTGTAGCACTGTTGTCATACGTGTATGCTCTATGTGCCTTTACTGTTTTTTTGGCCTTTAGTGTTGTGTATATATATCTGTTTCAATATGAGAACCAAAACCAAAGCTATACGTACAACCTATAGCGAACAGGTCGGCCTAATATGATAGTGTAACTAACCGGTAATACTGCCCAACACAAAAAATATGTAATGTATTAGGATGATGGTCTGTGTCAAAGTTACATGTTTACAATGTACCTTGCAGTTTATCTATCTGTCCCGTTCTTGGCTAAAATACGTATCAAATTTGCCTTAGTACAATATATTTGAACATCTGAGTAGCTGTTGCAATTCCCTTTACCAAACCACCCGCCCCGCCGCAACGCGGCGGCTCGCAGCCATCCTCCTTGCATAAATTTGTGCTCCGAGGAGTCAATCGCATTTTTCTAGTCAACTGAGCAGGCCCAGCCCATTTTAGTCAATCGTATTTTTTTTTATCAACTATTATTAAGTGTATACTCCCTCCGTCTCAAAATATAAGTCCAGTTTGACTTTTTCATTCGAGCTTTGACCTTAAATATTTTTGATTGTATTATATAATACTTGATGCAAAATATATAAATGGATGGTTTTTGAAAAGTATTTTCATTTGGTATAATTTTCATCAAATGATATATAATACAAAGAAAAATATTTATGGTCAAAGTTCGATTGAAAAAGTTAAATTGGACTTAAATTTTGGGACGGAGGTAGTATTAATTTAATTAATAAAAAGTTTAGTTTGTTTAAATAAAAAGAAAAAAAAAAGATTATAAAGTGGGGCACAAAATGTTAAGTAAAAATGTTAAGTTAAGATGAGTTAAGGTAACGGATGTTTTTTGGTGAGTTAATGTGAAAGGGTTAAAGCTGACGCTGACGTGGCGCTGAGTTAAAGAGTAACTTGTGATTAACAGTCACACACACCAACACATGTGACACTTTTATATTTTTATATAAAACACGTAGTAAAGCATTTGGCAAAACAGATTTTACATCACACAAACAAGCACTCATGGCAAGTAGCACCGCTGGTGACGTGGCAGTAGCAGAGCAACAGCAGCAAGAGCTTCGAAAAGGGATAGCAGAGTTCTACGATGAGTCATCATTGATGTGGGAGAATATATGGGGAGAACACATGCATCATGGGTATTATGATAGTGATGCTGTTGATGTTCAGTTGTCTGACCATCGTTCTGCTCAGATCCGTATGGTTGAACAAGCTCTATCTTTTGCTAATCTTTCTGGTACTCTTTTCTTACTTAATTAGTATTTGTTTGAGTCAATATTTAATTGTTCAAATCAACTTTTATATTTGTGTTTTATCATGGTTACTACTGTTTTACTATTGATTTTATTTATTTATTATTATTTTTATGTAACGTAGTGTTACATGGTTCAAAAGAATTTTGTTCAGTTTTTTCTTAAATGCACCCGGTCAATTTGTTTGTGCACGGGTTTGGTTTATGGGTGTGCGGTGAAGGTTATAATTATTAAATGAGAAACGATATTTATTCCTACTTGACATGGGGAAAAACAGACGGCTTAGATGAAGGGAGATATAAGAGGAAAACACATGTCATATTTTTGTCTGGGTAGTAGGATGAGTATTAGGATATAGCAATGCTCTGCTCATTTATAGCCAATGAGGTAACTTAGATCAATTTTACTCATGATATTGTAGTTAGTGAATGATATGTTTATTGTTTCGTATGTGTTTGTTAGATTGTTATGAGGTTCGTTGTCATAGATTAGGTTTTTTAATTTCGTAAATTTAAATTGTAGTAGGTCAATCAGACTGAAAGGATTCACCTTTTGTTTTGTATGAATTTCGTTGCAGATGATCCAGAAAAGAAACCGAAAAGTATAGTTGATGTTGGTTGTGGAATAGGTGGTAGCTCAAGGTATCTAGCTAAAAAGTATGGAGCTGAATGTCGTGGAATTACTCTCAGCCCTGTACAAGCTGAGAGGGCTCAGGCACTAGCTGATGCTCAAGGATTGGGCGATAAGGTACCAAGGTTAATCGTAATTTAGATTGGGGGTAAATGTTTAATTTCTTTTATGAAGCAATCACCATATCTTCGTATGAGTTAAATTGTATTGGATGTAGTTAGCTCTTGTTCAAGAAAATCTTATGTAACATTTATCTGCAATCGTGCTAACTTTTGAGGTGTATCTGGAAATTGTGGCAGTGAATGATCGTATCTGAACCTCTTGAGTATCCATTGTATAATAAACCAGTCTAAACAATCTTTAAAAACTTGCAGACCCAATATTATTCAGTAATAAAAGTATTGGATTTTTATGGTTATTATGCACTTAAGAGTTCTTGAATTAACCATGAAAGTTACCAGGTCTCATTTCAAGTTGCAGATGCATTGAACCAACCATTTCCTGATGGAAAGTTCGATCTGGTTTGGTCAATGGAGAGCGGAGAGCACATGCCCGACAAAATAAAGGTTCCACTTTTCTTGACAAATCTTTGAAATTCCTTTGAGTTGAATTCACATGACAATATATCCAGCTTTTCGTTTTACTCGGTTTTTGAATGGACAGTTTGTTAGTGAATTGGTTCGAGTAGCCGCCCCAGGAGCCACGATTATCATAGTCACATGGGTCCATAGGGACCTTTCCCCTGATGAGAAATCCCTGCGCCCCGAGGAAGAAAAGATCTTAAACAAGATCTGTTCCAGTTTTTATCTTCCTGCTTGGTGTTCCACTGCTGATTATGTTAAATTACTGGAATCCCTTTCTCTTCAGGTAAACTCGATCATATCTGATAATGTATAACTATTTGTTAATATTTTATCGTTTACCAATCGCTGTAGTTTAGTATATGGTATATATCCTTATAAAATTTAGAGTCTCTCCCTTGTAAATCAATATATTCTCTGTGAATGCAATTCCAAATTCCCAACAGGTAACGGATCTTACTAATCTTGATTATCCACTGTCTAATACCACAGCTTTAGAGCTAGAAAATCTGCAATCTAAGGGCAGAGTAAAATTTTAAGGCAAAATTCATTCATTTCCTCATCCCTACTAAACCATCGAAATATCTAATAGCTACAATTTTTAAAAGGGGGGGCGCCTGTGTCTCATTTTATAACCAGCTCAAGTCCTTAAAAATTAGAATGGCTACATTTTTGCAGGACATTAAATCAGCAGACTGGTCAGGCAACGTGGCCCCATTTTGGCCAGCTGTCATAAAAACGGCATTATCCTGGAAGGGTATCACTTCATTGTTACGTAGCGGTAATGCAAACTTCTGTATTCTTATATGGCGTGATTCTAGTAACAAAATTTTGTGTCCCTAATACGGAGTTATTTGTGTTTAAAATTCATTAGGATGGAAGACCATAAGAGGGGCAATGGTAATGCCATTGATGATAGAAGGATTTAAGAAGGATATTATCAAGTTCTCCATCATTACATGCAGAAAGCCTGAATAAAATGGTGTCTATGACTATGTAGTTACTGTACTCTTTTTCATTTTGGCAACTAAACCATAAATGATTATGTACTACATAGGTAGGTTCGTGTACAATAAAGTTTGACATCAAGTTGCAATTGCTCTGGACTGTTGCTCTTTGTTTTCTGGTGTGTACATCCCAAATGTGTTCATTAAACACCAAATATGGTGTTTGATGGGAATTTTCATCTCAAGTTAAAAGAAATTTTCACAAAAGTTAAACACAGATTTTGTAGATTTGGCCATTTGTGTGTGATTGTGTGAAAAGCTAAGCATTGCTCTAATGTTTCATATTAGTATTTTTTTTTATTGATTTTAGGGTCCGTTTGCTTCAAGGCTTTGGATTGGGATTTTGCTTCAAGGCTTTGGATTGGGATTTGGCTTCATTAGTTCAAATCAAGTGTTTGTTTGAGAGTTTGAGATTCGGATTTAAGTTTGATTCCAAATAGTAGGGCACGAGTTAAGGGTATCATGGTTGGTTTTATGACAACAGGGCTGATAATATTATCAGCATCTCTTTCCTTTCTTTCACATTAAAAAATAATAGATTTTAACTTTAATCTATTTATTCATATCACAACAGTGAAACATCGGAAGACGTAATACTAGTCTCAACACATTTAACACATACACTTATGGTATATAAGTAACCAACAACTTCTATCTTGAGCCGATGTGGGATAGAGTGTTAGGATAAAAAAGGTTAGAAAATATCTTCATTAAAAAAATAGTAAAAAGGATATAATTCAAGAGTTCTTATCATTTGATGAAAGAAAGATTTGTTACATATGGAACCAAGGTTTTGAAACCCGGTTCGACCCGGCCGGGTCAACCGGTCGAACCGGTTCCGGCTCAAAAAACGGGTCAAAACTAACCGGTTTTGTGACTATGCGAAACCCAGTTCAACCCGCCGGGTTTTTAGAAACCCGGGTTGACCCGGGTCAACAATTCCGGCAGGGTTCTTTTTTTTATCTATTTTTAAATTACTCAAAAAGTAAAGATAGTACTTTTTAGGGTGGATCGGTGCAGCCACCACTTTTTTACCCTAACATATACCACTTTACACTCTTTTTTTTCTAACCCTGTTTGCAGCCACCATGGAAAAAATAGCTCATGACAAATTTCCATTAAATCAATCGATCAAAATTGCCAAAAAAAATAGCATACAACAGCACGCATTAACCATAATTTAAGTGATGGAGGTAATTAATTTTGACATTTTATTTTTTGATCTACCGTATAAATTTTAGATGTAACTTAGAAAGTTAGAATAACATATACCAATTTAGCATAACGGGTTTGTTTATTTGGATTGTTGATTTGTGAAGCTATCATTGGTATTTTCATGTTTTATTTGTGTTTGTTATGAGTATATGAAAACAGTTTACATAAATTAGAGATATCATATTATCATGTTATTTACAGCAAATGGATGTTTGGACATGTATAGATTTGTTGTTTACAGCAAGTGTATGTTTTAAACACTGGATGTTCAGACGTATGCATAAAACCGGGTTGACCCGGGTTGACCTGGCGGTCGAACCGGTACCCGGTGACCCGGTGACTCGGCCGGGTCGATCACAAACCCGGTTTTCAAAACATTGTATGGAACATCAAACTGAAGTTTAGAAGCAACTAATTTTATGTATAGAAGTTTCGGGTCATAACTTATTCTTGCACTCATGATTCGGGGTTCTCAAAGCAGAACTTACAACCACAGAAAACAAATAAGAAATCACAATCTATGTTTTCCTTTTATAAACTTTTAACCAATACAAAATGATATTCACTGGTGGTGGTAGTGTTTGCGTATATGGTCTGATAGACCCGATCCTTCAAAAGGACATGAGATAGAAGGTACATGATGGACGGTTTGGATGAACGGTCTGGATGAACGGCCTGGATGGACGGCTTAGGCTGGACGGACAGCCTTGACGGACGATACATACCGGACGACAGGATGAGGGCACGTCTGGATGAAGGGTGCGTGTACCAAGGCGCGTCCGGACGAAGAGCGCGTGTACCTACCACCCAGGTTTTAAGGGAACATGTTCCCAATGATGACATCATCTACAGTAGCTCATGTATTATATATACACCACCCTTGGTGGTTGTATAGAACACAACCTCTGACCTCTCTCTACTTTCTCTCTCTAGAATTACTCTCAACTAGAGGGTTCATCCCTCCATACTTATATCCCTCCATACTTATAGTAGAGGACTGACTTGACCGTCGGAGGGTGGTCCCGGGGCTCCGGCCTCGGGACTCCTCCTAACGGGTTCTTTCTTGTTTGTAGCACGCTTCAAGACTCGGGATAAGGACGAACGGCACGTGGGAGGCCGTCCAGACTTGCCTAGCGGATTTATGCTCAAACAAATTGGCGCCATCCGTGGGACCCGTTATTCAATCTACCAGAGCTAAGGATGACGGGTCTCACCCTTCCTGGACCTCCATCCTCCGTTCGGTACGTTCCTTCGGAGGTGCAGCGTCTACCCTCCTTCCAGAGGAAGGATGATACCAGAGGTGGTTCGTTCACCGTCCTTTCAGAGGTGGTTCTTCCATCATCCGTTCGGGTATAGTTTAACTCGGTAAGGCACTATAAGACTCGGTAGGTTCCTCCATTGGGCCTTCCGGTATGATACCCTCCATCATCCCCCCGGTATGAATGGAAGGCTGACATGGGACTATAAGGTGACATGTGGCGGCTGGAAAATATGCAAAAAGACGTGTGGCCAAGATTCGAACTCGGGTCTTCACTATGAAAAAGAAAGCACCTTTCATAAGGTGACACGGGATCGTCAACCCTCCTTCCAGAGGATGGATGACAATGGAGGTGGTTTATCTACCAACCTTTCAGAGGTGGTTCGTTTACCGCCGTTTCAGTTGTGGCCTGTCCATCATCCATTCGGTTCGGTACCATTGTGTCATCGTTCAAAAGGGACGGTATGGACGTTATGTATGGATCGTTCGGTATGATGTCTACCGATGGAATGACATTCATCGTTCCTTCGGTATAAAAAGGAAGCATTCTACAATTCGTTCGTAGAAGGACCGGTATGACACCCTTCGGTGGTCATCAATGGCAGGTATGACTCCCTTCGGTAGCCACATGGATGGCCGGACAAACAAGCAGATGGGTCGTTGTTCAGATGCAGTGTCACGAATACTTTGTAAGTACTCTAATGTTATTTCCTTGCTATCTTTGTTGCCATGCATGAGAATATGAGTATATGACGCGTCGGGTTTATTGACATGCTATCTTGATGAGCTGGCATCATTGTGTTTTAACATCTGTCAAATACTTAAAAAGAAGGGAATTAACATGGATGAGGCACAAGTAATACACCTTATGGTATCTCTACAAGTATATGTATGACACGACACCAGGTGGGCAAAGCAATATTACACATGACATACCCCACGTGATTCACTTTCTTAAGTATTAGTTTAATTGATAAAATAAGGAATTTGTCTATCTCTGTACTTTTGGAAATAACGTTAAAACTGATGGAACGTAACTTTCTGTGACCGCCGGATTACTAATTGCCCGGTTAAGTAATCTCCGTTTATTACTTGGACAAAAGACAACTTCTATTATATTTATATTCCTGGATCGAATATGTTTTTGGATAAGGCCCAATCACGCAACCGAAGGGATAATACTACAGATGTATCGATAGGCATGAATGGTAAGATATTGAGTTTGGACGATCGTAAGTACTTCATTCTCATTTCTGCTGTCGCGAGGAAATAAATACGACATGTGTTTATTTCCATTAAAGGAAATTAAAATTAAATTTAATGAATCAATGTTCATGACTACTCTGACAAGTCACGTGGGCTGGTGGTAAAACATTGTCTACGGAGTAGTAATATTTTAACATATTGCATCTCGATATAATAAAAAAAAAGTATCCTAGAAGCAACACACGTTTTGACTGGCCGCAACAGAAGCACGTTTCTTCTGCCACTAACATATTGTATCCTTGTGTTACTGCTTCCATACTCCGGATTGATCGTACGTCCTCCGAAGATCCAGCTGGCTGACTTCATAAGAATGATTACTCACTTGAGCCCCGGTTTTCGATCATCAATATCTGGCCCTTCGGCCACTCGACCTCCATTCGGTCTCCTAAAAACTTCGTTACACCCCATTTCCCAAAACATTACGTACCTGGGAGCTGTTCCGGTTCATCTCCTTCTAGCTCGAACCACCGGCTAGAAAAGCTTGTATTTTTCAAAGACAATAAATTCTGGTTGCTGCATAGTTAAGTCCCGTCAATTGTTATTTAATCTTTATGTTTCAACCCTAGAAAACATTATAAGCTTATCTCCGGCCAACAATCCTTCGGCTCGTCTTCAGGGGCTCCGGCACTAAAGCCCTAACAATCGCAGAACTAAGGTGTTGGTTTAGCAATATCCTCCTCGATCTAATACTTTGACCATCGGTCCGTCGGTCAACCTCCGTCAGAATGTTGCCATCTGCGAGATCGAGACTTTGTAATTGTTCCGTTAGATAAGAGTGTTGTAAAATGGGCTTCTAATATGATCAATTGAGATGTGGAGTAAAAGAAAGTAAAAGGGGTACTGACGGTCACATGGTATGGCATAGGGAATACAAAGCAATTTTGTCATATTCTCACACTAATGAAAGAGGGCATCTCATTTGAAAGCTCTTTAATCTTAACTACATTATAATGCATTTAGGCCATTCCTAAAAAGGAAGTCTTAAAAAAATAAGACCAAAAACATTTCTTTAATTGAAAAGATTTCAAACTAACACATATATATGAATAGGAGTTAAGTAACATTATGAATTTTAATCTCTTTAATTGTCGGAGCCACTAATATTTATGAACCTCATTAACTTGCAATAGTCCATTTAATCAATGTGATATAACAGCCCAATTAACTACCTTTTAATGCATATTTTATATATATAAAGCCTACAAACTAACCCACAAACTAACACAGTTTCATCTGAGCTTCTAAACACACATTAAACTATTAATAATTTAAATGTTCTAATTTTAAAAAACATATATCTACTACATTTTAAAGTATTTGAGATAATAGTAAATAGGAAAAGTTTAAAATAAAAAATATTTGCTCGCCACAAACAGCACCCGGTACCCGCCGCCGCATTGCGCGGGTACCCTTCTAGTTAATTCTAATGTTTCTGTTTTGTCAAGTGTATATTGCTAAAAATTCACAAACGATTATTTTAAAAGCATTCAACTACAGGAAATATTTACTAAATACATATAAAAGTTGCCGGTAACTTCTGATCCGAAACTTTTATGCGGTTCGGCTTCGTATGGGCGCTAGTATGTGCGGCATATACGAAGGAGATGGGGCTCCCAAAATGAAACGCGTCAGAATTACAATTTCACATTTTATCTTTCGGCTTACTCTAACTTTTAAAAATGATCATTAAATTAAACATTGTAGTAATCTGGTAATGGAACCTAAAATCAAAGCAATTTTATTTGCTCAAATGAAGACCAAAACGTCGAGTCGTTAACTTTCTTACCTTGGAGCAACAATGCCAAAAACTTGTCAATCAATGATCAAATTCTCGTCCTCTGTACCAACACATTGCTTATGGACCTTTTGATATTTGAAAATCAATACTCCGCAAAAAAGAAGAATGTTTTAAACCACTATTACTCACTATTACACAAAATGTATATCGGACCGTCTTAAAATATTGGGACATAATGTTGAATTTACGATAGTTGACATCCGACCGCCAAATATGAGAGAATACCAACATGTTTTATATTTAACATCCATGAAACTCTTGTTTATTATTTACTGACTATGTTATTTAGTGTTCTGTGGCATTTGAGTTCAACGACACTAAAAAGGTGCTAGTATAACACCTCCATCGGTTTTATTACGATTCCGTTGTGACCCATTAATGTATAACACTTCCATCGGTTTTGTTTATCGCATTTAACGGAAAAAAGCAAAAAAGCTTTCAAGTTTTATTCTACAGGATTGACGAGCAAAAGGTGATGATTTAGTAAAGCGTGGTCAATAAGAACGATAAACATCACATGTTTGTTACTTAACACGCATGGGTAACAATTGTTATTAATCGTTTATTATGTTATCTAATACTTTGTTTTACTTGAGTTCAACGATACTAACAAGTTGTAGCACCGTCGAACTGGGGGGGAATATAGTGGTGATACCTCCATCGGTCATGTTACGGTTCAGCTATGATCCGGTTGTATATTGAATTATTGATTGTATATTGAATTATTGATACTAACAAAATCATTGGGAACATCATATATAACAAAAAAAGCAAAAGAGCTTTCATGTTTTATTGTGCAGGAATAACTTTGGGAGGTTCCACAGGCGTAACAATTCTGAAACAAGTGCTTGTAGGACAAAGGATGATGACATCTGGTACAATACCTCCGGTGGCTGGCCCCCACCGGATAATAAATATTCTCGAGCGATAATTTCGTTCCGAATGCCCAAGAACCTTTTGGATGCCTGAGCGATAATTTCGTGTCGGATGCTCGAGCGATAATTTCGTTCCGAATGCCCAAGAACCTTTTGGATGCCTGAGCGATAATTTCGTGTCGGATGCTCGAGCGATAATTTCGTTCCGAATGCCCAAGAACCTTTTGGATGCCTGAGCGATAATTTCGTGTCGGATGCTCGAGCGATAATTTCGTTCCGAATGCCCAAGAACCTTTTGGATGCCTGAGCGATAATTTCGTGTCGGATGCTCGAGCGATAATTTCGTTCCGAATGCCCAAGAACCTTTTGGATGCCCGAGCGATAATTTCGTGTCGGATGCTCGAGCGATAATTTCGTTCCGAATGCCCAAGAACCTTTTGGATGCCTGAGCGATAATTTCGTGTCGGATGCTCGAGCGATAATTTCGTTCCGAATGCCCAAGAACCTTTTGGATGCCCGAGCGATAATTTCGTGTCGGTTGCTCGAGCGATAATTTCGTTCCGAATGCCCAAGAACCTTTTGGATGCCCGAGAGATAATTTCGTGTCGGATGCTCGAGCGATAATTTCGTTCCGAATGCCCAAGAACCTTTTGGATGCCTGAGCGATAATTTCGTGTCGGATGCTCGAGCGATAATTTCGTTCCGAATGCCCAAGAACCTTTTGGATGCCCGAGCGATAATTTCGTGTCGGATGCTCGAGCGATAATTTCGTTCCGAATGCCCAAGAACCCTTTGGATGCCTGAGCGATAATTTCGTGTCGCATGCTCGAGCGGTTATAACCGCTTTAGATGATCATTTCGGAAGGCCCAAGTGCTATTCACCAAACGACAATATACTCCGTAGACAAACTAAAAGCGGCCTGTGTGTCGATGTCTACTCCGGATGGCTGTGTTCTCAGCTAGATAAATTATTTTCACTTTGCAGGGATAAGTCTACAACCCAACGGTGCAAGTCACCCAGGGGTAACGTCTACAACCCAACGGTGCAAGTCACCCAGGGGTAACGTCTACAACCCAACGGTGCAAGTCACCCAGGGGTAACATCTACAACCCAACGGTGCAAGTCACCCAGGGGTAACCTCTACAACCCAACGGTGCAAGTCACCCAGGGGTAACGTCTACAAACCCAACGGTGCAAGTCACCCAGGGGTAACATCTACAACCCAACGGTGCAAGTCACCCAGGGGTAACATCTACAACCCAACGGTATCAAACCTAGGGGTAACGTCTATGACTCAACGGTAACGTCTCCGACCTAACGGTTCCAAACCTAGGGGTAACATCTACGACCTAACGATGCCAAGTCACCTAGGAGTAACATCATTAACCCAACAGTGCCAAGTCACCCAGGGGTTACGTTATCGACCTAACGGCGCAAAGACACCTAAGGGGTCCACATACTAACCTAACAGCGCAAAGACGCTTAGGGGTCGCATCATCATGACCTAACGGCGCCAAGACGCCTAGGGGTAACATCATTGGACTCAACCGCACGAAGTCGCTAGAAACAAACATCGTAAATGCTCTGACGAAGAATAGCTACCTCCGACCGGTCAATATAGCCTATGTCTGGGCAAAAATGTAAGACCCAACAAAAAAATGTAAGACCCAACAATGCTTAAAGTATAGCATCATTGACCGTTGCTCAACAATACTATACTGGGGGGACATGTTAGCGTATACGTCCGAATGACGTAGGCCGAAAGACCATAAAGACCACTTTAAGTATTACATCATTAGTCTTCTACTAATAATGCAATACTGGGGGGACATGTTTGCGTATATGGTCTGATAGACCCGATCCTTCAAAAGGACATGAGATAGAAGGTACATGATGGACGGCCTGGATGGACGGTCTGGATGAACGGTCTGGATGAACGGTCTGGATGAACGGCCTGGATGGACGGCCTGGATGGACGGCTTAGGCTGGACGGACAGCCTTGACGGACGATACATACCGGACGACAGGATGAGGGCACGTCTGGATGAAGGGTGCGTGTACCTACCACCCAGGTTTTAAGGGAACATGTTCCCAATGATGACATCATCTACAGTAGCTCAGGTATTATATATACACCACCCTTGGTGGTTGTATAGAACACAACCTCTGACCTCTCTCTACTTTCTCTCTCTAGAATTACTCTCAACTAGAGGGTTCATCCCTCCATACTTATATCCCTCCATACTTATAGTAGAGGACTGACTTGACCGTCGGAGGGTGGTCCCGGGGCTCCGGCCTCGGGACTCCTCCTAACGGGTTCTTTCTTGTTTGTAGCACGCTTCAAGACTCGGGATAAGGACGAACGGCACGTGGGAGGCCGTCCAGACTTGCCTAGCGGATTTATGCTCAAACAGGTAGCGCACAGGACGTTCGGTTTACAGTTGATAAAAAACTGCAATGTATGCAGCAAAAATTAACTCAAGTTATAGAATTAATAACTAGTATTTGTAATCACGAAAAGTAAAGTACATGGGATGTTGACTATTTGTATTCTTGAATAACCTTCATAGACAACATGGCACGGCTTGAATCAGCATTTGTTGTCCTTGGTTGAATTACCAAAGTCTAGCCACCTTTAAAAAAAAAAAAAAAAAAAAAAAAAAAAAAAAAAAAAAAAAAACATTTAGTTAGACAAAAAGTAACTAAAATCTAAAACCATTTAGTCTTTAGTATTGCGAAAACATATAAGATACACTACACTTTAACGAATGACCAACTTTGCATTCAAATTGCAGACTATAACAATGGAGCTAGCAAAATACAAATGGTTAGGGGGTGTTTGGACATTCATTTTGAAAGGATCTTTTCAACTTTCTTATATAAATAGATTCGTAGCCGCTAACAGGGAACTTATCCAAACCTGATTGTTTAATGCTTAAACGAGTTGATAATGACTCACTTTATCCAAACATCAAAAATTGATAATCATGATGTTAAGCCAAAATAATCAATTTTATAACAAGTACCAGCAAGAAAACTTACCTGTTATGCAAACTAATTTTTCTGCCGCTAATAGTTCAGCATTTTCCTTTACTTTTCCTCTCCGTTTTCACGATCCTCATTTTTGGTAGGTAAATTCTCAATTAAGATCACCTTTGCATTACTCTTCATACCCACCATATGCAAGTGTTAATGATCATCTATCTCCTTTCTTCTAAACACAAACTTTTGCTCCTCAGGCTTTAAACCAATTACTTTTGCAGTCACGCTTATCAACTTGGCTTCGATGATAAAAATAGATTTTTGATACTAGTGTTAGTAAAACATTATGAAATAAGCATACTAGTTTAAATCATTTTGGCGCTACCTCACTTATGTTTTGAACTCGGTTTGTTTAAGAACTAAACTGTAAATCATATGCACAACTGATTTTATTTTATTTATTTTTTATTTATTTTTTTAACTCCCAACATTATAGTACACCTTAGATATGATAAACATGACATTTAGAAAGAAACGAAAGCCGTATCAAATTGACTATCAACGGTTCAAAATACACGAGTCACCAGATAACCTTCTTAAGTTTGACATTTGGACATCATAGTGCCAAAATGTTATAGATCAAAATGGTTCTTGAGACGGACTGGAGTGGGTCTCGAAGTGTTACAGTACCATCGACTATTACCACGTAGTGCAAATTCTTGTGAAAGCCTCATTTACCCCTTTTTTTTAAATGCACTCGGTCTATTTTTGTCCTTGTTCCGACCTTGATTATAGTTATATTGTTTGACACTTAGCATTGAAATTATATAACTGACCTAAGCTGTAAGTCATTTGACATTCTCACAAAAAGTCAAGAGTTCAAACCTTACTAGGTACACGTTTGAAGTTGGCCAAGGAAGGGTCGAAAACGGTCACATGGATACACCGGTTAACTCATGTACATTGGTGCTAAATACTCACCCTCTCCGAATAACTTAAACAGATAAACCTCGTCCAATTTATTCTAACTATAAATCATGCATTCCAAGTCGGCACATCAAATCCATACATAAACAAAAACTCGTTTTACGTTTGAACCATAATGAACTCAAACATTCCATTATGAATTGTACGTAATCACAAACTGGGGTTTGAGTGTATATAAAAATCAAACCAAGCATAACAAAAAGAAGTTAAATGTTCAAAAATAAAAAGGGTTATGCGGTGAACGTGGATCGAACACGTGACCTTCAGATCTTCAGTCTGACGCTCTCCCAACTGAGCTATCCCCGCAACTTGTTTATAAACTGTACATTCATTTATATAAAACATATTGGAAAGCATTTTGTAGATAAAAACCTTTAAAAAAAAAAAAATGTAAATGCGGTGAAGGTGGATCGAACACCTGACCTCCAGATCTTCAGTCTGGCGCTCTCCCAACTGAGCTATCCCCGCTTTGTGATTCTTATACTAATATTAACTTCTTAATGGAATGTTGTCAAATATGTCATCAAGATTCAAGACTAGTACTGTTGTAACAAAAATATGATGAATTTGGAACCTAACCTAAAATACAGAGGTTTTTGTTTCGTTTTTATATGTGCCCAAAACCAAATAAGCAATAAGTCAGCTGTATAAGCCGAAACAAACACCCCCATATCCATTATGTAATTTTTCATAAGGTGTGTTTGATGTGGAGCATTTTGAACCGTTTAGCGTTTAGGCTAAAAAGTTGCAGAGAAAACGAGCATACTTTTTTCAAACGCTACTAGAACAAACGTTAAATTTTTTATGCTACTTTTACTTCACTTTATACATTATTACTTGGTTACAGTTGCTCTAGTTTTATAAACTAAACATTACTACTAACTGTTGTTACTGTTAGTTTTCCTAAATATACCAAGAAAAAGAAAAAGTTGGTTCAACAAGGATTAAGTTAGTAATTTACTAATTGTTGTTCAAATGTAATCAAGTTTACTATCACTACTTTATTGTGACATGAAACAAGATAGCAACTAAAATGCTAAAACTATAACTTTTATGGGTAATATATGTTACTTTATAGGGTTAGATCCACTATTATATGATTTTCTTTCTAAAAATACAAAGTAGAGCATTATCTATATTATTTGACTAGTAAAGTAGGAATAAAGTGAAATTATTAGTGAAAGAGACAAACCATCCATCTTTCAAGGAAGTCCCATCATTTCTAAAAATCTTAAAAAATCCTTTCTTCCAACTTAAAAGGAGACATATCCTATTTACACTGCCATATCTTGTTGTCAAGTGACAACATGATTTTGACCTTATGGATCAACCATTGGCTAAATCCATTTTATGGGTTGTTAAAAGGGAAGACCAATTGTATCGATGAAATAAACGATGTTGATATTGTTGAGTTGTGAAAACTGATGTCGCAGTATGTTGGTGAAGTTGTGATGCATGTGGGACTCCTAGGGAACGAGTGGCTAACGAGTGAACTTGTATAATGATGCGTTAGCACGTTTGTGCACTTTCACTTCCTGACAAAATGATGCAACAACGTGAACTTGCTACTCTACGTGTTCGCATTTTCTTGAGACAACATAGAGAAAAAAACCAAGTGGATGTCGTAATTTGCTTTAGAAGGCCATTTAAGGTCTATGCGCAAAGTCTAGTACCCAAACTCTAAAACCTGCTACTCTACTAGCATTCCTGCAACACGACAAAATGCGGAAAAATAGTTAAAGAAGTTCACCTTAGAAACTTACATGAAGCCCCACAAAGTTTTCACTTGAGAGAAGCTAATGACCTAATGAAAGAACAACTGTCTGGTGAAAAAAAAAAAAGTAAAGAATCAATGTAAATTTTTCACTCCATAAATCAAGAAACCTCAAGTAAATTGCTAAAAAATGTCGGAATAAAGTACCGGCAACATAGCCAGGAATTACAACTTCTGACAAAGAACATAGAAATTATTGGAGCTCTATTCTACTACCCCTTGTTAAAGGGATGCACAATATATCACGCGTTTTTTAAATTTTACAACTTTGAATGAAACCTAAAAGTGTCAATTAGAAATCAAAATTCATAATCTTAAAACAAAATCCCATTTTTTAAACAACCCTTCTTGATATGTATAAAGTGTAATGTATCTTATCAAGAATCATCGGATCAAATTGCCATAAAGATGCTCTGATGGATTGATGTATGCTAACGAGGGATATGTACGAAAATCACAGTCCATTTCAACTGAAGTATCCTCATCCTCTTCCTAATGTTGCGTTATCGTATGCAAAACATGTAAACTTCTATGCAGCAATTTCTGTAAGAAAACAAATAGCAAGCAGTTAGTATCCTCATCCTCTTCTGTTACAAATAAAATTAGAAATTCGTGAACAAGTACGTCAAATTTTTATCGTTCATTTTTGAGATAATGCATAATGAACTTCCTATATAGTTCTAATAAGCAGTAGATGCAGGCTATGAAAACTAACAAGCAAAATCAATTTACAGATCATGTGACTTTAAGAACCATCCTACTTGGTTTTCATTGCATACAAAACACAAACACTACAACTTGCAAGAATGATTTTGAACAAAAAAGGCTTACATTTCCTCAACTTATCCACGTTCGCTCATTCTTAAAAACTGTAGCTTCGTTTTTCTACCTTTCTAAACAATTTATAGTTGGTCTGCAATGAAAAGACAAGTACAATGTCTCAAAAAGCCATTCAAACTTTAATTATTTTCAAGATACATAAACACCACAAAAAAAAAGCTTTGGAATGACATAAATCGTATTAGAGACTTACCTCTACTCGTCTGTCTATTTGCAATACTATAATTCCCAGCGTAACCTTCAGAATTTATTCCCACGACATCATCTGCATTACCAAGTCCATGGACAAACGGCCCAGAACCAGGACCATCAACCTCATTCGACTGCCAAGTTGCATCACTATACATCGAGCCCCCACGATACAAATTACCATAATACCCCTGCTGACCGCCACTGTTTGGTCCGTTAAATGATGCGACATTGTTTCTTCCAATCGCACCACTTACTGGTCCATAGTTATTATTAGTCTCTTCACCCCTAAAGCCAACTATATTTCCACCGTTATAACCACGAGGACTCCCTCCACCTTGACCCCAACTT
Source organism: Artemisia argyi (assembly GCA_030686995.1). Classification (NCBI taxonomy): domain Eukaryota; kingdom Viridiplantae; phylum Streptophyta; class Magnoliopsida; order Asterales; family Asteraceae; genus Artemisia; species Artemisia argyi. Next base: position 20,755,775 of record CM060703.1, on the reverse strand, counting down.
GCTGCATTGTTCCCAAACACACCAAAACCGCCACTTCCTGAACCAAAATACGAACCCGGACCTGAAGCAGACCCACCGGGGCTAGTGAGTCCACTGTTTCCCCATACATTTCGAGTTGATGAACCTATTGGCTCGTTTCTCCCAATACTTTGATTATTATATCCGATAGGGGAACTGTATCTGTTTGGATTTCCACCAAAGTAAGGGCTCGGGCTCATTACTCTCGTGTACCCAGAGGACCCACCGAATGCACTTGGGCTTAAAGTGGGCTCCAAGTTCATCCCCATACCATAGCCGGTTGAATTAAATTGAGGAAACCCGGTTCGAGCGCCGACAACAGGACTGAACCGACTATCCATTCTAACTCCATAACCTCCAATCGGGCTCATACTCATATTTGTAAGGAACGTGCTTGGTCTGTTTAGCACAAGCTTCTCATGAATCTCAAAGTGACCAACATAATAACGCAACAGAGGCTCCTGTTCCTGACTCTGGGTCGGTTTCCATTTCGAGCAATGACAACAGAAAAGTTTCCCGCGAGGATATTGAACTTGTAAGGAAATTTCAAGTTCTTTCATTCATGTTGTTATTTTTCGTAAATTACATAAAAAATATAAGCTTTGTCGACGTTGATATTATTTTTGAATTTTGCAGGTCCAAAACTTGATAGAACGATGTTTGCAGTTGTATATGAATAGAGATGAGGTGGTGAAAACCCTTTTGAATCGTGCTAGGATTGATCCCGGTTTTACCACTTTAGGTAAAAGAAATTGACATTTTCAAGTTTTCGTGACTAATTATCTTATTTTTTTTGACTATTATGTAGCGTTCAAGCCTTAGATATAGATAAAATTCCATGCTTTAATAGGAACTTCCAATGGTATTAAAATGCTATAGTACTGCATTGCATTTGATACTTTATATAGTAATTTAGTTAAAACCGTGGCATCATATTTACTATTTCAAGTTTCTTGTTTTGGCGGATAGTTTGGCAGAAATTGGAAGAAGAGAATGCAGATTTTTTCAGAGCTTACTACATAAGGTTAAAATTGAAGAAGCAGATTATTCTTTTCAACCATTTACTTGAGCATCAATATCATCTGACGAAATATCCCGTGCCTCCAAAGATACCTGTGGCTCCCATCCACAATGGGATCCATCCCATGCCAGGTAACCTCTTGCTTTAAATAACTTTTATCTACAAAAGGGTTAAAAATGGTAAAACTGCTAAAATTTGATCATTTTTGCGGTTTAAGTCGTAAAGTTATTTTACGCAGTGGTCTGTTCCCTTTTAACTTTTTTATGTCAGATTTAGCCTTCCAACTTCCATCTTTAACCGATTAAGCCCATTAGCTTTTTTTCTTCTTTTCTTGTCGTAGTGTAATTCCCTAAACTTTATTTGTTCTCATAGAAAAATTGCGAAATTTATGATCCGCAGAAGTTACAAGGGAAAGAATGTTCAAAAGGTTACAGTGTCATAAAGTTGATAACATAGTGGTTTTGTCATTATTAACCCAATGCAAAATGTAGAATTCTCTAAACTTATGCGTGCAAATTTTGGTTCAATTTCACTGGTCAAAGTTTGTCACACTATTGTATTGATATTCTGATACAGTTCATTCTACGTAGCATCATTACATTGTTGTCGCTATTATTTAATATCACTTTTTTGCAGTGCAGTTAACAACTTACCTATGGGCTACCCCGTTCTACAGCAACCACCGATGGCAACTACAGGTCAGCCTCATATGGATGGCATGGGTATGTCTAGCTGTCACGTGGTCAATGGAGTGCCTGCTCCCAGTAACTTTCATCCCATGCGAATGAACTCTGGAAACGAGTGAGTTAAAATTCAATTATGTCATTTCATGTTCTATATTATACATGTCATTAAATTATACATGTGAAAAATATCTTCCCTGCTTTGCTATGTTTCCTTTCTTGTAATCATCCAAAATTTTTGAAACTTGCATGATTTGGGTTATTTTTTATCGCTTATAGGTCAAACTGGTATAATAGTACTCCGAAATATAGAATTGCTAAAATGGAAACAAAATTGCTAGAAAGGAAACACACCAAATGGGCCGAAAGGGTCAAAGGTCGCCCAAATGGCTAAATGTGTATTTAATGCATTCAGATTCCAATCTTTTAAATCGCTTCTACTGTATAGTACTTTCTTGTTACATTTGCTGATGATTGTTTGGTTTGTTACTGAAGTATGGTAATGGACACCAGTGGAGCTGGTGTATCTCCTATTCCAGCTAGTGGGGCCATTTCACCCATGTCGGATATGCCTATGAGTCCTACATCCGTAGCATCCAGTGGTCATTTCCCCTTTACTGCATCTGAACTATCAGGAATGGGAGTTGACACATCAGCACTCGACACAGCGTTTACATCTGATGTGGGAAGCTCAGTAGGACTGCATCTAGCACCAGATAATGGCAATTCTAGATCATTTGGTCAACTCCCTTGGAACTTCAGCCTTTCGGATCTAACAGCAGATTTGTCAAACCTAGGAGGTAACTTTGATCTCATTTTCCCAGATTCTTAAGTCATCGTTGTTTGTAAGATAGTTACCATATCTTTGATTGTTTTCATGCACAACAAAGAATTGCCTCAGCTTAAGGAAACAGTGTGCATATGTGCAATATGCTGAAACTGTTGCAAACTTTGCCTTCGTTCTTTCTTGTTTCACAGGTTCTTTTGTGTTGTGTTGCTTGTGGTTGTGTTGCAATAAAAAACAGACGTGCAGAAATTTACACAGAAATAACAAACGATATATTTATTTACTTGTATTGATATGGAATGATTTGTTTACATAATTCATGCCCTATATATACTTGTTGAATCGGTGCTTCAAAGAGGCATAACGATTCAGTATAACTTTGTAATCTATCTAACCGTTGTAACCTATCTAAAACGTTGTACCGTTATCCTATAAAGTAAACGTTACAACCCTACTAAACGTTATATGACCCAGCCCATTACATTGGATCGGATCATTATCTAAACTTACAGAATACTTATCATAATTGTACACTAAACTACCCTATTCTATTCTTCTATAACATTAAAAGTCCAACATTCTCCCCCTTAATGTTATAGACTGTAATCGAGTCTTCTTTCCTTGTCTTTACAGCAATGTTGGTTCAGTGTCTGTGTCATAGATGAGATGTGACTCTTCTTGCTTGTTGTATTTCCATTTCGTGCATTCTTTCGCAAAGTGTCCATGCTTGCCACATTCATAACATCTGAGCTTGCTTTTGTCTTTAGTTCCTTGACTCGTATTCGAATTATTCTTCATGCTTTCCTTGCCTTCTTTGTTGAAATCTTTACCTCGCCATTTACCATAAGTTTTGTTGTTTGAACTTGCCATGAGAAGCTTGTCTTGATCATTTGCGTCTAGTATGTCTTGACTCTTAATTCGTTCTTCATAGGCTGTTAACCTTCCAATGGCTTCTTCAAATGACATTTCGTCTAGGTCTTGATATTGTTCTATAGTTGCCACGATCGGTAAAAACTTCTTTGGAACAGAGTTAAGTAGTTTCCTTACTAGTACCTTATCTTCCAAAGTTTCACCAAGCCCTCTAAACTTCGCCTTTATACTACTTAACTTTCCTCCATAGTCACTTACTTTTTCGTTTGGTTTTATCCTTAGCGTCTCTAGTTCACTTCTCAATGTTTGTAGTCGTGCCTTTTGAACAAGATCGGCTCCCAAATGCTTGACTTTGATTGAGTCCCATACTTCCTTTGCAGTCGAGTATTGTGCTACTTGCATTAAAACATCTTGTGGCAGTGATTGGAAAATTATTGCTTTTGATGTGTTTTCTTTCTTCTCATTTGTTTCTATTCCTTCTTTTGCAACTATTGTTTCCCATATGCCATATGCCTTCAATATTGTCTCCATCATCAATGCCCATGTCGTGTAGTTTGTTTCGTTCAATTTTGGACATTGTAGTGAAACATCTCGAACTGATGTATTGTTCGATGTGTTATCATTCTTGTCTCCTTCTACCATACTTGCTTGCTTGCTTATAATCAGAACCGAGATGGTTTCTGGTTTTCTTGCTCTTGTGTTTGATCAAAAGATCAAATCCTTTACTTGCTATTGGTCAATTTATTAACCAGGTTTTCTTGCTATTTGAACCTAAAAGGCTCGAAACTTGCTATTTGAATCTTAAGGCTCGGAACTTGCTATGAACCTAATGATTCGGTTTAACTTGCTATGAAGCACAAAGGGTTCGGATTTGACTTGCTATGAACCACAAAGGGTTCGGATTTAACTTGCTATGAACCACAAGGGTTCGGATATGACTTGCTATGAACCACAAAGGGTTCGGATTTAACTTGCTATGAACCACAAGGGTTCGGTTTAACTTGCTATGAACCACAAGGGTTCGGATTTGACTTGCTATGAACCACAAGGGTTCGGATTTGACTTGCTATGAACCAAAAACGGTTCGGATTTGACTTGCTATGAACCAAAAGGTTCGGTTTAACTTGCTATGAATCTAAAAGAAAATTGGTTTTTGCTATTCTAATCAACCCAGGTTTTTTTTTTTACTAATGGTAATTTCTATCTTAACAAAACTTTTCTTAATTTATATGGAGTATTTAGAAAAATAAAAAAAGTTGAAAGAATTTAGAATAACCGGTTGATTAGAGAAAGCAGGAGGCGTGCGTTTCTTCCTTCTGATTCGTGATTCCAAACAGATTCAGTAAATAGATTTCCAGGCAAAAACTTCGTTCTTCTATCTTGCTTTTGTTTCCGTTCTTCCGTGGATCGATTTGCCTTGGGCTCTGATGCCAATTGTTGCAAACTTTGCCTTCGTTCTTTCTTGTTTCACAGGTTCTTTTGTGTTGTGTTGCTTGTGGTTGTGTTGCAATAAAAAACAGACGTGCAGAAATTTACACAGAAATAACAAACGATATATTTATTTACTTGTATTGATATGGAATGATTTGTTTACATAATTCATGCCCTATATATACTTGTTGAATCGGTGCTTCAAAGAGGCATAACGATTCAGTATAACTTTGTAATCTATCTAACCGTTGTAACCTATCTAAAACGTTGTACCGTTATCCTATAAAGTAAACGTTACAACCCTACTAAACGTTATATGACCCAGCCCATTACATTGGATCGGATCATTATCTAAACTTACAGAATACTTATCATAATTGTACACTAAACTACCCTATTCTATTCTTCTATAACATTAAAAGTCCAACAGAAACTACAATTACAATTTGCGGTTCTAGAAATACAAAAGCAGTTTATATATCGGTACAATCAGTCAGTGATCTAGCTATCAACTTAGGCTGAATGACTTGTAATATCAACTTTTAAGTAGTTTTTACACGTTACTGGTAAACTTCAAACCAAAAAGTTTTTCCCCAGTGATGTTTGTTGTTTGTTAATCTTGTTTGTATGTTTTACATGTATATTATGATTATTATCTATTCATTTCCTTTAACTATGTTGTTTTTGCTATCATGATATTTTCAGATCTAGGAGCTCTTGGAAATTATCCTGGTTCACCCTTTCTGCATTCTGATTCAGATATATTACTTGACTCTCCCGAGCAAGAGGACATTGGTAAGAACACTGTTGTCTTAGTTCCATTTTACTGCTCCATCCCTATAAACTGTAATATTTATTTGCCACATTAAATGAAGCGCTTTAGGATACCGTTAAAGTGAATTGGTTGAAATTGCCACCTCTATGGAATACAAATATGATCTAATTACAAATCACGAAATGATTGTGATTCATTATACCACCAAGCAACATTACTTAGATTTGCACAATCTTCATGGCCTTAACAATATTGTAATTTTATTTGCAGTGGACGAGTTCTTTGTTGATTCAGTTCCTGGACCCCCATGCTCACAGTCGGATGAAGATAAATCCTAATTTAATGTTGAAATGTTTCCATCTTGATAAACTGTTTAGGAAAATGTAACGTAAGGTCTGGTATGGGCCGAATATATTATGCTGATTTCATTTGTTGTTACTTTAGCATATACCCCGGATTATGTATCTTGGCAATTTGAGAATCTCAAATAACATTATCACCAAATTTTTCACCATATTATGCATTGTGTATTAGTTTTGCTGTAATTAGGGTAAACCTAACCACCACCAAGATGGCCTAGTTCTCAGCTTGGTTTTCGGGTGAAACTGAATATGAAATCGGTTTTCATTTAAACAAAAGGATCTATAATGAAGGCAGAATAACTTTCCGGATGCAAATTTGGAATACTTGTTACATGAGAATGGGACTTATTGATACTTTGTACTTGGTTAAGTAACGGTCTTCCAACCGTCAGCTTACTATCTTACTCATTTGCGTCAAGAGACGATTTTATGAACATTTTGATTGATGTGAAGGTTCGTTGGAATAATGTACATTGGAGTGGTAAATATAGTAGAGGTGACAACTGACATAGAAGGGTGTGTGGTACAAAAAGCTAACATTACTTGTAAAATGAGATTGCATAAGATTGTCGTTGAATCAGGTCATGAAAGTATATACTAACGATCAAGTTAGGACGGTGCAGTCATAAGGATGAGGAGAGCAAGTTGTACGAAAGTTCTATAAGAATGTATGGCTATGCGGGCCAAATGTTGGATTTTGTGTTGTTCACATGGGCAAACGCACAGGGCCCTAAAGATTAACATAACATTTTATATCCATTACTTAATGTACATGTTTATAAACGGAACCTGGAAAGTGATCCGCATATACTTGAAATTCATTTGCCATTTACTGATTTATCGATAATTTATGGTTACTTTTCATATCTCCTTACTTGTGTGAAGCTGAACAATGAGTATTATTTTGTTGTAACTGACTTTGCCTAAGGACAAAAAGCAAAACTACAAGGGGAACTTGTGAACATTCTTCGTACTTCGAGTAACGGCCTTAGTTAGAACCATTAGCTTAATAATTTTGAATCATTGGAATCCATAGGAGATTTTATATACTAATCGATATGAAGATCCACCGGAATATATATTCCTGGAGTGGTATCATGTTAGAGACAATGGTTACATATAGGGATGGATGTAACAAAAGCTAATAATATTGCTCACAAAAATTACAGTCAAATTGTCATCAAATTTGTTCACAAAAAAAATTATCTATGATCAAGTTAGTACCCGGAAGTCACAATGATTGGCAGAGCATAGCGTATGCAAATTTTATGGGAACGTATAACTATGCGGGTTAGCTGTTAGATTTTGAGTTGTTTAGCAGTGCAATTGCACAGGGCCATAAAAAATACAGATATTCATATTTGTATACCTTGGAACCCAAAAACAAGTCTGTTTCCACTAGAAATATATTGTCATTTACTGAATTACCATACTTTTCGTTCGCCGTTTACTCGTAATTCCATAAGTTCAAATTTAGTGTGAAGTTGGAACAAGAGTACCATTGTGTTACTTATAAGAACTTTCGTTATAGCTAAGGTCCTCTGAGAACAATTCTCAAAACTACAAGATGGCTTGTGAACAAATATTAGAACTTGGAATTATCAATCCAAAAGTAAATTTAGTTACCATTTTTTTTTAATAGAAAAGACAACCTTATTACTATATAGTAAATTAGCGTCAATATTACGTTTGTATCTGTATCTGTGGCTTCTTCTGGATATGTTTTTTGAGTTGTAGCACTGTTGTCATACGTGTATGCTCTATGTGCCTTTACTGTTTTTTTGGCCTTTAGTGTTGTGTATATATGTTATCTGTTTCAATATGAGAACCAAAACCAAAGCTATGCGTACAACCTATAGTGAACAGGTTTTGGACCGGGATGAGTCTGTTAGTCCTGTTGTTGATGTGGGTGTCGAGTGCATTCTCGATTCTGTTAACTGTCAAAAGAAAGCCTGCACGAGTCTGTTGTGAAGGCTGAAAGGACAAGGGCTTCCGCTCGCAGACAGCTGCTGATGGATGACATATAGAAGAACAGCCAAGTGCAAGTACAAAAAGGACAAAGCAACAAGACTGACACCAGCGCACCCGTTTTATTAAGTAATCTGTATATACACCAGTTTTCCTGCCCCGCAGGTCGGCCTAATATGATAGTGTAACTAACCGGTAATACTGCCCAACACAAAAAATATGTAATGTATTAGGATGATGGTCTGTGTCAAAGTTACATGTTTACAATGTACCTTGCAGTTTATCTATCTGTCCCGTTCTTGGCTAAAATACGTATCAAATTTGCCTTAGTACAATATATTTGAACATCTGAGTAGCTGTTGCAATTCCCTTTACCAAACCACCCGCCCCGCCGCAACCATTTTTCTAGTCAACTGAGCAGGCTCGCAGCCATCCTCGTTGCATAAATTTGTGCTCCGAGGAGTCAATCGCATTTTTCTAGTCAACTGAGCAGGTCCAGCCCATTTTAGTCAATAGTATTTTTTTTATCAACTATTATTAAGTGTATACTCCCTCCGTCTCAAAATATAAGTCCAGTTTGACTTTTTCATTCGAGCTTTGACCTTAAATATTTTTGATTGTATTATATAATACTTGATGCAAAATATATAAATGAATGGTTTTTGAAAAGTATTTTCATTTGGTATAATTTTCATCAAATGATATATAATACAAAGAAAAATATTTATGGTCAAAGTTCGATTGAAAAAGTCAAATTGGACTTAAATTTTGGGACGGAGGTAGTATTAATTTAATTAATAAAAAGTTTAGTTTGTTTAAATAAAAAGAAAAAAAAAAAAGATTATAAAGCGGGGCACAAAATGTTAAGTTAAGATGAGTTAAGGTAACGGATGTTTTTTAGTGAGTTAATGTGAAAATGTTAAAGCTGGCGTTGACGTGGCGCTAAGTTAAAGAGTAACTTGTGATTAACACTCACACACATGTGACACTTTTTTATTTTTATATAAAACACGTAGTAAACCATTTGGCAAAACAGATTTTACATCACACAAACAAGCACTCATGGCAAGTAGCACCGCTGGTGACGTGGCAGTAGCAGAGCAACAACAGCAAGAGCTTCGAAAAGGGATAGCAGAGTTCTACGATGAGTCATCATTGATGTGGGAGAATATATGGGGAGAACACATGCATCATGGGTATTATGATAGTGATGCTGTTGATGTTCAGTTGTCTGACCATCGTTCTGCTCAGATCCGTATGGTTGAACAAGCTCTATCTTTTGCTAATCTTTCTGGTACTCTTTTCTTACTTAATTAGTATTTGTTTGACTCAATATTTAATTGTTCAAATCAACTTTTATATTTGTGTTTTATCATGGTTACTACTGTTTTACTTTTATTCATAACATATGCTGCTTTATTATTTAAGAGGCTCATTTATAGCCTGGTTGGTACTGAATGAGGTAACTTAGATCAATTTTACTCATGATATTGTAGTTAGTGAATGATATGTTTATTGTTTCGTATGTGTTTGTTAGATTGTTATGAGGTTCGTTGTCATAGATTAGGTTTTTTAATTTCGTAAATTTATATGTAGTTTAAATTGTAGTAAGTCAATCAGACTGAAAGGATTCACCTTTTGTTTTGTATGAATTTCGTTGCAGATGATCCAGAAAAGAAACCGAAAAGTATAGTTGATGTTGGTTGTGGAATAGGTGGTAGCTCAAGGTATCTAGCTAAAAAGTATGGAGCTGAATGTCGTGGAATTACTCTCAGCCCTGTACAAGCTGAGAGGGCTCAGGCACTAGCTGATGCTCAAGGATTGGGCGATAAGGTACCAAGGTTAATCGTAATTTAGATTGGGGGTAAATGTTTAATTTCTTTTATGAAGCAATCACCATATCTTCTTCGTATGAGTTAAATTGTATTGGATGTAGTTAGCTCTTGTTCAAGAAAATCTTATGTAACATTTATCTGCAATCGTGCTAACTTTTGAGGTGTATCTGAACCTCTTGAGTATCCATTGTATAATAAACCAGTCTAAACAATCTTTAAAAACTTGCAGACCCAATATTATTCAGTAATAAAAGTATTGGATTTTTATGGTTATTATGCACTTAAGAGTTCTTGAATTAACCATGAAAGTTACCAGGTCTCATTTCAAGTTGCAGATGCATTGAACCAACCATTTCCTGATGGAAAGTTCGATCTGGTTTGGTCAATGGAGAGCGGAGAGCACATGCCCGACAAAATAAAGGTTCCCACTTTTCTTGACAAATCTTTGAAATTCCTTTGAGTTGAATTCACATGACAATATATCCAGCTTTTCGTTTTACTCGGTTTTTGAATGGACAGTTTGTTAGTGAATTGGTTCGAGTAGCCGCCCCAGGAGCCACGATTATCATAGTCACATGGGTCCATAGGGACCTTTCCCCTGATGAGAAATCCCTGCGCCCCGAGGAAGAAAAGATCTTAAACAAGATCTGTTCCAGTTTTTATCTTCCTGCTTGGTGTTCCACTGCTGATTATGTTAAATTACTGGAATCCCTTTCTCTTCAGGTAAACTCGATCATATCTGATAATGTATAACTATTTGTTAATATTTTATCGTTTACCAATCGCTGTAGTTTAGTATATGGTATATATCCTTATAAAATTTAGAGTCTCTCCCTTGTAAATCAATATATTCTCTGTGAATGCAATTCCAAATTCCCAACAGGTAACGGATCTTACTAATCTTGATTATCCACTGTCTAATACCACAGCTTTAGAGCTAGAAAATCTGCAATCTAAGGGCAGAGTAAAATTTTAAGGCAAAATTCATTCATTTCCTCATCCCTACTAAACCATCGAAATATCTAATAGCTACAATTTTTAAAAGGGGGGCGCCTGTGTCTCATTTTATAACCAGCTCAAGTCCTTAAAAATTAGAATGGCTACATTTTTGCAGGACATTAAATCAGCAGACTGGTCAGGCAACGTGGCCCCATTTTGGCCAGCTGTCATAAAAACGGCATTATCCTGGAAGGGTATCACTTCATTGTTACGTAGCGGTAATGCAAACTTCTGTATTCTTATATGGCGTGATTCTAGTAACAAAATTTTGTGTCCCTAATACGGAGTTATTTGTGTTTAAAATTCATTAGGATGGAAGACCATAAGAGGGGCAATGGTAATGCCATTGATGATAGAAGGATTTAAGAAGGATATTATCAAGTTCTCCATCATTACATGCAGAAAGCCTGAATAAAATGGTGTCTATGACTATGTAGTTACTGTACTCTTTTTCATTTTGGCAACTAAACCATAAATGATTATGTACTACATAGGTAGGTTCGTGTACAATAAAGTTTGACATCAAGTTGCAATTGCTCTGGACTGTTGCTCTTTGTTTTCTGGTGTGTACATCCCAAATGTGTTCATCAAACACCAAATATGGTGTTTGATGGGAATTTTCATCTCTGGCCTCCCTTAAAGTTAAAAGAAATTTTCACAAAAGTTAAACACAGATTTTGTAGATTTGGCCATTTGTGTGTGACTGTGTGAAAAGCTAAGCATTGCTCTAATGTTTCATATTAGTATTTTTTTTATTGATTTTAGGGTCCGTTTGCTTCAAGGCTTTGGATTGGGATTTTGCTTCAAGGCTTTGGATTGGGATTTGGCTTCATTAGTTCAAATCAAGTGTTTGTTTGAGAGTTTGAGATTCGGATTTAAGTTTGATTCCAAATAGTAGGGCACGAGTTAAGGGTATCATGGTTGGTTTTATGACAACAGGGCTGATAATATTATCAGCATCTCTTTCCTTTCTTTCACATTAAAAAATAATAGATTTTAACTTTAATCTATTTATTAATATCACAACAGTGAAACATCGGAAGACGTAATACTAGTCTCAACACATTTAACACATACACTTATGGTATATAAGTAACCAACAACTTCTATCTTGAGCCGATGTGGGATAGAGTGTTAGGATAAAAAAGGTTAGAAAATATCTTCATTAAAAAAATAGTAAAAAGGATATAATTCAAGAGTTCTTATCATTTGATGAAAGAAAGAATTGTGAAGTTTAGAAGCAACTAATTTTATGTATAGAAATTTCGGGTCATAACTTATTCTTGCACTCATGATTCGGGGTTCTCAAAGCAGAACTTACAACCACAGAAAACAAATAAGTTTTATAAACTTTTAACTAATACAAAATGATATTCACTGGTGGTGGTAGCGCACAGGACGTTCGGTTTACAGTTGATAAAAAACTGCAATGTATGCAGCAAAAATTAACTTAAGTTATAGAATTAATAACTAGTATTTGTAATCACGAAAAGTATAGTACATGGGATGTTGACTATTTGTATTCTTGAATAACCTTCATAGACAACATGGCACGGCTTGAATCAGCATTTGTTGTCCTTGGTTGAATTACCAAAGTCTAGCCACCTTTTAACAAAGATTAAAAAAAAAAAAAAAAAAAAAAAAAAAAAAAAAAAAAAAAAAAAAAAAAAAAACATTTAGTTAGACAAAAAGTAACTAAAATCTAAAACCATTTAGTCTTTAGTATTGCGAAAACATATAAGATACACTACACTTTAACGAATGACCAACTTTGCATTCAAATTGCAGACTATAACAATGGAGCTAGCAAAATACAAATGGTTAGGGGGTGTTTGGACATTCGTTTTGAAAGGATCTTTTCAACTTTCTTATATAAATAGATTCGTAGCCGCTAACAGGGAACTTATCCAAACCTGATTGTTTAATGCTTAAACGAGTTGATAATGACTCACTTTATCCAAACATCAAAAATTGATAATCATGACGTTAAGCCAAAATAATCAATTTTATAACAAGTACCAGCAAGAAAACTTACCTGTTATGCAAACTAATTTTTCTGCCGCTAATAGTTCAGCATTTTCCTTTACTTTTCCTCTCCGTTTTCACGATCCTCATTTTTGGTAGGTAAATTCTCAATTAAGATCACCTTTGCATTACTCTTCATACCCACCATATGCAAGTGTTAATGATCATCTATCTCCTTTCCTCTAAACACAAACTTTTGCTCCTCAGGCTTTAAACCAATTACTTTTGTAGTCACGCTTATCAACTTGGCTTCGATGATAAAAATAGATTTTTGATACTAGTGTTAGTAAAACATTATGAAATAAGCATACTAGTTTAAATCATTTTGGCGCTACCTCACTTATGTTTTGAACTCGGTTTGTTTAAGAACTAAACTGTAAATCATATGCACAACTGATTTTATTTTATTTATTTTTTATTTATTTTTTTAACTCCCAACATTATAGTACACCTTAGATATGATAAACATGACATTTTGAAAGAAACGAAAGCCGTATCAAATTGACTATCAACGGTTCAAAATACACGAGTCACCAGATAACCTTCTTAAGTTTGACATTTAGTGCCAAAATGTTATAGATCAAAATGGTTCTTGACACGGACTGGAGTGGGTCTCGAAGTGTTACAGTACCATCGACTATTACCACGTAGTGCAAATTCTTGTGAAAGCCTCATTACCCCCTTTTTTTTAAATGCACTCGGTCTATTTTTGTCCTTGTTCCGACCTTGATTATAGTTATATTGTTTGACACTTAGCATTGAAACTATATAACTGACCTAAGCTGTAAGTCATTTGACATTCTCACAAAAAGTCAAGAGTTCAAACCTTACTAGGTACACGTTTGAAGTTGGCCAAGGAAGGGTCGAAAACGGTCACATGGATACACCGGTTAACTCATGTACATTGGTGCTAAATACTCACCCTCTCAGAATAACTTAAACAGATAAACCTCGTCCAATTTATTCTAACTATAAATCATGCATTCCAAGTCGGCACATCAAATCCATACATAAACAAAAACTCGTTTTACGTTTGAACCATAATGAACTCAAACATTCATTTATGAATTGTACGAAATCACAAACTAATATAAAAATCAAACCAAGCATAACAAAAAGAAATTATGTGTTCAAGATAAAAAAAGTAATGCGGTGAACGTGGATCGAACACGTGACCTTCAGATCTTCAGTCTGACGCTCTCCCAACTGAGCTATCCCCGCAACTTGTTTTTAATCTTTACATTCATTTATATAAACCATATTTAATGCATAATGACTAAATATATACTGTTAAAAAAAAGGTTATATGCGGTGACGGTGGATCGAACACCTGACCTCCAGATCTTCAGTCTGGCGCTCTCCCAACTGAGCTATCCCCGCTTTTTGATTCTTATACGAATAATAACTTCTTAATGTAATGTTTTTGAAAACTGTCAAATATGTCATCAAGACACTGTTGCAACAAAAATGATGAATTTGGAACCTGTAGAGGTTTTTATTTCGATTTTATATATGCCAAAAACCAAATAAGCAATAAGTCAGCTATATAAGCCGAAACAAACACCCCCATATCCATTATGTAATTTTTCATAAGGTATGTTTGATGTGGAGCATTTTGAACCGTTTAGCGTTTAGGCTAAAAAGTTGCAGAGAAAACGAGCATACTTTTTTCAAACGCTACTAGAACAAACGTTAAATTTTTTATGCTACTTTTACTTCACTTTATACATTATTACTTGGTTACAGTTGCTCTAGTTTTATAAACTAAACATTACTACTAACTGTTGTTACTGTTAGTTTTGCTAAATATACCAAAAAAAGAAGTAGGTTCACAAGGATCAAGCTAGTAATTTACTAATTTTTGTTCAAATGTAATCAAGTTTTACTATCACTAGTTTTTTTGGACATGAAACAAGATAGCAATAAAAAGCTAAAACTATGAGTAACATTTATGGGTAATATTTGTTACTTTATAGAAGATATACTAAAAGAAACTGATATGATTTTCTTTCTAAATATATAACTAAGCCACATTCAAATAAGCACATTATCTATATTTTTTGACCAGTAAAGTAGGAATAAAGTGAAATTATTAGTGAAAGAGACAAACCATCCATCTTTCAAGGAAGTCCCATCATTTCTAAAAATCTTACAAAATCCTTCCTTCCAACTTAAAAGGAGACATGCTTGATATCCTATTTACACTGCCATATCTTGTCAAAATGTCAAGTGACAACATGATTTTGACCTTATGGATCAACCATTGGCTAAATCATTTTATGGGTTGTTAAAAGGGAAGACCAACTATATCGATGAAATAAACGATGTTGATATTGTTGAGTTGTGAAAACTAGTGTTTTAAAATCCGGGTTGACCCAACCGTGAACCAGTTGGGTAACCAGAAGCCAGTTTTGAGGGGGGGGGGGGGGGGGGGGGGGGGGGGGGGGGAACGGTTGAATCGTTAACTGCTAGTTTGGCCGGGTCAATCAAAAAACTGAATTTTAAAACATAGGTGAAAACTGATGTCGCATTATGTTAGTGACGTTGTGATACACGTGGGACTCCTAGGGAAAGAGTGGCTAACGAGTGAACTTGTATAATGACGCGTTAGCACGTTTGTGCACTGTCACTTCCTGACAAAACGACGCAACAACGTGTTCTTGTGATTTTCTTTCATGCATATAATGCTTCATCCCTACGTATTCGCATTTTCTTGAGACAACATAGAGAAAAAAAAAACCAAGTGGATGTCGTAATTTGCTTTAGAAGGTCATTTAAGGTCTATGCGCAAAGTCTAGTACCCAAACTCTAAAGTGATCATATGTGAATATGTGATACCATATGTTTGATTCTCCAGATAAGCAAGATACGAAAACCTGCTACTCTACTAGCATTCCTGCAACATGACAAAATGCGGAAAAATAGTTAAAGAAGTTCACCTTAGAAACTTACATGAAGCCCCACAAAGTTTTCACTTGACAGAAGCTAATGACCTAATGAAAGAACAACTGTCTGGTGAAAAAAGTAAAGAATCAAGTTAAATGTGTATTGAAAAAAAGGTAAATTTTTCACTCCATAAATCAAGAAACCTCAAGTAAATTGCTAAAAAATGTCGGAATAAAGTACCGGCAACATAGCCAGGAATTACAACTTCTGACAAAGAACATAGAAATTATTGGAGCTCTATTCTACTACCCCTTGTTAAAGGGATGCACAATATATCACGCGTTTTTAAAATTTTACAACTTTGAATGAAACCTAAAAGTGTCAATTAGAAATCAAAATTCATAAACTTAAAACAAAATCCCATTTTTAAAACAACCCTTCTTGATATGTATAAAGTGTAATGTATCTTATCAAGAATCATCGGATCAAATTGCCATAAAGATGCTCTGATGGATTGATGTATGCTAACGAGGGATATGTACGAAAATCACAGTCCATTTCAACTGAAGTATCCTCATCCTCTTCCTAATGTTGCGTTATCGTATGCAAAACATGTAAACTTCTATGCAGCAATTTCTGTAAGAAAAAAAAAAAAAAAAAAAAAAAAAAAAAAAGCAAGCAGTTAGTATCCTCATCCTCTTCTGTTACAAATAAAATTAGAAATTCATGAACAAGTACGTCAAATTTTTATCGTTCATTTTTGAGATAATGCATAATGAACTTCCTACATAGTTCTAATAAGCAGTAGATGCAAGCTATGAAAACTAACAAGCAAAATCAATTTACAGATCATGTGACTTTAAGAACCATCCTACTTGGTTTTCATTGCATACAAAACACAAACACTACAACTTGCAAGAATGATTTCAAACAAAAAAAGCTTACATTTCCACAACTTATCCACGTTCGCTCATTCTTAAAAACTGTAGCTTCGTTTTTCTACCTTTCTAAACAATTTATAGTTGGTCTGCAATGAAAAGACAAGTACAATGTCTCAAAAAGCCATTCAAACTGTAATTATTTTCAAGATACATAAACACCACAAAAAAAGCTTTGGAATGATATAAATCATATTAGAGACTTACCTCTACTCGTCTGTCTATTTGCAATACTATAATTCCCAGCGTAACCTTCAGAATTTATTCCCACGACATCATCCGCATTACCAAGTCCATGGACAAACGGCCCAGAACCAGGACCATCAACCTCATTCGACTGCCAAGTTGCATCACTATACATCGAGCCCCCACGATACAAATTACCATAATACCCCTGCTGACCGCCACTGTTTGGTCCGTTAAATGATGCTACATTGTTTCTTCCAATCGCACCACTTACTGGTCCATAGTTATTATTAGTCTCTTCACCCCTAAAGCCAACTATATTTCCACCGTTATAACCACGAGGACTCCCTCCACCTTGACCCCAACTTGCTGCATTGTTCCCAAACACTCCAAAACCGCCACTTCCTGAACCAAAATACGAACCCGGACCTGAAGCAGACCCACCGGGGCTAGTGAGTCCACTGTTTCCCCATACATTTCGAGTTGATGAACCTATTGGCTCGTTTCTCCCAATACTTTGATTATTATATCCGATAGGGGTACTGTATCTGTTTGGATTTCCACCAAAGTAAGGGCTCGGGCTCATTACTCTCGTGTACCCAGAGGACCCACCGAATGCACTTGGGCTTAAAGTGGGCTCCAAGTTCATCCCCATACCATAGCCGGTTGAATTAAATTGAGGAAACCCGGTTCGAGTGCCGACAACGGGACTGAACCGACTATCCATTCTAACTCCATAACCTCCAATCGGGCTCATACTCATATTTGTAAGGAACGTGCTTGGTCTGTTTAACCCGTAATTATATCCAAGTCCAACCAAAGGGCTACGAGTCGGGCCTGGGGATAACTCTTTAGGGACGGCTCGTTTCACTTCAACCATTTTACCATTTAGTTCATGGAACGTTTTGTATAAAACCCGATCCACAGGTTCTTCTGAATCAAATGTGATGAAACCAAAACCTCTTGGTCTTTGGGTGTTGTGGTCATACATTACTACCACGTCTGTGATAGTACCGAATTGATCAAAGTAAGCTTTGAAATCAGATTCTGTGATTGTTGATGGTAAACCACCTACGAATATTTTCTTTGTACGTCCTATGGGACTCGGTGATCCTTGGATTGTAGTTATGGTCCGGTTTAATCCACTGTGGTCTTCCCTTGGAACAGCCTTCTTTGCTTCAACCTGAAAATTTTACACCCTATTAATGCGTCGTATCTTTATTTGCTTATTTCTTCTAAAATTAGCAGATAAGCAGTTTTCAATAGAGTGTTTGAGATTGCTTATTTCACACTGCTTAAATGGTTAAAAAGATAAGCAACTTGTTATTTAATTTAAAACAAGCACCTAAATAGTTTTATCGAGACACGCAAAAGTACTTATATGTTTCAGACAGTAAGTAGAAAAGCACTTAAATAAGCAATCCCAACCACCTTTAAAATGCTTATCTGCTTTGAATATCAGCGGGTACCAAACCTACTTATTTTAAGGGCTTATAAATAAGCAGATAAACTCATAAGCATATAGGGTGTTTTGGGATAACATATCTGTTTTAAAAGAATGAAATACGCAAAAAAATAACATTTATATAAGCAATCCCGAACTTCAAGTATTTGCTAAATGCCAATGCACAAGTGCTCACTTTGTTTCAATCTTTGAATACTTTTCACAAGTGCATTTCAAGTTCTAGCTTTGAGGAGGTGGTTATATAATAGATGCGCATTTTCTAAGTGACTTCATAATTTTGATCAGAACTAGATATTCAGTTGTAATAAAATGCGGTGCATGAAATAGTAACCAGCTGTAAGTTGTAAACATCACTTCTGATAGTTTCAAGTGTTTGGTAAGTTGTTCTGGTTATTTTAACAAACTAGCCGATAAAAAAAGTCAAGTTTTGCTTCCGTTAGTCTCAAACTGTGCATCATATATAAACAATTTCAGAATGACACATCCAAACACCACCTTAACATGACGTAAAACCAACTACATTGTATTGTATAGGTGTTATAAGAAACTTACGGTTCGACCATCAATCATGTGCTTCTCCAATACAACTTGCTCAGCAACAAGAGGATCAGCAAACACAACAAACCCAAATCCTCGTGCACGACCAGTCAAACGATCTCTCATAATAACCGCCTCAATTACTTCCCCATAAGTACTAAAATACTCTTTCAAACGATCTTCATCGGTATCCCAGGAAATTCCACCGATAAACAACTTACCATTATCTGGTTCCATCTTTTCTACAATCCCGTGTTGAAGTGCCATGACTTTCTATAGTTTGAACACCTAATGCTACCTTAATCACACTACAATTCAGAAAACACAGCAAAAAGTATTAAAAGTTAGTTCTAATCATAAAGATAACAACTTTAATCAGAAAGAACAACAGCAACCTTAATTCATATGAACACTAGCTTAACAGATCCAGATGTGGATATGCAAACAAATTACTATTATCCGGTCATGTCGTATTGGCACACGTTTTGAAAACAACCACAATTCATTAAACACAGCAAACAATACTAAAGTCATTATTACAATCACAAAGATAACAACTTTAAATCAATAATCATTAAGCAAAACAACAACCACCCTAGTTCATGTAAACCTTGCTTTTACAGATCTAAACGTGAATACAAAAACATCTAACTTGATCACCATTATCCAAATTACTTATTTTCTACAATCTAACGTTGAATTCCCATACGATTCAATATTCTTAACCTTAAATACTAGTCGCACACTATCACTATCTCAATTCAACTACAATTCAAAGAAACACAACAAAATAACAGCTTTGATCATCCAAGAACCATGTTTTATATAAACACTAGTTTAACAGATCTAAATGTAGATACGAAAACATCATCCCATGAGGAATTCCATATGTTTCAATGTTCTTTACCTCCAAAGATACTAACTTTGTACTATTTGTTACCACAATTCAAGAAAACACAGCCCGGATTATAATTCTTTAATCACAGATGATACAGCAACCGTTATTCATAAGTTTAATCATTAACAGATCTAAATGTAGATACGAAAACATCATCCCATGACGAGTTCCATATGTTTCAATGCTCTTAACCTCCAAAGATACTAACTTTATACTATTTGTTACCACAATTCAAAAAATCACAGCCTGGATTATAATTCTAATTATAATCACATAAAAAACAACTTATCACAAGTTTAGTCATAAACAGATCTAAATGTGGATAAGAAAACGTCGAAAACAATACAATCCAATGTTCAATTCCCATAAATTTCACTTTTCGCAACCTCGATTACTAACTAAAACACTAAAAACTTAACAAAAATCACAACTTTAACCACAATTATGAAACTTGCAACCTCATACCAAAAAACACAACCTTATTTCCCACAAACCTTAATCCAACAGATCTAAATGTACATAAAAAAAACACCCAACATATAAAAAACAAAAATTTACCTTATCTTGATAAAAAAAAAAACAAAAAAACAAAACACAAACTGATCAGATTACTAACATTAAAATCCAAACATGTACATCAGATCCATCAATTTCCAAAACTCAATCAAGATTCATATGTATTAAACAGATCATATGTAAATCAATCAAGATTCATCAGTCATATATTATGTACTTTTAATTTCTTTATATAATTGATGATTTGTATTGAAGGGATTATTGAATTAAATTACCATTTAATGGAACCTGAAGAAGACTAATAAGAAGATCTAAAGATGTTGTTGTTGTATGAGTTTAGTTTGGTTGGTTACATGTATGTAATATAAGATGTGAAAAACAGAGGATGTGGGTTGTCCTCTTTTTTAGGTAATGATTTTTGTCATGTTTTTTTTAATTTATCAAGGGTGGTTTGGGTTAATGGTGGAAGATGAGGGGTGAGTTTTGTTATTGGTCATAAGTTGAGGGGTGATTCTGGGTTTCCGAACGTAAATCGTTTTAAGACTTCTGTTAGAACAAAAAATGATCAAAACTTGAATAACCCGAAACCAATTAAACCGAATTTATTTGGGTCGGGCGGTTTTTTGGTTCGACTTTTTTAATGAACACCTCTAGGTTTGTGTGATGTGTCGATAGTTGAAGAACATGTTAAAGAAATGAAAAATGTTATGTATTTTCGGATTATCAGCCAGTGTTGTTTGAGTTTTGAAGAATATATTTATCTGAATTTTGGCTTTAAGTGGGTTTATACTAATTGGGTTTGAGTAAACCTCGAACAAGTATCATTACGCAAACGAGATATTTATATTAGTCCTTAAAAAACCATCTTCAATAGGAGTTCGAGTATTCATGTTATTCGAGAGTGAATAAAAATACAACTAGTGTAAGTTTGTAGTATTATAGATTATGTAATGTTTAATATGAACAAAAGTAAAAAACAAAGTTGAGTAAAAAACAAAGTTGACCTGATGCATTTAAAAAAAAAAAAAAAAAAAAACTAAAGACTGTTAGGCATATAATTATTTTTGAGATCACATGCATTTAATAAAAACTAAACAATTTAAGTGTGTATATTTTATCTAAAACAATAATCAGAGTGAATTACATAAACAGTCCTTGTAGTTTGTTGGGTTTTGCAAATATCGTCCATGTACTTTTTTCAGCGGGTCATATCCTTATAGTTTCAGTATATTACGGGTCATGTCCCTCTTACCTAATTTCGTTAGTTTTTCCGTTAAGTGTATATTTCAACGAGTATCATGTCAAAAATGCCATACCCTTAATAATAATAATAATAATAATAATAATAATAATAATAATAATAATAATAATAATCAATGTTGCAAAAATCGTGAATCGGTCCCGAGGCAGTCGAGGGCCGTGTAGCGATTTTTGGCCGATTAATCGCCGATTCCAAGCTCCAAGGCCGATTAATAGGCCGATTACCTTGTAATTCGCTCCAAGGTCCAAGGCCGTTCAGCTTGTAATCGCCGATTAATCGGCCTTGTAGGCCGATTTTTGCAACACTGATAATAATAATAATAATAATAATAATAATAATAATAATAATAATAATAATAATAATAATAATAATAATAATAATAATTATTATTATTATTATTATTATTATTATTATTATTATTATTATTATTATTATTATTATTATTATTATTATTATTATTACCCTTAATAATTATTTATTATTATTATTATTATTATTATTATTATTATTATTATTATTATTATCACTTTATTAGAAAATCATATGATTTACAAGAAATTAGTGGGGAGCCGAGACACTAACTGGGCCCCCACTCCTTTAGCTATAGCGAAGCTAATCCTACTAAAAATATGTGCAGCAGCACGTGCTCCAATGTCTTGAGTCACCGAGAATCTTCGGATACGCTTTAGTAAGGTCATCCGAATCCTTCTCAAGTTCTCCAAAAGAAGAGAATGAAAAGGGGAGAAACCTATATCCATTATTATTATTATTATTATTATTATTATTATTATTATTATTATTATTATTATTATTATTATTATTATTATTATTATGATTATTACTATTATTATTATTATTATTATTATTATTATTATTATTATTATTATTATTATTATTATTATTATTATTATTATTATAAACATCACTTTATTAAAAATTCAAATGATTTACAAGAAATTAGTAGGGAGCCGCGAAACTATCTTAGCCCCCACTCCTCTAGCTATAGCAAAGCTAATCCTACTAAATATATGAATAGCAGCACGCGCTCCAAAGAATGAAAAAAGGAGAAACACATACCCATTATTATTATTATTATTATTATTATTATTATTATTATTATTATTATTATTATTATTATTATTATTACTCCCTCCGTCCCAAAATTATTGTCCCCTTTTGACTTTTTTCGGTCTTTCTTTCTCAATTTTGACTATAAATATTTTTGTTTGTGTTATACAATTTTGATATAAATTAAACCAATAAAAATACATTTAAAACTCAATCCGTTCATATATTTTGTATCAAGTATTATGTAATTTAAACAAAAATACTTAAAGTCAAAGTAGAAAAGTAAAGAACGAAAAAATCAAAAGGGGCCAATAATTTTGGGACGGGAGGAGTATATATTTTAAGAATGAATGAAAACGAAGTCGTGGTGACACTTGATAGTAAAAAAAGAATAAATATAAGACCAAAATAATTGAGCCCACTTGGCCCAAACCGAAGGACAATTACTACAAAACCCACCCTTAACTATGTAACAACATGCGAAAATCACCTTAAACTTTTTACTATTTACGACTTTTTTTATATAAAAAAATTTATTTTTCAAATATTTAATAGATCTTTAGCCATTTCTTCAGTAAAAAAATACCATCGGTAAGGTTTTCGATGACGAACAAAATAAACCCAATATTGATATACTTTTGATGTGAGCACGATTTTATGAAGAAAAAAAAAAGATGAAGTTTAATATATATAAAATAAAAGAATTTTAGAATGCACCCTTAAAAGTTTTAATTATGTATCAGATATTTACCGATCGGACAAAATGATCTCAATATCGATATAATTAAGGTTTTGGCCATACAATAACAACATGCTTTTTCAAATGTACCAATCTATTACGCGCACTATTTTTCCTACCACTTAATGTAACGAACTTTCAGGATTTGTTCCATTCTACCCATAAGTTGACTGGCTACCGAGAAAAAATTTAAAAACCGTCTATGCATCCTATGTGGCATTGTTTTAATAACTTAATATACTTATACCTAAAACAAACCCCACACACCCCACACTTACCCCGCTCATATTTTTCCCCAATTCTTTCAAACCCTAACCCTAATTTCATCACATCAAACATAAAATGTTCTAATCCATCAACTAACACTTAATAAAATGCGTTTAATAGTTAATTTCCATCATGACGGTACATTCACCCCGACACATCTCATGTATAAGGAAGGTGATGTTTCCAGAATATCAGACATTGATTTTGTTGGTTTGACACTCATTCATTTGTCCAAGATGATAAAAAGAGCATGTCAGTTCCCCATTAAAGGTATTTACTTTCTTATTCCTGGTAGAGAGCTAAGTAATGGTTTAAAAGAGATTAAGGATGATAATGACCTAGCTGAGTTTGTTGCCCTAGCTTTTAAGAATGAAAAGAAATAGATTTGTATGTGGTACATCATGGATATGATTTAAGCCATTCGTTACAAAATGAGATAGGTCTTTATGAGGTTTCAGATGATGAGATAAGTGATATGGAAGACATTAAAGGATATGACATGATGATGCTGTAGGAGAAGAAGATGTAGAGATACGAAATAGGACTATTCCAGACCCATTTCTTAATAAGTTATGCAATGGCAACTTTATTACTGACCACAATGAGACTCCTGAACCTAGCGAATTTAGCGAAGGTAGTGCTCCTAAGGATATAGATAGTGATGAGGAAAATATAGATGCAAAGTATAAAGTTACTCATGTGGTAGTTTATCCAGAACATGACCCTAGCCTTCCATGGAATGAGATGAAACCTACATTATAATACTCAACGTATCCAAGAAAATGCCTTAATGGATAATCAATTGTTCGTAAAGTATGTCTAACTACGGGTTCTTCATGTTCACAATGTGTTGGTGGTGGTAGGTGACGATTGCGATTGGAAGAGGATGAAGACATTATTAGTTTTAATGAATTAGGGTTAGGGAACAATTTGGGGAAGAAGAGGTTTGGTGGTCCAACGTATTATAATAGGGTATACAGTAGAAATCCAACGTGGCAATGTTTATGGGAAAAAAATCTTGTTAGTCGGTTAAACAAATTTTGTAGGGTAGATTAGTACAAAACCTGAAAGTTCGTTACATTAAGTGGAACGGAAAATAGTACGCATACTAGATCAGTACATTTGAAAAAATACGTTGTTATTGTACGGCCAAAACCCATATAATTATATTGTTCAAAAAATATTGAAGCTTACTACATATATATTTTCAATATTTTTTCCAAAAACTTTTAAAAGGAACCTTTAACATACTAAATATCTCCCTAAATATTAGCAAAAAATTTTGTCACGATACTTTAAAACCAAAATACTACAATGAAGGATAAAGGAAAACCCATACAACATACCAAGGCCCAAAACATAAAAATTTTCCAATATCAGTTTCCCGCAACAACAAAGATAAAAAAAACGACACGCATGCCCCCGCAGCAACGCACGGGTGCACTTCAACTTGTTATTAATAAAAACAGTTTCCACTTAAAAAATCAATTTAAACATTTTCCAACTAAAAACTCAGACTCTAATCCTAAAAAGTCAAAATCACTAGTTAATCACCCAACTTGCAACCATAATCAAATTCAATTGAGATGTCAATCTTTCAACACCCAAATAACATAACCCCTAATTCAATTTCAAAAATTAAACCAATTACAAAAAACTCCTAATTAAATCACGAACCACCACCAGAACCATCGCCATCACGAGCCGACCAACATATCTCGTTAAATCACACTATCATGAAACACGATTATCGTTGTTAACTAACCCCACCCTCTTTCCAAATGATTACAGATAATGAACTTTTAATATGGCTTAAATTGGTGTGTGTGTTTGTGTAAGTATGTGGTGTGTGTAAATAACGTGGTGCATAAATATATGGGTGTTTTAGGTTATCTTTGTGTTTGTTTGATTTTGGATTGAAAAAAAAAATAATACTATTGATGAAGATGAAAGACTCAATTGAAAGAAAGATATTGGGTTAAAAAAATGAAGTAATCTATTTTTTCATCTAACCATTTTGTATTTGGACGAACATTAAATAAAAGTTAAACATATATGAGTATACTAGCAGGGTACCAGTGTTTTGCGCCGGCGGATATCCTGTGATTAAAGTTTAGACACCAACAAAATAACAATGACGAGCTAATTAACCTGAGAAAAAACAAGAAGAAAATGATCTCGGTCCGGCCTGATTAATCCGTTTTTATCGATTTCAAATATCCTCTCATGTTCGTTTTTAGACGGTTTATTGGCTAGCCGAATCGGTGGTACCTCCAATTACCGGTTAAACCGGTTGAACCCGGTGGTCCGGTCCGGTTTTTTCAAACCATATGTACCATCAACTTGTTTTCATATAAATTGTATAAAGCTTTGTGTGTTTTATTAGTTTGTACAATATGTATATTGATATGTATTTGTCATTGTATGGGTGTTTTAAAAATAACTTTTTATTGAAGAGTTGTTACAAGCCTAGAAATTTAAAACACTTAATTTTTCAGATATAACTTCTTTTTTCATTATTAGTAAGCGTGTGGATTAAAATTTTAAGCTTTTAATTTTTAGAATGTCTCAGATACATTATAAAGTAGTATAGATGATTACAACATTAAAAGGTGTATGACTCCTACCAAACCAACAGTCAAACTAAGTCAACCAAGAGTGCTTGGTCAACAAAGTCAAGCAATAAGGGAGAGGAGTGATCAATTTATGATCCGTTGAAAGCACAATATGTTCACGGGTCGTTATGTCCCAACGAGATTGAAATTGTGTTTTGTGAAACGTTTGAGAGATTCAGTGATTTGGGAAAGTAACAAATAATGATTTGGAGTTAATTTATACTACTGGAATGATTGAGATTAACAGTATTAATAATTACAGGAATACAGATATGTAATAAACGTAAACTGAATTAAAAACAAATACGATTACGAACAGAGAAAAAGGTGAGTTTTAAATAAAAATAAACTAGATGGGGGTGAAATTGACTTTTTCAAAAACTTAATATTAAAAGAAAATTTTAAACAAAAGAATTTTTTTTGATTATTTTAATATTTAATATTAAATAAAAACTATTTAATAATTAATTAAAACTAATTTAAACCTAATTTAAATTAAGAAAAATACTAAAGTAACTTATAAAAATTATGGAAATTTTTATAAAACTAATTAACCATTACAGGAATCCTAAAAAAATTATAAAAAGTTTATAAAATTTATATTTAAACTATTTTACTAATTATTTACTTATTTATTAATTAAAATCTATTTTAACTAATTTAATTATGAAAAATACTAAATGAACAGTAAAAATTATGAAAATTTTTCTAAAAATACTTTATTAATTATAAAAGCTAGAAAAAATATAAAAAGATACTTTTGATTAAAAATAAGCAGAAAAGAAATTTATTTTTGGCTTTTTTGATTAAAACTAATTAAATTTAAATTAATTATAATAAATACTATATAAACTCATAAAATTATGAAATTTTTTCTGAAAGTATTTTAATATATTAGAAACATAAGAAAAATATAAAATTGAAAATTGCTTTTTGAAAAAGCTGAACAATAAGCCAAATGGCTTAAATAGAAGCTATCACTTCTTTTATGTTTTTGATTTTTCTTATTTTTATTTTACAGAACTATTTTAGTACTGAAAATATACAACCTTTATGAAAACAACTTTTTTGAAGCTTAATAATAATCAGTGTGCAAACCAAAGAGTATGACAGAAGGTCTAATAAGCTAAATAGTTGGAATTTTTATGCAATAAGCTACTAATAAGCCACAAATGGTAAAATAGACTATAATTAACTAAGAAGCACACAAATAAGCTGAAACGAGCCTACAAATACAAAGAAATAAGCCAGAGGACAGAAATAAGCAATCCAAATTACACATGCCAAAGCAGGCCAAAGTGCAGCCCTATGTATATAGTCTACTTTTCCAAAACTCAATCAAGATTCATATATATTAAACATATCATATATAAATCAATCAAGATTCATCATTTATATATTTATGTATATAGTCTACTTTTAATTTCTTTATATAATTGATGATTTGTATTGAAGGGATTATTGAATTAAATTACCATTTAATGGAACCTGAAGAAGACTAATAAGAAGATCTAAAGTTGTTGTTGTTGTTGTTGTAGGAGTTTAGTTTGGTTGGTTACATGTATGTAATATAAGATGTGAAAAACAGAGGATGTGGGTTGTCCATACTCTCTTTTTTAGGTAATGAATTTTTGTCATTTTTTTTTTTTTTTTTTTTTTTTTTTTTTTTTTTCATTTTTTTTTTCAAGGGTGGTTTGGGTTAATGGTGGAAGATGAGGGGTGTGTTTTGTTGTTGGTCATAAGTTGAGGGGTGATTCTGGTTTCCGAACGTAAATCATTTTAAGACTTCTGTTAGAAAAAAAAATGATCAAAACTTGAATAACCCGAAACCAATTAAACCGAATTTATTTGGGTCGGGCGGTTTTTTGGTTCAACTTATTTAATGAACACCTCTGGGTTTGTGTGATGTGTTGATAGTTGAAGAACGTGTTGAAGAAATGAAAAATGTTATGTATGTTCGGATTATCAGCCAGTGTTGTATAAGTTTTGAAGAATATATTTATCTGAATTTCGGCTTTAAGTGGGTTTATACTAATTGGGTTCGAGTAAACCTCGAACAAGTATCATTACGCAAACGAGATATTTATATTAGTCCGAATTTAAATTAAAAAACCATCTTCAATAGGAGTTCAAGTATTCATGTTATTCGAGTGTGAATAAAAATACAACTAGTGTAAGTTTGTAGTATTATAGATTATGTAATGTTTAATATGAACAAAAGTAAAAAAACAAAGTTGAGTAAAAAACAAAGTTGACCTGATGCATTTAAAAAAAAAACTAAAGACTGTTAGGCATATAATTATTTTTGAGATCACATGCATTTAGTAAAAACTAAACAATTTAAGTGTGTATATTTTATCTAAAACAATAATCAGAGTGAATTACATAAACAGTCCTTGTAGTTTGTTGGGTTTTGCAAATATCGTCCATGTACTTTTTTCAGCGGGTCATATCCTTATAGTTTCAGTATATTACGGGTCATGTCCCTCTTACCTAATTTCGTTAGTTTTTCCGTTAAGTGTATATTTCAACGAGTATCATGTCAAAAATGCCATACCCTTAATAATAATAATAATAATAATAATAATAATAATAATAATAATAATAATAATAATAATAATAATAATAATAATAATAATAATAATTATTACCCTTAATAATTATTTATTATTATTATTATTATTATTATTATTATTATTATTATTATTATTATTATTATTATTATTATTATTATTGTAACAATTCGCAATTTCAGGTTAATTACCATTCCCGGAAAATTTCACTATTCACTTTTACTATTCATTTTTCCCGAAACTTTCCCAAAAGTTGATTTTTATTTGATATTCTCGAGTGATAAATCATTTCCATGGCAAATTAAATGTTTGACATTCGTCAGATCATTTTCGTGAAAGTTATTAAGGAATTACACGTTTTAGGGTAAAACGTCATTCAGAAATTCTACGTACAACGAAACTCGACCGCGTTAAGTGACCCCGCATCAGAAAAATGTTTGACACACTCATGATTTATTTGAGAATTAATCGTGACTGAGAAAAACATGACCAAAGACTTCCCGGCTGGTCACCCAAGCCAGTACTATTCTCACATGAGCACGCTTAACCGTATGGGCGATTAACCGTTAGACCACAAAACGCGTTTCTAACACGATTTGAGTTTTCAACTTATTAGAAAAAGTCAACATATTTTTTCCCTCCTCCATTGACCAAAAATCATCCCTTGATGTTATAAGTCATTTCGTGATTTTTAGGCTTACGGTTTGATGTCTAAAAGACATTTAATACCAACCGACACTAGACTGAGCCCAGTCTAGACATTATAAGTCATTTTAAATCATTTTTTATCACATTAGAAAAGTAACATTTTACTTTTCTCAATTTTACGCAATATTCGTACGTTTTACGTATTACGCGTTTTAGACCCGTATTTCCAGTTTTTAGCAGGGTTTTACACCCAAATGGAACCTACCACTCATTTTATATTTTATTATGGAACTTATTGACATGTTTATCAATACTTTCAAGTTCCATAATTTTACGACACCCGGTTTTACGTTTTGAGGCTTAATCATTTACGATTGGCATTTCCCGGAGTCAAAACTAACCAAGTATCTTGGATAATACCAAGAAAAGTCCACACCCTTGCTCTCCAAGCTCATGAACCACCCTAGGAGGGGGGAGTCACACCCATGTGGCTTCATCTCATGAATTTACCCCTAAATCAACACTTAATTACAACTTGGTCACCAAGTTGTAACACTTTCCTAGTAAGCTTCCTAACCTCCTCATTTGAACTATAAATACTCCCTCCCCATCCCCTTTATGCCGTGCACCTCCAACCCCCAAAACCCTTCCATCCTTTGCTCATTTCCTTCCAATTTCTTGCAAGGTTCAAGTGATTCTTCAAGGTTGAAACCCTAGTTTCTTTTAGATAATCAAAACACTTCCATAACCTCATATACTTGGTGATTTCTCTTGAGTTTGAATCCACTCAAGTCACCTAAACCTTCATCATCCATCTTTCAAGAATACCAAGGGTAGAAAGATTGCATGAAGTGAAGTGGGTTGAAGCAAGTCTATCAAAGTCCTATCCTTACATGTTAACTTCCTTTCATCTTTGAAAGCCAAAAGTTGTGAGCCAAACCCTAACTTGCTCCTTGTTAAATAATCATATTCATGTTATTTACATATTATTTGTGCTATATTATGTCTTGTATTAATGTCCATGATGTATAAAAGTGAGTAAAACAAGTTATTGTACATGATTGATAAGACAAGTTCATAAAACAAGTAAACTAGTGACTTTGTTGGTATAACCTGATCAAAATGGTAAAAATATGATATTGGATTATTACATATTACAGTAGAGGACTTAACAAGGAAACCATAGCAATTTGAACCACCCAAAACGAGTATACGAGTCAAAAGTTATGGCGATTTGAAATTACCAAAGATTTCCGGCAAAACTGCCAAATACCATTCTGATCAAATTTGGGTTTTGAAAGTCCCACTTCTGGTCCGATTCATCAAAAAGTTAAAACACGAAAGTTGTCCGGAACGACGTTTTCGTTCAGGAATAAAGAAGCTCGAGACCTAAAAATGCTTTCCGAGTGATAAAATTCTTCAAATTCTAAACAGCCCATTTTTAGGCGAAAGTCACTAGATTATGGTTATACTTTAAAAGGAACAAGAGGTCTTATGACCTATAATCAAGACCACCACCATGGCTAGAGCCAAGGTTGTGTCTCATGACCTTGGAACAAGGACCAAAGGTCATGGCTAGGCCATGACGAAATGACCATAACAACTTACATAGGCGTAAACATGAAACAATGAATTAGGCGATAACATGAACAAGCAATTTGGATCTACTTCACTTAAAAGGAAACCATGAGATATTACCAAGAGAAAATGGTCATTCAAGACTTATGAAACATACCCTAATAACAATCTTCATGTACTAATAAACTTTCCTAAGTTTATTCAAATATCGGACATGTAACTTTTTGGATCAAAACTTATATCTATATATTTCATCAACTACTACAATAGTAGGGAGCCTCATGTGAGGAGTTCATTATGTAAGCCGTCGAGTTGAGTTGTGGGTTTACGAATTAAAGTGTCCTGGCTCCTCGAACACTTACTAACATGACTTCTGAATTATGTCGGCCCGAACGGTAGTAAACGATATACAAAACATACATGTTCATGAATCTTTTCTTTCAAAGACTTACATTATACATCATACCACATCATGGACTTAGATGCAAGATATATATATAGGCACTACTTCATATTCTTTACTCCGATCCTAAGTCGCAACATTCGATTATAGGTTGCTCGTAGAAACCTTCACGATTCAACCGTTACATTCATTACTTGCTATCTTACTTAAGGTGAGTTCATAGCCCCACTTTCCATTACTTAATTGTTTTACAAACCCTTGGGGGGAATACATGCTATTTTTAACCGAGCATAATGTTTTTAAATTATATGCTTGCCTGATTGTTTTATTATCACTAAGTACCATCCTTGCCAAACCGAGATCCTTTATTATGAACCATTAGTCACTACCTATAGTGAGCGCGAATATTGTGAATAGATCTATTAGGATTGACGAATCCCATTTGTATTGACTAAGTTCAAACAAATGCATTAATATTTGAGACATTAGGTATGACGGCAAAGTACCTACCGGGATAAATCTGCCGATCGATATTGGTACACGTTAACGTTATGGTGTCATAAGCTTAGTGTATAATAACGTAGCCTACCTGTTTTGTTTTCCAAACATTGGTGTGAGCCTATAACTCACACTACCAACATATTGTGTTCAAACGATTTAACAAACTCTATGAATATCACTCAACCTTTGTGTTGACCTCTCAAGCATGTATTTCAGGTTCATGACGATCAAGGATGGCACGGAAGGACACGGATACTCAAGAGGGCTATAAATTTTATTATCATTCAAAAACACATTTATTATACATTGTAAACATGGAACCATTTGGGACCTCATTTTGTAATCTCTGATATTTATATAATTTGAATGATAAATCTTTTAAAACGACTCAATTGGAGTTCGTTTTCTATTATTGTGACTATTGTGCCGTCGAGTAACACCCAGTTTGAATTCCGCTGCAACCATGAATTGGGGGTGTTACAGATTGGTACCAGAGCCATGGTTATAGAGAAACGGGTCTAATTGAGACCTAAACTATAACTACAATCACAAACAAAAACATTTTATAGCCTTCCGCTCTCCGTGTCTTCCATCCTCCAGACGATTATGGACTTAGTAAGCATGTTATGCTTCACAAACATATTAGTATATTCATATATACCCATTTTGAGCATTTCCCCGTAAGCATTAGTATATTGATATATAAACTCGGTTTATTTTCAATTGTTTATCTAAACAATGGACTAAACATATCTGTGTATGCCTATTCTAGGGCATTTCGACACAATCACATTCTCCCAATCATGTTCCTACTCCAACATTTTGTGTCCAAGACATTGTAACTAATTACAATGGTCTCATTCACTTTTCAAGACATTGTATGTTACAATGGTCTCATTCACTTTTCAAGACATTGTATATTACAATGGTCTCATTCACTTTTCAAGACATTGTATGTTACAATGGTCTCATTCACTTTTCAAGACATTGTGAGATACAATGGTCTCATTCATTTTCTAAGACATTGTGAGATACAATGGTCTCATTCATTTTCCAAGACATTGTATCATACAATGGTCTTAACCATTTCTCAAATGTTTTGAGTCACACAATGGTCTAATTTACTTCCGAGACATGGTGATTTACGTAATGGTCTCTGGAATTATTCCATCACATCATCAATATCATTTCATATGATATCAAAAACCCATCACAATCTATCGATTTCCAAACAAGAAATATGAGATTTCTAAAGGACAAACTAAACCATCATCGACAAAAGCTGAACTTTCCCTACATTCATCAAAGTTTTCTTATGAAACCTTCATTATTAAAAGTTCGTGATCCTGGCCAAGTATGTTCTATTTTAGAACTACTTAAAACTTCCTTTCCATACGTACCTACCCTTACTATCTTCTATGCAATGGAATATGAAAACATACGTTACAAGTCTTGTATGGACGGGACTTGCAACTTAAGGGTTTGACATCGCCTTTGTTTAGTGGACAGTTTCCCGAAAGCAACGGACATATCAAAAGTATACCTAATTTAGGTATTTGAAAATTTTATCGAACCTTGGCTAAATATAGACTAGTCACCTATATTTAACCTAGGGACAGTGGAATATAGTCTGACTAACTATATTCGACTTAAAATTTTCAAATACTGAGAATAGTTGTACTAGGGTTATGTTTAGGTTGATTTCCTACTTGAACTCGATAAACCACCAGAATACATTAAAACAATCTAGAGACACGATAGTGCCTTATCACTCAGCAAGATCTTAACACCTTATTTGTATGATCTAAATTCATTCTTGAAAATTTTCATTTATGAGATAATCCAAACTACTATCTTGGGATAGTTATCAATTATTCTCTTCATCCTGTAGGAGTACTATCCTGTTTAGGTCCTAAGGATACCATTCCATCGTAAACTTTTAAAATCTCTTAAGATTTTTAAAGCAAACTCAACATCTATACCTAAGAGTATTAATGTTAAGCATACATTACACACTTTTGTTCATCAACATATCACAACATTACCTTCACAACCGTGGCAAACACAAGCTCATTAACAGATCTTGATGCACTTTTAAAGCTCAAATCATCCTTAGTTACACCACAAGCACCCTCATCAGCTTCACAAGATTGAATTTTCATCTTGTACTTTTGGAACACCAGTATCATCTCATAATACCCTACCTTGTAACTCACCGGCTAATTGTGAATGTTGTGTTGGGAATTCTTAAGTAGGATGATTTGAAATTATTTGAATGGATTGGGATGCCTTTTCATTTAAATAAAGACATTGTAAATCACCGAACCATAAGTTTATATTTCCCTATTTACATTGTTTGGGATGCCTCTCTATGTAAATAAAGAATTATAAACAAGTGGGCTTATTTGTATCCGAAATAACATAAGTATGAAGTCAATAAACACTAGGTACAACAACCGATTACCTACTAGGCTATGATTGCAATTACTATCTCAATTCCTATTAATATTCGACTGCTATATCAATTTCCTTTGATATTCGACTATTACCATACCTTTCCTACATAAAAGTATGCCTCATCCTACACAATACACTGAAATGACAAATCAAATTACATCACCGGTAATCCCAGACTTTAGTCCTTATAAGTAACCACACCTTTTCATCGATACCACTCCAACATATGACACACATAGAACTTCGGGACGAAGTTCCCCGTAAGGGGTAGAGACTGTAACAATTCGCAATTTCAGGTTAATTACCATTCCCGGAAAATTTCACTATTCACTTTTACTATTCATTTTTCCCGAAACTTTCCCGAAAGTTGATTTTTATTTGATATTCTCGAGTGATAAATCATTTCCATGGCAAATTAAATGTTTGACATTCGTCAGATCATTTTCGTGAAAGTTATTAAGGAATTACACGTTTTAGTGTAAAACGTCATTCAGAAATTCTACGTACAACGAAACTCGACCGCGTTAAGTGACCCCGCATCAGAAAAATGTTTGACACACTCATGATTTATTTGAGAATTAATCGTGACTGAGAAAAACATGACCAAAGACTTCCCGGCTGGTCACCCAAGCCAGTACTATTCTCACATGAGCACGCTTAACCGTATGGGCGATTAACCGTTAGACCACAAAACGCGTTTCTAACACGATTTGAGTTTTCAACTTATTAGAAAAAGTCAACATATTTTTTCCCTCCTCCATTGACCAAAAATCATCCCTTGATGTTATAAGTCATTTCGTGATTTTTAGGCTTACGGTTTGATGTCTAAAAGACATTTAATACCAACCGACACTAGACTGAGCCCAGTCTAGACATTATAAGTCATTTTAAATCATTTTTTATCACATTAGAAAAGTAACATTTTACTTTTCTCAATTTTACGCAATATTCGTACGTTTTACGTATTACGCGTTTTAGACCCGTATTTCCAGTTTTTAGCAGGGTTTTACACCCAAATGGAACCTACCACTCATTTTATATTTTATTATGGAACTTATTGACATGTTTATCAATACTTTCAAGTTCCATAATTTTACGACACCCGGTTTTACGTTTTGAGGCTTAATCATTTACGATTGGCATTTCCCGGAGTCAAAACTAACCAAGTATCTTGGATAATACCAAGAAAAGTCCACACCCTTGCTCTCCAAGCTCATGAACCACCCTAGGAGGGGGGAGTCACACCCATGTGGCTTCATCTCATGAATTTACCCCTAAATCAACACTTAATTACAACTTGGTCACCAAGTTGTAACACTTTCCTAGTAAGCTTCCTAACCTCCTCATTTGAACTATAAATACTCCCTCCCCATCCCCTTTATGCCGTGCACCTCCAACCCCCAAAACCCTTCCATCCTTTGCTCATTTCCTTCCAATTTCTTGCAAGGTTCAAGTGATTCTTCAAGGTTGAAACCCTAGTTTCTTTTAGATAATCAAAACACTTCCATAACCTCATATACTTGGTGATTTCTCTTG
Organism: Artemisia argyi; assembly: GCA_030686995.1. NCBI lineage: Eukaryota > Viridiplantae > Streptophyta > Magnoliopsida > Asterales > Asteraceae > Artemisia > Artemisia argyi. The sequence goes on along the minus strand of CM060703.1, from coordinate 20,719,929 downwards.
AGTTTGAATCCACTCAAGTCACCTAAACCTTCATCATCCATCTTTCAAGAATACCAAGGGTAGAAAGATTGCATGAAGTGAAGTGGGTTGAAGCAAGTCTATCAAAGTCCTATCCTTACATGTTAACTTCCTTTCATCTTTGAAAGCCAAAAGTTGTGAGCCAAACCCTAACTTGCTCCTTGTTAAATAATCATATTCATGTTATTTACATATTATTTGTGCTATATTATGTCTTGTATTAATGTCCATGATGTATAAAAGTGAGTAAAACAAGTTATTGTACATGATTGATAAGACAAGTTCATAAAACAAGTAAACTAGTGACTTTGTTGGTATAACCTGATCAAAATGGTAAAAATATGATATTGGATTATTACATATTACAGTAGAGGACTTAACAAGGAAACCATAGCAATTTGAACCACCCAAAACGAGTATACGAGTCAAAAGTTATGGCGATTTGAAATTACCAAAGATTTCCGGCAAAACTGCCAAATACCATTCTGATCAAATTTGGGTTTTGAAAGTCCCACTTCTGGTCCGATTCATCAAAAAGTTAAAACACGAAAGTTGTCCGGAACGACGTTTTCGTTCAGGAATAAAGAAGCTCGAGACCTAAAAATGCTTTCCGAGTGATAAAATTCTTCAAATTCTAAACAGCCCATTTTTAGGCGAAAGTCACTAGATTATGGTTATACTTTAAAAGGAACAAGAGGTCTTATGACCTATAATCAAGACCACCACCATGGCTAGAGCCAAGGTTGTGTCTCATGACCTTGGAACAAGGACCAAAGGTCATGGCTAGGCCATGACGAAATGACCATAACAACTTACATAGGCGTAAACATGAAACAATGAATTAGGCGATAACATGAACAAGCAATTTGGATCTACTTCACTTAAAAGGAAACCATGAGATATTACCAAGAGAAAATGGTCATTCAAGACTTATGAAACATACCCTAATAACAATCTTCATGTACTAATAAACTTTCCTAAGTTTATTCAAATATCGGACATGTAACTTTTCGGATCAAAACTTATATCTATATATTTCATCAACTACTACAATAGTAGGGAGCCTCATGTGAGGAGTTCATTATGTAAGCCGTCGAGTTGAGTTGTGGGTTTACGAATTAAAGTGTCCTGGCTCCTCGAACGCTTACTAACATGACTTCTGAATTATGTTGGCCCGAACGGTAGTAAACGATATACAAAACATACATGTTCATGAATCTTTTCTTTCAAAGACTTACATTATACATCATACCACATCATGGACTTAGATGCAAGATATATATATATATATATATATATATATATATATATATATATATATATATATATATATATATATATATATATATATATATAGGCACTACTTCATATTCTTTACTCCGATCCTAAGTCGCAACATTCGATTATAGGTTGCTCGTAGAAACCTTCACGATTCAACCGTTACATTCATTACTTGCTATCTTACTTAAGGTGAGTTCATAGCCCCACTTTCCATTACTTAATTGTTTTACAAACCCTTGGGGGGAATACATGCTATTTTTAACCGAGCACAATGTTTTTAAATTGTATGCTTGCCTGATTGTTTTATTATCACTAAGTACCATCCTTGCCAAACCGAGATCCTTTATTATGAACCATTAGTCACTACCTATAGTGAGCGCGAATATTGTGAATAGATCTATTGGGATTGACGAATCCCATTTGTATTGACTAAGTTCAAACAAATGCATTAATATTTGAGACATTAGGTATGACGGCAAAGTACCTACCGGGATAAATCTGCCGATCGATATTGGTACACGTTAACGTTATGGTGTCATAAGCTTAGTGTATAATAACGTAGCCTACCTGTTTTGTTTTCCAAACATTGGTGTGAGCCTATAACTCACACTACCAACATATTGTGTTCAAACGATTTAACAAACTCTATGAATATCACTCAACCTTTGTGTTGACCTCTCAAGCATGTATTTCAGGTTCATGACGATCAAGGATGGCACGGAAGGACACGGATACTCAAGAGGGCTATAAATTTTATTATCATTCAAAAACACATTTATTATACATTGTAAACATGGAACCATTTGGGACCTCATTTTGTAATCTCTGATATTTATATAATTTGAATGATAAATCTTTTAAAACGACTCAATTGGAGTTCGTTTTCTATTATTGTGACTATTGTGCCGTCGAGTAACACCCAGTTTGAATTCCGCTGCAACCATGAATTGGGGGTGTTACAATTATTATCACTTTATTAGAAAATCATATGATTTACAAGAAATTAGTGTAGAGCCGAGACATTAACTGGGCCCCCACACGTTTAGCTATAGCGAAGCTAATCCTACTAAAAATATGTGCAGCAACACGTGCTCCAATGTCTTGAGTCACCGAGAATCTTCGGATACGCTTTAGTAAGGTCATCCGAATCCTTCTCAAGTTCTTCAAAAGAAGAGAATGAAAAGGGGAGAAACCTATCTCCATTATTATTATTATTATTATTATTATTATTATTATTATTATTATTATATTTTGTTTTTTATTATAAACATCACTTTATTAGAAATTCAAAGGATTTACAAAAAATTAGTAGGGAGCCGCGAAACTATCTTAGCCCCCACTTCTCTAGCTATAGCAAAGCTAATCATACTAAAGATATGAATAGCAGCACTCGCTCTAAAGAATGAAAAAAGGAGAAACACATACCCATTATTATTATTATTATTATTATTATTATTATTATTATTATTATTATTATTATTATTACTCCCTCCGTACCAAAATTATTGTCCCCTTTAAACTTTTTTCAGTCTTTTTTCTCAACTTTGACTATAAATATTTTTGTTTGTGTTATACAATTTTTGATATAAATTAAACCAATAAAAATACATTTAAAACTCAATCCGCTCATATATTTTGTATAAAGTATTATGTAATTTAAACAAAAATACTTAAGGTCAAAGTTAAAAAGTAAAGACCGAAAAAATCAAAAGAGGGCCAATAATTTTGGGACGGAAGGAGTATATATTTTAAGAATGAATGAAAACGAAGTCGTGGTGGTACTTGATAGTAAAAAAAGAATAAATATAAGGCTAAAATAATTGAGCCCACTTGGCCCAAACCAAAGGACAATTAATACAAAACCCACCCTTAACTATGTAACAACATGCGAAAATCACGTTAAATTTTTTACTATTTACGACTTTTTTTATATAAAAAAATTTATTTTTCAAATATTTAAAAGATCTTTAGCCATTTCTTCAGTAAAAAAAATACCATCGGTAAGGTTTTCGATGACAAACAAATAAATCCAATATTGATATACTTTTGATGTGAGCACGATTTTATGAAAAAAAAAAAAGATGAAGTTTAATATATATAAAATAAAAGAATTTTAGAATGCACCCTTAAAAGTTTTAATTATGTATCAGATATTTACCGATCGGACAAAATGATCTCAATATCGATATAATTAGGGTTTTGGCCGTACAATAACAACATACTTTTTCAAATGTACCGATCTATTACGCGCACTGTTTTTCCTCCCACTTAATGTAACAAACTTTCAGGATTTGTTCCATTCTACCCATAAGTTGACTGGCTTCCGAGAAAAAATTTAAAAACCGTCTATGCATCCTATGTGGCATTGTTTTAATAACTTAATATACTTATACCTAAAACAAACCCCACACACACCACACTTACCCCGCTCATATTTTCCCCCAATTCTTTCAAACCCTAACCCTAATTTCATCACATCAAACATATGTTCTAATCCATCAACTAACACTTAATAAAATGCGTTTAACAGTTAATTTCCATCATGACGGTACATTCACCCCGACACATCTCACGTATAAGGAAGGTGATGTTTCCAAAATATCAGACATTGATTTTGTTGGTATGACACTCATCATTTGTCCAAGATGATAAAAGGAGCATGTCAGTTCCCCATTAAAGGTATTTACTTTCTTATTCCTGGTAGAGAGCTAAGTAATGGTTTAAAAGAGATTAAGGATGATAATGACCTAGTTGAGTTTGTTGCCCTAGCTTTTAAGAATGAAAAGAAATAGATTTGTATGTGGTACATCATGGATATGATTTAAGCCATTTGTTACAAAATGAGATAGGTCTTTATGAGGTTCCAGATGATGAGATAAGTGACATGGAAGACATTAAAGGATATGACATGATGATGTTGTAGGAGAAGAAGACGTAGAGATACGAAATAGGACTATTCCAGACCCATTTCTTGATAAAAGGAGCATGTCAGTTCCCCATTAAAGGTATTTACTTTCTTATTCCTGGTAGAGAGCTAAGTAATGGTTTAAAAGAGATTAAGGATGATAATGACCTAGTTGAGTTTGTTGCCCTAGCTTTTAAGAATGAAAAGAAATAGATTTGTATGTGGTACATCCTGGATATGATTTAAGCCATTTGTTACAAAATGAGATAGGTCTTTATGAGGTTTCAGATGATGAGATAAGTGACATGGAAGACATTAAAGGATATGACATGATGATGTTGTAGGAGAAGAAGATGTTGAGATACGAAATAGGACTATTCCAGACCCATTTCTTGATAAGTTATGCAATGGCAACTTTATTGCTGACCACAATGAGACTCCTGAACCTAGCGAATTTAGCGAAGGTAGTGCTCCTAAGGATATAGATAGTGATGAGGAAAATATAGATGCAAAGTATAAAGTTACTCCTGTGGTAGTTTATCCAGAACATGACCCTAGCCTTCCATGGAATGAGATGAAACCTACATTATAATACTCAACGTATCCAAGAAAATCTTAATGGATAATCAATTGTTCGTAAAGTATGTCTAACTACGGGTCCTTCATGTTCACAATGTGTTGGTGGTGGTAGGTGACGATTGCGATTGGAAGAGGATGAAGACATTATTAGTTTTAATGAATTAGGGTTAGGGTTAGGGTTAGGGAACAATTTGGGGAAGAAGAGGTTTGGTGGTCCAACGTATTATAATAGGGTATACAGTAGAAATCCAACGTGGCAATGTTTATGGGAAAAAAATCTTGTTAGTCGGTTAAACAAATTTCGTGGGGTAGATTAGTACAAAACCTGAAAGTTCGTTACATTAAGTGGAACGGAAAATAGTACGCATACTATGTTGACATAAATTAATAATGTCTAAAAACATTGTTAACATATTAACAATGTCTCTATGTTTTGATAATTACAAAGCATAAACTCATTAATCTAAAACTTATGACGTAAACAAGTTTCTAGTGCTTAACATTTGTCTTTACATCCAAATCACTTAAGGTATGAATAAACAAAGTGTTTATTGCATTCTATGATCAAAGGAACAATTTTCTTAAACACTAGACTTTTTATAAAATGTCACAAAACATTTTATATCTTTTACAAAACATTTTTGGAATTAAAGGAATATGTTTAATTCATTATAAATATATGAATTCAAATTTCCAACCAAAAATGGCAAATCTAATCCAGAAAAACCTTCCCCACAAAAAGACAAATAAACCCAACGGCGGCCCCCTTAATTCCCTAGGCGGCCCCCTTAATTATTAAGGGGACCGGCCACGCTCCAGAACAGTATTTTTTTTCTCTATAAATACTGGTTCATCCCACAGAATTTTCTCACCTTTTGCACTTCTAAACTTTCTGATCTAGATCTATTTCTCTATTCTCTCATCCTTTGATCATAAGTGTATATATTTTTTATTTCAAAGTGATCCAATTTCCATCCTCTCAAGTGCAAGAGAAGAATACTTCTATCTTCCTAGACAAGAAGTATTACAACTTGTTGTGATCTCCACATCCAAGTTGTTGGTGTATCATCAAGATTATTTACATATTCTTTGTGAAGATTGTTGTGAATATTTGCTTGTAGATAGTTGTGTTAGATATAGATTGTGTGATTAGTTGATAGCTTGGTGTGAAGAAGAAAAGCTAGGAAATCTATTGGTGTGAAGAAGATAGAGTTGAAGTAGTTAGTTGTGAAGTAGATTGATTTGAAGAAGGTGTGTAGAAGTTGTGACTTAGGCGTGAAGGTGTTGTGGTGTGATTATTGGTGTGTAAATTGGTGTGTATATTGGTGTGTAAATTGGTGTGTAAGGTTTTCTCCGCCATAAGGGAGCTTGTTGATATAGTGAAGAAAACTCTCGAGTAGGTGACTCGAGGAGTGGAGTAGGGCAAGGAAGGTGTCCTTGTAGCCGAACCACTATAAATCCTTTGTCTCGCGGTTAGATCTTTCCATATCTTACTTATTATCTTGCTTATATCATTATTACTTTTCTAGACGTAGACGTATATATATATAGTTGCTCATATAGTGCTAGTATTGATTTTACTTAAAGATCAAACGAAAGTTTTATTCACAAAACAAAGTTTTTACAATCAAACTAAAAAGGTTACATACATATAATTGATCATTTCGATCAAGTATAGTTTTCATACAAAATATAACTAAGGATTATAAAATAAACGATTACGTACTTATCTCTCGTATATAGCTACAATTGTTTATATTATGCATGTGTTGATTTCACATACTTAGCATACATTATTATTATTGTTTATACTTAGATATACTTGTTCATATTGTTCAAGATTTGAGTTCACGTAAGTTTGAATCAAAGTTTTAAAAGCAAACAAGGTTTTAAAACTAAACTAAGTTTTCAAAATAAAATTAAAAAGACGTAAAACTATTCAACCCCCCCTTCTAGTTTTCCACAATTGGTACCAGAGCCACGTCTAGCAAGATTTTTAAAATATATTGTATTTTAAAACTTGTAACGATCTATGGAATCTGAAAAATATTTAGAAGGGCAATCTATGCAAAGACCACCACTATTTGAAAGTGATGGATTTTTATATTGGAAAAATCGATTCGAAACTTATGTGAAATCAAAGGATCTAGATCTTTGGCATGTTATTACTAATGGTGATTTTTTACCTACTCAAAATAATCCCGAAACAAATAAAGATGAAATAGTACCTTTTGAAAAACAAAATGATGATTTAAAAAGAAGACTTTCTAAAAACAATGAAGCAAAAATGGTTATTTACAATGCGTTACCACGTAAAGAATACGAAAGGATCTTTATGTGTGAAACCGCAAAAGAAATTTGGAATTCTTTACTAATAACTCACCAAGGTAATAGTCAAGTCAAGGATAACAAAATAGATCTACTTATGCAACAATATGAGCAATTTATGATTCCGGAAGAGGAATCAATTGATAATGCTTTTGCTAGGTTTAACATTATTATCACAAGTCTAAAAGCACTTGATGAGAATTTTTCTAGTAAGAATTTTGTCAGGAAATTTCTTAGGGCTCTTCATCCAAAATGGCGAGCTAAAGTCACGGCTATTGAAGAATCAAAGAATTTGTCAACTCTACAACTTGACGAATTGATCGGTAACTTAAAGGTCTACGAAGAAATAATAAAGAAAGACTCCGAGATGGTCAAAGGAAAAAGGGAGCAAAACAAATCAATTGCATTGAAAGCTAAAAAGGACTCTAGTGACGAAGAATGCTCAACCTCCAAAAGTGACGATGAAAAGTATGCTATGGCAGTACGAGACTTCAAGAAATTCTTCAAAAGACAAGGAAGATACATTAGGCAACCATATAATGAAAGGAAGTGTTTTAAATGTGGCAATCCAAATCATCTCATCGGAAAGTGTCCAATGATGTCAAGAGATCAAAATCAAAAGGCGTTTATTGGAGGTGCTTGGAGTGATAGCGATGAGGACAAGAAAGAAACCACAAATGAAGAAAAGTGTCTTATGGCTAAGACATCAAGCGAGGTACGTTCCGAAACCGAATACTTTAGTGACGAAAATTTATCATTAGATGAAAAAGACCTAGATAGTGAATATAATAGGTTATGCAAATTAGGTCAAAAGGTTATAGCTAAAAATAAGTCACTAAAACATATTAATAATCAATTAGAAAATGAAGTACTCGAATTAAAAATTAAACTACAACATTTGGAAAAAGGAAAAGAAGTTTTTGTAAAATGTAAAACTTGCTTAGAGGTTAAAAATGAAAACGAAAAACTTAAAGATGAAATTTTCAAACTTGACAGGTTTAAAAATAGTAATAACCCACTTAAGAAAATACTAAGTGCTCAAGAAACTTCGGGAGATAAAACCGGTCTAGGATTAACTTCAACTAATGTTTCAACTAGTGAAAATAAAAGTATAAAGTTTGAATGTGAATCTAGTAAACAAAAATCATTAGAATCAAATCCTAAGTATATACTTACAGAAGATAGAAAAATACCCATTGCGAATGATGAAAAAGTAAAAACTTTTTATAAACCATCCTTAAAGACCGAAGTAGGATCCTCTAAACCTAAATTTAGATCTAAAACTCCACCACCAAGAAAACCTAAAAATCATCATCCAAGATCTAAAACATCTCAACCTAGAAGAAATCTAAATAGAAAATATTACAATAACACTAGAAATCAAATGTGGAATTATCAACCAAGTTACAATCCTTGGGAAATATTACCACCATACATGCATCCTTGCCAAATGTTAAATATGTTTGGACCAAACAACTTTGGACCAATGAGACAATGGGGACCAAGTGGCTAAATTGTCAATCTTGGAAGAAGTTGGAATATCATTTACAAATGACTTCTATAAGTCAACATGGTCACTTGAAGTGCTTGAAGATATTCCATTGAAGACTAAAAGGTACGCGTTTCGTTTAAGTTCATCACTATAATTTGCATGCTTAGATAAATGATTAGTTAGATTAATGCTTAGTACATAATTGCTTATATTCTTATAACCTAGAAACATCATTGGTTGACTTTCCTAGGAATAAGATAAAATTGCTCATTGCCGAACAAAATAGAAAATGGAAATCTTCTATATCCACTATTAGGAAACTCATGGTGATGAAGTGAAATGAGTTAAGTGGATCAATCGTTAATATAGAAGTAGGATTAGATCCCTCGCGTAAGAAAACTATGGATGAAACAAGCTCTCATAGACTATGGCATTAAGTCAGATAAGCGTGCGAAAACAAAGGAACTATAGATGTTAGGTTATACCCCATTCAACACTCTCGCATCTAACATATAAACTATCGTCTTCATTTCCTTTAGGATCATAGGATATGTAGAAACGATAGCATGAGATAATAATGGGCTTAACCAATCCTCTTGAGCATGAGATCTTTAATAAACAATTTTTAAAAATATTTGATTTATGATATTTGTTGTCAAAAATCTAATATCTCTAAAAATATGCAAAAACCTCACATTTTGGAAAATAGTCTTTCAAATAACTATCCCACTTTTAAATAACATGTTTTCACTATCAATATCCACAATTTTGTTTTGATCAAAACTAAAGATTGGGAAAATATTCTTTACCGTTCATTCACACATTTTGAAGTAAAAACCCAATCTATTTTATTCAAATAACTCTCACATCCAAGTGAAAACTTACTTTCAAACATTGTTGAATAATGCTAAAAACGTCTCTTTTAAAATCATGCATGGTGATCTCATATTTGTCATCTATATTTATATAAATGACACTTATAAGTGAACTAAATTAAATCAAGAGGACCATGGTTTGTTCATTAAGACTTTGTTTGTAACAAGTCTAGAAATACATGCTATCATAACTACCCACTTATTGCACATTGATACACATTAGGATTAATCCTCATTGTTATGTAGTTATGAAATACTTGATGTTGCTTATTGTTTCCTAGCACTTATATTTTACTTGCTTGATGAGTATGTTTGCATGCTAGATGAAATTGCTTGTTTACTTAATCTCTTTGGCTAACATGCTTTGGCTACATAATTGCCTACATAATTAGTATATGCTTAATTGCCTCAAAGAGTTGGACTTGTTTGAAACCAAAAACACAACCTTTCTGCAATTCACTACCAAAAACCCTTTTCTGGCAATCTGGGAATCACCAGATGGGCGGCCCCCTTAAATCATAAGGCGGCCCCCTTAATTATTAAGGGGACCGGCCTCCAATTAAGGGGACCGGCCATCTGATGGTCGAAGGTGTTGTTTCCCTTTTCTATTTTTTAGCCCATTTCATCCTACACTTCCCAAAATTCACAAACCTATTTTATCCTAAACCTTCCATCAATGTTTATCCATCCTTGATCCCACCAATCCTACATTAAAAACACTCTCATTCCTCTCAATCTCCACTCATCTCATCATTTCCTCTCCCATTAAACCAAAACCACCAAGAAACTTGTTTGGAGAAGAAAGCCTAACTTCCTTTAAAATTCCGTCAAATCAAATGACGTTGTCAAACATCCAACACCAAATTCCTCCTATGTTTTCAAACATTTCTTACCTAACACCTCACTTTCCTTCTCACCAACATTACATATCAAAAACCTTTACTCACCCATATCCTTCTACATTACACTCAAACCTCATAATCTTTTCACAACTCAAGCGATGTTGCTCATAATCAACCAACACCTAAACCTCACTCTCACACAAATGATCCATTTAACAACAAATCATCCATTCGTGCTTCGACTAATGCTCCTTCTTATGATGAGCATGCACAATCCCAAAACAATAATCCCAACCTCATTACCAACACTTTACATGTTGCTCATTCAACTTGAGAAGCATGTCAACAATTGACCTTGTTGCATCTTTCTCCTAAAAACCATTGCATTCAATGAACACTTGGATTGAATATCTTCTCACTAGATCACATCCAATACCCTCACTTGAACAACATCCAAAACCTCAATCAACCTCTTCCGCTACAAACTCTCCACCACCAAACTATCCAACATTCATGACCCGAACATATACCTCCATTAATCCAACAACCTTATCCTAACTCAACCATCCTCATTCCAAACACTCCATCATCAACCATCTAAGCATACCATATGCTTATGATTTTCACTTTCAAATACGAATCAACCAACCTTTTGTTACAAGCAAGTCCGATGGCTCTCTTTGGCAAATTAGGATCTTTTAACATAATCACTTTGAATTAATTGTTATGTATCCTTAATATTTGTTTACTATGCTTGTTATTTGTATATTGCATATTCTTCTATATATGCTTGTGCTTCTAATATTTTTCTTGCGAGCATTCCATATCTCGATCCCTTGGTGCCATCGAACAAGGGGGAGCACACATCAAGGGGGAGCTTTTATCCCGTCTAACTTCATTTACGAAGCTAGTCGGCATAACCTTTTTGATTTTACAAAAAGGGGGAGAAGTGAATGTTAAACTCTAATACTTGTCTAAAAATTAATTTTTAGGTTTAAAGAGTTTAAGGTTTTGTAATCATCAAAAAGGGGGAGATTGTTGACATAAATTAATAATGTCTAAAAACATTGTTAACATATTAACAATGTCTCTATGTTTTGATAATTACAAAGCATAAACTCATTAATCTAAAACTTATGACGTAAACAAGTTTTTAGTGCTTAACATTTGTCTTTACATCCAAATCACTTAAGGTATGAATAAACAAAGTGTTTATTGCATTCTATGATCAAAGGAACAATTTTCTTAAACACTAGACTTTTTATAAAATGTCACAAAACATTTTATATCTTTTACAAAACATTTTTGGAATTAAAGGAATATGTTTAATTCATTATAAATATATGAATTCGAATTTCCAACCAAAAATGGCAAATCTAATCCAGAAAAACCTTCCCCACAAAAAGACAAATAAACCCAACGGCGGCCCCCTTAATTCCCTAGGCGGCCCCCTTAATTATTAAGGGGACCGGCCACGCTCCAGAACAGTATTTTTTTTCTCTATAAATACTGGTTCATCCCACAGAATTTTCTCACCTTTTGCACTTCTAAACTTTCTGATCTAGATCTATTTCTCTATTCTCTCATCCTTTGATCATAAGTGTATATATTTTTTATTTCAAAGTGATCCAATTTCCATCCTCTCAAGTGCAAGAGAAGAATACTTCTATCTTCCTAGACAAGAAGTATTACAACTTGTTGTGATCTCCACATCCAAGTTGTTGGTGTATCATCAAGATTATTTACATATTCTTTGTGAAGATTGTTGTGAATATTTGCTTGTAGATAGTTGTGTTAGATATAGATTGTGTGATTAGTTGATAGCTTGGTGTGAAGAAGAAAAGCTAGGAAATCTATTGGTGTGAAGAAGATAGAGTTGAAGTAGTTAGTTGTGAAGTAGATTGATTTGAAGAAGGTGTGTAGAAGTTGTGACTTAGGCGTGAAGGTGTTGTGGTGTGATTATTGGTGTGTAAATTGGTGTGTATATTGGTGTGTAAATTGGTGTGTAAGGTTTTCTCCGCCATAAGGGAGCTTGTTGATATAGTGAAGAAAACTCTCGAGTAGGTGACTCGAGGAGTGGAGTAGGGCAAGGAAGGTGTCCTTGTAGCCGAACCACTATAAATCCTTTGTCTCGCGGTTAGATCTTTCCATATCTTACTTATTATCTTGCTTATATCATTATTACTTTTCTAGACGTAGACGTATATATATATAGTTGCTCATATAGTGCTAGTATTGATTTTACTTAAAGATCAAACGAAAGTTTTATTCACAAAACAAAGTTTTTACAATCAAACTAAAAAGGTTACATACATATAATTGATCATTTCGATCAAGTATAGTTTTCATACAAAATATAACTAAGGATTATAAAATAAACGATTACGTACTTATCTCTCGTATATAGCTACAATTGTTTATATTATGCATGTGTTGATTTCACATACTTAGCATACATTATTATTATTGTTTATACTTAGATATACTTGTTCATATTGTTCAAGATTTGAGTTCACGTAAGTTTGAATCAAAGTTTTAAAAGCAAACAAGGTTTTAAAACTAAACTAAGTTTTCAAAATAAAATTAAAAAGACGTAAAACTATTCAACCCCCCCCCCCCCTTCTAGTTTTCAAAATAAAATTTAATAACTAATTAACAATATTTAAATTACACTAATTATGAAATTAAGTTAGAAAAATGAAAATTTAATTTTAAAAATTTTAAAATAATATAAAAGTAATTTTAAAACTAAAAATATATTTTTCCTACTTTTTCTCTATTTATTATTAATTAATTATTATTTATTAATTACTTAAAACTAAATTAAATTATAAAAAAAATACTAAAAGACAAAAGAAAAATCTAGAAAAATTACAAAAATTATTTTACCCTATAAGGAACCTGAGAAAAATATAAAATGGAAAAGTGCTTAAGGAAAAAGCTTAACGATAAGCCAATAAGCTAAAGCTTCTTAAATAGAAGCTATCACTTGACTTAAATTTTGATTTTCTTTTACAAAACTAATATACTACTAATAATGACAAACTTTAATGAAAACAAAAAGTTTAAAACTTAACAATAAGCAGTTTGTCAGCTTATAAGTTCAACAGATGAGCCCTTTTGACTTGTTAATAGAACTTTTAAGCTTGAATAAGCTTGAAATAAGCTACACAGTTAGAAACAAGGGCAAATTAAGATTCAAGCAAGTAAAGGGTACTAAGAATAAGCTAAATCAACAAGTAAAACTCAATGAATAAGCTTATAAGCAAGAATAAGCCAATCCACACTTAACTGAAACTAGAACAGGCTGCAGGCCACTTTGCAGCCCTCAGTGGGTCCCACAGATCAGATCCAGGGTCCAAATAAGGAGTGGAATCAACAAGCCAACCAGGAAGGCTTCAAAATAAGCTAATAAGTATTCCCTGGGTCCCACTGATAAGGCCTAGGGGAGGGCTTGAATATGGGTGATTGAAACAGAACCCTATGGTGCAGGGCAGTCCCAAGGGCAAACTTTGGCCTGAAAATAAGCTTGGAATCCAAATTGCTCAGGGCAAAAAGCTACAAATAAGCTAAGCACTACTGCCAAGGAACAAGCAAAAGCAAATACCAATTAACTTGGGCATGTATTGAGCTTTTTATGGAAGCTGGTGCTTGGGCAGTTTGGACAAGACAGAATATGAAATTTGAGCTAAAACAAATAAGCTAATAGTCAAACAAGCTAAATAAGCTGCACTTAAAGGGAGAATAAGCAAAAGGTTTCTAAGGAGATCCTAATAAGCTAAATGGTACAGGAAAGCAAGTAAAAATCAGTTACAAACACTAATGAGCAGAACCTGAGCTTATGGCCTTCAACAGGAACATCAGTCAAGGGTCCAACTTTGGACTACTAAATAAGCAATAAAGAAACTTCCTAAAAATAAGATAAAAATGCAAGATTGGGAACAAGCTGGTAGACAATCTTAAAACCAAAATTCAAATCAAATGAGCAAGTAATGAACAAGTTAAAATTACTTGAGCAAATGGGTGTGGGAACAGGGCTGCTGGTGTGCAGGGTATCTACAAGCTCAGCAGGTCACTTTTGGAATCAATTTAAGGCGAGCAAATGACATTCAAATTGAATTTTTATTTTTGTCTCAGTTGCACAAGCTACAAATGAACAAGAAACAGCAATAAATAAGCATTTCTAACTTGTATTGAATCCTAGGGCTCATCTGATTTTCTGTCCCATTCCCACAGATTTGGAAATTTGACTTTTTAAGTTTTTTGTAAAAGTTGACTAAAACAAAGTTTAAATGATCCTAGATAACTACAAATGATGTTTAAAGCTAAAATTAAACTGAACTAAGCTAGGTTAACAGGTTTTATAACTAGAATAACAATTATGTTAGCTGATTTTTTTGAGCAGTTATGCATAACTAGGATGAAGAGATAAAGTCTGACTTTTAACTAATACCCTACAGATTTTAGATCATAACTTACCTATCTAACCTTAAGGGATACTAACTAACTGGCTTAAACTACTTATGATCACAAAGATACCAATAACCAAGTTAATCCAAACACTACTTAAAGGGTTGGCAGATTATGAGTCTCAACTAGAACAAGCATGATTCTAATCCAAACAAGCAGTCTCAATAAGCTATCACAAATGCCATATGGGCTATGCTAAATAGTTGACAACAATTATTTATGAAAACTAAATTCCACTGATACAATTAAACTACAACCTAAATAATAAGCAATGAGTGACTAATATAAGCAAAGCTGAGCACCAATTAAGCAGTGGATAAGCTGAAGGTAAATAAGCAGTAAAAGCTACTAGTAACAGTTAACATGGAATTGTGTTGCAAAGGTTTTCTACACTAAAAATTACACTCAGATGTGATTAAGAGGCAATTTAGAAACTTAAATAAGCTGAAACAAAAATTTGATGGAAGTAATTTCAAAAACTTGAAATTTTTATTAACTGGAAATTACAATACAAGATTTTACAAACTAAAATAAACTAAAACACATTTAACCTAACTTACACTAAAATTACCTACTACTCCCTAAGGTTACAAATTACAAAGCTATTTATACTACTTAAAAAAAATAAAATAAAAGGGTCTTTTGAATTTCTTTGTCTCCCTGCTTTTTGTGCTCTTTGTCTGTGCCTTTGTGAACATTTCCAAGCCCTTGATTGCCTGCTTCTTCATTCAGCCCTAGATTAGAGTTGGTGTTATATGAAGGTGGGGGACAGTTGGTTGTAATTTAGGGTTGACTTAGGTTTAGTGGAGTAGTGGATTAGGGTGGATGGAGTGTGGGGAGGGGACAAGTTTGTTGGGGTTGCAGAGGATATGGGGGCTGGGGTGGTATTTGGTTGGCTGGTTATGGCGGCAAGGTGAAAAAGGGGGGAAGGGGTTGACCTTCTTTGACCCGTCTTTTATTAATAAAAGGAATGGGTGGTGGGCTTTGGGTATTGGGCTGGGGAATTGGTGGGCTGGGGTGGTTATTATTTGTGTTGGATTGGTTTGGTTTTGGATAGAAATACAAAGGGTCCGTTTGGATTTGTAGTAATAACAACACAAGGACCAATTTTGTACATATGCTGAAATTTAAGGACCAATTCTGCCAATCCTCTAAAACTATTCCAAGGGTTACTTTTGCCATATTGCAATATTCCAAGGACCACAAAAGAAATTTTTTCACTTTTAAAATTCCCAGGGACTGATTTTGTCAATTTCCCAAACTGCAGGGACCAAAAGTGTAAATTTTCCAAAGTTTTTACCTAAGGACAATATTTGATAAATTTTGACTTTTAAATGCCTTAGGTTGACTTTTCTTTCAAAACAAATGCTCAGGGATTAGTTTTGTAAATTTTTGAAAGTCGAGGGACTAAAACTGCCAAATGTGTAAACTTTGTTTGTTTTTTCATTGTTTTTGCTCGTTTTGCATCTGAAACGTATAAAATACAATCCCTGGGATATTTTAAGTATTTTGATGCATTTCTGAGCGTTTACGGATGTTTTGGCAGTTTAAATACGATAAAAATGATGAGTGTTTGAGCACTCATCAATCCCCACACTAAACTATTGCTAGTCCCTAGTAATATTTTTGGAAAACTTGATGGATTTTAAACTCTTTACCAAAAGCCATCACTTCTGGAGTAGCCAGGTGTAAGAACTGTGGCACACTTGATAACCGTGTGATTTTGAGCAAACCACCAGCTGTCAACGGATTTGATTAGTCTTTACCAGAAGCCGTTTGCTTCTGGACTAGCCAGCTCTTGATGGAATAGTCAACATCTTGGTGAGCTGATTACCAATTATGGATTTTCCACGGCCTTTACCACAAGCCATAATCTTGTGGGCTAGCCAACTCATTCGCTTTATGGGATATGGCGAGTTGATTTACCATACAATTTTGGGCAAATTGCAAGCCGTAAACGGATTTGAGATATCTTTACCAAGAGCCATTTACTCCTGGATTAGCCAATCCCTTTTGTCGGTTAGACAAGGCGGACTGATTATCACAAAAATTTTGAAGCACCAGTGAAAAATTTTTAAAATTTTTTGAAATTTTGGCCAAAACGGGGGTATTAGATAGTAAAATGCAATAAAATTTGCTAGAATAACGAATACCCCCCCACACTTAGCATGAATATTGTCCTCAATATTCAAAGTTCTGGCTGTTATGCCGACTCTTTGAACGTAAAAGGGCAACATTACAAACTAAATGTGGAAAACACCATTTTTTCACTGTATTTGTAACCATAACAGGGGTAACTCCCCCGCACTTAGGGTGAAAACCCTAAGTACATGCTACTGTTTTTGTTTACCGAGTCGCTAGCTTGACTCGACCCCGAATTCATTTGTCCTTGGGGAAGCATGATGTAGAAGAAACAATCTCAAGCGGACTTTCATTCAAGATGTTTGGACAAACATTTGAAGCACGTGAAAGTTCCACACCGATGAGATATAATGACCCTGGCTTAAAATAGTATAAACTATAAGTGGTGATGCCGGGGTCAAAGATAATGTCTTCATTCCCGAAGGAGTGAAGAACAGGAGAAGTCACCCGATAGGTGAAGAAAAGAAGAAAAATCTTGATGACAATCAAGATAAAGTCATCATCATCAAAAAGAGAATCCATAATTGGTGTATCATGAATCTCATCATTTAGGCTCGTATGATCTAGACATAATATGGGTGGGAGGGTTGGGATTTTGATATCAATCAAATTCTCAAGGTTGAGAATATTTCCCTCCGGAAAACAAAGATCAACTTTGTCTAGATCAAAGTGAAAGTTATCATACTCCGGTGGAGATATGATATGAGTGAGTTCACCGGAGAACTCCTCAAAGGTGAATGAATCATACTCGGGGAGAGAAATTTCAGAATGAGAAGTGGTACTGCCACTAATCTTCTCTCCCATATGATCAAAGGTAAAGGCTTCAAACTCCGGAATAGGATCATCGGAGACAATGTCACTATCCTTTATGGGGATAGGAGATGAAATAGGTTTCATATTGAAAGCCTCGATTTTAGAAATGAGGAGATCGACATTCAATAATGTTGCACGAAGTGCTTCATCCTTGATTTCTGTGTCAATCTCAACATTCTCTTCTTCTAAGCTAACTAGCTTAGAAGGTAATTCTTCCATAAAAACGATGTCTCCATAAGATAACGAATCGTCATCAGTAGAATTGGAGAACATATGAACATCATCATTCGGGAAGACAAGAGGAGGAGGGATATCACACACATGATCAAGAATTCCCTGTGACTCTCTTGGGATTGGAACAAGGTTCTCAACACTAGACTTTATGAATTCGTCCGATTCCTTATCAGGAACAGTGTCAAGATGCTCGTCCCCCATGATCAAAGAGTGAGTGGGAACCTCGGGTGTGATAACAGTGGGTTGAGATGAAATCTCAACTAATGGAATTTCATCTGATGAACCTGATGAATCTTTATATAATCCAAGGATATCAAGGGTATCTTCATCATCACTGTCATCAGGAATGAAACGAAATTGAGAGCTAGATCTGGCTGCTTTTTCTTTTGCAATAGATTCCCTAATAGATTTTTCATAAGTATCTTGGGAATTTATTTTAGCAGCCTGTTCGTCAGCTAACAATTCTTCTATCGATTTTTGGTTTGGATTATCTGGGGTATGTGTAATTTCTTTCAAATCTTTCACTAAATCCAAAAGATCAAGGAGAAGACTTTGAGGAATTGGCTGAGGTGGAGGTTCGTCATAATACGATGTGTCACAATTGTTACAAGGAAATGGATCCCTTGTTTGACAATCGGAGCTGAAGTGTGGACCTCCACAGTAATCACAACAGTAAAACTGATGTGGCTGTGAGTCGTATGTGCTAGAGTTATAATCGTAATCAGGAAACTGCTCATAGACAAGCGTGTTTCCCGATTGACAATCAGAACTGTAGTGCGAACCACCACAGTACTCACAACAGTAAAACTGCTGAGACTGATGGTGTGGTAGCTGATGGAATAAATCAGTTGTGTCATGGTAGGAATAAGGATCTTGGTTGTAGACAGACCCGTTTCCTGACTCTACCATGCCACAACCGGGGCAATTACCACCATTATAAGAACTACCACACCACTGGCAAACCAGAAGGTGTGGATGAGACATAGAAAGAATCAAAAGGTTTGGGAGGGTAAGGAATGAAGAATCAAAGATGTGAGAGGGTAAAGGTGAATATTTTTGGGTTTTTGGATAAACATTTTGTACAAATGATAAAGAAAATGTTTTTGTGTTTTTTTGTGTTCGTTGAAAACTGATTTTAAAAAGTTTCCGGGAACAGTTTTGTTGAAAATATACACAAGGATGGTA
The DNA here is from genome assembly GCA_030686995.1 of Artemisia argyi. NCBI lineage: Eukaryota > Viridiplantae > Streptophyta > Magnoliopsida > Asterales > Asteraceae > Artemisia > Artemisia argyi. The sequence continues at coordinate 20,700,765 of CM060703.1, read as the reverse complement.
AATTTACAAAGAAGTGAATTCCAAAATCACTAATCTGAAAACCGTTTTAGAATAACGCGCACGACCTCCCCGGCAACGGTGCCAAAATTTGATTGGCTCCAAACGGTCAACCTAATTGACCAGGTGAATGGTCAACCAAGTCAAACTGCTCAGAGTCAATCTCCGTGGAAGTATAGGGTTTCCCCGGGTCGTTATGTCCCGACGAGGTGTGATGGTAATCAAAAACGGGTTTGTGATCGGGTGAATTTGGACAGAAAGGGGTTGTGAATGATTACACTACGAGATGAGGAATGAAAATAACTTAGAAATACTATATTAACATTTACTGATAATCAGATATACTAAAAACGTAAGCTAAGACTAAAAACGCGTTCGTTTGATTTAAATTTACGTTGACGTACGAAATAAAACGCGAGTTTTAGAGAAATAAAATACCTACGAACATGAAAATTACATTTTTATAATCCTAATAATAAAAGAAATTTTTTAGAAAAAGAAAAATAATTTTTACACTATTTAATTAATTACTATTAGTTAATTACTATTTAATAACAAATTAATAATATTTAAATTACACTAATTATGAAATTAAGTTAGAAAAATGAAAATTTAATTTTAAAAATTTTAAAATAATATAAAAGTAATTTTAAAACTAAAAATATATTTTTCCTACTTTTTCTCTATTTATTATTAATTAATTATTATTTATTAATTACTTAAAACTAAATTAAATTATAAAAAAATACTAAAAGACAAAAGAAAAATCTAGAAAAATTACAAAAATTATTTTACCCTATAAGGAACCTGAGAAAAATATAAAATGGAAAAGTGCTTAAGGAAAAAGCTTAACGATAAGCCAATAAGCTAAAGCTTCTTAAATAGAAGCTATCACTTGACTTAAATTTTGATTTTCTTTTACAAAACTAATATACTACTAATAATGACAAACTTTAATGAAAACAAAAAGTTTAAAACTTAACAATAAGCAGTTTGTGAGCTTATAAGTTCAACAGATGAGCCCTTTTGACTTGTTAATAGAACTTTTAAGCTTGAATAAGCTTGAAATAAGCTACACAGTTAGAAACAAGGGCAAATTAAGATTCAAGCAAGCAAAGGGTACTAAGAATAAGCTAAATCAACAAGTAAAACTCAATGAATAAGCTTATAAGCAAGAATAAGCCAATCCACACTTAACTGAAACTAGAACAGGCTGCAGGCCACTTTGCAGCCCTCAGTGGGTCCCACAGATCAGATCCAGGGTCCAAATAAGGAGTGGAACCAACAAGCCAACCAGGAAGGCTTCAAAATAAGCTAATAAGTATTCCCTGGGTCCCACTGATAAGGCCTAGGGGAGGGCTTGAATATGGGTGATTGAAACAGAACCCTATGGTGCAGGGCAGTCCCAAGGGCAAACTTTGGCCTGAAAATAAGCTTGGAATCCAAATTGCTCAGGGCAAAAAGCTACAAATAAGCTAAGCACTACTGCCAAGGAACAAGCAAAAGCAAATACCAATTAACTTGGGCATGTATTGAGCTTTTTAAGGAAGCTGGTGCTTGGGCAGTTTGGACAAGACAGAATATGAAATTTGAGCTAAAACAAATAAGCTAATAGTCAAACAAGCTAAATAAGCTGCACTTAAAGGGAGAATAAGCAAAAGGTTTCTAAGGAGATCCTAATAAGCTAAATGGTACAGGAAAGCAAGTAAAAATCAGTTACAAACACTAATGAGCAGAACCTGAGCTTATGGCCTTCAACAGGAACATCAGTCAAGGGTCCAACTTTGGACTACTAAATAAGCAATAAAGAAACTTCCTAAAAATAAGATAAAAATGCAAGATTGGGAACAAGCTGGTAGACAATCTTAAAACCAAAATTCAAATCAAATGAGCAAGTAATGAACAAGTTAAAATTACTTGACCAAATAGGTGTGGGAACAGGGCTGCTGGTGTGCAGGGTATCTACATGCTCAGCAGGTCACTTTTGGAATCAATTTAAGGCGAGCAAATGACATTCAAATTGAATTTTTATTTTTGTCTCAGTTGCACAAGCTACAAATGAACAAGAAACAGCAATAAACAAGCATTTCCAACTTGTATTGAATCCTAGGGCTCATCTGATTTTCTGTCCCATTCCCACAGATTTGGAAATTTGACTTTTTAAGTTTTTTGTAAAAGTTGACTAAAACAAAGTTTAAATGATCCTAGATAACTACAAATGATGTTTAAAGCTAAAATTAAACTGAACTAAGCTAGGTTAACAGGTTTTATAACTAGAATAACAATTATGTTAGCTGATTTTTTTGAGCAGTTATGCATAACTAGGATGAAGAGATAAAGTCTGACTTTTAACTAATACCCTACAGATTTTAGATCATAACTTACCTATCTAACCTTAAGGGATACTAACTAACTGGCTTAAACTACTTATGATCACAAAGATACCAATAACCAAGTTAATCCAAACACTACTTAAAGGGTTGGCAGATTATGAGTCTCAACTAGAACAAGCATGATTCTAATCCAAACAAGCAGTCTCAATAAGCTATCACAAATGCCATATGGGCTATGCTAAACAGTTAACAACAATTATTTATGAAAACTAAATTCCACTGATACAATTAAACTACAACCTAAATAATAAGCAATGAGTGACTAATATAAGCAAAGCTGAGCACCAATTAAGCAGTGGATAAGCTGAAGGTAAATAAGCAGTAAAAGCTACTAGTAACAGTTAACATGGAATTGTGTTGCAAAGGTTTTCTACACTAAAAATTACACTCAGATGTGATTAAGAGGCAATTTAGAAACTTAAATAAGCTGAAACAAAAATTTGATGGAAGTAATTTCAAAAACTTGAAATTTTTATTAACTGAAAATTACAATACAAGATTTTACAAACTAAAATAAACTAAAACACATTTAACCTAACTTACACTAAAATTACCTACTACTCCCTAAGGTTACAAATTACAAAGCTATTTATACTACTTAAAAAAAATAAATAAAAGGGTCTTTTGAATTTCTTTGTCTCCCTGCTTTTTCTGCTCTTTGTCTGTGCCTTTGTGAACATTTCCAATCCCTTGATTGCCTGCTTCTTCATTCAGCCCTAGATTAGAGTTGGTGTTATATGAAGGTGGGGGACAGTTGGTTGTAATTTAGGGTTGACTTAGGTTTAGTGGAGTAGTGGATTAGGGTGGCTGGAGAGTGGGGAGGGGACAAGTTTGTTGGGGTTGCAGAGGATATGGGGGCTGGGGTGGTATTTGGTTGGCTGGTTATGGCGGCAAGGTGAAAAAGGGGGGAAGGGGTTGACCTTCTTTGACCCGTCTTTTATTAATAAAAGGAATGGGTGGTAGGCTTTGGGTATTGGGCTAGGGAATTGGTGGGCTGGGGTGGTTATTATTTGTGTTGGATTGGTTTGGTTTTGGATAGAAATACAAAGGGTCCGTTTAGATTTGTAGTAATAACAACACAAGGACCAATTTTGTACATATGCTGAAATTTAAGGACCAATTCTGCCAATCCTCTAAAACTATTCCAAGGGTTACTTTTGCCATATTGCAATATTCCAAGGACCACAAAAGAAATTTTTTCACTTTTAAAATTCCCATGGACTGATTTCGTCAATTTCCCAAACTGCAGGGCCCAAAAGTGTAAATTTTCCAAAGTTTTTACCTAAGGACAATATTTGATAAATTTTGACTTTTAAATACCTTAGGTTGACTTTCCTTTCAAAACAAATGCTCAGGGATTAGTTTTGTAAATTTTTGAAAGTCGAGGGACTAAAACTGCCAAATGTGTAAACTTTGTTTGTTTTTTCATTTTTTTTGCTCGTTTTGCATCTGAAACGTATAAAATACAATCCCTGGGATATTTTAAGTATTTTGATGCATTTCTGAGCATTTTCGGATATTTTGGCAGTTTAAATACGATAAAAATAATGAGTGTTTGAGCACTCATCACACACAATCTCCTATCTCTGAGACGCTTGCTATGGCTAAAGTTTCACTCCTAAATGTTGTAAAAAATTTTAAATTTGGCGCTAAAATTGCACTAACAAGTATTTCTCATAGTTTTATTACACATCTACCATCAAACAAAACAAACTCAAGCGAAAGTGTACCTGTAAGGTATCATCATTTTACCTTCCCCTTACACTTAGGATAAACATTGTCCCCAATGTTCAAGTAAAGAATGTAAAAGTGAAAAAGTAAAAAGAATGAAATCAAATACTCCCCTGATTCGCTCGGTATGGATAATTAGGTGGCCAGGTTAAATCTTCCTCCAAGAAAATGAACAATCAAAGCTTCTCTTCCAGAATATAAATCATCTTCTTGTCATATATAACCTGTGAATCCTGAGAAAATAGACAAGACAACCTCGCATAAAATCGGCGGCAACCTACATAAGTTACTAAATCCTAGAAAACAAAATAAGATATAATGCTTGTGGAATGAAGTTTGCAGATTTCCTGGAGATTATAAAACTTAATAATTCACAAAAACCATAAGACTCCGTTAGAAAAACAAAACTGGTAAAATTTCCAGATTTTTACACGTGACGCCGTCAAAAGTTATCTCGTGACGCCGTCAGAAGTGACCTGCAGAAATTCTTATGTTAAGTTTCCGGAAAATTTCTGGAAAAACTTGATCCTACTTCCTGGAAAATCCTGCAAAACTTCATTATGACTCAATACAAGCATTTGACTCTAACAAATACGAATATACATGTTCATTTAATATTGTGGAGAATCATGATCGGTTTGTTTCTTAAAAACATATTTGGGGTTTCCCCTTACACTTATCTTTTGCAAAAATACTTTTAGGTGGAGTTAAGACTAGGCCAAAACAACAAAGTAAAGTATTTCCACTATTTAATTGAGAAACATGATCTACCAACAATAAAAATAAAGCATGCATACGGAAGCAAATAACAAACAAACAAAATAAAATCACACAAAACATGGGTTGCCTCCCAAGAAGCGCTTTTCTTTATTTACGAGTCTTGTAGCTAGACTCAAGGTCATGGGTTACTACGTGATACGGGTGAGTTCCACATTGAGGACATCTTTTGGATCAAACTTAGGTTTCAACTTCCTATCGGTTTCCTTAGTATGGTATGACCTTTCAAACTTTTCCCCATCCGGATCATACAAAGTCATCCTTATATGCCTTGATCCGTCACCTTCTTTAGGTGGCTTGTTCCACCTCCATTTACACTTGTCTCCCTCTCTTTTCCACTTATTCATCTCTATATTAATAGGCATTACGCTTAAGAACTCAATCATCTTCCTAAAGGCTAAGGGGTCCTCAAAGGGATCTAGCTCTTCATCTCTAGCTATGAGTTGTTCTACCGAATGTGTCTTTTCAACGAAATCTTTTTCTAGATAAAAAGGGCATTGAGGTCCTATAAAGTTCCTTTCTATCCAAGGTCCATATCTAGATGGTCTCCTATTCATCTCTACCCAATGCGGTGTCGGTTCATCATCACAATTATAACTATGCTTCTTTACATCGTACACCGACCAAGTATCGCCTTCACCTACCGCTATCTTAGACTCCTTACAATCTATCATGGCGCTAGCGGTTGCTAAAAATCCTCTTCCTACCAATAATGGGCATGTAGTGTCACTAACCATGTCTAGGACGTGAAAATCCGCTAATATAGTTAACCTTCCTACGTGAACAACTACATCCTTAATCATTCCAACCGGGTGGGCAATACTCCCATCCGCTAGCACTATCAATACCTCCGTTTCCTCTAACTTTCCTAGCTTAAGAGCGGTGAATAAGGATAAGGGAATCAAGTTGAGTGATACGTGGGAATCGCACCAGGCTTTACCTCTCAAGGGATCTTGAGAAGCTTACAACCCCCACCAGGCAGTGTACCTGATCGTTGTAGTATAGTATAGTGACAAGTACCGGGGGATTGATCGTTCAGCTAGGAATAGTGTCGCTAGGATTAGAAAACCTAAATACTAGTTCTAAAGGTGAGGGATGATTATTTTTGTATTTTTTTATTTTTTAGAAAGCAAGTAAAAATCTCGGGTTTGAAGGATTTGGGCGGAATTAGTTGCTAGTTAACTAACCCAATACTAAAGATGCAATCAAAATAAAATACTAAAAATGAAAATAAACTAAATTATACTAAGGTTGTGAGCAATAAGTGGAGAAGTTGTGTTTACTTAGATTTCACTACTCCCTAGATATCTTTTACACGTTAATTACTTGTTATAGTTGCGTGGATGACGGATTGTATTCCTTAATACCATTCATGGGGTGGCGCACTTAATTCCCCAATCCTATGAGTGCCTACTTCACTCCTATGTCGAGCCGGCTAAGAAGCTCCTAACATGGGATCATTAGAATTTACTCATGCATTAAATACAACCAATAAAACCTAGTGCATGTCAGTTCATGTTTCCTAAGACGTTCAAGCATGTTACCATATGGAGATCTGCCAGTTTTCTTAAGCCTAACATCGAAATCATTCATCCAATACAACCATAAACAAGTAATCAACACATAATTAACATCTAGGTTTCATTAGATCCAAGAAACACAAGATAGATCTAGCCTAGCATGATGGAATTAAGACAAGAACAAGATATTGACAACCAACACATAGACATATTGATTGAATTAAAAGAATACTTATCTCAATTACACATGAAAGGGTTCAAGGGCTGAGAACCCTTGAAAAACCTGTAAAATTTGTACCAAGTTCGGACTTAGGGTTTCTCCAAAACTTCTCTCTTTTTAATGTGAAAATTAGAAAACTATATATAGGAAATAGGGTCTGACGGCGTCAAGACAAAATCGGTGACGCCGTCATCTCGCCGCCAAAATACTTCTCGGACTGCCTTGATCTACTTTTGACGCCGTCAAGTGTTATGTGTTTCCAGGCCGTCATGCATTTTCCTCTTGACGCCCTATCTTGTGACGCCGTCAAATCTGTACTGGATCGTCATGGAAATTACTCTTGACGCCGTCAAGATTTTCTTCTTGACGCCGTCACCTACTGTTCCCAGCAAGGAAAATTAAGACTTTGGCGTTTTCTTCACTTTTATGCTTCAAAAACGTCCGAATTGCTTCCTTTTTCAGATTTCTCTCCCAAAGTACCTAAAATCACAAAAGGAATGATTTAGGGCAATATTTGATCAAATAAATTCAATTTCGGGCTTAAATGACCCCCTAAAAATGGTTCATTTTTCGCCTCATCATATACTCTTACACTTGAGATTTGCTTGTCCTCAAGCAAATGCGCTTTTATTCTACTCAAAATACAAGTTAGGGGTCATTTAACACTAATATAAAGGTAATTACAACAAATAATCGTTCCATTAAAGACCAATAGACAAGCACGGAGGTCATACACTAGCACCTCACAAATAGAGTTTAGATACTCACGTCTCTCGGGTGTAATAAAGTATAAATTACAATATGGAAACGGAAGATATCTCTCACTACCTGTCATAGCAAAATAGATTACCATAGGCTTGGGAAAGGATCAAACCTCCACCACATGGCGTAAGCACCTAGGATAAACTATCAAAGAGGTCTTTTAAAGGGTTGTAACGTTAGGTGTAGGGATATGAAATACACGGTTTTGTTGGATAAAGGAAGTTTTTACTGGTGGCGAGCTAACAATCTTAGTTAATTACATGTACAATATGGCGTTGCTAAGCCAAGACTAGATTCGACTTAAGCTAGTAAATGAAAAATAACAAAAACATAAAATAAACATAGAATGAAACGGGATGATAGTCCGTATGTTTTTTCTCTTTTCCTTTTTTTTTTTTTTTTTTTTTTTTTTTTTTTTTTTTTTTTGCATACACTCTTACCCTACCATCCAAAATAATACCTCATAGGGAATGAATGTTCCCCTTACACTTGAATTTTTACATACTTTACGATAAACTAATCTAATGACTCGAATTAAGAAAATCAAAACACTTGGAGTACTTTTAAGATTAACGTACATATGGGGGTAATAAATGATGTTCTTCCCCATTACTCTATAAAATAAGTACTTACCCATGAGTCCCAATCGTCCCAAAACAATATGTACAAGGATATGACTCGACTTAGCAACCATGTAATCAATTAGATAGTTAACTTAGGGTTTAACAAATAACAATAATGCACTAAAAATGAGTGCATACACGGAAGGCTAAGGCAATTTGGGTGTACATTTAAGTGGGGTGTAACAAATTCTTCCTTTAAGTAAAATGCTTAAAGTTAGAAACGAAAAGATAGGCTTGGAGGGGTGTACTAGGGGTTTCGTGTACTAAAAATGAGTACAATGCTAAGGTGTGGGAAAAATTAGTTGACTTAACTAGCCAAGTAATATGACTTAAATGGTCAAGTAATTATAATACGAGTTTAACACAAGGGTGATCTTAATGCCTCTTATCATGTAGTAAATCCTACTACACGAATGTAGTCTCACTAGCGGTCTCGGGATGCATCACTAATGCAAGTTCTAGAATCTAAATGCTACCGGTACACTCATAAGCACTAATAGTAAATGCTTTTCCTATCAAATCTAAAGGCGAACCTCACATATTTGGGTGGAAAATTTTTCTGAATATACGGTTATGTGCTAGTCATACAATCTCCTATCCATGAGACGCTTGCTATGGCTAAAGTTTCACTCCTAAATGTTGTAAAAAATTTTAAATTTGGCGCTAAAATTGCACTGACAAGTATTTCTCATAGTTTTATTACACATCTACTATCAAACAAAACAAACTCAAGCGAAAGTGTATTTGTAAGGTATCATCATGTACCCTCCCCTTACACTTAAGATGAACATTGTCCCCAATGTTCAAGTAAAGAATGTAAAAGTGAAAAAGTAAAAAGAATGAAATCAAATACTCCCCTGATTCGCTCGGTATGGATAATAAGGTGTCCAGGTTAAATCTTCCTCCAAGAAAATGAACAATCAAAGCTTCCCTTCCAGAATATAAATCATCTTCTTGTCATACATAACCTGTGAATCCTGAGAAATAGACAAGACAACCTCACATAAAATCGGCGGCAACCTATATAAGTTACTAAATCCTAGAAAACAAAATAAGATATAATGCTTGTGGAATGAAGTCTTTTCAGATTTCCTGGAGATTATAAAACTTAATAATTCACAAAAACCATAAGACTCCGTTAGAAAAACAAAACCGGAAAAATTTCCAGATCTTTACACGTGACGCCGTCAAGAGTTAACTCGTGACGCCGTCAGAAGTGACCTACAGAAATTCTTATGTTAAGTTTCCGGAAAATTTCTGGAAAAACTTGGACCTACTTCCTGGAAAAATCCTGCAAAACTTCATTATGACTCAATACAAGCATTTGACTCTAACAATTACAAATATACATGTTCATTTAATATCGTGGAGAATCATGATCGGTTTGTTTCTTAAAAATATATTTGGAGTTTCCCCTTACACTTATCTTTTGCAAAAATACTTTTAGGTGGAGTTAAGACTAGACCAAAACAACAAAGTAAAGTATTTCCACTATTTAATTGAGAAACATGATCTACCAACAATAAAAATAAAGCATGCATACGGAAGCAAATAACAAACAAACAAAATAAAAATCACATAAAACATGGGTTGCCTCCCAAGAAGCGCTTGTTTTTGTTTGAGTCACGAGCCTGACTCTACCCTTATTTAACGGAAAGAAGGGAGGTTTTCCCTACACTTAGGATTAAGTGCGGGTGGAAGTAGCGATACACACCCTTAGGGTGGAAGTATACTACGTGAGAAAAGAGTGGTGGATGAATTATATGCTCAAAGGGGTGTGATCCTATCATCATAACCTTACCTAATTCAATCGGGTTAATGGGTGGATTAAGATTTTCTCCTAGAAAGGGATCATTTTCAATCAAATTCAAGAGATTACTAGTTGGGGATCCATCTTGATCTAATAAACCCGGTTTAAACCCATATTGTTTCTTGTGATCAAACATAAATGGGTGATGTAAGCATGTAAGGTCATTTTCCACTCCTATATTGGCTTCCTCTCTACAAGGCTTAGAGTCTACTACCTTTGTCTTAAGACTACCCGGACTATATGGTTTGATGGGTGGATCGGAACCTATTTCAATTCCTAAATTTTCATCCAAGGATGGAAGATTAGGTAACGGTTTTGGTTGAGGCTCCGGTTCATCAAAACTAGGAACTTCCCTAGAACTAAGAGTATGGTTATCATTATAAGTATTCAAACCTATATCCTCTAGTTGTGTTTGGTTCAAAGGTTTTACCTCTATTGGAGTTCCTATAGTCTCTTCTACTTCTTCCGAGTAAGTCACGGGTGGTATGTGTGCCTCAAATGATGGTAAGACTTGTGGGGTACTTAGTGAGCTTATGTTTTTTACTTCATCATTCCCTGTGTCACGATCACCTATATCCTCAACATGTGTTTTATTATAATCTAACCCTAACATTTTCCCAAGTATCTCACGTGCTTCTTTAGGCATCTCAACTTCTATGTCCGAATCATATGGATCATCCTCAATATTATGACTGCTATTTACAAATTGCCCAAAAGATTCATCATGTGTTTCTTGAGATTCATCATCATCGATCATAAAACCTAGGTCTTTTTGATCAATGAGATCATGTTCGGCTAAATCCTCCATCACATCAAGGTCACCTATGTGTTCAGCTTGTACTATGGCATTACATGACAACCACTTAGGTATCTCAACACTAATATATTCATCCCCAAACAAACTTGTTTCATGATCATGGAAATTTATATTCAATTGACTTGTACTAACGTTTGTTGGGTTGTCTACCCTATAATAATATTGGGCACAATCTTCTATGGTAGCCCATGCTTCTTCAACACTTAATTCCCTAAAGTCCCCATTGGCAAAATCCTCAATGCGCATTTGGTCATATTGGCCAATACGATAGTAAAAGGTTCGGGTTAGGGATGCTAAAGCGAAACTATGATGAGGGAATTTTCGGAGTAAATTTCTAAAACGAGTCCATGCATCATATATGGGTTCATCTTGATATTGTTTGAAATTCGAGATGTCAATAGGGTAGAATGGCCTTTGTGGTTGGTGGTATGGTGGATTCGCGTACTCCATAATGGTGAACGGAAGAGTCAATGGAAATTACGAACAAACACACAAAGAAAAAGATAGACTAAAGAAATCCTAAAGTTAAAAATAAAATCTTACTAGAAAGGAATCTAGCAAGTAGACCTAATAAAAAGAGATTCTAACCTAGACAATAACTATTCCCCGGCAACGGCGCTAAAAACTTGATACGTGGGAATCGCACCAGGCTTTATCTCTCAAGGGATCTTGAGAAGCTTACAACCCCCACCAGGCAGTGTACCTGATCGTTGTAGTATAGTATAGTGACAAGTACCGGGGGATTGATCGTTCAGCTAGGAATAGTGTCGCTAGGATTAGTGTTGGGTCACTGAATTCCCCAAATCTTCTAACAAGGATTTGAACGTAAAATCCCCTAAGTGTAAACAAGTCACTGAGTGAACAGTAACTCAGTGAGTCACCTTCAGGATGCTAAGACCGAACCTAAGAAGAAAGGTTCTCCATTCAGTGAGGCGGAACTCAGTGAAGTGTGATCTAAGCCAAGAAGAAGGTGATGGGTTCAGTGAGGATGACAATAACTCACTAAACCCCATGACTCCTCAACAACTTAATCGTACTGAAGACTGATGACATGAAGACTGAAGTTTTGGCGGGACTGGGCGGGAAAGTCTGAGCTGCTTTATTAAAGTACTTTATCACTTTAATGTCAAACTTTCCCAAAATGGTTAAAACCAGTCTGTCATCAGAAAGTGCCTTTTGGACCTAACTCAATGAAGGTTCCTTGCCAGAAGAATAATATCTTTCAAGATATTGTTAAGGAAGCTTTAGGTCCAATGTATATTTGGTTGTTCTATACTTGTGTATAAATAGGAAGCAAATGTGAGGAGTAAAAGTTGACAAGTTTGTGCAATTAATGCAAAGCATTCACAAACCACTTTACTCCTCCAAAGAACAACACAAGCCCCTGAGATAGCTCAGTGGGTAATTTAAGTTGTAACTCAACATAGTTGAGTTTAGTGAGGAGTCCATACTATACTTGTCATTTTCAATCCCAAGTGTTATTCCGCAAACACTTGGGTACGATTCTTTGTGATTAACTTCTAATAAAGAATTAAACGTTGGAAAATATTGTCTCTTATTTTTACGTTACTTTATTGTTAATCATTTTCATACATTTGTGTTCAAGTCATATAACTTGGTTACTTTAGCTTTTTAGTTACTGATAACCAAGTAAAAGGGACCAACAAGTGGTATCAGAGCCTCTGATTTGTAAAACTTATACCTGTTTTCAAAACCTAAGAGTGCTCAAGTTTTTAAAATCAAGATCCCACTATGACTGACATAGATGTTCCCCAGCTTGTTGATAAAAAGGGTGGAAGTTATTCAGCAACTGCCCCTCGACTTGAAGCTGGCAAATTTAATAAGTGGAAAAAGCGAATGCTTTGCTACTTAACTGGGATGGAACCTTATTACATCAAATTGATTAATGAGGGTCCATATGTCCCAACAACTGCCCAAGGTTTAATCAAACCTGAAGCTCAGTGGACCCCAGATGAAAGGAGGGTGGTCAATCAAGACCAGCGCCTGAAAAGCATCATTATATCATGCCTTCCTGATGATATAATGGAATCAGTGATCAACTGTCCCACTGCCCAGCAGACATGGACTGACCTGGTTCATAGCTATGAAGGGCCTTCTGATACCAAAGAGAATAGAATCATGGATCTGAAATTTGAATTCAATACCTTCAGGGCCAAGGATTTTGAAAGTCTCTCTGAGACTTATACTCAGTATAAGACCCTCCTGAATGAGCTGACCAATGATGGTGTTATACTGTCAAAACATGAAATCAATGTTGGTTTTGTCAACAGTCTCCCTGAGAAGTGGTTAAACTTCTCTCAGGGATTGAGAAATGCAAACCACATTCAGAACCTTGAGCTCCCTGCCATCTATGGGAAGTTTGTCTATGAAGACAATCTTATCACCAGGAGATACCCTGGTAAAGCTCAGGAGACCAAAAAGGCCTTGACAATTACACCCATATCAACTGCTTTCTATTCAAAAGGTGTTGTGCAGGATTTTCAGGATGGATCTGATGATGAGGTTGACCAAAGAACCAGTGAGGAGTATCTTAATGATCTTCAAATTGAATTTCATGAAAGAGCACTCCTTGCTAATTCAAAAAGGTTTTTTAAGAAAAACAAATTTCCTTCTAAAGCAAATGACAACACTGAATGCTTTAAATGTGGCAAAATGGGGCATTTTGCTAAAGATTGTTTTTCAAAAACAACCTCAGAACCATCTTTCAAGTTTTCAGGAAATAACTCTTTTTCAGGCCCCAGCAAATTTCAACCAAAAATGCTTCAGTCTAGTCAAAGATTTGAAAAAGTTCCTCAAATTGACTTTGAAGCCAAGTACAGAAAGGCAGAAGCTAAACTTGCCCTTCTTGAATCATCCTCAACAGTCTCTCAGCCTCCTCAGGCTCCAAAGCCTACTCAAGCCAAGAACAAAGGGCTAGTAGCTGAAACATATGACCGGGATGAAGTTGAAGTGTCCTCTGATGATGATGAAGTTCACATCAGTGCCCTGATGGCTCTGTCAGAAGACAACAAACTTGCTGTGGGGAAGAGTCATGCAAGAAATGGAGAATGGGTCAACATCACTATGAGAAAGGTAAATCTTTTACTTTCTATGGATGATAATGATGATTGGAAATCTTACTTAGATTATATTAATGTTGATCTTAAGTATGTTGAAGAGCAAAGACTTAATTTGTTTTCAAAATTTAACAAACTGAGTTTTGAATTAAATCATTGTAGAGATGAATTACTTGCCTTAAAACAAGCCAAGCTTGAAAGTGTTACACTTCAAATTCAAAACTCTGAACTTGTAAAACAAAATCAAGCTCTTCAGGAAGAACTTAAGAAAGAAAAGGAAATTATTTGGAAATGGACTCAGAAAAACCCCAAACTTTATGAAACACTGAGTCTCTCACCCAGCCCCAAAAAGGCTGGTCTGGGTGATGATCAACTCACTGAAGTTTCTGGGGAGAGTAGCCATTCCACAACTTTTCTATTAACCAACATACTCTCTATCAAAGAACTAGCTCCCAAACCCAGTGATTGGATTGAAAGAAACAATCCTGACAGTAAATTGTCAAATTTTAACACTGGAAGAATCCTGGAGCCTGAAAGTCAGGCTATCAAGGAGCTGCTAGGAGTCACTGATGAACTTAGTCCTACTGAGTCCATCACTGAGTCTAAGTCTGATTCACCACTCCCTCCACTGAAACAACTTCAGGGAGCAGAACCCAATTCTGACCTTGCACCATTAGTCTTTCAACCACACTCTCCTAAAGAGAAATCAGGATTAGGAAGGACTATTCTGAAAAGACCCACTCCTGCACCAACTGAAGACCAAAAACCTTCAGTAAAAACTGAAGTGAAGCCTGAAAGCACTGATTCAAAGGTTGATCAGCTTGCTGAACTTGTCAGGATGCTGAGTGAGAAAATTGAGTCTACTGAGAAAAACTCTGACTCAAAATCAACAAAGCCCTCAGTATCCTCAGGTTCTTCCATACCAAAAACCACACCCAGACCCTCAGGGAGATGTGAACTGTGCAATTATCCAAATCACATCACTGATAAATGCTACAGAGTCCTGTTTTGTATGATATGCAAACAAGAGGACCACAGAACTTGTGATCACATCCCCCACACTGCTTCTTTAAAGGCAAGGGGTCTATACAAAACCCAAGGCTATCAGTATGCCACACCTTCCAAACAAAGACTGAAGGCTAAGCCTTTCTCACCATGTCCTTACTGTGGTTTCAATGATCATCTTCCTGATGATTGTATGATGAAAGAATGCTGTGACATCTGTGGAGATCCCTCCCATGAAACCAGGGGCCATGACAAAGTGATTCAGTCCAGAAGGAAAAACCAAACCAACACTTCTCAGTCACCTGAGGCATCAACCTCTACAAAATGTAAAACATGTGGAAGCTCAGGTCACACAACTTCAGACCATGATTCACTAACTGAGTTCAAAAAGTCCCTGAGGACTAAGCCCACTAGAAAGTGGGTCAACAAGAAAAACTAACCCAGTTTACTGTTTGTGCAGAAACACATCAAGGATCCTACTTGGCATCTAGACAGTGGATGCTCCAGAAGTATGACTGGTGTGAAAAGTTTTCTGCACAAATATGTGGAAGAACCAGGACCCAAAGTGGTATTTGGTGATAACTCATCAGCTCCCACTGAAGGTTATGGCTCAGTAAACTGCAATGGTATAGTTTTTACAAGAATAGCTTATGTTAATGGTCTGAAGTACAACCTGATAAGTGTTTCCCAGCTATGTGATGCCAAATACATAGTTCAGTTTGATGACAAGAGAGGGACCATCTTTAATGCCAATAAGGAAGTTATGTTGATTGCCCCTAGAAGGGATGATGTATATGTCCTTGACATGTCATCCCTGACTCAAAATGGGACTTGTCTATTCTCTAAGGCAAGTGAGACAATCAACTGGCTATGGCATAGGAGACTCTCTCATCTTAACTTCAAAAACATCAACAACCTGGCCAAACAGAACAAAGTTCTGGGCCTTCCATCCCTGGTGTATACCAAAGACAAGCCTTGTTCTGCTTGTGAAAAAGGAAAACACCACAGGGCATCATTCAAAACCAAACAAACCTTTTCCATCAAAAGCTGCCTACATCTTCTTCATATGGACCTTTTTGGACCTGTCAGTCCAATGTCCATTCACCATGAGAAGTATACTCTGGTCATAGTGGATGAATACTCAAGATATACTTGGGTTTACTTCATGACCAAAAAGAGTCAGGCAGCTGAAACCATCATGTCATTTGTCAGGAACATTGAAAATCAAAATGATGTCAAAGTTAAACAGATCAGGACTGACAATGGCACTGAATTCAAAAACCAAGACCTTGAGTGTTTTTGTGATGAGAAAGGAATTTCTCAAAACTTCACTTCTCCCTATACTCCTGAACAAAATGGAGTAGCTGAAAGGAGAAATAGAACACTCATTGAGGCAGCAAGAACAATGTTAAATGGCTCAGTCCTCTCTAAACACTTTTGGACTGAGGCAGTTAAAACAGCCTGCTACACTCAAAATAGGTCAATCATTGTGAAAAGGCATAACAAGACTCCTTATGAGATATTCAAAGGAAGGATTCCTGACATCAGCTACTTTCATGTATTTGGGTGCCCTGTGTTTATACGTAACCACAAGGATCACTTAGGTAAATTTGATGCCAAAGCTGATGATGGATACTTCCTGGGATATTCCCTGGTTTCTAAAGCCTTCAGGGTGTTCAACACAAGGAGACAGCAAACTGAGGAAACTTATCACATTACTGTTGATGAGAGCACTGAATCCATCAGGTTCTCAAATTCCTCAGTAGAAGAGATTGGTATTGATGACTCATCAAGATATTCTCCTGATGAGTATCATCCTGAGAACAATCCCTCAACTCAATACCAAGCTGATGCTGATGTCTCCTATTACATCATCCCTCACAACCTACCCCAACCACCTATCAGTAAGTTCATAGAAACTCTGCCTGTCTCAAATGAGACTGACACCACTGAACAAAATGTTCAGGAACCCACAGAACAAATTGTTCCTACAGTTGTCACTGAAGCACATATAGATGAGTTACCTCATGTTCCTGAGTCTGAACCTAATCAGGCTCCCTCAAGCTCAAATCATTATCCCAAACCTCAGGATAGCTGGACTAGATCCAAAATCATTGAGCTTGTGAACATCATTGGTGAACCCACTGAAGGCATGCTCACAAGAAGCAAGGCTGCTAAACTAAAGGCTGCCACTGCCAATATATGTCTTTATGCTGACTATCTCTCAGAGATTGAGCCTAAAAATGTTAAAGAAGCCCTGACGTAAGAAAGCTGGGTTCAGGCCATGAGAGATGAATTGGAACAATTTGACAGAAATGATGTCATGACCCTTGTTGAATGCCCCCAGGGTGTTTTAATCATTGGTATGAAATGGGTCTTTAAGAACAAGACTGATGAGAATGGCACAGTCATCAAAAACAAAGCAAGACTGGTTGCCAAAGGATATAATCAACAGGAAGGTATAGACTATGAGGAAACCTTTGCACCTGTTGCTAGAATGGAAGCCATCAGGATCTTCCTTGCCTATGCAACTTACATGAACTTTAAAGTTTACCAAATGGATGTTAAAAGTGCATTCCTGAATGGTAACATCAAAGAAGATGTTTATGTGCAACAGCCTCCTGGTTTCGAAAGTAGTGAATACCCTAACCATGTCTACAAGCTGAACAAAGCCCTCTATGGACTGAAACAAGCACCCAGGGCATGGTATGAAACTCTTTCAGCCTTCCTGATCCAAAACAAGTTTGTCAGAGGAAGAATTGACAACACACTGTTCATCTACAGAACAAAGGATGATGTCATTCTTGTCCAAGTGTATGTTGATGACATCATCTTTGGCTCAACAAGTTACAAACTTTGCAAACAATTTGAAAAACTTATGACCACAAAGTTTGAAATGAGCATGATGGGTGAACTCACATACTTTCTTGGACTATAAATTAAACAAACTGAAAAAGGAATATCCATTTGCCAAGAGAAATACCTCAGGAACCTACTGAAGAAGTATGAGCTCACTGACTGCTCTTCAGTAAAAACTCCTATGGTTCCTCCAAACAACCTTGGTCCTGATCTCATTGGAAAATCAGTGAATCAAACCCAATACAGAGGAATGATTGGCTCCCTGATGTACTTACTTGCCTCAAGGCCTGATATCCAATTCTCAGTCTGCCTGTGTGCAAGATACCAGGCTGACCCAAAAGAATCACATCTCACTGTTGTCAAGAGAATCATCAGGTACCTGAAGGGTACTCCAAACCTTGGTTTGTATTACCCAAAATGTTCAGGATTTGATCTCAAAGGGTACACTGGCTCTGACTATGCAGGATGTAACATGGATAGGAAAAGTACTTCAGGATCCTGCCAATTTCTTGGTGGTAAACTTGTGTGTTGGAGTACAAAGAAACAACAGTCAGTGGCCATGTCCTCAGGTGAAGCTGAATATATGGCTGCTGCAGGATGTGGTGCAAATGTACTATGGATGAAAAGCTAACTGAGTGACTATGGCATTCAGTATAAGATGGTACCTATCTTTTGTGAGAATACAAGTGCCATAGCCATCTCAAACAATCCAGTGCTTCATCAAAGAACCAAACACATTGACATCAGATACCACTTCATCAGGGACCATATATCAAATGGAGAAATTGAACTACATTTCATCCCCACTGAGTATCAGCTAGCTGATATCTTCACAAAACCTTTGGATGAACCCACTTTCACAAGATTGAAAGCTGAATTGGGCATGTTGGACATAGAATCAGGAAACTGATCAAAAGTGTTCCAACCTGATATAAATTCTCTAGGTCCCTGATCACACCCTTCCTGAAATTTTTTTTGAATGACAATACATTCAGGGGGCTCAGGATGAAAAATGGCATTGAATACCCTAACTAAATGCTCTAAGTATTTAGTCAGTTAATGTCCCAGGTAGGTAACTGAATCCTATTAAATATAGGAATATATGTCACTTACACAACTGGCATCCACTCCTTGGGCCCCCACATCCCTCTTACCAAACATCACTGAGCATTAAATACTCCCTCACACACAAAAGTTGTGATAATTTCTCTCTGCAAAAGTGCATTATTTGCAGAGCCGCACAACTGTTCATCCACGATGTGAGAGAAAATAGGGTAATGGGAATCGTGATATTTAATGCGGATATCAAACCAAAATTATTATGCCGTTTCGGTTAGATAAATTAAACCTTTGGTATCCGCAACATCACCACCCTAATTCTCACCCTATAAATACCCCCACAAAAAGGGAAACACACACACGCTTTTAAAATCATAACTAAACTCTTGCAAATTGTTTTCAAAACTGCGTGTGTTTCCCTCACCAATACCATTTTTTCAAAAAACCAGGCCTTTTTATCCAAACTTAATGGCTTCTTCAAAGGTCGTAAAATACGCACCCAATGTGGATTTCCAAATGGAAAGTGTAGACCTTACCAAGAACAATGTGGTGGGGAACTTTGCCTACCCTGCTGGGTTCCCTGAATACAGGGATGTGGTGAAGTTCCTTCAGAACTGCTTTCTGACCAGCGCATTCACAAAAAACCCCTCAGTCATCTACCCTGAATATTTGAGGGAATTTTGGTGCACAGCAGTGGTTGAAAGCCCTGATGTGCCCAAAGAGGCCAAAGTAAAGTTTACAGTCAAGAATGGAACTAAGTCCCTAACTCTTGACTATAAAACTTTTGTCAAAGCCACTGGGCTTGATTACACACAGACCTTCGTTGTCCCACCATCTGATAAAGACGTGAAGGAGGTCTTACTGACGCTAGGGCCTTATGACAAACTTCACCCTGAAGTGTCACCTGGGGCCCTACTATCCAAAGCCCCAATTATCAAGACCTGGTTCCCAGCTCCCTGGAGGATAATAATGACCTTTGTCATTCAGGTCCTTGGGGGAAATAAATCCTCTACTGAGCAATTGAACAATACTCAAGCAAAGATATTGTTCAGTCTCATTGAGGGTAGATTTATTGACCTTGGAGAATTGATCTTCAAGGACCTCATAGCAAAATTAGGGGGGAAGTCTAGGCAAAAACTTATGTCATACCCTAGATTCATTTCCTGTGCCCTACAAGATTTGCTTGGGTCTGAGTATGTAAAGCCTGATGCAATAGGTTTTGAGCCTGAAGTATTACACAAGGCTAATTACTCTCGTGACCCTCTAGAGGTTACACCAGTCACCCTGACCCAATATATGCGTACTGCTATCCAGGGTGACAATATTATATCACCAGTTCCCTCTCCCACCAAAAAGGTGAAGAGGAAGAAGGGACAGGGGTCCAGGAAGGTGGCTCAACCCAAGTCACTCGACACTGAGACCTCTGACCTTAAGGCTGCCAAAAAGGGGCATGAATTACCGCCCTTGACTGCGGACACCCTGAGAATAATTACCTAGTCACTAGGCCTGCAACAAAAGCCATCGGAGGGGACTGAGACATCACACTCAGTGTCCTCGGGCATACCCGTTTCCAAAGACTCTACTGTCATAAACAAGACAGTTGAGCCAAAACAAACCAAACCTTCACATCCTGCTAAAGGCTCTGGCAAATCACAACCAGAGTCTTAGGGAGTAAGGGATCCTAAATCCTCGGTGGGGCAGCACTACTCCACTGAGAAGGGGGTCCACAAACAATCACATCCTGCTAAAGGCTCGGGTACATCAAAACCCAAGCATCAGGGAGTTCAAGTTCCTAAACCTTCGACAGGCCAGAACAAGCCTGTTGGAAAGGGGGACACAACCACTCATCTGCCTGATGAGGACATTCGCCAATCAAAGCTTTTGTCTGAGGGCACCCCTATTCATCCCAAAGACTCAGAGGGAAACATACAACCCGCTGATAGGGACACAACATTCACGACTCCTCAGGATGACATTGAGAAAAACCCATCAGTTTCTGAAGGGGTCACGGGGGACAAAGATTCAGAGGGATATAAACCACCCGCTGATATGGAACCCAAAACCACTCCCAGAGGTGCGCATTACTTGGGAACTGGCCCTAAAGACCAGGTAGGTAAAACCCAACCTACCGGATTTGAGGGGTCAGGACCTGGCCAAAACGAAGGCAAATCTTCTTATGAAGAGGAGCTGGATAACCTCCATTTGTTGCAGATTACCTCCCTGGCTGATGCTCAGGCGTTCTTATTTTCTGATGATGAATTTAACAGTGACGAGGAGGTCTTCACGGCCGGAGATGAAATGGAGGTTGAGGAGACAGTCCCTGAACCTGTTACTCAGTCTCCTCAAACCTCTAACCATAATGAAGATGAACAACATTCCGAGCCGAAAACCTCAGAAGACGCTTCAACTCCTCTCACTGAAAGAGCCTTCCAAAAGTTCATCAAGAAAATGACCAATGTCTTGTACAGGGGGGTCACTGAAGAGGTGTTTGACATGCATGCTGAGCAAGCAGTCCACTATCACCTCCTCAAAGATGCTGTTGAAGACTACAATGATGATGTCAGGGAGCAAAATTCCACTGTCTCTCACTCCCTGACACAAATGGCTTCGCACATCAATCAGTTTCTGGAATCCCTAAAGGAGCTGGCTACAGGGGTTAAGTCAGTTCAAGAATCAGTCAAGGATGATCCTGAGCTCAACAAGAAAATTCTTCAGGCATCTGAGACGTACCAGGTCAACTCGGCGGCTCTTACTGAGTTACTTGGTTTGATAAGGGATTCAAATGTTCAGAATCTCAGCTCCACGGTGGAGTCCCTCAAGTCTTCCTTCACTCAGTTGGAAGCATCAGTGATAGCTCAATCCCTGAAGTCCACATCTCTGGCATGGACAATGGGATCGAGGATGACTGCCCTTGAAAATTCTCAGGCTACACTTGACTCCAAGGTATCTCTCATTCATCAGGATACTGCGGAGATCAAGTCAATGATGATGGAAATGTTTCAAGCCTTCAAGGGCACCTCTACTTCATCTTCAGTAACTCCAACACTTGCCATCACTGCAGCTCCGGCAATTGTTGAGGGGGAGAATGTTCCTGAAACCCCTATTACTGATGAACAAGAAGTTGGACAGCCCTCTCACACTGAGGGGGAGTATGTCACTGAAGCCACACCAATCACTGAAGTTCCACCACAAGAGGAACCGGTCTCTTCCACTCTCTTTCAGGACAGAGGAAAAAGCATAGCCACCAGCTCAGAACCTGAAGTAAGACTCCAGCCTGCCTCCACAATGGTCAGAGTTGACCCTGATGAACCTATCAGTGTCCCGTTTGCAATCAATGGAAAAATTTATCAACTCACCCATGACCAAATACAAGATTACATGGAAAGAACTGAGAAAGTGGCAAAGGTAGCAGAAGAAGAGAGATTGAGCAAGCCTGAACTGATACAGGTTGTTCATGAGGAAGCTGAAAAGATTGGTCTGGATGCTGAGGCACTAGCTACTGAGCAAGCTGGTGCAACCTTTAAAAAGGCTCAGGAAGAACAGATGAATGCTCTGAAAAGGGAAAGGGAAGAAAAGCTGAAAAGGCAAGCTCAAATCAGAAAGACCAGGGTTGAAAGATATCATTGGGTGATGAAGGAAAGGTTGAAGCCTGAAACCATCACTGACATCAAAATCCACAGGAACACCAAACCCGCAATGGTCACTGTCTTCAGGGGGGCTGATAAAAGAATTATGGACACTCATAACCCATTCAGATTCGCTGACTTTGGGATTACTGAACTTGATGAACTCCGTCCCATCATTGCCAAGAAAAACAATGTCGTTGTACATCATCTTCTCAAGTCACTGAGTGAAAGGTATGAAAGACTGAGAGCAATGCCTGAAGCCCTCAACATTCCCTCCCTTCTTCCTGCTCCAACAACAGGAACTGCTTCATCAACAGCCACCAAAAGAAAAAGGAAGCACATTGAATCCGAGCCTGAGATCAAGGTCCCAGGATTGGATTGTGATAGGTCCGTTCCTGAAGGAATCACCTTCGTGAACAACACTGTGCTTGAACACCCTGAACGAGGTCTATGCTTTACGGATGAATATGGAGACCTTGCTTTCCAAAGATGGTCTGATATAGACAAGGCAGGGGTCAAGGCATTGGTAACGTACCTGATGTTAGCTTCTCCTATACAAAGTGGGGCAAACCAAAGGTTCTGTAAGGATCTTAGGGCCAAGATTGAGAAGCATCCTGAGAAACACCTGCTGAGATCGAAGAAAGCTAAGATTGAGGGACTTGGCTATCATCTGAACATCTGATCTGCAACAACTATCTTTATTTTGTTTGTAATGTGTAGGAAAATGTAATAGCTATAAATAAAATGATGTTTTTGTTTAAATAGTTATGTCCTACTTACAATTACAACAAACATTCAGCAAGAGAAGATGTACCCAGACAACTCATGCTGAATCAAGTATCACTTAGGCTATTTGTATGTTCAAATAGGGGGAGATTGTTGGGTCACTGAATTCCCCAAATCTTTTAACAAGGATTTGAACGTAAAATCCCCTAAGTGTAAACAAGTCACTGAGTGAACAGTAACTCAGTGAGTCACCTTCAGGATGCTAAGACTGAACTTAAGAAGAAAGGTTCTCCATTCAGTGAGGCGGAACTCAGTGAAGTGTGATCTAAGCCAAGAAGAAGGTGATGGGTTCAGTGAGGATGACAATAACTCACTGAACCCCATGACTCCTCAACAACTTAATCGTACTAAAGACTGATGACATGAAGACTGAAGTTTTGGCGGGACTGGGCGGGAAAGTCTGAGCTGCTTTATTAAAGTACTTTATCACTTTAATGTCAAACTTTCCCAAAATGGTTAAAACCAGTCTGTCATCAGAAAGTGCCTTTTGGACCTAACTCAATAAAGGTTCCTTGCCAGAAGAATAATATCTTTCAAGATATTGTTAAGGAAGCTTTAGGTCCAATGTATATTTAGTTGTTCTATACTTGTGTATAAATAGGAAGCAAATGTGAGGAGTAAAAGTTGACAAGTTTGTGCAATTAATGCAAAGCATTCACAAACCACTTTACTCCTCCAAAGAACAACACAAGCCCCTGAGATAGCTCAGTGGGTAATTTAAGTTGTCACTCAACATAGTTGAGTTTAGTGAGGAGTCCATACTATACTTGTAATTTTCAATCCCAAGTGTTATTCCGCAAACACTTGGGTACGATTCTTTGTGATTAACTTCTAATAAAGAATTAAACGTTGGAAAATATTGTCTCTTATATTTACGTTACTTTATTGTTAATCATTTTCATACATTTGTGTTCAAGTCATATAACTTGGTTACTTTAGCTTTTTAGTTACTGATAACCAAGTAAAAGGGACCAACAATTAGAAAACCTAAATACAAGTTCTAAAGGTGAGGGATGATTATTTTTGTATTTTTATATTTTTTAGAAAGCAAGTAAAAATCTCGGGTTTGAAGGATTTGGGCGGAATTAGTTGCTAGTCAACTAACCCAATACTAAAGATGCAATCAAAATAAAATACTAAAAATGAAAATAAACTAAATTATACTAAGGTTGTGAGCAATAAGTGGAGAAGTTGTGTTTACTTAGATTTCACTACTCCCTAAATATCTTTTACACGTTAATTACTTGTTATAGTTGCGTGGATGACGGATTGTATTCCTTAATACCGTTCATGGGGTGGCGCACTTAATTCCCCAATCCTATGAGTGCCTACTTCACTCCTATGTCGAGCCGGCTAAGAAGCTCCTAACATGGGATCATTAGAATTTACTCATGCATTAAATACAACCAATAAAACCTAGTACACGTCAGTTCATGTTTCCTAAGACGTTCAAGCATGTTACCATATGGAGATCTGCCAGTTTTCTTAAGCCTAACATCGAAATCATTCATCCAATACAACCATAAACAAGTAATCAACACATAATTAACATCTAGGTTTCATTAGATCCAAGCAAACACAAGATAGATCTAGCCTAGCATGATGGAATTAAGACAAGAACAAGATATAGACAACCAACACATAGACATATTGATTGAATTAAAAGAATACTTATCTCAATTACACATGAAAGGGTTCAAGGGCTGAGAACCCTTGAAAAACCTGTAAAATTCGTACCAAGTTCGGACTTAGGGTTTCTCCAAAACTTCTCTCTTTTTAATGTGAAAATTAGAAAACTATATATAGGAAATAGGGTCTGACGGCGTCAAGACAAAATCGGTGACGCCGTCATCTCGCCGCCAAAATACTTCTTGGACTGCCTTGATCTACTTTTGACCCCGTCAAGTGTTATGTGTTTCCAGGCCGTCATGCATTTTCCTCTTGACGCCCTATCTTGTGACGCCGTCAAATCTGTACTGGATCGTCATGGAAATTACTCTTGACGCCGTCACCTACTGTTCCCAGCAAGGAAAATTAAGACTTTGGCGTTTTCTTCACTTTTATGCTCCAAAAACGTCCGAATTGCTTCTTTTTCCAGATTTCTCTCCCAAAGTACCTAAAATCACAAAAGGAACGATTTAGGGCAATATTTGATCAAATAAATTCAATTCCGGGCTTAAATGACCCCCTAAAAATGGTTCATTTTTCGCCTCATCATTGAGGCTTGACCCTAAATCGGCTATTGTTTTGAAAGCTTCGGATCTTCCTATCTTACAAGGCAAAACAAATATACCCGGATCATCAAGCTTTTTAGGCAACTTGTTTTGAACGAAGGCGGTCCCATTTTTACCTAGTTTAAACTTCTCATATTTTTCTAGGAGGGCACTATAGTAAGGAGCACGCGCTAAGACATCAATGACGGGGCGTTCAAGGTGAGGTTCCTTGAATTCATCGTCAAGGTCTTGCGTAGGAGGTGTTTCAACTATACTTTTGACCGGTTCTATATCGGGTGTTTTGCTTGATTGGTCCTTTTGAAGAATTTGGTTTTGTTTAAAACACGTGCTCGTTGATGTAACCGAGTAGTATTGTGGACACGAAGTGGGTGACGAAACTGAAGATATGGAATTAACGTTTAGTTTCAGATTCTTGACCGTGTCGCTTGGGAGTGCTCCCATTTCTCGGTCATTGAGAACTTTCAACAATGCGTCAATTTTGGTGGTCATCTCGCTTTGCTTTTGTTTGAAATCGGCTTCAAACTTAGATATGCGAGCTTCTTGAGATGCCATGAACTTAGACATCAATCCTTCAAGATTGTTGGTACTACCATAGTTGTTAGAAGGATTGTTGTTGAAAGTACGGTACCGTTTGGTTGGTAACGATTAGGCGGATTGGAAGAATTGGGTTGATTTTGTTTCCACCTAAGGTTTGGGTGATTTTTCCAAGTGGGGTTATATGAATCACCGTAAGGGTTTGGCTCGGGCTTGAAAGTGTACCACTTATCTCCCGCTTCATCGGTACGCGTGGATGCGTAGTCCGCAAAAGCTGTTCCGGGGAGTTCCACACAATCACGAGTGTCATGGGGACCACTGCATAATTCGCAAGAAGAAGTGATTTTGTTCACTTGGCTTGAAGGCTTAGGAGCTTCGTAAGATTTCATGAGAAACTTGACTTGGTCCTCAAGTTCCATGATCCTACGGTCGGGAGTGCTAGAGTTGTTCGAAGGCAAGGATATTGCCTTGACCGTTTTGTTCAAATCACGGGGATCATTCCAAGTTTCGTTGTCATAGAGAGCAAGATCTTCTATGAGTTCCCATGATTGTTCCGCACTTAGATCACGTAGCTTACCACCGGCCGATTGGTCAATGGCTCGCCTCGTGGAGAGATCGATATGGTCATAAAAGATTTGGACTTGGAGCCAAAGATCTATGCCATGATGAGGGACTTTTTGGAGTAAGTCCTTGAAACGAGTCCATGCTTCATAAAGAGATTCATCTTGACGTTGTTGGAACATCAAAATGTCATTTCTAAGCTTAGTAGTTCTCCCCGGTGGGAAAAATTGAGCAAGGAAACGAGTGGTGAGATCATCCCATGTGGTGATGGATCCCGCGGGTAAACGCTCAAGCCATTGACTAGCTTGATCCCTTAGAGAGAATTGGAATATGCGTAATCGGGTTGTCTCTCTAGTTTCAACATCTAGGTCTATGGAGTCTACGATTTTAAGGAAGTCCTTAAGATGTTGGTTTGGATCTTCGGAACGAAGTCCATGGAATGCACATCCGCTTTGCACCAACCGGATGGTGTCGGATCGCAAGGGGGTCACATTGGCTCCGGTGAGCTCAATGGTGTTTTGGTTGCCTTGGTGGCTAGGTCGGGAATACTCTCCTAAGGTTCAGGGCCTAAGAGGTTCTAGTGGTGGGTTTTGTTGTGGTGGGATGACGGGTTCAAAGATGTTCCCATCGTCCATGATGTCGGGTGGTGAAGAGTTACGAACAAAAACACAAAGAAGTAAGATAGACTAAAAAAAACCTAAAAAATAAAATAAAATAAAATAAAATAAAATCTTACTAGAAAGGAATCTAGCAAGTAGACCTAATAAAAAGAGATTCTAACCTAGACAATAACTATTCCCCGGCAACGGCGCCAAAAACTTGATACGTGGGAATCGCACCAGGCTTTACCTCTCAAGGGATCTTGAGAAGCTTACAACCCCCA
Organism: Artemisia argyi; assembly: GCA_030686995.1. Taxonomy (NCBI): domain Eukaryota; kingdom Viridiplantae; phylum Streptophyta; class Magnoliopsida; order Asterales; family Asteraceae; genus Artemisia; species Artemisia argyi. The sequence continues at coordinate 20,673,491 of CM060703.1, read as the reverse complement.
CCAGGCAGTGTACCTGATCGTTGTAGTATAGTATAGTGACAAGTACCGGGGGATTGATCGTTCGGCTAGGAATAGTGTCGCTAGGATTAGAAAACCTAAATACTATTTCTAAAGGTGAGGGATGATTATTTTTGTATTTTTATATTTTTTAGAAAGCAAGTAAAAATCTCGGGTTTTAAGGATTTGGGCGGAATTAGTTGCTAGTCAACTAACCGAATACTAAAGATGCAATCAAAATAAAATACAAGAAATGAAAATAAACTAAATTAACTAAAGTTGTGAGCAATAAGTGGAGAAGTTGTGTTTACTTAGATTTCACTACTCCCTAGATATCTTTTACACGTTAATTACTTGTTATAGTTGCGTGGATGACAGATTGTATTCCTTAATACCATTCATGGAGTGGCGTACTTAATTCCCCAATCCTATGAGTGCCTACTTCACTCCTATGTCGAGCCGGCTAAGAAGCTCCTAACATGGGATCATTAGAATTTACTCATGCATTAAATACAACCAATAAAACCTAGTGCACGTCAGTTCATGTTTCCTAAGACGTTCAAGGATGTTACCAATTGGAGATTTGCCAGTTTTCTTAAGCCTAACATCGAAATCATTCATCCAATACAACCATAAACAAGTAATCAACACATAATTAACATCTAGGTTTCATTAGATCTAAGCAAACACAAGATAGATCTAGCCTAGCATGATGGAATTAAGACAAGAACAAGATATAGACAACCAACACATAGACATATTGATTGAATTAAAAGAATACTTATCTCAATTACACATGAAAGGGTTCAAGGGCTGAAAACCCTTGAAAAACCTGTAAAATTCGTACTAAGTTCGGCCTTAGGGTTTCTCCAAAACTTCTCTTTTTTTATGAATGAAAATTAGAGAACTATATATAGGAAATTGAGGCTGACGGCGTCAAGACCAAATTGGTGACGCCGTCATCTCGCCGCCAAAATACTTCTCGGACTGCCTTGATCTACTTCTGATGCCGTCACGTTATAACTTTTTCCAGGCCGTCACGTATTTTACTCTTGACGCTCTACCTTGTGACGCCTTCATTTCTGTACTGGGTCGTCATGAAAATTACTCTTGACGCCGTCAGGATTTTACTCTTGACGCCGTCACCTACTGTTCTCAGCAAGGAAAATTAAGACTTTGGCGTTTTCTTCACTTTTATGCTCCAAAAAAGTCCGGATTGCTTCCTTTTCCAGATTTCACTCCCAAAGTACCTAAAATCACAAAAGGAATGATTTAGGGCAATATTTGATCAAATAAATTCAATTCCGGGCTTAAATGACCCCCTAAAAGTGGTTCATTTTTCGCCTCATCAAGTACATTTGAAAAAATACGTTGTTATTGTACGGCCAAAACCCATATAATTATATTGTTCAAAAAATATTGAAGCTTACTACATATATATTTTCAATATTTTTTCCAAAAACTTTTAAAAGGAACCTTTAACATACTAAATATCTCCCTAAATATTAGCAAAAAATTTTGTCACGATACTTTAAAACCAAAATACTACAATGAAGGATAAAGGAAAACCCATACAACATACCAAGGCCCAAAACGTAAAAATTTTCCAATATCAGTTTCCCGCAACAACAAAGATAAAAAAAACGACACACATGCCCCCGCAGCAACGCACGGGTGCACTTCAACTTGTTATTAATAAAAACAGTTTCCACTTAAAAAATCAATTTAAACATTTTCCAACTAAAAACTCAGACTCTAATCCTAAAAAGTCAAAATCACTAGTTAATCACCCAACTTGCAACCATAATCAAATTCAATTGAGATGTCAATCTTTCAGCACCCAAATAACATAACCCCTAATTCAATTTCAAAAATTAAACCAATTAAAAAAACTCCTAATTAAATCACGAACCACCACCAGAACCATCGCCATCACGAGCCGACCAACATATCTCGTTAAATCACACTATCATGAAACACGATTATCGTTGTTAACTAACCCCACCCTCTTTCCAAATGATTACAGATAATGAACTTTTAATATGGCTTAAATTGGTGTGTGTGTTTGTGTAAGTATGTGGTGTGTGTAAATAACGTGGTGCATAAATATATGGGTGTTTTATGTTATCTTTGTGTTTGTTTGATTTTGGATTGAAAAAAAAAATAATACTATTGATGAAGATGAAAGACTCAATTGAAAGAAATATATTGGGTTAAAAAAAATGAAGTAACCTATTTTTTCATCTAACCATTTCGTATTTGGACGAACATTAAATAAAAGTTAAACATATATGAGTATACTAGCAGGGTACCAGTGCGTTGCGCCGGCGGATATCCTGTGATTAAAGTTTAGACACCAACAAAATAACAATGACGAGCTAATTAACCTGAGAAAAAACAAGAAGAAAATGATCTCGGTCCGGCCTGATTAATCCGTTTTTATCGGTTTCAAATATCCTCTCATGTTCGTTTTTAGACGGTTTATTGGCTAGCCGAATCGGTGGTACCTCCAATTACCGGTTAAACCGGTTGAACCCGGTAGTCTGGTCCGGTTTTTTAAAACCATATGTACAATCAACTTGTTTTCATATAAATTGTATAAAGCTTTGTGTGTTTTATTAGTTTGTACAATATGTATATTGATATGTATTTGTCATTTTAGGGGTGTTTTAAAAATAACTATTTATTGAAGAGTTGTTACAAGTCTAGAAATTTAAAACACATAATTTTTCAGATATAACTTCTTTTTTCATTATTAGTAAGCGTGTTGATTAAAATTTTAAGCTTTTAATTTTTAGAATGTCTCAGATACATTATAAAGTAGTATAGATGATTACAACATTAAAAGGTGTATGACTCCTACTAAACCAACATTCAAACTAAGTCAACCAAGAGTGCTTGGTCAACAAAGTCAAGCAGTAAGGGAGAGGAGTGATCAATTTATGATCCGTTGAAAGCACAATATGTTCGCGGGTCGTTATGTCCCAACGAGATTGAAATTGTGTTTTGTGAAACGTTTGAGAGATTCAGTGATTTGGGAAAGTAACAAATAATGATTTGGAGTTGATTTATACTACTGGAATGATTGAGATTAACAGTATTAATAATTACAGCAATACAGATATGTAATAAACGTAAACTGAATTAAAAACAAATACGATTACGAACAGAGAAAAAGGTGAGTTTTAAATAAAAATAAACTAGATGGGGGTGAAATTGACTTTTTCAAAAACTTAATATTAAAAGAAAATTAAAAAAAAAAAAGAATTTTTTTTATTATTTTAATATTTAATATTAATTAAAAACTATTTAATAAATAATTAAAACTAATTTAAATTAAGAAAAATACTAAAGTAACTTATAAAAATTATGGAAATTTTTATAAAACTAATTAACCATTACAGGAATCCTAAAAAAATTATAAAAAGTTTATAAAAATTATATCTAAACTATTTTACTAATTATTTACTTATTTATTAATTAAAATCTATTTTAACTAATTTAATTATGAAAAATACTAAACGAATAGTAAAAATTATGAAATTTTTTCTAAAAATACTTTATTAATTATAAAAGCTAGAAAAAAATATAAAAAGATACTTTTGATTAAAAATAAGCAGAAAAGAAATTTATTTTTGGCTTTTTTGATTAAAACTAATTAAATTTAAATTAATTATAATAAATACTATATAAACTCAGAAAATTATGAAATTTTTTCTGAAAGTATTTTAATATATTAGAAACTTAAGAAAAATATAAAATTGAAAATTGATTTTTTGAAAAAGCTGAACAATAAGCCAAATGGCTTAAATAGAATCTATCACTTCTTTTATGTTTTTGATTTTTCTTATTTTTATTTTACAGAACTATTTTAGTACTGAAAATATACAACTTTTATGAAAACAACTTTTTTGAAGCTTAATAATAATCAGTGTGCAAACCAAAGAGTATGACAGAAGGTCTAATAAGCTAAATAGTTGGAATTTTTATGCAATAAGCTACTAATAAGCCACAAATGGTAAAATAGGCTATAATTAACTAAGAAGCACACAAATAAGCTGAAATGAGCCAACAAATACAAAGAAATAAGCCAGATGACAGAAATAAGCAATCCAAATTACACATGCCAAAGCAGGCCAAAATGCAGCCCTATGTGGGGCCCACAGAAGTGACCAAGGGTCCAAACTCAAGGTTGATCTAAAAAGGTGGCCTGGTAAGCTCTCCAAAAAGCCAATAAGCAGACCCTAAGGTATACTAATAAGCCAAGTAGAAGCTTATGAAGTTGGGTGATTTACATTGGGAGTTTAGGGACTTAGGTATGATCAGGGTGAATATCAGGTACAATTAAGCAATGGGCAAGGGGTTTGAAATCAAAAATAAGCCCTGAACTGATAAGCCCAAATAACAGGCTTCTCAAAAAGCTATGGTGCAAAGGGTAGGGCCCATAGGTGAACCTTGGAAGGGCTTGTGAAGTTGGGTCTGTTGGGACTCACTCATTGACACAGGGCATAAGCTTGCCCTACAGCCTCAAATAAGCCAACAGAAAAATTCCTAAAAATATTTTGAAAGTAGGATTCACTAGATTAGCTGACAGAGTTTAATCTCCAAAAAGCTCAGGGTCTAATTTTGAAAACTAAATTCAGGAAAAATCTTGGGAAAATTGAATTTTCTAAAAACCTTACAATTTGACTTTTTGATTTAGAACACTAGGTTTGACTTATGTGAGATTCTAAAGATCCTTGTTAGGAGTTAAATATTCCATAGATTTGATGATCAGAAACAAGAAGAAGGAAACATGAAGAATACTGAAATGATAAGCAAAATATGCTAAGTGCAATTCTGCTGAAGAACGTTTCCACTGATGGATTCTGCTGATGAGCAAAGTAGTTCCACTGATGGATTCTGCTGATGAGCAAAATAGTTCTGCTAATGGATTCTGCTGAAGAACGTTTCTACTGAAAGTGATTCTGCTGATGGATTCTGCTGATTGACACTGCTGCTGATCATTGAGTCATACTACTGAATGGATAAAGATGAAGAAGATATTTTGTGCATAAAAGTCAAATATATCCTCTAGATAATATCTTTCATCAGTCATCAAATTGAACACTCTAAATGAGTTGTAAACATTGATACGTGTTGACAGGCATCATAGTCATAAGCTAGATAGTAGATGACAGAAGCTTATCAATTTTGTAATGATCTCCTTTGTTCTATAAAAAGGAGATCACACCCCTTTAGATAATGTGCGCATGCTTCATAGTGAAACAAAGTGAACATCACCAAAGTGCTTCGTACTTACAAATTACAACAACACCAAGTGTGTTAAAATGTAAAGCACTTAGAAGAGTGTGTGTGGGAACATCAGACAAGGGGTCTGTTGTTGTTAGGTTTGTTTAGCCTCAAGAATCTTTGATCCCTGTTAGATTGTAAACCGTGCTATACTTGATCACATAGCATTGGGGCTAGTTGGAATAACAAACGGAGAAGTTAGAAAAACCTTGTTGTGATAATATTGTTTCTTTAATAGAATATTCCGTCAATATTATCATTGTGCTCGTCATAGCCAAATTCCTAGATCAAAGGTTTAACATCCTAGAGCTCATAAACAGTCTCAGCAAAAGCTTATTGTTTAGGATATAAAATAAGCTTTTCACAGTTGGTATCAGAGCAAAACACATATGTATGTAGAAATATGCGTGTATGTGCAGAAAATACATATATGTATGTAGAAATATACATAGAGAAAAACATTAGAACAAAACACAAGATTCAAGGTCTTTGTAACCTAGTGATAATGAAGATCACTCGTATTATTCTGAATAATATTGAATCGTTTGGTGAAATACTTTCATTGTTCTTTGTTAAATAAACATAAGCATTACAGTTCCATTTCCAATAAACATTCTAAGTGTGGTTAAGTAGATTCCGCATACTTAATCATATTCACTGAAAGTATCATATTTACACATTAAAAGGTCCAACACCTATAGTGTGTGATCAAATCAAGTGATCCTCTCCGTTGGTATCAGAGCAAGGGAGCTCTAGATCTAGAAAAGAAAAGGTTTTTGTTAAAGAAAGATGAAGAAAGAAGAAAAATTTGTTTTTGCTTAATTTTTCCCAACTTTCTGAAGAGCAGTTTTACAAAGGCTATAGCTCCTTCGTTAACCGTTGGATTGGGCTAAAATTTTTATTGAAGGTTCTTGGCATATCAAGGTAGATTCTTACCAAAGGGATCTTCAATCTAAGCTTCAGATGGCAAGATATGCATCGTTGAAAAACTGCTGCAGAAACAGTTGAGGTATGGTCGAATTTTTGGTTTTCTTTCTTGGTTTACACACACAAAGGGGAAGAATCACACACAGAAGAGAGTTGGTTCTTAAAAGATAAAAAGGCTTGTTTATCAAGTTATTATTGGTAAAGAAAGTTATTTGTTCCTTATTTGAAGATGAAGTGAAAATTTTCAAGGTTGTGTTCTTATCATATCATAAGGTGATGTGTACACTTTAAAGATAACTTGTTCGTTCGTTCAAGTGACTATGAAATGACAAACACTTAAAGGAGTTACATTGTAGTGCTCAGTGTCTCATAGAAGATGAGTTTATTGTCATGAGATTGCGGTCTCCCTATACATCAAGGATGGGTATACGTTCGAAGTCAGATTTAGTACAAGATATAAGACACAAGGTTGGTTTCTTTCACTTCAGCATCAAGTTAGTAATGATTGGTTTTTCTTCATCAGTCATAAAAGCCTACAGAAATGGAGATTCAAATGGTTAACATATGGGTTTCAGGGGAAGCTTAAATGTTCAAGTGTTCAACCATTTATTATATATGTGCATCACCACAGGGAAAGTTATTGATTCTTACTACTGTTAATTAGTATTGCTACTGATGGTTTAGATTTTTACTATCTCAAGTTCATTTTTAGTGCGGAAAACTTAATGGAGGGTAATTTGAGATAATAGAGGGATAGATTGGATGTGTAGTATTAGTTCGTAGCTGTAAAAATCATATTTGTAATATTCTCTATTTGTTGATAACAAAAAGGGGAAGAGATGTGGTGGATAGCATAAATTAAGGGGAAGACAATATAGTTTCATTCATGGTGAGATTTAGTTATCTCAATTTCTCTACTTCGTCTAGGGAAATTCGTACAAGAATGTTTTTGTTTTGTAATCATCAAATAGGGGAAGATTGTTAGGAATTAAATATTCCATAGATTTGATGATCAGAAACAAGAAGAATACTGAAATGATAAGCAAAATACGCTAAGTGCAATTCTGCTAAAGAACATTTCCACTGATGGATTCTGCTGATGAGCAAAATAGTTCCACTGATGGATTCTGCTGATGAGCAAAATAGTTCTGCTAATGGATTATGCTGAAGAACGTTTCTACTGAAAGTGATTCTGCTGATGGATTCTGCTGATTGACACTGCTGCTGATCAATGATTCATACTACTGAATGGATAAAGATGAAGAAGATATTTTGTGCATAAAAGTCAAGTATATCCTCTAGATAATATCTTTCATCAGTCATCAAATTGAACACTCTAAATGAGTTGTAAACATTGATACGTGTTGACTGACATCATAGTCATAAGCTAGATAGTAGATGACAAAAGCTTATCAATTTTGTAATGATCTCCTTTATTCTATAAAAAGGAGATCACACCCCTTTAGATAATGTGCGCATGCTTCACAGTGAAACAAAGTGAACATCACCAAAGTGCTTCGTACTTACAAATTACAACAACACCAAGTGTGTTAAAATGTAAAGGACTTAGAAGAGTGTGTGTGGGAATATCAGACAAGGGGTCTGTTGTTGTTAGGTTTGTTTAGCCTCAAGGATCTTTGATCCCTGTTAGATTGTAAACCGTGCTTTACTTGATCACATAGCATTGGGGCTAGTTGGAATAACAAACGGAGAAGTTAGAAAAACCTTGTTGTGATAATATTGTTTCTTTAATAGAATATTCCGTCAATATTATCATTGTGCTCGTCATAGCCAAATTCCTTAAGTTGTTTTAGGATAAAATGAAACTGAATTAAGCAAATCTAACAATCAATGAACTAAAATCTATGATCATTGGTCGAAAATCCTTATTAGTGAACATAATATGAAAGGATAACTGAGATTTTGACTTTTATCCAAAAAACACTGAGGTTTTATGACTTACTAGACCTAAATAAACTTAGAGGGATGTGTTGCAACCAATATGAACCATAGGAACGCACAAGAGATCAGTAACATACACTAAACCAAACACCCCTTTAATACACACTGAAATGAAATTTTCAAAGCTTAAGGATGTTTTAATCCACCAAATTGATTTCTTAGCACTTAGTATGTTATTACAAGCTAATTGGACCACAGAAACAACAATACTAACAACAATTATCTATTAATCAAGGTTATACTATTTTGGACAATTTTAAACAAGTAAAACTAGGAAATAGAGATCAAATACACAAACTAACATATATTTGCTTAAACTGAACTCAGCTATAACACATAAACATAATAACACTAATCTACACAGGATCTACCTACTAAATAGTAAAATCACAAAATTAAAGGAAATTAACTAAAAAATTAAAAATTTGATCTTACAGAAAACCTTTGCACAAAACAAGGTTGAATGGGCTCGAGGAGCTACTCTACAAGCTCCTAGCTTGTTATAAAACAAGCTAGGTATAGTCCATCTGCCAATTCCATTACTTGGCACTTCCAAAAGCTTTCCAGTCAAGTGCTTAGGTACCCTGTTGATTTGTTACTGATTTTGTTTCTTTTTTATGTTTTCTTAGGTATTTGAAAGCTTAAGTGAGCTTGTGAACTAGTTGTGACAACTAATAAGCTTAAACCATATTTTAGCTTAACACTTGAATTCTTACAATGAAACTGAAAATGGTACAAGAGCTTGAAACAAGAACTTAGAAACTTATATTAACTTGAGAAAACAAATTACAAGCTAAGGTTTTACTGGAATTGAAAAGTTACAATAAAATTAACATAAGCTAAATTTTGCTAAAAAACTACACTTCTTCTTCCCAGCTTCATTGTTCCATTTATAGCCCTGAATTAGGGTTTAGAGGACTCCTTTGTCTTTTTATAGCAATAATATTGACCATAGGATGAGAGATATTCAATCTTGACCCTCCACGAGTTTTGGCGGGAAAACCTGGTTTGTCCCTTTCTTTGTGAAATTGCAACGAGGAGGGGGGGTTGGCATTTAATGCTGAGGGGATGGTAGGTGGATAGTGGATTGGGGCGGTGGGATGTGATGGTGATGGTGGGGAGGTTGGATTTGATGGTTGCAGGTTACAAGTGGGAACGAAGGGGGGGGGGGGGGGGAGGTGGTCAAATAGTTTGACTCTGGGGTGTTTTTTTTATTAGTAAAACGGGAGAACGGGTGGGCTTGTGTGAGATTGGGCCTAGGAGGAGTGGACCAGGCCTGTGGAGTAATAAGGGGTGTTGGGTCGGTTTGTTTTTAGGATTAGGCTTTGGATTTTGGATTAGGAATAATACAAGGGTCCGTTTGGTTGTAGTAGTTAACACAAGGACCAATTTGTATTTTTTGAAAATTTGAGGGGGTTGATCATGTAACTTTCCCAAAGTACTTCAAGGGTAAAACTTGCCAAGGTTTAATAATCCAAGGACCATATTGCAATTTTCCATATTTGACAGGGACCATTCTTGTCAAACTTGAAACTTGAAGGACTAATTTTGTAATTTTCTGAAAATACAAGGACATGAATTGCAATTCTTCCAAAGTTGTCACAAGGGTGTAACTTGCCAAACTTGAATAGTACAAGGACCACTATTGATATTTTCCATTTTTGAAATTCCAGGGACTACTTTTGCAAAATCTGAAACTTCAGGGACTAAACTTGTAATTTCTTCAAACTTTTCACCCAGGGACCAAACTTGACACTTGTGAATTCCCAAGGACCATTGTTGACTTTTTCTTCCAAAATCCAATGCTTAGGGGCCATTTTTGCCAAATTCCAAACTTGAGGGACCATTTCTGCCAATTTTGCAAACTTTTGCTCCAAGGACTATTTTTGGCATTTTGTGATTCTCTAAGGTGTGTTTTGACAATCTGAGCTCAAAAGTGGTAATTTGCTTCCCCGGCTCTAGCTTTTGACACGTTTTCCAAACTCGTCCTCGTTTTTGTCCTTTTTGGCCTGATTTTTGCTATTTTCTGAAATATCCATTCCTGCACGATCACAAACACAAAAACAAAATATCTTTGGCAATTATGATTAGTTTGTGTCTGTTTTGGTCTTAATATGGCCAGAAAAAGGTGTGTGAATAAGCACACACTAGTGTATGATGGGTGTCGAATCCAACAAAAATAAATCCTACTTCTATGATTTGTAGTTAGCAACAAGTAGGGTCGATTCCACAGAGATTGGTTTAGACAATTCTTAATTAACCAAACAAGTTAACAAGGGGGTTTTGGTTTTGACAAGTAATAACAAGAAAATAAGAAGATTGATTAAACTGAACACTCGAAAGATATATAAATTGTGAGTAAATACAATCTAGTCAAAGGTGCAATCTATGTATGAATCCTTGGTTAATCATCGATGCTAAAACATTTCATATACTTAAGAATAAATTGGTTATGGTCGTTAACAAGCTCTAACAACCTGTCTCTCCTTAATGTGTCGATAAACAAAACAAGCTCTTTGACTACTTCTCTTATCGAACAACCAGCCTTAAACAAGCTCTTAAGACTTAATTTTCGATAACATTAGGCCTTAGAGAAACCACCAACTCTAATTGACAAACGCATAAGCTCGGTTCATCTAAACTAGATTACACATTCTCTTAACAATAATTGAAAACTTAATCAACATTGTTAATCGCTACAAGCATTAGAACATTCAAGCAATTACGGACTTTAATTTCTAAATAGCAAAGTAGTATAAACTGAAATTCAACTAATCAAAATAAGTTCAAACATTACTGGGAATATGCAAATGTTCTTAAGTTCTTCAGGAAATTAACAATCTCAAAACCTAATTGGATTCAATAACATAGAAAATCCTTCAACTAGAAAGTAAAATAAGTTAGCTACTCATGAAAAGAGGGAGAAATCACAACTACAGATGATGAGCTTTTTGTTTTCTCTCTTCAATGGTGTTTCGGTGTTGGTGTTGTTTTTGAGAGTATTTGTGTCGATGGTATTTGAGTCCTGTCTACCCCTCTTGTATCAAACCAACCAGCCCCTTTTGTAGTCCAAACTCACTTTGGTTAACTGAAGCCACGATCTTCCATTCTCCCCTTTAGAATCGCTCTTTTTCCGGCTTATGCGAAGCCCATGATCTGATCTTCTTGTTTTAGTTTGGGCTCTTGTACAACGAGATCCTCCAACTTTCAAACTCTTGTTATTTTAGACCTCATCTTTTATGCCTACAACAAGACATAAGTTTTTGTGAGCTATTTTAATCCTCTAAAAATCAACCTTCATACATATAAATGCATCAGTATCTAATTTGCTTCACTTAGCATAAAATACAAGTATAGTCCATCATTTTAAGGCCATGTCTATTATAAATAATGAAGGAATAGGTATAGATAATATGTATATTACGCACTTAACAGTGTAATGTCTTTAGAGCAACTTTTTTTCTTGGCTACTTTTAGGAAACTTGTTTTAAGTTTTGAATCCCACATTGGTCATAAGGATGAAAATTTGCTTCTTTATATACGCTCGTGGAAAAAACATTAATAAGTTGAAACAAATACGGAGTATTGTGTTATTGTCTGTGTCTCTTGTGTTCCGCTAAATATTAACAACAATCGATTATGTCAGATACAAATACTAATTAATGTAATTTAACAACTAATTTTCATTTCAAATACCTTATCTTTTTTCTCTATATGTTGTTAGCTTCGAGTTTTGAAGAATTGATTCATGAATTGCAACTTTATGTGAGTTTATACTAGTTGGGTTTGGGTCAACCTCAAGCAAGTATCATTATGTAAACGAGATATTTATATTAACATGAACTAGTTATAATACCTGTGCACGCACAGGGTTTTTAAAATTTCTTTTTGATTATATATTATTATCGATTAAGAAATGAACTACTTAACATGTTTAAAATGGTTTTACTTTGTGGACTAAAAATAAAAAATCACATGTATATATATGTTATAATATACTTATTATTTTAACAGAATGCTTTTGGATTAAAAATAATATTTTATTATTCAAACAAAATCACATGAGAATACTTGACTTGCATAAGATGTTAGTGATATATGCTTTTAGTTTTGCTAACATGTGTTATCAATTTACGATGTGTTTTATAATTGTGGTATTTCTTTTACTTATATTTTTGTTAAAATATGTAGCATATTTAGATAGCCTTGAAGATTAATTCATTTCTTTGATTATGAATAACCATCATAGCATGCTTACCAATGTACCTTTTTATTTGAAAATTTGTATTTTCATAAGTTTGTGCTATTTACTTGTCATGTTTGACCATAAAATTACCAAATTAACATAGATGCTTATACTATAGCTTCTTTATTATATAAAGAGAAAAAAAAAACGATGTAATGGTAGAATACGTTTATGTATAAGGTATAAGAATAATTTTTCTGTGAGACCGAACTATATAAGGAAATTATTATTACTTGCATAAGTAAATTATAAATGCATGAAAAAACGGCAAAGAGTACATTCACAAGTCCTTTAGGATTGTTTGAATCCTTACTGACCTTTCACTTTAGTGCAATTTTCTTCACAATTAGCCTAAATCATTAAGGTAAAAGACACCCATATTTTAGACCGTTGGTTGACACCCACAGTGTTATCAATGACAACAAACACCTGCTAAGTTTCATTAACTTATTCAAAGACACCTGCTAAGAATTCATACCATAAAATTCCTCAGATAGGCACTAAAACACATCTTTGGCACATTAAAATACATTTATGTATTATCTAAATTAGCAACTCAACTTAATTATACATTCATACCTTGAGCATGCATAGATAATCCTTCTACGACAATCATGTGTTGGTAATTAATCCTCCTCTAAAAAACGCACACAACAAATTGCTTTGCATATTAGTGTGTGCGATAAGATCATAAAACTGTAAATACCACTAACATGTTGCATTATAGTGAGGATAACAACAAAGTTAGTCCTAACATTAAATAAGAAAACATCAGATTAGAACTAAAAGGGTGTTTGGTTATGCTTATTGAAGGTGCTTATTGGCTTATTCAATTACTATAACATAGTAAGTTTATGATAAAGCTTTAAGTTTTTTTGAGAAGCTTAATAAAAAACCACTGAACTCACAACTAATTCTACCATAGCTTAGTATTTTATAGTAAAAACACAAATATTAGGTGTAGAAGTTTTCAATAAAACATTAAAAAAAAGTTATTAAAACTTGGTGTGTATAAAAAAAAGTTAAACCATAAAAAAGGTTACTAAAAACTATAAGCTAGATAAGTCATAAGTCAAAGTTCTGTTGATGTCTCTTTCAGATTCTATTCAGAAGCAAAAATAGGTTAACACATAAATCATAAGTATAGAAGAATTGTTGTATCTCACATCCGTGATTACCAACTCAATAACATTATCGCAATATAGTAACGTAATAACCTGATTAAAAACTCTATATACTTGTTTAATAATTCTCATGTACATACTTTTAATTCCTTTACAACAGCCAACTATTACCATTTTTTTTAATTTTTTTTATTATTATTTTTTTTTATGAAACATCACGTCAATGAATATAGTTAGGTTATCACTCACGTAGTTTTTCTTTTTCTGATTTAGGAGGTGATTGCTATCAAATAAGGATTGTGATGCGTTCATTTTTTTTTTTTTTTTTTTTTTTTTTTTTTTTTTTTTTTAATTTAAGGATAACACGAACACATTTATTAAACAATGACTATCTAACCCATGTTTTTTTTTTTTTCTTTTTTTTTTTTTTTTTTTTTTTTTTTTTTAATAATTAGCTTTGTATAATGTTTTTAACTGACAGACATGTTGAGGTTGAGGTTGATGTTGTTGTTTAACTTTAACTATTGATATCATGTTGTACAAAATATGCGAGTTTAGTAGCACATAATGAGCGTCGATAAAGTTAAATTATGCTCCATAAAGTTTTTAAAATGTTTCTATGGATATCCATATATAAATTTCAAACAACAATTTCATGAGTCGTTGTTATAAGTTGAATCGTATATATTTATTTTCATATCACACTAACTCATGCTTACCATTTAATATTTATATTCCTGTTACTAATAATTTAGCCGTATTTAATATTCAAACCCGTTATGCATGAATTAAATTTTTAAATAAAATAATATGAGTCATTATTTAAAAAAAAATATTCTAGAAAAGTCTAAAACTAACATTAGTTTAAAAAATATTTAACGTGTATTAAAACTAATTCGCATATTTACCAAATTTTGAAATTTTAATGATGAAAGTCTAAAAACTAATACTAATAATCATGTAATTTTAAACAAAGTTAATATTATAAAGTATAGGGGGTATGAAGTGTAAGGGGTTATTTGTTTTGTTTTATAAAGTTATTAAAAAACATGAAAACTTGTAATTTTACACTTAGCTCTATATAAATTTAAAATTCAAACACCAAAATTTTATTAATTACTTCCTCTTTTTTTTAAGTTTTTATTTTCATAAATTTGACACCTATATATTTATGCATTTTTTTTCTTAACCAAATTTCTCCACCAAATTGATTAAGTTTGACCAAAATCAATTTAATTTTGACTTTTTATTGACCAATAATATTGCTCGATTACGCCTACGTGGCAAAATCAAGCTCTCCTATTGGTTTAATTTTTTTTTTCAATAAGAAGGGATTTGCAAAAACACTCTGAAATGATGTAATTCTTTTATTATATAAAAGATTTGAATTAGGAGACCACCTTCGACAGGAGTTCGAGTATTCATATTAACTTGACCAATGTAACTTGATATAGGTTCAGGTTATTCGGGTCCAAATAAAAGTACAACCCGTGTAAGTTTGTAGTATTATAAAATTTGTAAAATGTTTAACAGGAATGAAAGTGAATTAAAGTTGACCAGGTGCATTTAAAGAGAAAACTAAACACTACTGTATTAGGAACATAATTGTTTTTTATACCACGTGCACTTAAGAAAATCAAACAATTTAGTTGTGTATGTTTTATCTGAAAGCAATAATTATGAGACAAATGAAGTAACCTATCTTTTATCTAACCATTTTGTATTTGAACAAATATGAAAATTACGGCTTAAGGTAAACAAACATTTAAAAAATACTTGTTTTTTATACCACATGCACTTAAGAAAATCAAACAATTTAGTTGTGTATGTTTTATCTAAAAGCAATAATTATGAGACAAATGAAGTAACCTATCTTTTATCTAACCATTTTGTATTTGAACTAATATGAAAATTACGGCTTAAGGTAAACAAACATTTAAAAAAGGTTAATAAAGTTAAGAAGTTATTCCACGCCATATTATTGAGACTTAATAAGTTATATTTTATTAAGTCACTCAAACATGATATGGAATAACATAATATCAATACCAACTTGCAAAATGAACATAAGCTTATCCATATAAGCAAGTAATTTTCTCTTATATGACCTTAGTGGGATGAGAAAGCAAATTTTGTATCAAAAAAAAAAAAAAATATATATATATATATATATATATATATATATATATATATATATATATATATATATATATATATATATATATATATATATATATATATATATATATCAACACAACATACAAGTTATCTACTCTCTTGTTCTATCTTTTCCATTGAAAACTAAAACTTAACAACCCAATAACAGAAAAAAATAAGTATACTATCCAGTTTGAGGGAGGCTAATACTAGGCCCAACGCCCATTAGTCTGCTTTGTTTTATTTTGTAGTTTTAAATTTATGTGTAGTTCATAGGTTGGAAAGTCGCGACTTTCAAGTGCAATCTTAAAGGGACTTCAGATCTGTTATCAATGCATTCATCTTTAGGTAATGAAAAATATACATTTAGTTTTAACAATCTTGTGTTAGAAAAAACAACACAACAAAAGCTAGTCTTAAACTAACGAGTTTATGATATGGGTGGAATGTATTGATGCTAGAACGGGTACGTTTTCATAATGTATGATACGTTATAACTTAGTTACTTTTATGTTTTAACATGATAAACAAATACAGAAGTTTGTTCTTTTTCATTTTAATCATGTCAGGTATGATACATTATAACGTATAAATTTCAATGTATCATGGGTTGAGAACTCGCAAACTTTAAGTGTAATCTTAAAGTCTTAAACGATCTTCTGATCGCTACCATCGCATTCGTCTTTTGGCAGCTAAAAAAGAATTACAAGTATTTATTTTTAAACCATCTTGGAAAGAAGTAACACAAGAAATATTTGAAACTAGCGAGTTTATGATAAGGGTTAATTGTATTACTGTAACTAGTTATAATGCCCGCGCACGCGCGGGGTTTTTTCTAATATTTTAAATAAATTATTATTCTTAATTTCGGGTTTTAATTATTTTTTGATGATGTAGTTAGTGGTTATATACGATTAAGATAGCTCGAGTATATGTTGTTAGAATTCTCGTAAACTTACAATGTTTTTTTAATTAAATTTAAAAATTATGGCGATGGCGTTTTAGGCAATATGGTAGGTTTCAATTTATTTTGTGTACTTTGTCGGCCCATTTCTTTTGCCTTGTGGACCAATTTTTGTTATTTTATAATATAAATTATATATTTTATTTAAAATTTATTATTAAAATATATATAAACAAATATAATTTCTCTCTCCAAAATCTACCAAAAAATCAAATCCTATACCAAATCAAAATCCGAATCCAATCCCACTTATAAACCTAACGGACCCTAAGATTTATAGCCAATTTACTAATTAATAATGACTTTAACTTTAATTTGGCACATGATACTCCTCAATCACAGTTATAGCAAGTCTAAAATGAATTACGAAAACAATAAATAGAGTATATCACCAATTACATTAAATGACTTCAATAAACAATCTTAAAGTAAACCGTTGACCAGCGGTAAGAATACCGGCCTTCCAAAGAGGGGGGAGAAAATTAATCCCCTTGTGGCCAACATCTTCTCGTTCATCTTCACGTGTAAGCAAATTGGGATAACACATCCTCCTTGCATCGTCAGCATCGTGATCATCTCTCATTCACTATGAAACATGTGCAAAATAATAATAATAATAATAAATAAAAAAATAAAAAAAATATAACCTTATCAACAAAATTAAAAGAAATTCAAAGTTTTATAAGATATGATTAATACATTACAGCTTGCAACAGTTCAAAGGTCAAGTGAAGAGTGCCAATATATATTATCACATATAGCAAATTAAGAAACAGAAGCTTCACCATGAAGCATTCACAAAGAATGCAAAAATATGACAATGCAGCATTCCATGCACTTTCAGAAAAAAGAAGTATAAGTTTCACTCTACTCCAAGAGCATAGCAGCCTATTAGATTATTAATTAGTTACCTGAAAGGTCACGCCAATGCATTCTCCCTAATCATTTAAAGTTGGGCACCCCTATTACTACAAAGTAGCTGGTATAAACAATGGTTATAACATGAAATACTAAGTCTAGTACTGCATCTACTTGATGATTCAGGGGGGTCATCGTCCATTATCGCTTTGAACATCAGCTTGTGATGTATAGCATTATGCCCAATCAGTTGCTGACATAATGAGCATGTACAATGAGAATTCTAAAACAATGACTTTTTAGTTGCACAAATAATCTAAGGACCAAACTATTTTTTTTACTAAATGTATCAAAATGAATACAGGAAAAAATAGATAAATACCACTCAACCTCATCTCTTGGGAAATAAATAGTGAAGACCGCTTGTAATGTACTCTGCTTTGCCCCATTACTAACCAAAATGTCGTCGGTTACGTAAGAAATGTCATTCTCCTCTACATTAGGAAATGAATAAAAACATATTTAGAGTTATACATCTGCAAATATCCTTCGATTAAGTTTGGTCAAATAACTGGTAGTGGTTTCAAACACCAGTATTCAGTTTTATAGCTGGTTTCATCCAAGCTCCAAGAAGGATGTAATACCCTCAGCTAACTTGACACATGTGTGACCTCAAATTTAAGAAAATAAATAAATAAATACTTAACCAAAACATTCCTAACTCAAAATTGCTACAAAAACAAAGAGGCTGCAAATCAAAAACACAAGCAATTGCTCAAAGACCACTTACAATAGAAGCATATGATTTCTTTGGAACTTCCTCAATTTTGGTGTTGGACTCAACAACCAGCTGTGAAGCCACCTGAATGATCATGATAATATAAGAGAATTGTTGTCAAGTGGCCTTAACTGTTCTGCGTTATTTGATCATATCACCACTACCTTCAGGCTACATTCAAAAAATTCAATCATTTTAAACCTCATTGGTATATACTGTGCATTAACAGATGTCAAACAATTCAAACCTCATCTGTTCTTTGTAGTTTTTCTACATATGCCTGCTTCTTCTCCCATTCTTCTCGAGCTTTTTGATTCGTTGACCTATGAGTAAATTTGTTAAAATGTTCAAAATTGCCACCTCTACATGTAAGAATAAGTTTTTCCCACCAGGGAGGCTAAGCAAACCGTCTCTAATGGGTGTGATTGGCATAAAGAGCAATGACATCAAGAATCTTGGCGTCGTCTGACATTTGTTCATGTTCGCATTGACCAGCAAATATCCCCTTCATGTGAGCCCTTCACTTCTGACTGAGTTCTCTGTGCAGGCTACTCCACTAAACTGTCGATAACCAAGTACCTATTATATCTTAAGATAAGTGGTAACGTAAGTAACAACATCAATTAATAATGCTGCAAATGCGCAAAAAAAGAAGGTCACGGATAAGTCTGTGCAAACCCCGTCAAAGTTGGTGAATCACCATTGATTTAGTTTTGCAATGGAAAACGATACATATGTCTCTAAGAGTCGTCACCATTACCATTTGAGGTCTAACTATAGAGATGCAGCACTGATTTCTAACGGTTCCAAATGCTTCCAAAGCAGCTCAAAAAAAAGGTTGAGAATATTGGTTTTTTAAGTACGCCATAAGCTACAAATTCTTGATAAAGTATGCTACTGTTTATGCATTAAATTGTGTTGGGAAAAGGTACCTGCATTATATATTTAGGTTTAGACTTGTAAACATGCTGATAAGACTCTTAGGTGGTACACGGGTTAATTTAGGTTAGCATTTCAAGTAAATTGTTACATTTACTTTAGTGTCCATCACTTTCAAGTATCGTAGTCTTGACCATCAGATCGTAGAAAGCAAACAAAGTCCCGATATAATTCAAACGTATGAGCCTAATCCTAATCAAAGTTGCCGACTCTTGACCATTATGTGAACAGTGAGCTAATAATCACAAGAATTAACTAACCAAACCCAATCACTTACATAATACTTATATTTATACCTATTCAAACCAAAAAGACATAAGAAAGATCAAGAAACGAAGAAGACGAAGAGAATAACCGATTAATTATATCCCTCAGAGATGATCTATTCCTACTTTTATGCCTCTTTACAGCCTCACTTTTTCCACCTTTCCTAATCTTTCACGCAACCTAATTTTTTTTATATTAGATTCTATGCAATATAGTGAAAACTCATGCTAAATTCTTGTTTACCTAGACTAAATTCCCATTTAACCCAAGATTATGAATGTACATGAAAAAATGGAGAAAAAACCTCGAGCTGAACACGTGTTTTAGCTACTCTTCTGAAAGGTTTTCGGTTTCTCCATAAAAGGCGTTCAATACCACTACGTCGCTTGGTACTAATATCATTGTTTTCTGCAACCTTTTGGGTTGCATTCGAATTTGATATTTCTGCTTCTCTCCTCAACTCCATTTGTCTTGGAGATGGTGTTTGCAGCTCTTAACATTCACCATTTGACCTGTCATAGTGAAACCATCTGATGTGTAAAATTAACTTCTAAGAGGTTTTTAATAACTATTTATAGTGCACTTACTTTTCTAAGAAAGATTTTTACACTGCAATTAAACAAAGTTCATTGATTAACATGTACAGTAACATTTTTCAAAAAATTGGAATGTGCTTGTGAACATTTTATTACTAATATTTTTTATCAGAACATTTTATTAATTCTCTCAACACAATTTTCAATATTTTTTTTATTGTGTTTACCCCTTATTTTACATAATAGACTTTAGATATTACACATATTTTAAAAATCTGTTTCAAATATATTATACAATCAAGCGTAGAAGAGTAGATGAAATATGTTTGCACCATTTAATACAATTAATAGTTTATACACGATGTGGCCACTGTATGTAAAGGAAGAATCACCATAATATTTATTAAAAACAATGTAAAACTTTCACAAGATAGCTGCAATAGCGAGCTTGCTACATCAGCAAACATTAGCGGCATCCGCAGTTCGAGAAACTTCTCCAAGTTTAACTGAAAATGAAATAAAAAGAAAAAAGAAAAAAAGGGATACAATCTTTCAGTGTAATTCTTAAAATGTCTTACAATAGTGAATGATTTTGGAGTAGATCGATTCTATAGTGCTCAGTACCGATTTGAATCATGTTTTAATCCTTGATCATCCGCAGTCATCACAATACGTACGCCTGTAACACATTCAGTCCAAGTAACTATTGAGGAAAGAAACAAAGAACCCACAATAGCACAACGGTTATAAAAATATGAACCGACCTCTAACCATAGATTCTACAAAATGAGGAAACTGGTGGCGTCAATGATAAGTAAATACAATAAATAGTTTATTTACTGATTATTATTTTTAAGTTTCTGGCATGAGTGGCTGGTGACTAAGATGCATGTTAGTGGAGATCAATCTGTTGCTACATATTTTTTAACAGCTAGAGTCGTGCTTTCAAGATCATGACTTACCTCACATTGGACCTTAGTTCTCTTGCTCAATAGAGTCTTCTTTAGAGTTGATTCCGTCAAAGGTGATGACTTTGAAACTTTGAAACTGGGTCAAATAATTTTGAAAGGGTAGTTGCTCTGCGCCTCTACCTACATGGACAAACCAATGCACATCTGAGGTGTAGAAACTTTGTTTTTGTTAAAGAATTATGAATTAAGAACTTAGAAGCTTTAGTCTAAAGATTTTCATCAAAAACCTACGTACTAATAAGTTAACAAATAATGTAATATATAACTTATCTACACTCTAAGAAAAAGCAAAAAATACCATATATCTATTAGTGCAGCAAACATTAGGCAAGGCAAAGAAGAACCATAAAAAGAATAAAACAACCATGTTGAATGAATATTTGCATATTAAGTTGATCAGCGATAAATCAACAAACCAAAACGGTGATCACCCAAATGGCCATATTAAAAATTAGTGGTGGTTTTTGCTAATGCAACCACCAAACCACATTCTATTCAGCCAAAATTCAAAAGCTTTCATTCTAATTGTCGCTTGTTTGCATTTTTCATTCAATCAAAAAACTTTCTCGGTGTTGAATAAGTAACCCATTGCTCAATATTAACACAAAACTGACTTAAACCCAAAACTTAACTCATAAACCAAAACACAGATACGAAATTTATACATAAATCAACAATTAGAGGCACGATGTATTAAAAAAATAATTAAATCACCAATTAAACCCATAAAATCAAAGAAAAAATCAAACATGCATATACCTGTTAAAATTAACTAATCAATTTAAAACCACCAATCCTCTTATGATTTCTTATATTTATTTATCAAATCAGAGCTTCAATAAAACCCTAGATTTTTTTCGCCAAAATTAAAAGAAAATTATCAGCATAAAAGCCCTATCAATTTTATACAAAATCTAAAAAAATAGATATTAGAAATCATACCATTGGAGAAATTTTCGTTCTTCCATAAAAAAAATTAGGATGGTTGTATTCGAAATCAACAACAAAGTTTTAGAATTGGAACAGTGGGGTTTAATGAAAATCTGTGTGGAAGTGTGGCTCGACAGCAGTGAGGTTTAATAAAAATCTGTGTTGGAACCTGGAAGTTTGGATCGACATGGTTTTGTTCTTCTAAATTTTAATTTTAACCCCTAAACGTTGTGTAGATTACTCCGCCTTCTTCATGTTTTATTTTTTTATAATTTTTACACGTATACTTTTGTACCCAATTTACTTAGAAAAACGAATTTTGATAATTTATTTGCTAAATGGAGAAATATTTAGGTTTTTTTATTAAATAAATATAAAAAAGATCATAAATTTTAATTAAGTTATTACTAAATAAGGTATGATTTGATTTTAAAAGTCCCCACTAGGGGTTTTATTTTATTAGGAAAAAGATATGTTATAACTTAATTATTTGTAACCATCTTGTGTTTGAAAAATCAACAGAATATAAGAATCTAGAAAACATAAAAGGTAAAAAGCTATACGACTTATTATAAACGACTTTGTAAAAAAACTGTACGAGTTATTATAAGCGACATTGTAAAGATTAATATTAATCTCAACTCACAAACAAGCGAGTTTGGTTACTAGCGAGACCATCTCGTGTTTGAAAAATCAAAACAACAAAAGTATTACAAAGATAAAAAGTTAACAGACTAATATACTAAACATCTCGTGTTTGAAAAATCAAAACAACAAAAGTATTACAAAAAGATAAAAAGTTAACAGACTAATATACTAAACATCTAGTGTTTGAAAAATCAAAACAACAAAAGTATTACAAAGATAAAAAGTTAACAGACTAATATACTAAACAACTTACAATTGATAACTTATGTAATTATGTTTAGTCAGTCATGTTCACTTTGTATAATGACATAAATATTACTATATAACCTAGCAGCTTTTATCGTCTATGACCGATGTGGGATTGTGGGATGAGAAATGACTATATTAAAAAGCTATACCACCTGACCCGACACACCATGCATGAACCGGTTAAAAGAAAACGCACCAAAATATTTAGCCAATGGTTATAACTTTTAAATAAAGGAGGTGATTTGCACACTCTCAATATTGATTGGCACACTCAAATTTTGAGTATTTTGACATATATATCCTCACATCATTTTTACTCATTTCACACTGTAAGGGTATAAATTTCAATACACTTAAAATTTGAGTGTGCCAATCAATCTTGTGATTGTGCAAATCACCTTGATATGTCCTACTCGTACCCATAGTAGCACTACTTATAGCGAGTGCAGGCTCCTGTAAAAAAAGAAGAGAATAATAGATAATTGACCGTAAAAACTTAATAACTTTCATTCATCTGCAAACATTAAATACTGGTGTGTAGATAATCCCCACAAACTCAAAGACTTATCCCTAAAAGACTCCAATACGTATCCTAAACACAAACACAGAAACTTATCCTAAAAAGACTACTTATCCTAATACGACTCGAACACACACGACACTTATCCTAAACACATAATTGTTATCCTGTCGGCTCCTCGTTCCATCCTCTGAACCGCTGGTGCGTAACATTCCCCCTTCTTTCAAAAATTACCTTGTCCTCAAGGTTATAATATGAATTGGCAGTTTCTACTACTTTCTCTTCATCCGCGGTCATCACCTGCCTGTGATTGTCACCATCATTTGCCATTAATAATAAAAACTTACCGGGACACCTATGACCTCGCATCCACTTGTTATCACAGTTGAAACATAGCCCTTTGTTCACGCGTTCTTGACGTTCAGTGGGTGAAATCCACTTGATAGCAAGTGGCTGAGCATTAGTGTTGGTGGTAGCTTGCGTGGGTGTTGGTAATAAGGGTGGCTTACCCATGTCCACATCAGAACTAGCAACTGAAAAACACGTCGTAGGCTGCCTTTGAGTAACAACATTGGTCGCGACATTAGTTGTGTAGACAACGGTGGGAGACCGTTGGTCTTCTAATCGCGCTTCGGTAATGCATGCCAAAGAAAAGGCTTCGCCAAGTGTAGTAGGCCTGGAGAGCAGAAGTTCCCGTTGCAAGTTCGGCTTAAGGCCGGATATATAGAATGATATGAGTAAGTTTTCTGAGATATCCGTGACCCGATTGCAAAAGCTTGGACAACGTACCCTGAGGGTCCTCATATTTAGAAGGACCAAAACGGTTCCTAACACTCTCCAAAAACCCATCTCAACTGTTGATTAATTTGTTACGAGTCATCCACCGAAACCATTCAGCCACGTCGCCTTCAAGGTTGAAACCCACAACCTTTAATCATTGCTCAGCTGGTGTCATGAGAAGTTCAAAGTATTCATTAATGGCGAAAATCCAACTATCATGATCAACTCCATTGAATTTAGGAACATCTAACCGCATCGATCGCAACCAGACCCCGATCAATGACATCCCAATGCCAATGTTTTGGCTGCTTGCAACTCTTGGTTCAAAGCTGCAATCTGACTTTTGAAAGAGTCGGACTGCTCCTTCAAAAGTAACCGTATTTGTTGCTCATTCATCGTAGCTCAATGAAAGCACCAATTGATACGTCCTACTTGTACCGATAGTAGCACTACTTATAGCGAGTGCAGGCTCCTGTAGAAAGAGAAGAGAATAACAGATAATTGACCGTAAAAACTTAATAACTTTCATTCATCTGCAAACATTAAATACTGGTGTGTAGATAATCCCTAAAAACTCAAAGACTTATCCCTAAAAGACTCCAATATGTATCCTAAACACAAACACAGAAATTTATCCTAAAAAGACTACTTATCCTAATACGACTTGAACACACACGACACTTATCCTAAACAAATATCCTAAACACATAATTGTTATCCTGTCGGCTCCTCGTTCCATCCTCTGAACCGCTGGTGCGTAACACACCTCTCTTTAAAGAACCATTACCATTGGTAGTGCTCCGTACAAACTTCGGTCATGATCTTATATTAGGCCTAACTTAATGTCATGTTATGACTAGTTAATCAATATGTTTATTCACTTATGTTAGGCTTCTAAATTGCGGATTACTAATTTTGATTTTAATGTGTAAATATGAGTATTTGATTATATAATGTACATGAGTAGCTTTGTTGCATCACGATAGCTTTAGTGCAAATCAAACCCGGTACGTTGTCATGTTTATTGTTTAACTAGTTACAATTTACAAGTGCACCTTAATGGATCCTAGCTTGTATAATCGAATCTATGTGTAACACTATGTTAGTGTTCCGATTTTTGTTATTACACCTTTTTCCTTTGTCTCGTTTAGTCGTTTTGGTATTTATACATTTATTTCGTATGTTCTAATCTGGTATATATATATATATATATATATATATATATATATATATATATATATATATATATATATATATATATATATATATATATATATATATATAGTGAGACTTTTTTGCGAGAACCATCTTATCTGCGAGAACTGAGAGAATCACCAAAAACATACATGTGCGCCTTCAATAATTGTATTTTTGCACATATGTTCTAAAAACAACATGTATGATTTTAAAAAAAAACATAGTCATTCTAAAGAATTTGATAAGAAATTGAAAATACAAAAATTTTCTTTGAAGGTGTGCATGCATGTTCTTATAAGGCGTGCAACAATAGTATTGCGGCCGTGTGTAAGGTTTTTATGAAAAAAGATGATGATTTCATGATGATATTGAAGAACATATGTGGATAGTTGCGATTATTGATGATTTGCATGCATTTTTATTTTATTTTAAAATGTGTGCATGTATGTTTTTAGTGGTTCTCTCAGTTCTCGCAGATAAGATGGTTCTCGTAAGAAAGTCTCCCTATATATATATATATATATATATATATATATATATATATATATATATATATATATATATATATATAAGACGAGTACCCGTGCATAGCAACGAGATTTGTAGTGGCAAACAATTATACTTGGGATATTATGATATTTCGTGTTACGTTTATACATAAAACGTAAATAATTCAAATGTAAGTGAAAAAATTTTAACATACGATAATTCAGATTAAAGAAAAATTACTAAAATGTATCAAATAACATATTAAAACATTGATAGTGAAACAGGAAATTAAAACATTACATCAATAGTTATCTTGTGTTTATTGATTTTAAAATAATTTTGATAAGTTATCTTGTGTTATGCTTTTTTATTTATTTCACTTTTGCCAATGTTTTTGCTGTTCTCGTGTTATTTTTCAAGACAAAAAATAATCAATGGTTCTTGTTTTGTTTAGAAAAGATTGAGGGGGTATCAATGGTTCTTGTTTTGTTTATAAAAGGTTATTAACACCCAACCATCCTTTCGTTTTTCATAGTCGATAAACAAACATTTTTGTTGTATCAATGTACTAATCGATTACATCCTTAGTCTCAACTTATGGCAAAATATATAAATTGCGAAGAAACAAACATGTACTAATTGAAACACCAACAGCCACCGAAACCACCAAAAATCCATAACACAAATCTTTACTAATCGAAACCACTAAAGTTTTAAAACAAATCCCAACATCATGCCTAACCAAACTAAAATTCTAGAAACCAACAACCATCCATAACTTTCAAATCTAAGAAATTCAAACCAGCATCTCAATACACAAGAAAAAGACTTTCAAATTAAAATGTAAAAGAACCTAAAACTCTAGATCTGTTAACAATTTGACTCAGATATTTTATAAACAATAAAGAGAATTAATGGATTGGCTGCAATAATAGAGGTTGCTAACTCGGGTCAATCTCGCACTCAACCATCCGTCCATTTTGCCTAACCAAACCACAAACTCGAAAGATCATCACCACCAAGCAAACCATATCCGGCAAAAAATACAACCAAAAACAGAAACTATAGTAGCCTCTTTTAATCTAAACACAAATATAACATATATAAACAAAATTTGTTTACAAAATTATCATAAGAACAAATAAATACACAACCATCATTTATTTATCGACTAAAATCACATTAACACAAAGCCACCAAGAGTACACCGGTTTACCACACACACCCACAACCAGTGGCGGACCCAGGATCTTAGAAGACGGGGGACAATTTTTTTTTTTTTGATAAAATCCGTGATGCACTTTAATAAAAAGGACATAAAAAATTGTTAACACTAAAAACTGATATTTTTTAAGATTAAGATAGAGATCTAAGCTTTTTACATTGTTCGACTTTAAGATGGGGGGCAATTTGTAGTGGGGTGCACTTTAATAAAATAGTCTTAAATAAAAAAAAAATTACACTAAAAATTGATATTTTTTGGCAAACCATGGAGGGCACCGCCACCCCCTAACTACTATGTAATTCCGCCCCCGCCCACAACGAATATGGCTATAGATTCTGGCGAACGAAAACACACATCAAACCTTTAATTTTTTCTTCAAATCTGTTATCAAATGAATCTTAAAGGTTCTTAAAACAACCAAAGCAACTAAAACCATAAACAAAAATAAATCACAAACATACCCGTTACGACCAAACATAAGAAAAACCAACTCGGAGATAGATCTTTACATAATATACATATCTCCAAAGTCCAAGCAACCAAGCACACTTAAAACCACCAAGCACACCGAAACCACAAACACGTGGAGGCACGGCAGAAGGCGGCGGTGATTAGGTTTATAGTGGCAGTAGTAATGAGGTTGAAAGATCAGATTTTTCTAGTGTGTTGTTCTTGTGTTTGTTTAGGTTAGATGGGATAGAGATTTTTCGAGTGTGTTGTTCTTGTATGTGTTTAATGTGTTAGGTTTGGAATGGAATAAAGAAGTTGGCATAGATAGATTTCAACTTCACATTCAATACTTTCCGCAATTTGAAATTTCTATCCATGTTTCAACTTCACATTCAATACTTTCCGTTATTAAGTGTTATAAGGGCATTATGGGGATTGACCAAAAATTCAGTTTTCACATTTCACTTTGACTGTTTTCATTTTATAAGTAGTATATATATATATATATATATATATATATATATATATATATATATATATATATATATATATATATATATATATATAGTTTCATGTCTAGTTTCGGTATTTATACAATCAGAGACGGAGCCAGTAGGGAGTTGCAGTGTGCTCAGCCACCCCAAACCCAAGGTCGTCCCTAGCGATGGGCGAGATAGGCGACGACCCAGGCATCAAGCATACAAGGGGCATCAAGTGGTCGGTGTTATGAATTGGTTTTATGTACATGGTGTTATTTAATAGAAAATTTTCTGATAGAATTTAGAGAAAGAAAAAGGATATATAAAAAAAGAAGCGGTGATATATGACTGGCCGGAAAATAGTGGCAGCGATGGAAGAAAGCAACAAAAAGGAGGTTAAAATGAAGATGACAGATATCGTGTCTTTTTGTGATTGGTCACGTGGGCTATAGTAAAAAAAGTGACAAATATGAAGGGCCAATTCAGATGTACCCAATTTAAACACATAATTTTATATTTTTTCAACACATGCCTTAAAAGCATTGTACATGTGCATTAAAAACTTATGTTTTGAGTAAATATGAATTTGAATTAAGAGACCATCTTCTATGGGAGTTCGAGTATTCATATTAACTTGACCAATGTAACTTGATATAGGTTCATGTTATTCAGGTACAAATAAAAATACAACCCGTGTAAGTTTGTGGTATTATAAATTGTGTAAGTTTAACATGAATGAAGTAAAGATTAAAGTTGACCAAGCCATTTAAAGAGAAATTGGAAAAAAAAGACATCATACTTGCCACTTTTTGTCATTGTATGTAGCGTTCTTTTTTTATTTTTTATTTTTTATTTATTGTAGCACTAACCTTTTTAAATCGTGCCATTGTGTGTACTTTGTGATCATTTTACCCCTACTTTTTAAAAAATTTTGAATGGTAAAATAGTCATTTCACGTGGCTAAAAAGTCGCAAAGTACACACAATGACACGATTTAGAAAGGTTAGTGCTACAATAAAAAAAAAAAAAAAAGAGACGCTACATACAATAACAAAAAGTGGCAAGTATGATGCATTTTTTTGCCAATTTCCCAAAACTAAACAGTATTAGTAACATACTTGTTTTTTAGACCACGTGCAATTAAGAAAATCAAACAATTTTAAGAGTATGTTTTACCTGAAAACAATAGTTATGAGACAAATGAAGTAACATATCTTTTATCTAACCATTTTGTATTTCGACAAACATGAAAATTACTCGTAATACTTAAGATAAACATTCAAAAAAGGTTAATAAAGTTAAGAAGTTATTGCTTATCAAAATTGTAGTAACTTAATAAGTTATATTTTATTAATTCACTCAAACATGATATGGAATAACATAATATCAATACCAACTTGCAAAATGAACATAAGCTTATTCATATAAGCAAGTAACTTTTCTATTGTATGACCTATGTGGGATGAGAAAGCAAATTTTGTAACAAAGAAAAAGGTATCAACACAACATACAAGTTATCTACTCTCTTCTTCTATTAGCAACTCGATAACAAAAAATATTTAGTATACTATCCGTAAGCTCAAGCTTGAGAGGGAGGCTAAAAAGGTTCAAATTTTGGAAAGTCGCAACCTTCAAGTGCAATCTTAAAGGGACTTCAGCTCCGTTATCAATGCATTCATCTTTAGGTAATGAAAAATATACATTTATTT
This sequence comes from Artemisia argyi, assembly GCA_030686995.1. Classification (NCBI taxonomy): domain Eukaryota; kingdom Viridiplantae; phylum Streptophyta; class Magnoliopsida; order Asterales; family Asteraceae; genus Artemisia; species Artemisia argyi. The sequence goes on along the minus strand of CM060703.1, from coordinate 20,643,797 downwards.
TTAACAATCTTGTGTTAGAAAAAACAACCCAACAAAAGTCTTAAACTATCGATTTTATGATATGGGTGGAATGTATTGATGCTAGAACACCGGGTTTCTCATAATGTATGATACGCTATGACTTTACTTTTAACATGATAACAAATACAGAAGTTTGTTCTTTTTCATTTTAATCGTGTCAGCTATGATCCGTTATAACTTATAAATTTCAATGTACTTCATGGGTTGAGAACTTGCAAACTTTAAGTGTAATCTTAAAGTCTTAAACGATTTTCTGATCGCTCCCATCGCATTCTTCTTTTGGCAGCTAAAAAAGAATTACAATATTTATTTTTTTAACCATCTTGGGTTAAAAAAAAGTAACACGAGAAATATTTGAAACTAGCGAGTTTATTATACGGGTTAAGTGTATTACTGTAATATGTTATAACTTAATTATTTTTAACCATCTCGTGTTTGAAAAATCAAATACAATATAGCAATCTAGAAAACATAAAAGGTAAAAAAACTATATGAGTTATTATAAGCGACATTGTAAAGGTTATATTGTAATCGATAAAATATGGTTTAAAACAACACAGTATTAATCTCGACTACAAGAAAGCGAGTTTGGTTACTAGCGAGACCATCTCGTGTTTGAAAAATCTGAACAACAAAAGTATCTTTTATATAATAAAAGAATTATATCATTTCGGAGTGTTTTTGCAAATCAATTCTCATTGAAAAAAAATTTGGACCAATAGCAGAGCTCGATTTTGCCACGTAGGCGAAATCGAGCAACATCATTGGTCAATAAAAAGTCAAAATTAAATTGATTTTGGTCAAAATTAATAAATTTAGTGGAGAAATTTGGTTAAGAAAAAATGCATAAAAATATAGGTGTCAAATTTATGAAAACAAAAACTTAAAAAAAAATGAAGTAATTAGTAAAACTTTAGTGACTAAATTTTAAATAAATTATATAGAGTAAAATGTAAAATTACAAGTTTTCATGTTTTTAATAACTTTATAAAAAACACAAATATCCCTTTACACTTTATACCCCCTATACTTTATAATATTAACTTTGTTTAAAATTATAAGAGTATTAGTATTGGTTTTTAGACTTTAATCCATTAAAATTACAACATTTGGTAAATATGGGAATTACGTAAAATATTTTTTTAAACTGATGTTGTTTTAAACTTTCATCCATTAGAATTTTTTTTTAATTATTATTTTAAATAAGAATTCATGTTACTATTTAAAAGTTTAATTTATGTGTACACGTGTTTAAAATACGGCTAAATTATTAGTAACAGGAATATAAATATCAAATGGGTAAGCACGATACTGTGATATGAAAATAAATATACACGATTCTATTTATAACAATGACTCATGAAATTGTTATTTAAAATTTGTGTATGGATATCCATAAAAAACATTTTAAAAACTTTACGGAGCATATTTTAACTTCATCAACGCTCATTATATGCTACTAAATTCACACACTTTGTACAACATGATATCAATAGTTAAAATTAAACAACAAAATCAACTTCAACCTCAACGTGTCTATCAGTTAAAAACATTATACAAAGCTAATTATTAAAAAAAAAAAAAAAAAAAAAAAAAAAAAAAAAAAAAAACAAAAACAAACAAACAAATACATAGGTTAGACAATCATTGTTTAATATAGAAGGTGATTTCTTTAAATTATATTAAAAAAAAAAAAAAAAAAAAAAAAAAAAAAAAAAAAAAAACCTTAATAGTTGGCCGTTGTAAACGAATTAAAAGTATGTATATGAGAATTATTCAGCAAGAATATATAATTTTAATCAGGTTATTACGTTACTATACTGCGATAATGTTATTGAGTTGATAATCACGGATGTGAGATACAACCATTATTCTATACTTATGATTTATGTGTAAACCTCTTTTTGCTTCTGAATAGAATCCGAAAGAGACCTCAACATAACTTTGGCTTATGCCTTATCTAACTAATAGTATTTAGTAACCTTTTTTATGGTTTAACTTTTTTGTTATACACACCAACTTTTAGTAACTCTTTTTTTATGTTTTATTGAAAACTTTTACACTTAATATTTATATATTTTACTATAAACACACTAAGCTATAATAGAATTAGTTGTGAGTTCAGAGGTTTTTCACTAAGTTTCTAAAAAAAAGCTTATAGCTTTATCATACACTTATCGTGTTATTGTAATTGAATAAGCCAATAAGCACCTTTAATAAGTATAACCAAACACCCTATTAGTTCTAATCTGAAGTTTTCTAATTTGATATTATGACTAACTTTGTTGTTATCCCCACTATAATGCAACACGTTAATGGTTTTTGCAGTTTTATTATCTTATAGCACACAATAAAGTGTAACGCAATTTGTTGTGTGCATTTTTTAGAGGAGGATTAAGTATCAACACATATGCCTGCTCAATGTATGAATGTATAATTTAGTTGAGTTGCTGATTTAGATAATACATGAATGTATTTTAATGTATCAACGATGTGTTTTAGTACCTATATAGGGAATTTTTTGGTAGGAATTCTTTTCGGAGTGTAATTTGTCTTTGAATGAATTAATGAAACTTAGCATGTATTTGCTGTCATTGATAAAACTATGAGTGTCAACCAACGGTATAAAATATGAGTGTCTTTTACCTTGATGATTTAGGCCAATTGTGAAGAAAGTTGCATTAAAGTGAAAGGTCAGTAAGGATTCAAACAATCCTAAAAGATTTGCGAATGTACTATTTGTCTTTCTTTTTTGCATGCATTTATAATTTACTTATACGAGTAATAATAATTTCCTTATATAGTTCGGGCTTAAAGAAAAATTATTCTTATATATTATACATAAACGTAAGATTAAATTTGAGTTCTACCCATTACATCTTTTTTATTTTGTTCCTCCTTATGTAATAAAGAAAGAGTCGCATGAATATAGGTAACTTTATGATCAAACGTAATATTAAATTTGAGTTCTACCCATTACATCTTTTAATCTTGCGTTTGACATAAGGAGGAAACGTAAGCATCTATGTTAATTTGACAGTTTTATGATAAAAAATGAGAAATAAATAACACAAACTTATGAAAATACAACTTTTCAAACAAAAAGGTACATTAGTACAAATGATATGATGGTTATTAATAATCAAGGAAATGAATCAATCTTCAAAGCTATCTAAATATGCTATATATTTTAACAAAAATATAAGGAAAAAAAATACAACAATTACAAAACATATCGTAAATTGATAACACGGGTTTGCAAAACTAAAAACATATATTACTAACATCTCATGCAAGTCAAGTATTATCATGTGATTTTTCTGAAATAATAAAATATAATTTTTAATCTAAAAGTATTCTCCTAAAATAATAGGTAGGTTATAACATATACATATGATTTTTTATTTTTAGTCCACCAAGTAAGACCATTTGAAACATGTTAAGTGGTCTATTTTTTAATCAATAATAATAAATAGTTAAAACGAAAATTTAAAAAGACAAATCATTTTTTTTCTCTCTCTAAACTTTTCATCTTTTTTCTCCCCAACATAATCCACTGAAAACCCATCAATCTTCCATTTTCCTGTTGCTAATTCACACAACTTTTCAATGGTAATGTGCTAATGTGTGCTAAATCGAAAAACCCACAAAAGTCTGATCATAAACCACTCTTTTATGTTGTGCACACCAACTATTTGATAAAATGTCACTTGAAACAAAACCCTTTTTCTAGCTTCCAATTTTTTGGTTTTAATTTTTCTTGATCGTGGTTGTCTGTAAGGATGGAGGACGGTAATGGAGAGGAGGATATCAATTCGTTACTGAATAGGCTGAAAAACAAGATGACTAATTTGGAGGATGATGGGATTGCTCTTTTTAATTCTCTGGCCTCTCGGCTTAAGAATACTGATGGCAAGATGTCGGGTAAGGATGGTATGCCGTTGTTGCCTACCAAACGGGTGCAATTTGATACAAGTATTGGGGAACATTCCAAAGAGGTGTCGGCTGATATCTCCCAACCTTTGGTTGTGGAGGTTAATGATCAGGTTAAACCTACAGGGTGGAAAGATGTTGAAGACAATGGGCTTAAATCATTTGCTAATGTTGTAAGTTCTGCACGCCCATCTTCTAAACTGAATTTTAGACCTCTTTTTAACGAAGATAAAGTGGAGGATTCGGATTTCGTGCTACCAATGGCTGCTCTAAAAGCAGTTAAACATAGGTTTGAGAATACTCTGGTGGGATTTTTTGTGGGAAAGAATGTTGCGTTTCCCCTAGTTAAGAACTATGTTTCGAATACATGGAGCAAGTTTGGTTTTCAAAAGGTGATGCGAGATGATGAGGGTGTTTTTTTCTTTAAATTTGACTCGTTAAATGGTGTGGAACAGGTTCTACAACAGGGCCCATGGATGATTAGAAACACGCCTATCATTTTGAATAAATGGACCCCTAACTTGTCGTTGTCTAAAGATGAAGTGAAAAAAGTTCCCGTTTGGGTGAAGTTGCATAGGGTACCAGTTGTGGCTTATTCAGATGATGGTCTTAGCTTAATTGCTTCTCAAATTGGTACACCTATTATGTTAGACGCCTTTACAAGTACCATGTGTGTTGACACATGGGGTCGCATTGGATTTGCTCGTGCTTTAATTGAAGTGAGTGCGGATACAGAACTTAAGAAGGATGTTATTATGGCTGTCCCTTTGGAGGATGGTATAGGACATACTAAGGAGCTTATTAGGGTAGAATACGAGTGGAAGCCCCCTACTTGTATTGATTGCCATGTTTTCGGACACTCTACTGAGAAGTGCCCTAAGCGTCCCGTTGAACCTGTTGTTGTTGCTGTTGCAGCTGCAGCTACAATGGACGTCCAAGATGATGGTTTTATTACTGTTACTAACAATAAGAAGAAGGGCAAAAGGCAGGATAATAGGAATGGGAGACATATTGAGGGTTTGAAATTCCATAAACCGAAAACGTCATATGTGTATCAGCCGAAAAAGGCTAAAGTAGATGACAAGAATTCTGGGAATGATCTTAGACTTAAGAATCCGTTTGACATCCTGGGGAAACAAGAAGATTTGCCTCGAGATTCTGAGCTGGGCGAATCTAGTAGTGGCACAAGGAACACTAGCATGGCTGAAGACCAGAACCTTCATACATTGGATTCAGATAGTGAGGTTGAAGAAATATCTGTGGAAACTATGCCTAAAACCGCTGAACCAAAGGGAGCAAGCACTCCCTGTAATGATGTGCCCAATGTTTAGTGTAGCTTCATGGAACATTCGGGGTTTGAACCGTGCCCCCAAACAATCAGAGGTTCGTCAAGTGTTGTATGAAAACCAACTTAGTGTTTGTGCGATTTTAGAGTCTCATGTGGACCTTTCCACTCTCTCTAAGGTGTGTTCTAGGGTTTTTCGTTTTTGGGATTGGACGTCCAATGCTGATTTCAGTCCTACGGGTTGTTGCATCATTGTGGGATGGAATGTAGACATTGTTGATTTGATGGTTTTGTCTCAATCGAATCAAGCTTTACATGTGAAAGTAGTGCACAAGGCTACGACTAAAACTTTCTTTTGCTCATTTATTTACGCCGGTAATACTCAGTACGTCCGTCGTCAATTATGGACAGAATTGAGTTTACATAAACTGGTGGTTCGTGATGCTTCATGGATCCTTATGGGTGACTTTAACGTTGCTTTGAATATGGAGAACACTTATTCTGGTTCATCTACTATGAATTTGGCTATGTGTGAGTTCAAGGACTGTGTTTCGAAAATTGAGGTTTTGGATATTAATTCTTCCGGGTTACACTACACTTGGAACCAGAAGCCGAGGGGGGGTGATGGTATTCTGAAAAAGTTAGACCGAATTATGGGTAACTTGGCTTTCATTGATGATTTTCCTGGTGCATATGCTTTATTCCAGCCATATAGAATATCCGACCATTCTCCGGCTGTTTTAACAATCCCGAGTCTTGTTTCTTCCAAACCTAAGCCATTTAAGTTTTATAATTTTCTTACTCATAAGAGCAAGTTTCTGGATTTGGTTTCTACTCATTGGAATGTGCAGGTTGAAGGGCACACTATGTTCAAGGTGGTGTCCAAAATGCGTGCTTTGAAGAAACCGTTCAGGAAGCTCCTTCATGATCATGGAAATCTCCATGATAGGGTTATTAAACTCCGACATGAGCTTGATGCTGTGCAGCAAGCTTTGGACTTAAATCCGGCTGATCGTAACCTTAGAGATGAGGAAGCAGCTTACAATATGGCTTTTACCGAGGCAAAGCTTGACGAGGAACGATTCTTGAAACAAAAAGCTAAAGTCGATTGGTTAGAGGCGGGGGATTCCAACTCAGCTTATTTTCACAAGACTATTAAAAGTCGTAACCAAAGAAGTCGTATTGGTGTTATTTTGGACGAGAATAATGTTGAAGTTACTAGTCCAAATGTTCCTGATGTGTTTGTAATGCATTACAAAGCATTTTTAGGGAATGAGCTGTTGTGTGACGAGCTTAATATGGAGGATTTATTCGTGAAAAAGGTGTCCTATGCTACTGGTAATAACATGGTTCGGGATGTTTCAAATGACGAGATTAAGGCGGCTATGTTTGATATTGGAGAGGATAAAGCCCCGGGCCCGGATGGCTTTACATCTGCATTTTTCAAAAAGGGGTGGGATATTGTTGGCCATGAGGTTTGTGGTGCGGTCCGTGATTTTTTCGCCAATGGTCAGCTCTTAAAGGAAATTAACCATACTTTCCTTTCCCTCATCCCTAAGGTTCCTACTCCGCTTCGGGTTACTGATTATCGGCCCATTTCGTGTTGCAATGTCATTTATAAATGTATTAGTAAAATTATCACTAATCGAATAATTGATGGCATCAAAGAGGTTGTTAGTGAGAATCAATCGGCTTTTGTTCCGGGTAGGCGGATTTCTGATAATATCCTTATTACGCAAGAACTCATGCATAACTACCATAGAAATCGTGGTCCTCCTAGATGTGCGTTTAAGGTGGATATTCAGAAAGCTTATGACACAGTTGATTGGACGTTTTTAGATTCTATTCTTAGAGGTTTTGGATTCCATCCTACCATGGTCAAATGGATTATGGCATGTGTTACTTCTACTTCTTTTTCTATTAGCTTGAATGGTGATATCCATGGCTTCTTTAAAGGGAAGAGAGGATTGAGACAAGGCGACCCACTTTCACCATATTTATTCACGTTGGTTATGGAAATTCTTACGCTTATTCTTAAAAGAAGAGTTCGTCTTTCTGATTCCTTTCGTTTCCATAAGCATTGTGAGGAATTGCAGATTGTTAATGTCTGTTTTGCGGACGACCTTTTTATTTTTGCTAGAGGAGATGTGGAGTCTGCTCGTGTTATTATGGATTCTTTGGATGAATTCAAGAAGACTTCGGGCTTAGTTCCTAGTATCCCAAAGAGCACCGCGTTTTTCTGTAATGTTCGGAACCATGTTAAGATTGCTATTCTTAACATTATGCCATTTGTTGAGGGTCAGCTCCCGGTTAAATATCTCGGTGTTCTGCTTATCTCTTCGAGGCTTTTAAATAAGGATTGTAAAATCCTTGTTGAAAAAGCTCGAAACCGGATTGGGGATTGGAAAAACAAATCCCTATCATTTGCTGGGCGGCTACAGCTTTGTAAGTCTGTCATATCTTCGATGCAGGTCTATTGGGCATCTGTTCTTATGATCCCGAAAGGTATTATTCTTGATATTCAGCAACTTATTCGTGGGTTTCTTTGGTGTAATGGTGATTTTAAGCGCAGGAAAGCTAAGGTTGCATGGGACGATATTTGCCTTCCAAAGAAGGAGGGAGGGCTAGGTATTCGTAGTCTTGAAGTCTTTAATATTGCTCTTATGACTACTCATATCTGGAATATTATTTCTAATAAAGAGTCGTTATGGGTTCGTTGGATTCATATGTACAAGCTGAAAGGTCGTACTTTCTGGGACGTGCCTATGAAGGCAGGTATGAGCTGGGGGTGGTTGAAACTTCTTCAACTCCGTGATATTGTTAGACCTTTTTTCTGGACAAAGATTGGTAATGGTAAGAATACTTCGGTTTGGTATGACTCCTGGTGTTCTCAATCCCCACTTATTAGATATCTAACTCCTAGAGATATCACTAGAGAGGGTTTTTCTATTCATTCTTGTGTGGCTGATCTAGTGGTAAACAATGCGTGGATATGGCCTCCAGCGTGGCTCCTCAAGGCTCCGGAGTTAGGGATCATCCAGGTGCCTTGTCTTGAGGAGTCACGTCCTGATTTACCTGTATGGCGAGCTTCTAATGGTAAACATTTGGCTTTTTCTGTTTCTAGTGCATGGGAGGAGTTAAGGCCGCGGGGTATGGAGGTTTCATGGTATCGTGTTGCTTGGTTCACTCACTGTATTCCTAGACACTCGTTCCACTTATGGTTGGTTTTGCGTCGTAGTCTTAAAACGCAAGATATGTTGAGGCAATGGGACGTCGGGTTAGATACCGACTTAAACATGCTTAGATGTGTCTTTTGTGATTTACAACCGGACTCTCATGAGCACCTCTTCTTTGAATGCTCGTTTTCTTCGCGTATTTGGTGTGCGGTTCGTATGTTAGCTGGTATGGATTTGGTTCCCCCAAATCTTCATGATATCCTTTCTTTCCTGCAGCCTATGGCGCATAGGCGCACGACAAAGAGTGTTATTGGTCGCTTGATATTGGCTGCCTCTTCCTACTTTATATGGATGGAACGTAATAATCGTTTGTTCAAGAAAGTAAGAAGATCTTCGGATGAGTTGTGTGACATCATTATGGTGACAGTTAGACTTAAGCTTTTAACTTACAGGTTCAAGAATACTGCCATGGTGAATCATTTGTTATCTCAATGGAAGATGTCTAAGAACTTTAGGCTTTATGGTTGCTAAGAGTTGTGTGGATGTGTCTTATAGTTAGGCAGGTTTGATTGTGGCATGTCACATTCGTTTAGTGGTAGTTCAAGCTTTTGCTTGAGGTTAATGTGGTACCTCAGCCACATTCCATTGTACTTATTTCTTCTGTGATTAATACAATTTACCGGGGTAACCCTTTACCCAAAAAAAAAAAAATTTAAAAACATTGTGCGTATACATGTATTATACATGGTTACAATATAAAAAGTTAACATACCAATTGATAACTTATGGTTAATACAAATGTCTATCAACTTGCTAAAATAGCATAAATATTATTATATAACCTAGCAGCTTTTATCTTCCATGATCGATGTGGGATGGGAAAGGAATTTTATAATAGAACTATACCGACTAGAGACACCATGCATGAGCTGATTAAAAAATAACCGCACTAAAATATTCAACCGAGGGTTTTAACTTTTAACAAAAACCATGTTTCAGAGTGTGCAACGTGGGAGATCGCGCAAAGTCTAAAAAATTGTCTCGTTAACAATTATATGCAAGTGTACACATATTTCTCACGAAGAAAAATATTGTTTAGATGAGAAAATATCTTAAATAAGTAATATGCTGAAAATTTAGAAACTATTTGTATTATATTTTATAAACATTGACGCTTTATATATAATATTCTTTCTCAAAAGGTCTTTTTATGTGATTTCATCCAGAGCCCTCAAAATTTTCAAAAATTCAAGAACGACACTGACTTTTAACCACTTCGGATGGTGGTAGTGCTCCGTACAAACTTCCGTCATGATCTTAGGCCTAACTTAATGTCATGTTATAACTAGTTAATCAATATGCTTATTCACTTATGTTAGACTTTTAAATCATATTGTAATAATTTTGACTTTAATGTGTGAATTTGAATATTTAATTATAGACCGTACATGAGTAGTTTTGTTGCGTCACAAATAGCTTTAGTGCAAATATAGAATATGACATAATGTCTTGAATAACAAGCCCTCTGAAATGACCATTCTTTTATGCCAGACCAAGTCTGAAAGGCGTCCTGTTATAGGAAGCCATCTGATTTGAACCCAAACGGTGTATGGCTTCACTTCTAAACGTGATTTCTTCATTTATTTTGTCTTTTTGGCCGATTTCAAGTATAACTTCACTTTTAAGTTCAAAATTATCAACAACCTGCATGTGACAACATTTAGGCGAGTAAAATGCCCCAAAAATTGGTATATTTTAGGCCTTGTCAACAGGATAAGTGTATTAATATTAGAACAGGTTCTTCATAATGTATAATACGTTATAGCTTTTGATTATTTTTAACCATCTTGTATTTGAACAAACAACCAAATATAAGCATCTACTAAACATAATACTCTAAAACTCTCCACCCAATCAAATATCATATCTACCCACTAAAGCTTTTTCTCATTGGTTGAAAGATAAAATGAACACTTATTGGTTGAAAGATAAAGTGACATCTTATTGCAGGACATCCAAAAATAAAAATGTGGCACTTAATATGAAACGAAAGGAGTAACAAAATATACGAGTTATTATTAGCGACATTTTAAAGACTATATTGAAATCTATATACTATGAATATAACACAGTCTTCATCTCAACTTAAAAAAGTGAGTTTATACAACGGATTGAGTGTAATAATGTGAGAATGAGTTTTCCATAATGGAAATTTAATTATTTTAACTGACTTTTGTTCGAAAAAGCAAAACAACAAAAGTATCTTATAATCATAAAAAAATACTAGCAGCGCAGTTTGTTGATCGTTTGACTTTCACCTCTATGTAAATTTGAAAGTTAATTCTTAATAAAGATATCATAAAAAGTTAAGAAGAGATTTAAAAGTTAATTCTTAATAAAGATATCATAAAAAGTTAACAAGAGAACACTATGAACCATATGTGATTAATAGTTCCTAGCTTTACCTTATTAGCTTACTAAAGTAGCGTGAATAGTATTATATATGCTAGTAGCTTTTATCTTCCATGATCGATGTGGGATGAGAAAGGACTTTGTAGAACTCTACCACATGACCAGACACACCATGCAGGAGCCGGTTAAAGGAAACACGCCAAAATATTTAACCAATGGTTGTAACTTTTAATTAACCATTATCGGTGATAGTGCCTAGTACAAACTTCTGTCAGGATCTTAGGCCTAACTTAATGTCATGTTATAACTAGTTAATCAACGTGTTTATTCACTTATGTTAGGCTTTTAAATCATATTGTATTAATATTGATTCTACAGGAACCTTTCATTATTATATATATATATATATATATATATATATATATATATATATATATATATATATATATATATATATATATATATATATATATATATATATATATATATATTGATTCTATAGGCGAATATGAGTATTCGATTATGAAATGTAAATGAGTAGCTTTGTTGCGTCACAACAGCTTTAGTGTAGAATTTAGGAATACGACATAATCAGGGGCAGACTTACGTATGTAGTATGGGGTGGTGGTGCCTCCCATGGCTAGCCGGAAAAGTTGCGATTTTATTTTATTTTTTTATTTCTTTATATATATATATATATATATATATATATATATATATATATATATATATATATATATATATATATATATTTTATTTTTTTTTATTTTTTTTTTAATTTCGACCTTTTTTCGAAAGTCCCCCACTCAAAATGCCCCCAACCTACATACTAAAACCCAACATTCAATACTTTAAAATCTTATAAATCCTTCATCTTTAAGTAACAATTCTCAATTTATCATTTCAAATCTAGTTGTTTCTTCCACACTTTGTTGCTATCGTAAAAAAAAAAAAAAAAAAAAAAAAAAAAAAAAAAAAATCCCTCACATCGTATTTTTCTTGTTCCGCCACTGGACATAATGTCATGAATAACAACATACGGAGTACTTATCGTAAAACAATCAAAACCCGTTTGTGTTATGCTCATTGTTCAACTTGTTACAATGCAATTATTAAAATACATGCAATGCTAGTGCAGTAGTGCTACAAGTGTCACAATTCGAAAATTGCCATAGGATCCGAAAACCGAATCGAACCAACTTAAAACCTAACTAAATTTGTGATTGAACCACATTTGTCAAAACGAATCGAACAAGTATCATTATGCAAACTAGATATTTATATTAACCTGAATTTGAACTAGGAAACCATCTTCGATGGGAGTTCACTACAAGAAAATTGGCCTATAGTGACGAAAACAGTGTCGTCACTAACAGTGTAAAAAATGGTCACAAACTGTTTAGTGACCAAACTCAATTCGTCACCAGTCGTCACCAAAGCTCCGTCACTAAATCAATTAGAGACGAATATATACCTCGTCACTACTTTGTGACGAGATTTATCGTCACTTTTAATTCGGTTAGTGACGAAATTTTTCGTCACAGTTTCAATAGTGACGAAAAAATCATCACTGTTGTTACCATTAGTGACGAGAAAGTCGTCACAGACTACAAATAGTTAGAGACCAAAAGGGTCATCACTAATTATGAACATACAGCAAAAAATATAAAATTGGAACGAATGTTGGTTTTACTGCATAATTGTTTTTGCAAACAAACTAAAATCGAGAAATCTATTTCAATACAAATCCAAACTATTGTATTAACTTCATTCATAAATACTATAATTTTTTCACAAAACACAAATAATATGGTTGAAACTCGACACAAAAATAACCAATAACCTATCATCACTAACATGCCTTCAACACTTTATGTTAAATCTTTTGCTTTGACCCAATCATTGTTTTTAAGCTCCAAGTCACCAAACATGCAAAATGTATCCAGGTTTCCATAGCATCACAGATCTACAACAAAAGAGGATCACATTGTTGACATCAGACACAAAATAAAGGCATATGTATAAAAAGTAAACGGATCTACAATAAACCATTTACTGTCAAAACCTTTGAAAGCGAAGAAAGAAAGTTGCAACAAGTTTAATTCCATAGTACGGTTTTAAAAGCTTCCAAAGCAGCTTCGGAGTCTGTTGAAATCCTTAACGAGGTTTCAAGATCTAATATCTTTATGCATCTAAAAGCTAGGTGTAGATCAGTTATGTATCTAATTTTGTTTCTAAATGACTATCCAGCATCAATAATGCAAATTAGGGTAGAGATCAAAAAGCTTGGTAACAAGCACATATAGAACGTGTACAAGCTTGCAAAGGAATATGCAAACTGACCTTAGAATCATGAAAACTGGATACAAGATTGCAGTTGTAGTTATTATTAGATGAAGAGTGATTACAACCTGCAAGAGTAGATGAGATCAAACATCTCCCAAAACCCAATGTCAAAGAGCTTCAGTACATTTATTGTTGTTTCAACATAGGAGTATGGACAATTTACTTACTGGGTCTGACAGACATTTTTTCCATGCCAATTTTTCAACAAGGTAAGCCGCAAGAGGGAAAAGCAAAAGAGTTAGGCTGCATGAGAAATGAAAAATCATAATTCAGAGTTCAGATTTTAGCACGTGCAAGTCAACTAGTAACTGTAATTATAATCCGCAACAATAGAAATGCAGACTCCTTTTTACTCAAATGTAGTAAATTAGTAACAATTTCTAATATGATTCTAAATTAATAGGAATGATTTAAAAAGAAAGCTCATAAGAAAATTACCAGTACATCAAAAGTGGCCAATCTCTCAATGATCTTGAACTGAACCAGAAATTAGAATTGATCAGTAATCCGTACTACAAAAGCAACTTAGATTCTGTTTGCAGCAATACAAATAATTCATGAAAATACATTAACTAAATAAACCAGAGTCACAACAGCATATATACAGAAAGCTGCAAGTCTTACTCAGATCAGCATAGGGCTTACCTTCATCAGATTCTCAATGATGAGCCAACTATTTACTGCGACAAGCACCACTATGCAAAGGTTAAAGAGACTTGCATGGCTCTGCCAGAAAATTCTAGTTAGTTGTTCCACTTATACATGTTTTAGTAACAAAAGATAACATTATACAACATGATGAAAAATGAAATCAAAAAAGCACAAGAAATAATAATAAATAATGTGGGAAAAATCACTACAAACTACTTCAGGGATCGAGCAAGAAGACCTTGTGTTGCTTTATAATGACTCACAGAAGAAACTAAACCAGTGAGCATGTAAGGTTTAATCAGCCCATACCATGTTTTTTCCCTAGAACTAATACAAGCGAATTACGCTGACATAATGTAAACCGGTGATCGCCGATGACGGTGCGACGACGGTGATGACGGTGATGGTAACGGAACGAAGATAGTGATGGGATCGCCGGCGATCCTCTGCTAGGGTTTAATTTTTTGATTTAAGATATTTATGAAAAGGGGAAGTTTGTGAATGAGAGGTTATGAGGGGTTAAAGCTAATTACAGAGCACTCATATTATTTATTTGTTCAGTTTTTTAAGAAAGATTTTCTTTTCATTGCTCTAGTTATAAAAGAAAATTTGATATCTGATACATGTTTGATATTTATTCAAGGTTTTTATTTTAATTTTTTTCCCTTTACATATCAGTAAAATATATTATGGTGTTTGTAAGTTTATGTTTCAGGAAATATGTTTAGAGGAGAATTGCATTAAAGAAAGTTAAATATTTGCAATTTTGCTTTTCAAGTTTTTCATCCGTAACGTGTGATAGTATTTACCAATTTTTTTTTTATAAATATATGAGTACAGAAGTTTTAGTAAGTATATATGTAATCTTTAATCATTTTATAGAATTAGTGACTAAAATTTCGTCACTAATGTTTAATAACGAAATTTCTCGTCACTATTCATGTAATTTAGTGACTAAATAGTGACCACTTATAAGGTTCGTCACTGACTTTCTACCGATGACCAAAAATAATGACCAAAAATTATATCGTTACTATTTTCATCTAAATAGTGACCAAAAAATATTCTCGTCACTAAAGCTACTTTTTCTTGTAGTGGTTCGAGTATTCATATTAACTTGATCAGTGTAACTTGATATAGGTTCATGTTATTCAGGTACAAATAAAAATACAACCCGTGTAAGTTTGTGGTATTATAAATTGTGTAAGTTTAACAGGAATGAGTAAAGATTAAAGTTGACCAGGGCATTTAAAGAGAAAACCAAACAGTATTAGGAACATACTTGTTTTTTAGACCACGTGCATATAAGAAAATCAAACAATTTAATTGCGTATGTTTTTATCTGAAAACAAGAAAACAATAATTATGAGACAAACGAAGTAACCTATTTTTTTTTTATCTAACTATTTCATCTAACTATTTCGTATTTGGACGAATAAAAAAAAAATTAACACAAGGTATTGCATATCAAGTCATGTTACTTAATACTTAAATTTTATTAAGTAAATGTCAATAAAACATGATATGTAATAACTATATCAACTTGCAAAATCAACATAATCTTATCTATATAAAGAAAGTATCAACACAACATACAAGTTATCTACTTTTCTTTTTTTTCCCCCCTTCGTATGCCAGTTCTCTGTTTACCTCCATTGTAAACTAAAACTTAACAGCTCGATAACAAAGAAGATTTAGTATACTATCCATAAGCTCAAGCTTGAGAGAGGCTAAAAAGGTTCACATACTAGGCCCAACGCCCATTAGTCTGCTTTGTTTTATTTTGTAGTTTTAAATTTAAGGTTGGAAAGTCGCAACCTTCAAGTCCAATCTTAAAGGGACTTCAGCTCCGTTATCAATGCATTCATCTTTAGGTAATGAAAAATATACATTTATTTTTGACAATCTCGTGTTAGAAAAACCAACACAATAAAAGTCCTAAACTAACGAGTTTATGATATGGGTGGAATGTATTGATGTTAGAACGGCTACTTTTTCATAATGTATGATACGTTATAACTTAGTTACTTTTAACATGATAACAAATACAGAAGTTTGTCCTTTTTCATTTTAATCGTGTCAGGTATGAGACGTTGTAACTTATAAATTTCAATGTACTTCATGGTTGAGAACTCGCAAACTTAGGTCTTAAACGATCTTCTGATCGCTACCATCACATTCGTCTTTTGGCAGCTAAAAACGAATGACAAATATTTACTTTTTTAACCATCTTGGGTTAAAAAAAAGTAACACAAGAAATATTTGAAACTAGCGAGGTTATGATAAGGGTTAAGTGTATTACTGTAATATGTTATAACTTAATTAGTTTTAACCATCTCGTGTTTGAAAAATCAACACAATATAAGAATCTAGAAAACATAAAAGGTAAAAAGCTATACGACTTATTATAAACGACTTTGTAAAAAAACTGTCCGAGTTATTATAAGCGACATTGTAAAGATTATATTGTAATAGACAGGATATGGTTTACAACAACACAATATTAATCTCAACTCACAAAACAAGCGAGTTTGGTTACTACAGACTAATATACTAAACAACTTACAATTGATAACTTATGTAAATTATATTTAGTCATACAGTCATGCTCGCTTTGTATAATGACATAAATATTACTATATAACCTAGCAGCTTTTATCGTCTATGACCGATGTGGGATTGTGGGATGAGAAATGACTATATTAAAAAGCTATACCACATGACCCGACACACCATGCATGAACCGGTTAAAAGAAAACGCGCCAAAATGTTTAACCAATGGTTATAACTTTTAAATAACTATTACCGTTGGTAGTGCTCCGTACAAACTTCACTCATGATCTTATATTAGGCCTAACTTAATGTCATGTTATGACTTATGACTAGTTAATGTGTGAATATGAGTATTTGATTATATATTGTACATGAGTAGCTTTGTTGCATCACGATAGCTTTGGTGCAAATCAAACCCGGTACGTTGTTATATATGTTTATTGTTTAACTAGTTACAACGCAATACAAGTGCCAACCTTAATGGACCCTAGCTTGTATAATAGAATCTATGTGTAATACTTATGTTAGTGTTCCGATGTTTGTTATTATACCTTTTTCCCTTGTCTCGTTTAGTCGTTTTGGTAATTTATACATTTATTTTGTCGTGCTAATCTGGTAATTATATATATTTTTTCATGTCTACTTTCGGTATTTATATAATCAGGGACGGAGCCAGTAGGGGGGCCGGAGTGTGCTCGGCCACCCCAAACCCCAGGTCGTCCCTGGCGGTGGGCGAGACAGACGACAAGCCAGGCATCAAGCATACAAGGGGCATCAAGTTGTTGGTGTTGTGAATTGGTTTTATGTCATGTAGATGTTGTTGTTTGATAGAAAATTTTTTTATAGAATTTAGAAAAAGACAAAGGATAAATAAAAAAAGAAGTAGGATTATTTTCAATCCATCTTCTTAAACAAGGAATTGAATGTTACTACCTAAAAAGAAAAAAATTTGAGTCTCTCTTAATACAAATTTTTGGATCCGTCTCTAAACACAACATACAAGTTATATGCTAATGGGTGACATTGGACACCTTTTAGAATGCTTAGTGTATTTAATTGAAAATCACATCTACTTATAATAAATTACAATTTTAGTTAATGTTTATTAAATGCATTGTTTATTGAAAAGGAAAGTTTGAGTGTGTAAAATACGTGATTAAATGCATTTGTTTACACTAAAAAATGTGCCTAGCGAGCACCAGTTAGCAAATTCATTTAAATAAAACTAAGAGCATCCATTATGATAAACCTTTTACAAAGGTTTATACATTAATATATCAATAAATTTTAGACTTTTTAATTTTAATGTTTGTAAATTTTAATGTACTTCATGGGTTGAGAACTCGCAAACTTTAAGTGTAATCTTAAAGTCTTAAACGATCTTCTGATCGCTACTATCGCATTCGTCTTTTGGCAGCTAAAAAAGAATTACAAATATTTATTTTTTAAACCATCTTGGGAAGTGTAATTATTTTTAACCATCTCGTGTTTGAAAAATCAAAACAATATAAGAATTTAAAAAACATAAAAGGTAAAAAACTATACGAGTTATTATAAGCGACATTAAACAATATTAATCTCAACTCACAAAACAAGCGAGTTTGGTTACTAGCGAGACTATCTCGTGTTTGAAAAGTTAAAGCAACAAAAGTATATTACAAAGATAAAAAGTTAACAGACAAATATCCTAAACAACTGATAACTTATGTTTAGCATACAATCATATCAACATTGCATAATGATATAAATATTATTATATAACCTAGTAGCTTTTATCTTCTATGACCGATGTGGGATTGTAGGATAAGAAAGGACTATATTAAAAAGCTATACCACCTGATCCGACACACCATGCATGAACCGGTTAAAAGAAAACACGCCAAAATATTTAACCAATGGTTAAAACTTTTAACCACTACCGGTGGTAGCGCTCTATACAAACTTCCGTCATGATCTTAGACCAATGCTAATGGGCGTTGATTTCACCAAGCAACCCAAAAACAACACGCCACTTCCAGTGGCGGAGCCAGAAAATGCGATCACGGGGGGCATCGAGCAATATGAAGGTTTTTCGTGTAGCGTTAAACCAATTGGGTCGGGTCGGGTCAGATCGGGTACTAGAGTTTGAATAAAGTTAACAAAAATATTCCATTTTGATGCAATTATTATAGATTAAAGCTAAACATATTGAATATCGTATATATTATATTAAAGTGCTTGTCATTTAATGTGATTATTTTATCAAATCTATAACATTTTAAAAACTGGGCTATGAGATGAAAAAACTCATAATGTCATGTTTAACCTCTCAAAGTGGGGTGTTCATCGGTTCGGTTCTTGGTTAATCGGTTTATTCGGTTCGGGTTGTTCGGTTAAAAGAAAAATTTGGGTTATAACCGAAAACCGAACCGAATCGAAAATATCTATAACCGAACCGAACCGAAGTTCGGTTCGGTTGTGGGTCAAAACTGAAAACCGAAATTTATACTTGAATTACACTATCTATATTTTTTTAAATTTAATTATATATCTTTTTGGCAAAAAAAATATATTTCAAACATAAAAAAAGTGTTTTTTATATTAGTATAAATTTTAATGGATATTTTTTATATATAAAATAATTTAAATATATAAAAAATATATATATATATTTATATAAATTCGGTTTTCGGTTCAGATAGCCAAACCCATATCCAAACCGAAAACCGAATTTTTAATTCGGTTCGGTTCGGTTATATGTTCTGTTTGACTTTTTTTCGATTCGATTTAGTTCGATTTTTTGTTTATTCGGTTTATTACCCGACCCATGAACACCCCTATCTCAAACTATGTTGCACTGGTACCTAAACTAATACAGTACTACGAGTTGAGTTTTGAAATAAAAGTAGAGTAAACTACAAATATGGTCCCTGTGTTTTGGGTTGACCATCACTCTTGGTCCTTTGACTTTTTTTTATCACTCACAGCCACCAACTCTCAAACTCTCTTCACTAATGGTCCTCTGACCAAACGTCCGTTTGGTCAAGACGTTAACTTTACAAAACGTGCAAAATGGTGAGGGTATTTTTGTCCATTCATGTTTGCATTGAGCCTCTAAATATGCAGGCATTTAATACCCATCGTCTCATTTTCCCTCTAGTTTTTCTCTCACATAAACATATCTCCCAAATCAACATAACCTAATTTTGATCAAAATTCTTCTTCAATGCTACAATGGTTGGAACAAAAATGTGGAGTATACGGCAATCAAAAGATGATTTTGATGTTCACGAAGTATATGGTATGTATCGATTTTAATTTAATTGTTGTTATTGCATGGTTTGAGTGGAAAACCCTAATTTGATTTTCTTTAATTTGTTTGCAGCAAATGAACCTGATTTGTTTTCAATCAAGGTTCATTATGGTGGGAGGTTCACTGATAGACCAGATAGAACATACGAAGGTGGTTACTCGGGATTTGTTGATATAGTAGATGTGGATGAGTTCTCTGTTCACGAAATGGATGCTATGGTGGAAGAGTTAGGTAATGATGGTCACTCAATTATGTTTTATCATTTTCTTATACCATCTGAGAGTTTGGACAATGGGCTACAACCTTTAGCTTCTGATGGAGATGTCATTAACATGTGTAAGTATGTTAGGTTAGGTCACAAGTTGTTGAATGTTTATATTGAACATGGAAGGACCAACCGTGATCTCTACTATGCATTGTTAGTTTCACCTAATAAGAAAAAGAGGTGTGTTATAGAGGAAATAGAAGAAGATGTACCAAAAGAAACAACTACTGGAGTGATTAAGAGACTTAGGATGGATCTTAACAATAGAAAAGGTTTAGTACAAGAATAGGGGCAATCAAGTGGTTGTGTTGCTGTTGAAATACCCTCCCAAACTCAGATTAGTGTTGTTGCTACTGAAATTGTCTCACAAACAGGTGACACTAGTCAAGTTAGGATACAAGAACAGGGTAAAGGTAGTGGAACTTGTGTTGCTAAAGACATACCACCTGAAATTGGTGACTCTAGTCAAGTTAGGATACCAGAGCAGGGTGAAGGTAGTGGTAGTTGTGTTGCTAAAGACATACCACCTGAAATTGGTGATTCTAGTCAAGTTAGGATACAAGAACAGGGTCAAGGGAGTGGTGTTGATAATGAGTTACCTTCTCAAACCACTAATGTTCCTAGTCAGTTTGTGAATGAATTTTACTCATCTTATGACCCCTACTTGGGTGATGATGAGTTCAATCCTTTTGATGGCCTAGATGAAATTCTTCCACCAGTTACAAATGATGAGGTTAGGGTAGAAACAGAGACTGAGGTTAGGCTAGAAACAGAGTCTGGGGTTAGGGTAGAAACAGAGTCTGAGGTTAGGGTTGAAATAGACAATGAGGTTTGGGTTGAAAGAGAGAGTGAGGTTGATGGTTCTGGGTCTGAGAATGATGGGACAGATTATGATATTGATGTTGATGTGTCTGATAATAATGACAGTGATGATTCTGAGTACATTGTAGATAGAGACAATGATATAGAAGATGTTGATGTGGACATGGAGAATTTCAGATTAAATGTGGATTTGGAAGCAGAGTTTCATGGTTGTGATAGTGACAATGGGGTACAAGATGGTGATATTGATATTGATGATGTGTTTGACAATGATGAGTTTATAAGTGGGTCTGAGAATGAAGATGACTTTGAAAGGGCTAGGAGGATTAAACTCAAGCAATTAAGGAAACAATCAAAGAGTAATAGTGAAGGTAGGATTTACAAAACCTACTTCTATGTTGGCCAAGATTTTGGTAGTGCAGCAGAAGTTAAGCAGTTGATTAAAAGGCACTCAATTGAAACTAGAAGGGAAATTAAAATAGTGAAGAATGATAAACAAAGAGTCAGAGCACATTGTTTTGGTCAGTTGGCTTCAGTTGAAACTTCTGGGCCTAGTGCAG
Organism: Artemisia argyi; assembly: GCA_030686995.1. Classification (NCBI taxonomy): domain Eukaryota; kingdom Viridiplantae; phylum Streptophyta; class Magnoliopsida; order Asterales; family Asteraceae; genus Artemisia; species Artemisia argyi. Next base: position 20,622,481 of record CM060703.1, on the reverse strand, counting down.
GTGAAAAGGAACAAGTTGGGCCTAGTGTTGGGCCAAGTGTAGCAGCTGGGCCTACTCAACCATCTGGGTCAACAAAAAAGGCTACAAAGAATAAGATGACTACTGATCAGATAAAGTTTATTAAAGGTGGAAAACCTAATTGCAGGAAAGTAGATGCAAATAAATGCCCATGGGTATTACATGTGTCAAAAGTCAAAGGCACAGAAACATGGAGGACTAAAACATATGATGCTGACTACCATTGTCTTCAATCTAGAGACATCTTGTATGCAACTTCAAGGTTTTTTGCACAAGATATAGTAGATCAAATTGAAAAAAAACCCAAATATACCTATACGAGCTCTTCAAGATCAATTGCAGAAAACACACGAGGTTTCAGTTTCTCAAATTAAAGCATATAGGGCTAAGGCACAAGCTAGTAAACAATTGAGGGGTGATTACACAAAGCAATACGCAATGCTGAGAAATTATTGTTTGGAGTTGATGCAAACTAATCCAAACACAACTGTGAAGATCCAATGTGCTAGAGAAGAGGAATGTTCAGAGGTTAGAAAGTTTGAAAGGATTTATGTCTGTTTGGGGCCTTGTAAGGAAGGTTTCAAGGCAGGTATGAGAGACATCTTGGGTTTAGATGGAGCCTTCATGAAAGGACCTTTTCCAGGGCAACTCTTAACTGCTGTAGGCATTGACCCAAACAATGGTATCTACCCATTGGCTTATGGGATAGTTGAAACAGAGAACCTTCAGTCTTGGAAATGGTTTCTGGCTTGCCTTGGAGATGATCTTGATCTTTACAGAAACTCTAACTTCACTTTTATCAGTGATCGTCAAAAGGTACATTTCATTATTTAATTTATCATTATAATTGTAGTTTAAGTTGCTATCATTATTTAACAATGCATATTAATTAGAGTAAAGCATAGATATTAAGTTGTACTCTCAATATCACAGGGTCTTATACCTGCAATCTCCAAATTGTATCCATGTGCTGAGCATAGATATTGTCTTAGACATATCCATGAAAACATGAAACAAACCTGGAATGGAGAGGCATACAAGGAACTTCTTTGGAAAGCTGCTAGTGCTACAACTGTGCCATACTTTCAAATAGCAATGGAGGAGTTAAAGGCTTTCAGTAAGCCATGCTATGATTGGTTAGTCAAGATTCCTCCATAACATTGGGCCAGATCCCATTTTTCAGGTACAAAGATGTTTATATCATGTTGTTTAGATGATAAGCTTATGTATATAGTAACCAATTACAAATATTTTAACAGGAAGGGCAAAGTCAGATGTATTGTTGAACAACATGTGTGAGGTTTTTAATGGAAAACTAGTTGATGGAAGGGACAAGCCTATCATAGGAACACTAGAATACATTAGGGAATATCTCATGAGGAGGATTATGACAGTGAATAAAGTGATAGCTAGTTCTAGTGGTCCTCTCACACCCACTGCAGAAAAATTGTTTGATCATATCAAGAAAGAGGCTTCCAAGTACACAGTTCAATGGAATGGAGGTGTACACTACCAGGTGACTGGTCCTTGGGGAGATCAGTGTGTTGTAGATGTTGTACAGAGAACTTGTTCTTGTAGGAGGTGGGAATTAACAGGGCTACCATGCAAACATGCAGTGGCTGCAAACTGGAACATGGTACAAAACAGGCAAGAAACAGGGTTACCAGAGACATGGGTCCATCCTTGCTACAGGCTAGAAACATGGAAGCAAGTTTATTCATTCAAGATTATGCCAATAAAGGGACCAAAAATGTGGCCTAGGTGTGATGTTCCATCTACAATCATTCCACCAGTGCACAAGCCTCAACCAGGTAGGCCAAGGAAGTAGAGAAGGAAGTCAAACTTGGAAAAATCAGATAGCATGGTGAAGAACAACAGGCTTTCAAGAAAGGGTAGGACAGTTACTTGTGACAAGTGTGGATGTCAGGGTCACAATTCTAGGAGTTGCACAGGTCCAAGAGTTGAAAAGATTAACAAGAAAAGGTCAAATGTTGGTGCTAGTGGAAGCAATACAGCTGGTGTTGCAGCTGGTGCAAGTCAAAGAAGTGGGCCAAATGTTGCAGCTGGTGCAAGTCAAAGAAGTGAACCAAATGTTGCAGCTGGTGCATGTGGAAGCAATGTCAACAAGGGAAAGGGTATTGCAGTGGATGTCCCAGGTTCCAAGAAGAAAAAACCAAGGAAGAAAGTGATTAACCTTGGTTAATGTTATTTTTAGATTGTGAAAATGTCAAAATGGTTGCTTGTATGCACCATAAACAATATTTTATTTTGGTGTTTTTTATGTTTATGTCATTGGTTGCTTGCATGCACCTTAATCCTTGGTTGTTTAAGACAATTTGACATATGGTTATGACTGTTCTAATCTAATAGTTAATAGCTGCTATTGACAGCAAATTTTCCCTGATACATTGTGTTTTCATGCAACATTGTGTTTTCCTACAGCATGTTGTTTTGACAGTAAAGCATTGGGTCTAAACTGGATATGGTTGACTTTTTAATGGTTTGACTTTAGTGGAATTCATTTGTGTCTGAATTTGGTTTAACATTCACCTTGTTCATGTGAGAATGTGTTGCATGTTTTCTTCTCAAGTTAGCCTATTTTGGGTAGATTTTTACACCATAAAATCCACATTAAACCTCCAGTACAAAGATTACACTGATTTATGTTTGTTTTTGTCAAATTTAAAAAGTCAAACTCATCTTTTCAACCACTTAAGTTAATACAACAACCTAGCATTCAATTGCATTTACTTTCAATTGCCTTTATATTAGCATCAATACAATCAACATAAACAACTTACATACAATCAAATTCTAAACTTTAATCCTAACTTCTGTCATGAGTTCTAAGCCTGAAATCATTGACATTTCATCAGATTCAAGTTCAACATCTTCTGTTGAGTTAATGCCTCCCCCACCTTGGGCAATGGTTCATGCATCAAACTCAAACTCCACTGATTCCAACTCTATTTCTAGCTATGTCTCTAGCTATCATTCAACCTCATTTGAAGAATATCAAAGTGTCTCAAAAAAGGGTACAACTGATACGGCTTGCAAAAAGGTTTCAAAGTGTGTCAATCCTCCTGTACAATCTAAGCATGTTGCCAATCAATCTCTTTCAATCAATGGTAAAAGGATTCAAGTGTTGGGGCTTCCAAACAAGGATACTATTGTAGCAATCAAAGAAAAAAGGTTTGGGATCAAACCTTTTACAACAAATGCAACCAAAGCAAAAGGGAAAAGAACCATGGGGTAGCTGTTGATGTCACTTGAAGTATTCCCACCACTGTCTTTTGTTAAAAATGAATTATCTGTTGAATGTAATATGCATCTATGAATGCATCTATCTATGTAATCAAAATGCATCTATGTAATGAAATGGTACTTGTTTCTGTTAAGTTAAAACTGCTTCATTGCATTCATCATCAATGCCAAAATACAACTTGCTACACTGTTAAAGATCTAAACTTAACATTCTAACCAAACACTTAGTTCAAACATAAACAAAAGACCCAACTTCATGCATTTCCTACTTGATAGCAAATAGGACAACAAACAAGATCCAAGACCAAATTAGATACTTCTTCATTTTTGCACGACCATTTTGGGCTTCAATTATGGCTCGTTCAAGATTGTTCCTCGACCTTAATAAACCTGGTATGATATCAAGAGAACGATTACACATAGGGGGTCATACCAATCAATCCATCTACAGTTTGAATCCTGTTAAACAACATTACAGCAACAATCATTAGATTTGCGTTTCTTTAATACAATTAATTCAATCATACACAAACTTACTGGAATCGGGCAAGAGTAAAACCGACGGCCTGGGTTAACATTCGTCCAAGATGTTTTAAGAATAGCAACTCTTCGACAATGGCATCTAACCACTGCCATCACTCTTGGTGAGAAATAAGTTTTTAGGGTTTATGTGAGAAATTAAGAAATGAGTTTTTTTTTTAAATTAAACATAGGCTTAGTGGCATTGGGAAAGAAAAAGAAACGTTGGAGAGAGGAGGTGCAAACATGAATGGACAAAAATACCCTCACCATTTTGCACGTTTTGTAAAGTTAACGTCTTGACCAAACGGACGTTTGGTCAGAGGACCATTAGTGAAGAGAGTTTGAGAGTTGGTGGCTGTGAGTGATAAAAAAAAAGTCAAAGGACCAAGAGTGATGGTCAACCCAAACCACAGGGACCATATTTGTAGTTTACTCATAAAAGTATTTCACAAAGTAGTAAAGTACTACGTACTAGAGAGAATATTAGAGAAAGACCCGATATTAAATTAACTTTGTCACTTTCTATTATAAGTGACCCCACCACCAAAGCACTATCTCTTCAACTTCTCTCTTCCCACTTAACATCTTAACCTCCATTTTTTCCAACCAACGCTACAACCGCAAAAAGCAGTTTCCAAATTAAAGAGCTTTGTTTTTTTGAGAAACCTTGAGTGTGTAGAGGGCACTCTCACTATTTACTTGAGGGCACTAGTGCTATTTGTTGTCGATATCAAAAAATTTCCTATATATTTTGGGTATCTGTAAGAGATTGGTTGGGGGCAACACCCCCCACTATATTGCATATAGCTCCGCCCCTGGCCACTTCCTCTAGCACTCAGGGACGAAGCCAGAAACAAATATGACCGGATGCACAAATTTTTTTGAACCGTAATATAATAGAATAAAAAAGTGAAATAAAACGAAGATTTAATTATAACGATAAATAAATGAACATATTACCTTCTAATAAAACTATTTAATCCTTGGGCTTTTGTGTTTTAATTTATTAAATTTGTTTCATCTTTGGGCTTTTCATATTGGAGCTTTTACAAAATTTTATATTTATTTTTTATTTGTATGTATACCAACTAAATAATACTAGAGACATATTTTGATGCACCGAGTGCATTTAAGATACATTTAAAAAAAATCGATAAGTTTTTCAAAAATTCACGGGGTGCACGTGCACCCGCGGGCATCCCCTGGCTCCGTCCTTGCTAGCACTCTCCAATGAAACGCGTCACTTGATATTTTTTTCAAAACTTGGTTGGTGATGCAACCGAAACAATTGAATGATAAAAAGCATTTAATTTTGCAACTTTGGGGAGTAAATGGATTTAATTCTCCAACGTTTGGGAGTAAATGTGACTGTTTTTTTCAAATTTTTCCTCCTTTGACTAAGTCTATTCCTACAAACTATGTGTATTCAATTTTGTCACCTATAAACTACGTCTATTCCTACAAACAATTGAAAGCAAATTTACTACGAAGTATGTGTATTCAATTTTTTCAACTATTATGCACCAAATTTACTACATAATATGAAAGCAACACATCTATTCAGTGAACCATATGCGTAAAAACAATCCCAAACAATCTCTTCAAACTTTACAATAACAATCCCATATCATCTTCTTCATTCAACAATGTCACAAAAAACCAATGTTGCAAAAAATGGCCTACAAGGCCTTGTAATCGCCGATTCCAACCTACAAGGCCCTGGAACTTGGAGACATTTACAAGGAAGTCGGCCGATTAATCGGCGATTACAAGGTTTTGGGCCGATTAATCGGCTAAAAAACGCAACTCGGCCCTCGACCGCCTTAGGACCGATTCACGATTTTTGCAACATTGCAAAAAACTATAAAAAACAAAACCCTAAAATCCCGACAACAACCAAACGTTCCGCTAACAAACAATCCAAATTTCAATTTACGCGGTCAATCACCCGGTCTCAATCCGATTAATTTGCAATATCACACGGTCAATCCTTATTTGGCTTCTTTTTATCAACAACATATGCCATCACCACCATCAACAAGCATATTATCCACGTATGGCATCAACACCACCACAACAATAAAATCATGCATATTATCCACATATTGCATCACCACCATCACATCCGCATTTGGCTCAAACTTCTCAAATCGCATCACCACCATCACATCCGCATTTGGCTCAAACTTCTCAAATCCCCCTATTTAATCTTGATGAAGATGATCTCGAGCCGCTATGGGCCGCCCCATCTTATCAACAGTTTGAACCATTTCCGACTCAAAGCTCGCAAGGTCCATCACAGCCCGTTCAGTCCAAGTCTTCCGTCGAGGTCGAGGAAACGGCCCCCACCAAAAGAAAGTATACAAAAAGGTCAAAGCTAATCAAAAAGAGCAAAGAAAGACAAGAACCATGGACTGAAGCAGAAGAGATAGCTTTGTGGAAAGCTTGGATAAATGCGTCCGAGTCGGAAATAAAAGGAAAAGCTAGAAAGGGTAATGGGTTTTGGACGGATGTAACTGAATACCTTGTGAAAGAAATTAAAGAATTCAAACGGTCATACGATTCTTGCAATTCCAAATGGAAAGGTAGAATTTGTTCCTGATCAATTAGACGAATATCTGCAAATTGGTCGTAAAACTTCTAGTGACTGTCTTGAAAATATATGGAGAGGAGTTTTTGCGAAGGCCTACAAAAACCGATGTCGAAAAGCTCTATGCTTTTCACGAGCAAAAACATGTGTTTTCTGGGATGTTGGGAAACATTGATTGTACTAAATGGCCTTGGGCTCAATGCCCCAATGCTTTTCATGGTCAATTCTGTAGGGGTGATTCCGGGTCAACCCCATTCATTTTATTAGAAGCGTTTGCCTTACAGGATTTATGAATTTGGCATGCATTCTTTGGTGTTGCGGATTCGAATAACGACATCAACGTTCTACAACAGTCGAGTCTTTTCAACGATCTCATGGAAGGGAAGGCACCAGAGGTTCGATTTGTGGCTAACGACGTTGATTACAACTGGGGATACTATTTTATAGACGGGATATATCCGGAATGGGCTGTTCTTATGAAGACTATTTGAGACCCGGGCGCGAATGATCACAAGTGAATAAGATATAAGCAAGCGCATGCAGCAACAAGGAAAGATATTAAAAGAGCTTTTGGCGTACTGAAGAAGAAGTGGACTATAGTAAATACTCCCGCACGGTCGCGAAGTCTTAGTAGAATTACGAAATTGATGTACACTTGCATCATATTACACAATATGATTATACAAGACCAAGGGACGGCAATCTCTCTCGAATATTTTCCGGAGGAAGTACATTGGGAAGATGATCCCGTATGATCGGAAGAAAGTATGTTAGATCTTATTCAAGAAATACAAGACAAGCAAACTCACCTTCATCTTAAAGCCGATTTAGTGGAACATGTTTGACGACACACAAATCAACAAGCGGTTTAAATTTTATCGTAATGTATTTTAATATATTTTAATTATTGATTGTAATGTTTATTTAATTATTGAATGAAATTTTAATTAAAAAAAAAATTAGGATTGCTTTTGTGGTCACCACTAGCTAATTGTAGTTGGGGTAGAGTTATGGAGAGAGAAAGCTGAGGTGTCGCTGACGTAGCGGGGTTGCTTTTGTGAAATTGGTGTTGCCATATATTAGGCGATATTAGGTCTAACTTAATGTCATGTTATAACTAGTTAATCAATATGTTTATTCACTTATGTTAGGCTTTTAGTTCATACTGTACTAATTTTGATTTTAATATGTGATTATGAGTATTTGATTATATAATGTACATGAGTAGCTTATTGAATAACAACGTACTTATTGTAAAACAATCAAACCCCGTACGTGTTATACAAGTGCAAACCTGCATGTTCTCAACTTCGGCAACTTTTCCGATTTCGGTAATACTTATGGGAAAGTATTACTTTTATAACGCGAAGGTCACAGGTTCGAAACCTGCATGGGCCAACATCAGTTTTTCTCCTAGTCTTTTTAGGATGGTCACATGGTTGAGATGGTTACGTGGTGCATCCGTCAAACGTGAGGTCGCATGTTCGAAACCATCTCGACTCGGTGACATCTTTTAACCCTTATTTATTTTTACCGTCCTTGTGGTGGCTCAAATGGTTACGAGTTGGTTGTGTAGCCTGGAGGTCAGACGATCGAGGTGCGGTATTGGTGTTAGTTAAGTAATTTTGTCTGACTTCTAATCAGGCGATTGTGGGTTCGAGTCCCACCGGGTGTGTACCTTTTAATTTTCACCCTTTCTCTCTCCTCCCTTTCTCTCCCGTAACTGAATTTCCATTTCACCATTAGCATTTTTCCACTAAAAGCTCCATTATACACATCATTAATACGTATTTTTCAAATATGATCTGTTCTTTAGAATCGTCTATTCATTGTGCACACAATGTTTAGCACACAATGTTTAGCTTTAATTTCATTTTTGATAAGATTTGGTAAAACCCCCAAATTCGTCATGGATTTGTATGTTTCATTCAATTAGGTTTCAATTTCCTGTATATAGTGTTAATTGTTCATAATGTCGATTAAACAAAGAAAAATGAAAAGAAAAATCAAAATTCCAAACAAATATGGTGATTCAATTAGTAATTTGGGGAAGAATAGAGATGTTGTTGATGATTGTACTGGGAGTGTGGATGAACAGGTGGGAAGTGATGATGTAAGCATAAGTAACTGTGAGATAAGTGGAGAAGCTGAATGTAATAAGAGTTGTAAGGAAAAGGGGAATATGAGTAATGGTAGTTGCAGTGATGATGTAAGTAAAGGTAATTTGGAAGATGAATTGGAGAAAGCTAGGTTTGAGAATAGGAGGTCATTGGATGAAGAGTTTCCACTGCTGAACAAGACTTTTGGTACCACTGTAAGTCCTTCTAGCGCTGCTAAGACTAGCACTGTACCTGATGTCTATGCTATCAATGAGTCCAATGGTAGTAAGAAAACTAAAGATATAAATTCAATGAATACTGAAAAGAATAGGACTTATGGTAAGGGTAGTAATGCTAAACATGTGTTTGAGAAATCATTTGTTAATACAATCAAAGAAAATGAAGAAGAAATTGATAACAAACTTAAACTGATTCCCACTAAACTTGAGGAAAGAAGAGAGGTTGTTGTATTTGAAGAGGACATTGTTAGAGAAGGAAGTAAGAATTGGCTTTTGACTTTATGTGGGAGATTTGTAGGTTGTAATATGACCTTTGCTGATTTGAGGTATAATGTGGGTAGAATGTGGGGTAAGCATGGATTGAGGGATATAATAGTTCAAAATGGAATGTATTTCTTTAAATTTAGGAATGTTGAAGGCCTGAATTATGTGCTTGAAAATGGACCTTGGATGGTGAGTATTAGGCCACTGATTGTGCAGAAATGGGATCCTAGTATAATCATAGATAGGACTGATCCAGTTAAACTACCAATATGGGTGAAACTTATAACATGCCTATGGAAGCTTGGAGTATTAAGGGAGTCAGTGCTGTTGCTAGTAGTCTAGGGAGACCCATTATTATGGATAAAATCACTGCTAAGGTATGTCATGAGGGGAATGGAAGAGTGGGATTTGCTAGAGTTTTAGTTGAAATTGATGCCGAAAAGGAACTTAAAGATAAGATTAAGATATGCTATAAAAATGAGGATAAAATGACCATGTATACTAAGTTTGTGAGAGTAGAATACACATGGATACCACCTAAGTGTAATCATTGTAAAGTTTTTGGACACATGGATTCTACATGTATTCACAGACCTAGAAGTGAAGGTGACGAGACAAGAAAAGAGAAGGATATTGATAATGAGAATGTTAGAGTAGAAAATGGGGAAAAACATAGTACTGATGTGATGAGAAAAGAAGTAAATGATAATAGGCATAGAGCAAATGTTCAGAATCAGGGGGCTGGTAGAACCACTCATGGGGTGTTTGGGAGAAATAAGTATAAGAACAAAAGTAAGGTTGAGTTTAGACCTAAGGAAAAACAGGATGGAGTAACAAAAGTGAATAGAACAAACTTGAACAATGTGGAGACTGAAAATAATGATAAACAAAATAAAGATAAGATGGATAAACAGCTTGTTCAGGAGCAAAATATGGAGAGTAATAAAGAGATTAATAGTCCTAAAAAACTTGGAATGTTCATAAAGAGACTATTGAGGAACTTAGAAGTAGTGCTAATAAGTATGCTGTGCTGAGTAAATATGATGATGAAGTACCACAGAACATATCTAAAAATGAGGATATTGTTAATAAGTACTTAAAATACAAAAGAAAACCTTTAGATGATGAAATTAGTTAGTGGTCACAGGAAATGCTAAATGAATTTAATAAGAAATGGGAGGAGTTGATGAATGGAACTGAAGAGATTGCAGAGGAGGTATTAGATGATGAATCTGAACTTGCTAAGAGTATGGAAATGAATGAATTAGGAGGTAAAGGGGGGATATCCTGTATAAGGGGGATGGAACTTCATCTAGCTTTCAATGAATACATTAAATACAGATATGAGAATTGCATCATGGAATGTTAGGGGAATGTGTAATAAGGATACTCAAAAAGAAGTTAGGAAATTCATTGCTGAGGAGAAGCTTAGGGTGCGTTTAGTTGAGGGAAAACACCCTTGTTTTCCACAAAATGTTTTGTGGAAAACAAGGAAAACATAGATCGCGTTCAAGTTACTGTTTTCCAATAAAATTTTCTACAAAACACAAAATTCCTATTTCCAACTTTAATACACAAAACTACAAAACACTTTTTTTTTGTTTTCCCCTATTTTCCATTAAAATACCCCAAAATCCGTTTTCGTCAGTTGTTTTACCTTTTCAATTGATTTTTTACGTTTTCGTCTATTTTTTTACATTTTTGACAGATTTTTTACGTTTTTGTCAGATTTTTTACGTTTTCGTCCGATTTCTTACGTTTTCGTCCGTTTTTACGTCTTCGTCCGTTTTTTTTTACCTTTTCGTCAGTTTTTTACGTTTTCGTCCGATTTTTTTCGTTTTCGGCCGTTTTTTTACGTCTTCGTCCGATTTTTTACGTTTTCGTCCGTTTTTTACGTCTTCGTCCGTTTTTTTACGTTTTCGTCAGGTTTTTTTTAACTTTTTTTACGTTTTCGTCAGATTTTTTACGTTTACATCGGTTTTTTTACGTTTTCGTCAGATTTTTTACGTTTTCGTCCATTTTTTTATGTTTTCATAATATTTTTACGTTTTCGTCAGATTTTTTACGTTTTCGTCAGATTTTTTTCGTTTTCGTCAGATTTTTTACGTTTTCGTCCTTTTTTTTATGCTTTCGTCAGATTTTTTACGTTTTCGTCAGATTTTTTACTTTTTCGTCCGATTCTTTACGTTTTTGTCTGATTCTTTATGTTTTCGTCCGATTTTTACGTTTTCGTCAGATTCTTTACGTTTTCGTCTGATTTTTTACGTTTTCGTCCATTTTTGACGTTTTCGTCATATTTTTTTACGTTTTTGTCCGATTCTTTACGTTTTCGTCTGATTTTTTACGTTTTCGTCCGTTTTTTTTACGTTTTCGTCAGACTTTTTACGTTTTCGTCCCAATCTTTACGTTTTCGTCAGATTTTTTACGTTTTCGTCCGATTCTTTATGTTTTCGTCAGATTTTTTACGTTTTCGTCCATTTTTTTACGTTTTCGTCAGATTTTTTACTTTTTCGTCCGATTCTTTACGTTTTCGTTTGATTTTTTACGTTTTTGTCCGTTTTTTACTTTTTCGTCAGATTTTTTACGTTTTCGTCAGATTTTTAACGTTTTCGTCTGATTCTTTACGTTTTCGTCAGATTTTTTACGTTTTCATCTGTTTTTTAGGTTTTCGTCCGTGTTTTTATGTTTTCGCCAGGTTTTCTAAGTTTTCATCTGATATTTTTCGTTTTCATCAGTTTTTTTTATGTTTCCGCCAGATTTTTTAGGTTTTCGTTCGATTTTTTATGTTTTCGTCCGTTTTTTTTACGTTTTCGTCCGTTTTTTTACGTTTTTGTCTGTTTTTTTTTATGTTTTCGTCAAATTTTTTACTTTTTCGCCAGACTTTTTACGTTATAAAAAAACAGATGGAAACATTCAAAATCAAACAAAAAAGTAAGAAACGGACTAAAACGTAAGAAAATGGATGAAAACATATAAAAACAGATGAAAACATAAAAAATTGGACAAAAACGTACAGAGTCTATCGAAAACGTAAAAAAATGGACGATAACGTAAAAAATCTGACGAAAACGAAAAAAATCTGACGAAAACGTAAAAAATCTGACAAAAACGTAAAAAAACGGACGAAAACGTAAAAAAATATGACGAAAACGTAAAAAAACAGACATAAACGTAAAAAACCGAACGAAAACATAAAAAATCGTATGAAAACGTAGAAAATCGGACGAAAACGTAAATAATCTGACGAAAACGTAAAAAAATAGACGAAAACGTAAAAAATCGAACGAAAACATAAAAAATCTGACGAAAACGTAAAAAAACAGATGAAAATGAAAAAAATCGGATGAAAACTTATAAAACCTGACGAGAAAGTTAAAAAAACGGGCGAAAACGTAAAAAACAAACGAAAACCCAAAAAATCGGACGAAAATGTAAAAAAACAGACGAAAACGTAAAAAATCTGACGAAAATGTAATTAAATGGATGAAAACGTAAAAAATCTGACGAAAACGTAAAAAAACAAACAAAAACGAAAAATATCGGACGAAAACATTATTTGATATTATATTTTAATTTTTTAATTTCTTTATTTTCTCGTATTAGATTTTTTTAGTTATTTTATAATTTAGTTGGTTAGTTTGTAATATTTGTTTTTGTGTTTTGATGATGTTTTTATAATATTACTAAGGTGAATAGTGAATTGAGATATAAAACAACGATACTTAAACATGTTTTCTAGTTTTGGAAAATGGAAAACAGAAATACATGTTTCTCAGACTAAACGTGTTTTCTAAATTTTCCATTGTTTTGTGGAAATCAAACTCCCTTTCCTTTTTCTACAAAACAAGAAATAGGAAATGAAAGAAAATGTTTTCCAGCTAAACGCCACCTTAGTGTTTGTGCTGTTTAAAAACTCATATAAGCCTTAAGAGAGTGGACAAATATTGTAGTTTTGTGTTTGGGAATTGGTCTTGGTATACTAATGTTAGAGAATTTATAAAAGGGTGTAGAATTGCTATTGGGTGGGATAATAACATTGTTGATGTCATGATTCTGAATTTCTGTGATCAAAGTGTCCTATGTTTGGTTGAAGTGATTCAAACCAAGGTTAAGTTCTATTGTTCTTTTACCTATGCTGCCAATTCTGGGAAAGAAAGAAAACTTCTTTGGAGGAGATTGGCTGGGGACAAAAGATTTTTGGATTCAAGGCCATGGGTTCTTTTGGGTGATTGGAATGTGAGTTTGAGTACTAGTGATCATTCAGAAGGGGGGTCTTGTAAAACCAGAGATATGCTTGATTTCCAAGAATGCATTGATGAAATTGAAGTGGAGGATCTAAACAGTACTGGTACACATTTTACTTGGATAGAAAGCAGACTTAATCCTAGCAATGGGATTTTGAAAAAGATTGATAGAATCATGGGGAATGCTAAATTCATTGAAGAGTTCAGCTGTTCTCATGCTGTGTTCCTGCCTCACCTCACATCTGACCATTGTCCTGCAGTGTTGGTTCTCCCAAAGTCTTTTAATAAGAAGAAGAGAGCTTTCAAATATGCTAACTATATAACTGATAAACCAGAATTTTTGGAGATTGTGAAAAAGGAGTGGAAGGATAATAATCAAGGATGTGAGATGTTTAAGCTTGTAAAGAAACTTAAAACTATGAAGTATCATATGAAGAGGCCTAATTGGAAACATGGTAATTTGTATGAAAGGGTCCAAATGTGGAGAGATAAATTGAAGGACATTCAAAGCAAGGTTGATAAGAATCCTCATGATGCAGAGTTGAAGACAATGGAAGCCAGTTTTATTAAAGAATACAACATTGCAGTTCAAGATGAGGAGAAATTTCTATATCAGCAAGCAAAAATTAATTGGATCAGAGACGGGGATAAAAATAGTAAGTTTTTTCATGCTTTATTAAAAGATAGATGTCATAGAAGCAGAATTGCAGAGATTTGTAATGAACAGGGTGACAAATTTGAAGGTCAAGAGGTTCCTGAACAATTTGTTGAGCATTTTAAAACCTTTCTTGGCAAAGATGTTCCGGTGCAAGATACTAGTAATTATGCTGATTTGTTCTGCAACAAAGTGACTAATGAAGATGTTGAGTATATGATAAGACCTGTGAGTGACTTGGAGGTAAAGTTGGCAATGTTTGATATTGATGATAATAAAGCTCCGGGACCTGATAGGTATACTGCAAGTTTTTACAAGAAAGCATGGTCTGTGGTAGGGGTTGATGTATGCAAGGCAGTTAAAGAGTTCTTTGATTCTAGCAGAATGCTTGGTGAGGTTAATGCAACTTTGATAACACTTGTTCCTAAAACAAACACCCCTAAAAAAGTGTCTGACTTCAGACCTATAGCCTGTTGCAATGTGCTTTACAAGTGCATTAGCAAGATATTAACTAATAGAATCAAAACAGCCCTCTGCAAGTTAGTGAACCAAAACCAGAGTGCATTCATCCCTGGAAGACAGATCACTGATAACATTTTGATAACTCAAGAGCTTTTAAGAGGTTACAACTGGAAAAATGGCGTTAAAAGGATTGCTATGAAGATTGATATACAAAAAGCCTATGACACAGTAAACTGGAAGTTTCTTGAAAGTATTTTAGTCATGTTTGGATTCCCTGGAAAAATGGTGAAATGGATCATGGTTTATGTTGGGACTGCTGCATTTTCTGTTTGTGTAAATGGAGATAGATATGGATACTTCAAAGGGGGGAGAGGCTTAAGACAAGGGGATCCAATATCACCTTACATCTTTACCTTAGTAATGGAAGTGTTCAATTTGATTATGCAAAAGCAGATTGAAAGTGATAGTACTTTTAGGTATCATTGGGGATGCAAGCAATTGAAATTATCCCATTTATGCTTTGCAGATGATCTTCTGGTTGTATGCCATGGTGACATCAATTCTGTTAAAGTGGTGAAAAGAGTGATTGATTTGTTTAGCAGCTTATCTGGTCTTAATCCAAATTTGGGAAAAAGCACAGTTTTTTTTGGTAATATAAAGGATCATGTGAAGCAAGAAGTGCTAAGAATTTTACCATTTAAGATTGGAAAACTTCCAGTGAAATATCTAGGTGTGCCTCTAATAACTAAACAGATCGGAATGAATGAATGCAAGGAGCTAATTGATAAAGTCAAATCTAAAGTCATGAGCTGGAAAAATAGAATGTTATCCTATGCTAGGAGATTGCAGCTTATTGCCTCTGTGTTGGGTTCAATGCAAGTTTATTGGGCTTCTGTTTTTCTCATTCCTAAAATGGTACTCAAGGATATTGAAAAGCTTCTCAAAGGTTTTCTATGGTGTCAAGGAGAGTTGTCTAGAGGGAAAGCAAAAGTGGCCTGGAAGCAAGTTTGTAAGCCAAGAGATCAGGGGGTTTGGGGATTAAAAATCTTGGTAAATGGAATGAAGTGTTAATGGCTAAACATGTGTGGAATATTGCAAGCAATAAAGAATCTCTTTGGGTTAAGTGGATAAATATTTTCAGGTTAAAAGGGTGCAGTATATGGAATGTTCAATAGATGTGAATGCTAGTGTAGGCTGGAAACAGATGCTGAGTTTAAGAGATCAATTAAGGGAACATGTATTCTATAAAATTGGAAATAGAGAGCAGTGTTTTTTCTGGTTTGATAAATGGTGCAGTTAAGGTCCCTTAAGCAATCATGTTCCTGAAGAGATTATTAAAGAGGCTGGTCTTAATTGTAATGCTAAAGTTTGTGATATGGTGCAAGATGGTCAATGGAATATTCCTAATGAATTGCTTGAAAGTTATCCTATTCTGAAAGATATTCCTTTCCATGACATTGATCTTAATGTAAATGATGTTGCTATGTGGATAAGTAAAGAAGGAAGGTTAAGAAAGTTTACTGTTGGATATGCTTGGCATGATCTTAGACAAGAAGAGGAGAAAGTGCAGTGGAAAAATCTATTATGGTATTCACATTGCATACCCAAACACTCTTTCATCTTATGGCTCACTCTACAAGGTAGATTAACTACTCAAGATAGATTGGCTAAGTGGTATCCAGGTAGAGAAGATCTATGTGCTCTATGTAAAGAATGTTGTGATTCACATGGGCACTTCTTTTTTGAATGCAAGTACTCTATGGAAGTGTGGTACATTATGAAGAAACTAATGGAACAGTACAATATGAGTGATAAATGGAATGAAGTATTACAAAGAATATGCTGTCTACCAAACAACAGATCCATTATGAGTGTGATCAGAAGGCTAGTATTGGGTGCTACTGTATACTTTATATGGCAGGAAAGAAATAAGAGATTATTTGGGAATGAAATGAGAAGCTGGCAAGAACTTGTAAATGTGATCATCAACAATGTGAGAGTTAAACTTCTAAGTCTTAAAGTCAAAATGTCTCCCCAAGTGAAGAAAGTTATGGATAACTGGAAAGTAGATATGCAATGTGTCAATAAGGAGCAAGTTATACTGAAGTGGGATGGCAGTGAGGTATGATATCTTTATTAATGGTGACTGAAGCTCTGATTTACACAGGAAAGATTTTGAATATGGAAGAGAATATACTGATAGAAAATTTGAATAGTGTACTGGTAATGGTTCTAGTATCTTTGTTACTACACTGCCTGTTAAAGGAGTGTTTGGGACAAGCCATGTCTCAGAACATATGTAGGCCACTACAATGGATCAATTCCTTGTAACTTGGAGTTTCTCTGATATGACTGTACCTTTCTAGTAGTTATATACTTCCTATTTGGCCTTGGGAGGAAATAGTGAGTATATGATGAAAGGAGGAGGTCTAAATTGGAGAAATGTACCATAAAGTAGGGTTGATCATTGTGAAGGGTAAGTGGCTTGGGTGGGTGATGTATGATGAGTGGAATAGAGAGGTGTGTAAGATGAACCTTATTGGTCCACTCAATACATCACCATAGGAGGTAATGGTTGGTCATCATTGAAGGTGTGTGTTTCCATACAACTGAAGCCTTTTTTGAGAAGGAAATGTAGGTTGTTATGGAAGAGCCCCCCAATGGATGGGTTATGGGTACCTAGTGAAGCCACACACCTTATTTGTCTTAGCCATTGTGGGTGCTGGTTGAATGGTTTTGATGGATAGGTGATGTGGAAATGTAGCTAGATGGTAGGTGCTATGAAAGGTGAATCTTGAGTTTAAGCTGGCATGGTTCAAGATAAAAGTGCAGCTTGACTCTGTGATGTATAAGAGGTGGTTTTGAAGACCGGTTCTGTTATTGAAGAAGACTGTCTGCAATTGCTTATTGCAGTATGTTTTTGGAAAGTATAGCTAGTATAGCTTGTTCTTAGTATGTCCCTGAATGAGTATGTTCATTCCAGGTGTGAATAATTGAATGTGTAAACTGTTATTGATTGATATTAATATAATGATTCACCTTTTGCACCAAAAAAAAAAGTGCAAACCTTAATGGACCCTAGCTTGTATAATCGAATCTATGTGTAATACTTAAGTTAGTGTTCCGATGTTTGTTATTATACCTTTTTCCTTGTCTCGTTTAGACGTTTTGGTATATATACATTCATTTCATTATGAGAAACGGGCCGAAACTAGTCTAAATTGTCTAACTAGCAGACGAACTGAAAGTATAATTATGAGAAACAGGGCGAAAATAGTATAACTACTAAATCGTAACACTGAGATAAGTAGGTAGCTATATGACGTTTGCCCTTAGGAATAAATTCATTGATGTGATCATTGATCATTGTTATTGATATATTTGCCATCCAATGACCTTTACTTTAAAGTGCATTTTGTTTGATATTCTGTTTTTGATGTTTTGTTCTAATGATTTAAGTTTGAGTGCTCGTTTTGGCGAATATATTAGTAGTTGTATGCTTTTTGTTCATCAGGCCTGGGGCCAGGCCATTGTATTATCAGATGCTTAATCGTATTATATATCAATAGATTCTTCTTTATGCAAATGTTCTTGTCTACTGTCCATATTATTTAAGCTGAGGGGGCTGTGTCCTCAGCTGCTTTTTGAAACAATTTGTCATATTCTATAAGTTTCAGTGTTGTTTTTTCGCAGAACAGAATGTTCCGTTTTAGTGGATGTGCTTTATACTCCTTTTGCCCTTTTCCTTTTGTGCGTTTTCATTTAGAGTAGTTTCTAGAACGATGGGGTTTACATTCGTTCTATATTTGGAATATATATTTGTGTTTTGAGCATGTGCTGGTTGATGAGTGTAAAGAAGTTATATCTTTTTTAGAAAAATATTATGAAACTTTTTTGTGGACGAGTCTATATAATACCCTTTTGTGTATCATGTAGATATGTAATCAGAGCCTTCTTCAGTTACGGATTCTTTTCTTTAGTCTCGACTAATGCAAGGGTCCACTTGCTCTTTAGCATTGTCGTTAAATGCAAAATGTTCAGCCAGCAAGGCCTTGGATGATAGTAAGGTTCGTTTTGAAAGGTCATCAGATGATGGGTATAAGTGGCGAAAGTATGGGCAGAAAATGGTGAAAGGAAGTAAATTCCCAAGAAGCTATTACAAGTGTAGACATCCCAAGTGTGAAGTGAAAAAGATTTTAGAACGTTCTTATACTGGAAAAACAACGGAGATTGTATACAAGGGTACACATGATCATCCGAAACCTCAACCTAGCTGTCTGTTTACTTCCGGTGCTCTTATGTCAATACAGGAGGAAAATACAGATAAAGTTTCATATGTGCTTGCTCAAGCAGGCGAGTGGAATAGCTTACTATGGTTTCACTTATGAAGATATATCTCGGTACACGTTCTTATTTCTTAATTTTTACATTTACTGAATATACAGGTGCCACTGATATGGATGCAACTCTGCCACAGTTGAACATTACTAATAACGAGGTTGCCGAAGAATTAGATTTGAAAAGGAGGTGAGTAGTTTAAAGATTTACATGTTGATTATAGCAGGTTCACCTAGATTCTAATGTTGGATGAATTCTAATGCTGATCAGGCGGATGAATATTGATACCCTTGATGTAACTCCAGTGATCAAGCCTATACGTGAACCACGTCTTGTTGTCCAAACTATCAGCGACGTTGACATAATGGATGATGGATTCCGTTGGCGTAAATATGGACAAAAAGTTGTGCGATGCAACCCTAATCCTAGGTATATTCTTTCAATTCTTTGAATCTTGACTTGTCGAGATAAGATTTAGGGTAGTTATCATACAACATGTAGTGCATAACTTTAGTAGAGATACCAAAGTCATGCATTGAAGAGGACTTAAACTGTGGTCTTAATGCCTATAATCATGTTAGAGCAAGTAATTTCCTCTGTTTCTACCTAATTTTTTTTCTTAAATACTTTACAGGAGTTACTACAAGTGCACAAGTGCTGAATGTCCAGTAAGAAAACATGTGGAGAGAGCATCCCATGACCCTAAATCTGTCATTACAACGTACGAGGGGAAACACAATCACGATTTACCTGCTGCCCGGAGTAGCAGCAGCAAAGACGTTGCCGCACAAGCATCAGTAAAAGCGAAAGGGAATGCAATGATTAAGACAGAAGCAAATGATGCAATTTGCCTTGATCTTTCAGTTGGAAATAGATTTTCAGAGCAGCAACTACAACCACTGAATGCTGAGACCACCCATAGTCAAGTGCATGTTTCCAATTCTAGTTTGGACAAGGTTTTCCAATCTGCATGCTGTGGCATGGTAGATGGTGGCGTTGATAGGTATGGATGTATTGAGTACGAGGTTGGAACACATAGCTTTGATATTGTAACTCTATCCCATACATCCAATCTATATCCACAAAATCTTGAAAGAGTACTATTGGGCCCGTAGAGCTAGAAGAATATCAAATAAATGACTACTGTCATTTTTTTTTTGTGTTACTGGCGGTGAAAGGGTATATGTGCTCACCTCAAGTTTGTTGAAGAAGTGAATGTAGGTGATTCAGGCCTAGATCTCCTGATTGGCTGCCTTGTGGTTGAAATTATACTAGAGATGTTAGATGACTATAACTTCTGGTCTTGTAGCTGTAGTATCTACAAAATGGAAATATATTCCTGATAAAGAAGTGAGATGTTGTGACTTAGATAATATAATATGATACGTAATACAAGTATATGTTCAATTTTCCCTTACAAAGGTTTTGTTGCATCATGAGAGCTTGGGCCAATACTTTCAGTCAATTGAACTCTGTAGCAGATGTCGGGCAATAGAGGATTACATATTGTAGTGTATTCAAATGACTCAAGTCTCTTTATGGCTTTCTATATGCTCTATAACCATATATAGTGGAGTTTCAAGTGTCAATGCAGTACCCTAAGCATTCACAAATTATTTGTGAAGTAGTTTAGTGGATTTGGAGGTTATTCATGATCTTTATCTCCTTGATAAGTTATACAGCCTTGTACATATGTATAAATAACAGACATTAACTGGTATAGAACGCAGTTTTTATTTTCTTCTAGAAAGGTGGGATAGAAAGCAATTATACAGCTGTTACATTTGATAAACAGACGCATGAGGTGTTGGAATCACGACTAGGTCGTTCTTTCTTCCAACGGTTACACCAAAGACTTCAGTCATGTCTAGATCTTTGTAGTCGATTCCATCTGCCAGTTTCCAATCGAAATGGTAGAGTAAAGAAGCTAGCGGAAGCTCAATGTTTGCTAATCCAAATGAAATTCCAGGACATATTCTCCTTCCAGCTCCAAAGGGAGTATATTTAAAGTCGAGTCCTCGGTAATCTAATGTACTGTTCCTAAATCTTTCTGGGTGAAAACATTCCGGGTCATCCCAAGTATTAGGATCTCTGTTGATTGCCCATGCATTTATTATAACCCTGCTTTTCTCAGGTATCTCGAATCCATTCAACTCACACTTTTCCCTATTTTCTCTCGGCAGTCCAAGGGGGGCTGGATTGTGCAACCTTAGAGTTTCTTTTATGACTAATTGTAGGAACTCTAATTCTCGAACCCCAGTTTCATCAAAAGATCCTCGCCGGTTGAAAACCTGCCTAACCTCAGCTTGTGCCTTCTCCATTATATGTGGATTCTTTAATAGTTCTGACATTGCCCATTCAATGGTTGTAGACGATGACTCACTTCCAGCACTAAATACTTCCTATAAATGGCATAAGCATGATCAGTATATTGTTTGTACTTAGGCAATTCGTTTCGGCCAATTCTTTAGCTGTTAAAAGTTGCTAACCTTATTTCGGTGAAACTTAATTTATGTAGCAAGAAAACTATGATCAATGAGATGTTAAGGATATGTAAAGCATAGAATTACTAACCAAGATGACTGCTTTGATATTATCAGCAGTTAAGGGAATATCTAAATCGCCATGCTTCTGAACATGTAAAAGAACATCTACTAGATCTTTCTCAACTTCATCTTCGCTATTTTCTGAAACCTTGTGTACTTCGATGATATCATTCAGAATTCGATCAAATCCTTGATGGATCTTCTCAAGTTCTGCTCGTGTGCTGCTTAGGAAGGCAAACAGTTTAGACGAAGGGAAGAGATCTGAGAGACTAAATCCTCCTCCTATCGTTACACTGTCATTGACAAGCGAGATGAATGCATCTTGCTCTTTACATTTTTTACCAAAGGCTGCTTTAGCAGTGATCCCATAAACTAATGATGAAAGACTCTTACTGAGATTAATGGGTGATCCTGGATTTTGAGAAATGGACTTAATGAACTTGGACACCTCTTCTTCTCTTACTGGTCTTAGTGATTGAACTTGCTTACTACTCAAAAGCTCCAAAATGCAAATCTTGCGTAGTTGCCTCCAACATTCTCCATGCGGTGAAAACATAATGCCTGAACCATCGTAGCCCACTACAGATGCAGCAAGATGGAAAGGTCTATTGGCAAAGTTGACATCATGGGTTTTCATCACTTCTTTTGCTATTGCAGACGAGGAGACTACAAACAAAGAAAGTTCTCCAAGCTGCAGGTGCATCAGGGGTCCATGTTTATCCGCCAAGTCTTTTAGGCGATGGTGTGGAAGTGAGCCAGATAGATGATGAACACTTCCTATAATAGGTAGTTTCCATGGCCCTGGAGGTAGTTTTGGTTTAGATTGCTTAAATAGTTTCAGAATCATCAACACGAGGACAATGAATGTAGAAAGGATCGGAAACATGCCGAAGCTGAGCTCCATCAGGAAAATTTCTTAATTTTGAAAAAAGATGTTTATACTATTTTCTTCCTTCAAAGAATTCCTTTATAGATGCTATTATAAGTCAATTTTGGAGATGCTGTTTGATGGTTTTAACTTATCAAGAAAAGAGAAAATAGCAGAAAAGCACATCATACTTTCACCTTTTTGTTAATTTAGTTCCTTAACTATATTTTGTTGTGGTTAAGTCACTTAACTATATTTGGGTAATTCAATGGTAGGTAAATTACTTGTTTGACTGGTCACTGGTTCATGCTTACGTGGGTGCCACCTGTGCCTTTTTTTGCTGACATGTACAAAATGTATATATGAATTAGTAAAAACTAAAGATTAATCATTTTATATTCATATCTGTTATAAATATTGACATTACTGTAAAAAGTTTTGAAATTTTTTTTTTTTGTACGCGTTAGGATGCCACATCTTATTTTCGATAAACCAAGAGGCCAGGCCATGTTAACAAGAGGTGATCACTTATTCACTTTGATCGTTGGTTTGTAAACTTTTCTTCTCGTGTATTAGTTAAAAACTGTTAATGCAGCCGAGGGACTTTATTGACACAAGGATGAAAGTATTATAGGCTTTTCTGCCATTTGCCTTAACAGAGATTATTTTAACAACTTGTCGTAGAAAACAATGTGTTATATCATTATATGTAAACTAGTAACAAGAACAACAACACATTGGATGATGGTGAAAGATAGGTGCAAATGTTCTTGAAATTATTATAGAAAACGAAAACACCCTATCTTTCTCTGTGTCCTATTATATAACAGATTCTTTTCTATATACTATTTTGTTCATGATTGATATTTATTATGTTCTAATGAAATGGGTAGATACGAAACAAAGGGATGTTTAATTTCAAGTCGGAGATAAAGTCATTGCTAAAATTACTACACAATCAATTCAAATCAATGTGCCTTATGCATAAAGGGCTGATAAGAAAATACAAAGGACCATTCGAGATAATAAAATGAGTAAGCAGGTCCGCCTACCAACACCTCCACGGTTAAAGATTAACCCCATAGTACATGTAAGCATGTTGAAAGAATATATTGAAGACAAAGACGAAAAAAGAAGAAACATCTCTAAAAGAGCACCCCGGTCGTGGCGACCGCATTCGACAAAGAGATTGAAACAATTATGGCTGATTGCGACGTGCGAAGAAGGGGAGTCCCCTGTCACAAAGAGTCAAAGAGTACTTGATCAAATAGAAAGGACTACCCGAAGAGGAGTCGAGCTGGGAATGAGAAGACTTACTATGGCAGTTCGAAGATCCGTCGCTACAAAGATGAAAGCATGACGAGGACGCCGTGAATTTAAGTGGGGAGGGTGTTACGAGCCGAATCATAACAGCCCACTCTAAGTAAAACCTCGACACGACGACATATCTAGATTAGTCTACAAGCGAAGCCGTGAGTTCTAGGGTTTCCCTTCACATGTCTCTCTCCTAGTGGTTCGGCCGTTCGGGTCCCGGGGCCTGCCTATTTGGATGGTTTAACTCAATGGTCGGGTTTCAAGTGTGCTGTCGTTCTATAATAATAATAATAATAATAATAATAATAATAATAATGATAATAATAATAATAACATGCATTGTTTCCCATGACTCTTCATTTTAGCATGCTCTTGATACTTTTAACATTACTTGCAACACAGACGTTCTCTCTGTCACCGCTGACGCTTCTGCCCCCCAAATGATGAAAACCTTGGCAAAGTGTTATTTTGGTGTCACTGAGAAGGACCTTGTTTCCAAGTACTCGTTAAGTCCAAGACATGTGGCTATTCTCAGCAGTATTCACGCCCCACATGCGCATGATTTTCTTTTCACCATCCCTATTGAAGGTTTGGGACAGAGGATGAATCATCGCCAATTTCGATCTATGTTATTTTATAGATTTATAGTCCCTATGTTCTTTGAAGGTAGCCTTTGTCCGAGTTGCAATGTGCATCGTATGGATCAATGGGGAGATCACGCGGTTCACTGCTCTAGTGAAGTGGGTGTTAAGTTTCGATCACAACATGGTGCGTGATATTCTCGTTCATATATGCTCCAAGGTTGGGATCATGGTGCGCAAGGAAGCTCCGATGGGGTTTCTTTCAGAGGAAGGGAGGGAGTTACGTCCTGCAGATTTGTTATTATTCAATTGGCTCCAAGGTAAAGATGCATGCTTGGATGTGACCGGAATCTCTCCATTTGCTGGTACTGGGGTGACGTCATGGGCTCCTGGGGTAGCTTTGAGTAATGCTGTGGAGAAGAAGAAGAAGAAGTATGCATCCAAATGTGAAGACAATGGATACAAGTTCGTTTCTTTGGCTTTTTCTACGTTTGGGGAATTCGAGGCGGAAGCTTTGGATACACTTTCTCGTATTAAGTCTTTTGCCATCAGCCACTCAAATAATGTTAAGAGTGGTGTTTTTATTTTTTATCAAGTTAGTTTTTGTATCCAGAAAAGAGTGGGAGTACAGATTGTGTCTAGACTCCCTTCCAACTTTATGTAAGTAGTAATAATAATAATAATAATAATAATAATAATAATAATAATAATAATAATAATAATAATAATAATAATAAATAAAAAAAGTCTAGAATCCTATACTTAAAAATATCTAAGATATTTTGTTTCAAATATCTAAAAACTTAGTAACAATAATCTAAATACATTGTAGGAATGATCAAGAATTTATCCTATTATTAGAAACTTATAGAACTTGATGAGGCCTTAGTATAAATAGGGTTAATCCCTCTCATTTGTAATCGGGATAATTGTTTCAAAATGTAACGAACTTGTCATATTTTTTAATGTTGTGTGTGTTTCTTTTAATTATACTAAACAATGCGAAAAATTGCCTAATTAGTCTATTGTGTGTAATGGTTAAGGTTGCCGGTTTATTTTACTGACGTGGCATGGTTGACTAACGTTGACAGTTAGTTGGAAGGGTATTTTTGTCTTTTCATTTACTTTATTATATTAGAATAACACAAACTCATACTCTTCTTTTCTCACACACCATCTCACATTTATGTCATTTTTTCTCAAATACACAAATACATACTCACACTTCTCTCTCAAATCCATTTCTACCAACAACCACCATCTCCGGTAGCCACCACCCGTCTACTACCACCACCCTACTGCTCTAATACCCACCAAACACCACCACCTTACTACTCTAACACCCACCAAACACCACGACCACCACCCTGCTGCTCTAACACCCACTAAACACCACCACCACCACCCTGCTGCTCTAACACCGCCCGTCCGCCACGTAACACCCACCAAACACCAACCGAACACCCACCAAACAGTAACCCTATAATAAATTCCCTCAATTTAAACAGAATCCAAAAAATTTTAATTTTACAAAAATAAAGAACCTTAACCCTCTAATTTCCCACCATGTATCCGAAAGGGTTATTGTGCGTATGTATTCACTATCCATATATCCAATGTAGATCATAAATGCTAAAAGAATCAAAACTCCCATTAATGAATCGTTTATCAGTTGGTTATGTTTGTGTATTTTTGGTATGTTTTAAATTTAGAAAAAAATCTTCCCTTGGATTAGAACTGAAAAGGGTTATTTACTTGGTGAGCGGTAGCACAAGATATTTCGGTGATGATTGATGATCCCGCCGAACATTAAACCCACCAACAACCACTAAACACCAGATTTGTGGTGTGGATGTCGACGGTGGTGACTGAACCTGACGTGGTGTGGATGGCTGCTAAATCCGGCTAATCAGAATTGGGCAAAATTATCGCTATTCAAAATTGCAATTAAAATCTTCACATACCTTAAATTGCATAAACGGGGCGAAGAAATTTATCAGTTGTAATTACATATTAGGGTTTGGGAGAAAAGTTATCAAAGTTGTGTGTGTGTGTGGATTTGGGGAAAAATTAGGACATCAGGGTGATAAAAAGTGTTTTTGGCAAGGAAATAAAACCCACACGTGGGTCAACGTTACTCAAACAGGGTCAAACATGCCACGTCATAAGCCAAACGGGAAAAGCTTAAACTATGCACACAATAGACTGATTAGGCAATTCTTCGCATTGTTTAGTAAAATTAAAAGAAACATACACAACATTAGAAAACGTGACAAGTTCGTTACATTTTGAAACAATTATCCCTTTGTAATCATCCATTTGTAACCAATTAAGTTCTCTAGTGCAATATATATCAAGTATTCTCGAGTGAATACGCAAGTGTTCATCACTAACCTCTTCTATACTTTTTTTTGGCTTACTTAGTCGTTGAAATAGAGTCGCTAAGTGCCACACGAACATTGTGAATTAGTCTCGTGAAAAATGGTTACATGTTCAAGGCGTGACAAAATGGTCACATGTTCAAGGCTTTGATAAAGATCAAAAAATATAATGCGAACTACCACGTGAAGTCATTAATAGATGCATAAAGCGAAAATTATGAGCAACTATTAAGGTAAGTTGGGGGTGGGTGGGTTATAAAGGCAAAGTTTTTTAGTGGGTCTAAAATGTCAAAGAAAACCAAACCATGCATTGATAAGGAAAAAGAACTCTTAGTCACGTGTCTTTCATCAAGTACTCACGGACAATACACAAAAGAAAGAATCTAAAATCGCAACATCCAACAAGAAGCAAACTTATCACGACATACTTTGTTTAATCTGCCCCATTAATCGCGTGATCAGTTTGAGTCTGCACATGCGTAACCCAATGAAGTACCTGCCAATACTTCCGTCTAATAGTTTACATTCTTCGGCCTTCAAGTCAAAATACCAGACCTTCCTTGACGACATACGTTCTTTCTTAAACAACACGTACCATTCCTAGCAAAACTGAAGAGCAAACAAATGAAAATGGATGATTGTTGGTAGTTATTTGGTTGCCAATCATATTCCACTTTTGAGAGTGCCTAATTTTCTTCACAAATTCCCACTATGATCTTATCACAACTTTAAGCTCATAAATCATAGCATGTTCATCCATAACATACCAAACCACCAGTTTCCCATTATTATTAAACAAGAAGCGACATCCTTCAAAAGACGCATCTCTAGCATCATCTTTTGGTAACCCAATTTTTGAAATTTCTCAGTGTCCGGATTGAACCTCATCATATACTTCTCACTCTTAACATCCTATAACACATATTTGTTTCCAACAGTTACATCATCTTGGCAATGCTTGTACGAGTTTAGATTGTGGACCATATCATCACGAAGAGCCGGAATATAATCATTTCTCCACTCACATATCTTTCCACTCCTAATCTCAAGTATTTTGCACCCAACACATTTGTTTACGCTCTCATACAAATGCATAGTTTTGTAGTTATTTATGAATTTTCCTTTCAGAAGTATCGTGCAACCAGGTGGATAAAAACAATGCTTATAACATCTGCTATTCCATGTGGGAGCAAGTGTTTTGACTTCTTAACATGATCCATTAAATCAAAAGCTTTTTCATAGTTTTCACCTTCTTTCACAATAGAGTATTCATCTAAGCTCAATATCACTAGCTGCTTTGTCAGGCTCATGGAATTTATTTCCAATTTATAAAATTTTGGAGGTGCCTTTTCTTGTACCATTTCTCGCACACGCATGATGCACTAAAAAATTGTTCTTTATTGGTTAGTCCTCCCATAAAAGCCAAAAAGAGCACTGGGTCATCATTAATTGTTGGCCAAGCTATGATGTCACGACTTTCCTGAGAGTATATAAAAAGATATTATCATGCATACCCAAATCAAGTTATATATACTTCCTGATTCTTAAAAACAAAAATAAGATATATATATATATATATATATATATATATATATATATATATATATATATATATATATATATATATATATATATATATATATATATAGATTTGGGTTAAAATAAAAAGAGTCTTAAAATAAAAAGAATAAAATGTCTCTGATGCACTAAATTTATAACTACGATGCAGTGAATTTAAATGTGATGCAGTAACTTAATAACTGCAATGCACTAACTGTGATGTCGTAATTTTTTATAGCTGTGATGCAGTAACTGTGATGCACTAAAATATATAATTGTGATGCAGTGACTTAAAAATGTGATGCAGTAACTTTATAACTGTGATGCACCAAAATTCGCCTTTCTAGACTTTTTATTTTAAGAGACTTTATATATATATATATATATATATATATATATATATATATATATATATATATATATATATATATATATATATATATATATAATGCAAGGTCATCATTATTTTAAAATAACAGTTTAACACAAATCTGTAACAATTTGTACATCATTCATATAAATCTAGTAACACGATAAATCAATTATTACGTACGTACATACAATATTTTCATAACCCATTTCAAGAAATTAACATAACGAGTTCTAATGAACACTTTTTTATACAATTCTAAAGATATGTACTCATTTCTAGTTTAATTAACGAAAGACCGATCCATTTCATGAAACTAAGACAACAAATCCTAATTTACACATTTTTATACATTTATGATGATAACTTATTTCCTATTCGTTTAGTGAAAGACCACCCATTTCAAGAATTTAACATAACGGGTATACTAGTTTAAGCATTTTATAAAATTTAAAGATAACTTATTTCCCATTTATTTAGCGAAAGACCGACCCATTTCAAAAAATTAATTGTAGACATTGTTAATCAATAAAACAAGTTGTCAATCAATAAAAGTATTCTTTTCGTAGACTTTATTCACCAATAAACCGAATTGTTCATCAACAAAATGAGTTGTTCATCAATAACAAGATTCATCACAAACATTGTTCATCAATAAACAAAAATTCGTCATCATAAACATTGTTAATCAATAAATGAGTTATTCATTATATACATTGCTCATCAATAAAAAGATATGTTTATCAATAAGAAAAAGTTGTTCATCCTAAGTGTTGTTTATTTCAAATATAAATTGCGTTCATCATAAACTATAACAAAATTAAATTTTAATAATCTTTAATGAATATGATCACTAGTAATAGCTATTATACATAATAAATCTCAATAGTTAGTTGAAGGTTAAATGAATGTAGACTAGTAAACCTCTATCAACCCGTTCAAATTTGCTACTAAATTACGTACGAGTAAGGATCCTAAATACCCGCATCATACCTAGCTCATATAAGATCACTAACATGGAAGACATAAAGCCATTGAACATGTAAATGGATCATAATAAATGTAAGTAGAGAAGTAATTAGGTTAATGTTAGTGTTTTTAGGGTTTCCCAGATCAAGGTGTAGATAATCAATGGTACCGGTTATTCACTTGAGATCATGTTATCACTTTCCAATAGAAACTATTCGAACCTATGCCTGGGTTACACGAATATCTCTATTGGATAAGACCAAGTGGTGTTCTTGTTTTAGGCACAAATCAACAACCAAAGCGTATTCAAGTGTTTAGGGTTTGTATGTTATATATCTCCATGCAGTAATGTTATGATCTCTATTTATAATAGAGATTACTCAAACCCTAGCCCATGGAATTATAAATGATTAACGGCCCATTAATCATACTATAATAGTTTCCATAATAGCAGGAATCAGTGGTTAAAAGAGCAGTACAAATATAAGCCTAGCAGTACTAACTTAAGCTCAGTAGTAGAAACTTAAGCTCAACAATACAAACTTATACTAGCAGTACTAAATGGTAGTTTTAACACTAGCAGTAGAATCTCTACATAACACTAGCAGTAGAAACTCCGCATTAGCAGTAGTAATATTAATACTAGTAGTATTAACTGTGCTAACAGTAGTAATATTAGAACCATTTAGTACATGTGCTAACAATAGTAATATTAGAACCAGCAGTAGTAACACAAACCACTCTTTGAGTCAGGGTAATCAGGAACCTAATGGTGTACACTCCGTACCTCCAAGCCCATTACCAGGTGTGAATTGATCTCTCAAGTGCACTAAATTTTCCAGGTGTGAAAGAAAGCAATTATACAGCTGTTACATTTTATAAACAGACGCATAAGGTGTTGGAATCACGACTAGGTCGTTCTTTCTTCCAACGGTTACACCAAAGACTTCAGTCATGTCTAGATCTTTGTAGTCGATTCCATCTGCCAGTTTCCAATCGAAATGGTAGAGTAAAGAAGCTAGCGGAAGCTCAATATTTGCTAATCCAAATGAAATTCCAGGACATATTCTCCTTCCAGCTCCAAAGGGCGTATATTTAAAGTCGAGTCCCCGGTAATCTAATGTACTGTTCCTGAATCTTTCTGGATGAAAACTTTCCGGGTCATCCCAAGTATTTGGATCTCTGTTGATTGCCCATGCATTTATTATAACCCTGCTTTTCTAAGGTATCTCGAATCCATTCAACTCGCACTTTTCCCTATTTTCTCTGGGCAGTCCAAGGGGGGCTGGATTGTGCAACCTTAGAGTTTCTTTTATGACTAATTGCAGGAACTCTAATTCTCGAACCCCAGTTTCATCAAAAGATCCTCGCCGGTTGAAAACCTTCCTAACCTCAGCTTGTGCCTTCTCCATTATATGTGGATTCTTTAATAGTTCTGACATTGCCCATTCAATGGTTGTAGACGATGACTCACTTCCAGCACTAAATACTTCCTATAAATGGCATAAGCATGATCAGTATATTGTTTGTACTTCAGCAATTCGTTTCGGCCAATTCTTTAGCTGTTAAAAGTTGCTAACCTTATTTCGGTGAAACTTAATTTATCTAACAAGAAAACTATGATCAATGAGATGTTAAGGATATGTAAAGCATGGATTTACTCACCAAGATGACTGCTTTGATATTATCAGCAGTTAAGGGAATATCTAAATCACCATGCTTCTGAACATGTAAAAGAACATCTACTAGATCTTTCTCAACTTCATCTTCTCTGTTTTCTGAAACCTTGTGTACTTCGATGATATCACTCAGAATTCGATCAAATCCTTGATGGATCTTCTCAAGTTCTGCTCGGGTGCTGCTTAGGAAGGCAAACAGTTTAGACGAAGGGAAGAGATCTGAGAGACTAAATCCTCCTACTACCGTTACACTGTCATTGACAAGCGAGATGAATGCATCTTGCTCTTTACATTTTTTACCAAAGGCTGCTTTAGCAGTGATCCCATAAACTAACGATGAAAGACTCTTACTGAGATTAATGGGTGATCCTGGATTTTGAGAAATGGACTTAATGAACTTGGATACCTCTTCTTCTCTTACCGATCTTAGTGATTGAACTTTCTTACTACTAAAAAGCTCCAAAATGCAAATCTTGCGTAGTTGCCTCCAACATTCTCCATACGGTGAAAACATAATGCCTGAACCATCGTAGCCCACTATAGATGCTGCAAGATGGAAAGGTCTATTGGCAAAGTTGATATCATGGGTTTTCATCACTTCTTTTGCTATTTCTGACGAGGAGACTACAAACAAAGAAAGTTCTCCAAGCTGTAGGTGCATCAGGGGTCCATGTTTATCCGCCAAGTCTTTTAGGCGATGGTGTGGAAGTGAGCCAGATAGATGATGAACACTTCCTATAATAGGAAGTTTCCATGGCCCTGGAGGTAGTTTTGGTTTAGATTGCTTAAATAGTTTCAGAATCATCAACACGAGAACAATGAATGTAGAAAGGATCGGAAACATGCCGAAGCTGAGCTCCATCAGGAAAATTTCTTAATTTTGAAAAAAGATGTTTATACTATTTTCTTCTTCCTTCACAGAATTCCTTTATAGATGCTATTATGAGTCAATTTAGGAGATGCTGTTTGATGGTTTTAACTTATCAAGAAAAGAGAAAATGCACATCATACTTTCACCTTTTTGTTAATTGTTGGTGATGTTACATCACCAATATGATTTAAGTGTAATGGATTGACTTAGTTTGACCAATGTGTAATCATGATAAATGTTCAACAAGTCGGGATTGTGCGGAGTGCACACTTGTATGACGTTATTGTGATTATCGGCCCGAATCACGGGTGTTCGGGGGCAGCGCCCCCGGTAGCGGGGTTCCAGGGGCGGCAGCCGCTGGTAGCAGGGTCCAAGGGGCAGCAGCCCCTGGCAGGGTCCAAGGGGCAGCGCCCTTGGCTGGGGTCGAGCTATGTCAAAAACGCACTTAAAATAAAATTCCCGGTGTTTTAAACATTAATTTTTACCCGTTAAATTTAACCGTTCGGTAGTTAAATAAATGCCAAGGGAGTTACAACCGAATTGGGTTTGATTGGTCATATTTCGTATCTGTATTCTGGTTCTGTTTCATAACAATCATAACATATTCTCGGTTCAAAATCTGAGTTTTATCTGATTAAAGATTTTGATAGAACCATCGAAATACTTCGATCTGAAAGTGTTTACACGACTCTCAGATTACTGTGATCCAATAACTCTAACATTAATTTAGTTCCTTAACTATATTTTGTTGTGGTTAAGTCACTTAACTATATTTGGCTAATTCAATAGTAGGTAAATTACTTGTTTGACTGGTCACTGGTTCATGCTTACATGGATCACCTGTGCCTTTTTTTTTTGCTGATATGTACAAAATGTATATATGAATAAGTAAAAACGGATGATTAATCATTTTATCTTCATATTTATTATAGATATTGATATTACTGTAAAATGTTTAGAAAAAGCCACATCAACAATATTTGTACACGTAAGGATGCCACATCATATTTTCGATAAACCAAGAGGCCATGTTAACAAGAGGTGATCACTTATTCACTTTGATCGGTTACTGCTTTTTGGTTTGTAAACTTTTCTACTCGTGTATTAGTTAAAAACTGTTAATACAGCCGATGGACTTTCTTGACACAAGGATGAAAGTATATATATATTATAGGGTATTTCCGCCATTTGCCTTAACAACGATTATGTTAACAACAGCTTGTCATAGAAAGCAATGTTTTATATGTAAACTAGTAACAAGAACAATACATTGCATGATTGTGAAAGATAGGTGCAAGTGTTCTTGAAATTATTATAAGAAAAGAAACCCTATCTTTCTCTGTGTCCTATTATATGTAACAGATTCTTTTCTGTATACTATTTTGTCCATGATTGATATTTTTTATGTTCTAATGAAATGTAACAGATTCTTTTCATGGCCGGAGGTCCTAGATGTTGGAATAATAATATCATGACAATCATATAAAATAAACCAAACACATCAAGTGAGCATAGCTGATGAGAGTGTAAATACTCATCATTTTTGCACCCATTTAGACTATAAAAATAACCAAAAACAACCAAATATGCTTAATTATATTGCAAATATCCTTGAGTTGTGTTTTATGTCTTATATGTACAAAAGGATTGAAAATGGAGCAAAAACGGGGTGTTTCAGACGAGAATTGATCAAGTTTGCACATTTATCGAGGTCCAAACGAAGCCCACGTGGAATATCATTTGCATATTTTAACACAAGACAACTCTTGGCTTAGTGGTATGGCATGTATTTGGTGACCAAGGTGGCGCAGGTTCAATTCTTGTAGATGGCACACTTTATTTTTAATACAGCAAGTGTAGAAAAAACATCTCACACGAAGCCCAGCAAGGTAAAAGGTACACTTGGCCCAAGTTGATGAAATTGAAGCCAGCCAAGCCCAAGTTCTATCACTTATATTTTTTTGTAGGGTTTTGAGTTGTGGTGAATATAAATACATTAGGGGGTGGCAACCTTGCCTAAGGTTGCCTCATAGTTTAAAGCAAACAACGAATCATGACCCTCCAACTCATTTTTTGCCTAATCTTGCCTAATCTTCATATTTTAGTGGCAATCTTGCCTAATGGCAAGCATTAAATGTTTATTAATTATATAACTTAAATTAAAAAAACATAATTAAATAATTAATAAAAAAACTACTATTTTAATTCAAAAAACACAAAGGACTAACACAAACCAAACACCAATTATTACAAAGAATAACAACATAGCAAATGAGAGTTTGGTGGTGAGTTCTTGTTCCTTCATCACTCTCTCTCTAAAAACCACTTTATCTCCCAAAATAGATACCACATGAATCTGTATCTATACACCAATAATTTCATTTCAATAAAGAAAATGGACCCAAGTTCTTGGACTCGTTTATCTGCTCTTATTCTTCATCAAGACGCTATCAATCAAGATCAGGTTTGTTGGGGTTTTTTTTTTTTTTTTTTTTTTTTTTTTTTTTTTTTGTTTTCAAAGCAATACACGCTCCTCTTAAATGTCAAACGGTAACATTTGCATTGATCCACTCCCCACCGATTCGGTATAAACTACCGCAACCCTTGCCGAATTTCCCTTGCCGCATGAATGGCAATGGTGTTTGCCGATCGGCAACCCTTGCCGAACCTTGCAAACCGCAAGGTTGCCACCACCCTTAGATAACTAAAAGGAGAAGGGGACATCGATCCACCATCTGTATCACTTTTCCATCTCCATTTCAATGATTAGCATTAATTAGCTCTTGTAACTTTCATTTGTTTTAAAACTTTAAAGCATTTGATGTCAATTTATTGTAGTTTGAAGTTTGATTTGTCCTAGTAAAGTTTCGCACAGTAACAAATTATTTGTGTCACCATTATTGTATCATTTTCTTTTGTTCTATTCAAGATTCTATCATAACAACACAAATCATAAACAAAAGTCATATTTTTTTTATTACAGTAGTTTGATATATTATTTAATGTTTAAAATATCATGTCTCAATATTTGATTACGTAGCTCTAATTTTGTCTAGTTCTTTTTATATATCACTGTTCTCTTTTTTGATAGTAGATGTAGCTTTAAATTGAGTTGGTTTTATTTTAATCATTTTCAGTTAACTTCCTTAATATCTATCTTCTTCTTTTTTTATTTTGTCTTAAACTTCTACTTTAGAATTACCTACTTTTCACTTTGCAAAATCTTGGTTTCATAATCTAAAATTTTGTTGTTCTTAAAAATACGAGTAGTTCATTTTTTATCACTTAATTTTATAAAGTTTGTAGCTTTTTTTTTTTGTTCAAGTCTTTATTAAACTTTAGCTACTGTTTCAAATTTTTATTAAAAAACTTTTAGTTTAATTTAGTGATTAGTTCTATTTAGTGAGGTAATTAGTGGTGAATATTTGGGTTAACAATGGAGAAGTTTATGGATGGGGTTTTGGAGCTTATGGAATGGGTCACGTCTCGCCGTCTTTATGTTTTTCATCTCGTTTGGTTATCTCTATTCTCTCTATCTTTTTATTTTTATTTTTATTTTAGTTAATGTTTATTGGCATGTTTTATTTAGTTACTATTATTGTTGCTTTATTTATTGCTTTTAGTGTAATTATGCTTAGTGAGTAGACTTTTATAAACTTGTTAAGTAGATTATTCCGTGAATTAAGTATGGTTTTATAAAAGTTAAAAATATATTGATTAGTAATTTTTAAGTTACTTAGATTAAAATTTTGGTTGTTTGAGCGTGCAAAAGCCGTGAAAATAATTAGGTTTTAATTTAAATATTGATATCTCTTTGTGAAAAATTGTTTTTAAAAGAACCCAACGTTGTGAGAAAATAATTATTTGTAAGAGATATTAACTCATCGATAAAGGACTTAACTGAAATAATAAACCACACTTAAGGATCGTGATAATTTGCTTAACAAGTATATCTTTTTATCACATATTTCCTAGTTGCTTGCTTAATATAATCTAGTTTATTATTTATAGCCGTTGTCTTTTATCGTTAACTTTAAATTATTTACTTGCTACTAGTGCTATTTTTATTTTTGCTTTAATTATTTAGTTTTAAGCTTTGTAGTTTTACTTTATTAATCTAGTTTTTATCACTTAAAATAGTTTTTAATCTTTTACTTTAAAACCAATCAAAAACAAAAATTCCTTTTTCTATTCAAAGTCACTCGATCACAAGTCGTTTTAATACCATTCCACACCTCGCTGGGACATAACGACCCGGGGAAACCCTATTCTTCACCGGTTATCTTGCACTTTCTTCCAGGCACGCCTATTGACCGCACCCGGTTGACTGGTTGGTTTGGGAGGAGTCAAATTTTGGCGCCGTTGCCGAGGAGGTTGTGCTCGTTTTTCTAAAACGGTTTGCTGATTAGTGCTTTTGGAATTCAATCCTTTGTAAATTTCCCACCCTTGTTCATATTATCCTCTTATTTTCATATAAAAACAAAACCGTTCGCGAAAACATTTTAAACTCAGTTTTCAACGAACACAAAAACATTTTCTTTATCATTTGTACAAAATGTCTTTCCAAAAATCCAAAAATATTCATCTTTACCCTCCTACCCTTTTGATTCTTATTTCCTAACCCTCTATACACATTTGATTCTTTCTATGTCTCATCCACACTTTCTGATTTGCCAGTGGTGTGGTAGTTTGTGGCATGGTAGAGTCAGGAAACGGGTCTGTCTATAACCAAGATCCCTATTCCTACCATGACACGACTGATTTATTCCATCAGCTACCACACCATGAGACTCAGCAGTTTTACTGTTGTGAGTACTATGGTGGTTCAAACTACAATTCTGATTGTCAATCGGGAAACACGCTTGTCTATGAGCAGTTTCCTGATAACAATTATGACTCTAGCACATACGACTCACAGCCACATCAGTTTTACTGCTGTGATTATTGTGGAGGTCCACACTTCAGCTCAGATTGTCAAACGGGGAATCCATTTCCTTGTAACAATTTTGACACATCATATTATGACAAACCTCCACCTCAGCCAATTCCTCAAAGTCTTCTCCTTGATCTCTTGGATTTAGTGAAAAATTTGAAAGGAATTACACATACCCCAGATAATCTAAACCAAAAATCGATGAAAGAATTGTTAGCTGAAGAACAGGCTGCTAAAATAAATTCCCAAGATGCCTATGAAAGATCTATTAGGGAATCAATTGAAAAAGAAAAAGCAGCCAGATCTAGCTCTCGATTTCGTTTCATTCCTGATGATAGTGATGATGAAGATACACTTGATATTCTTCAATTTTATAAAGATTCATCAGATGTAATTCCATCAGTTGAGATTCCATCTCAACCCACTCTTATCACACCCGAGGTTCCCACTCACTCTCTGAGCATGGGGGACGAGCATCTTGACACTGTTCCTGAAAGGGAATTGAATGAATTAATAAAGTCTAGTGTTGAGAACCTTGTCCCAATCCCAAGAGAGGCACAGGGAATTCTTGATCATTTGTGTGATATCCCTCCTCCTCTCATCTTCAAAACTGATCATGTTGAGATGTTCTCCGATTCTACTTATAACGATTCGTTGTCTTGTGGAGACATCATTTATATGGAAGAATTACCTTCTAAGCTAGTCAACTTAGAAGAAGAGAACGATGAGATTGACACTAAAATCAAGGATGAAGCACTTCGTGCAACATTATTGAATGTCGATCTCCTCATTTCTAAAATTGAGGCTTTCAAAGAGAAACCTATTTCATCTCCTATCCCCATTAAGGATAGTGACATTTTCTCCGATGATCCTATTCCGGAGTTTGAAGCCTTTACTTTTGATCATATGGGAGAGAAGATTAGTGGCAGTACCACTTCTCATTCTCAAATTTCTCTCCCCGAGTATGATTCATTCACCTTCGAGGAGTTCTCCGGTGAACTCACTCATATCATATCTCCATCGGAGTATGATAACTTTTACTTTGATCTAGATAAAGACGATCTTTGTGTTCCGGAGGGAAATATTCTCAACCTTGAGAATTTGCTTGATATCCAAATCCCAACCCTCCATCCCTTTATATGTCTAGATCATATGAGCTTTACTGATGAGATTCATGATATACCAATTATGAATTCTCTTTCTGATGATGATGACTCTATCTTGATTGTCATCAAGATCTTTCTTCCCTTCTTCACCTACCAGGTGACTTCTCCCGTTCTTCATTCCTTCGGGAATGAAGACATTATTTTTGACCCTGGCATCACCGCTTATAGTTTATACTATTTTCAGCCGGGTACTTATCTCATCGGTGTGGAACTTTCACGTGCTTCAAATGTTTGTCCAAACATCTTGAATGAAAGTCCGATGGAGATTGTCTCTTCCACATGTTGCTTCCCCATGAACCAATGAATTCGGGGTCGAGTCAAGCTAGTGACTCGGTAAATAAAAACATTAGCATCACATGGGTTTTCACCCATGCTATCTATCTTCTTTCTTATTTCTAACACTAAGTGTGGGGGAGTTTCCTCTGCTGTTGTTTGCCATGTTTTGTTTGCTCATGCTTGCAGGTACCCTTTGGATCGTGATGATTGACGCGCCTGTTTTCAATCCAGCCGGTCAATATCCTATCCTTTTGCTAACGTTTATTTCAAGGATATCTTTTTAGTCCTTTTTGTGAAAAATAGATTTCCGTTTCACACTTAGACATTAGTATTGCCTTTTTCCATTCAAAGAGTCGGCATAATAGCCGGGACTTTGAATATTGAAGACAATATTCAATTCTAAGTGTGGAGGGGGGGGGGGGGAATTCTGTCGAATTTGTCACATATATTGTACCTGTTAGTGCCGTAGTACCCCCGTTTTTGGCAAAATTTTTAAAAAAATTTCGATAAAAAGAAAAGTGCTTTGCACACAAAAATATAATAAAAGAAGTTGTTTAGTCTTGATTAGGTTAGAACAAGGGGAATCCTGACTTTGCCAGAGTGTTGATCTGGCTGCTTCCTTAACTTTTTAGACTAAATTCTTAACGAATTGTGCAAATGAAAATGCTAAGCATAGAGTAGTTGGTTCTCTTTAGAGCTTATATAAGTAATCTGTGGCTTTTTCTCCCAGTAGCTCCTAATTTGATCTAAATACGTGCTATTTTCAAACTTTTGACCATTAAAAGTTTTCGTTATGTAAACAAGTTTTTATGCAAGGTTAATATAGAGTACTAGTTCAAATTTGTATTTAAATTTTGGAACAAGCAACCTCCTTAAAAATGAATAAGATTGCAAAGTGAAGTAATGTAAAATTGCTGAATGATTCAAAATTTTGAGTATGATATGAAAAGTGAAAAAAAAAATGAGATAAAGAAAAAAATGAAAAAGAAAAAAAAATGATGATGAAAAAAAAAAAGAATGAAAAGAAAAGAAAAAAAATTGAAAAATGAGAAAATGAAAAAAAAAAATGTGTTGAATAGAATTAGAATTAATAAATAAAAGTTGCTTGTTCTCAAATTTAAATAGAAAGTTGAGCTAGTATTCGTTGATTTTGTGTAACGACTAAGCGGGAATTTAGAGATTGTCGAAGTCAAAGACCCCGAAAGCTCCGATACTATTCTCGAGGGTGTAAAAACCTAGCCTCCTAAGCCTCGGCTAAAAGGACAAGCTGAGAAGAAAGTCGCAACATGGAGTGATCTCACCTTTGAATCTTTAATCTCTAAATAATCGTTTGTTGTTATCTATTTAAGTTTTGATTTTAATGTGTCGGGGATATCAAAAATCTTTGAATCGAAATCCCGCCAATTCCAGTACTATTCTCTGTGGGGTGTCAAAAGCCTGGTCACCTAAACCAACTGGTTGGGATGTGCCGAGAAGAAAGCCGCTACATGGAAAAGGCTCTTTTTGACTCTTAAATTTTTGAGGTTCCCGGTGAGTTAGGATTGGGCTTAAATAAATGACAACCATAATGAGCTCTGATTTTTGGTGGTCAAACTTTTGAAAATAAGCACACACACCTAAACTTTATAAATTGCGGGAGTAAAAAGTTAAGACTTGTCTTACACAGATTATTAATATAAGTAGTATTAGCATTTTTACAAAAACATTTGCGCAAGGGTTTTTGAACTTAGTTGGGAGTATAAAAAGAGGATGACGATTACAATTCCCTGGAGACACCCAGTTTGTGTGAATCCCGTTCCATAATACCGCTTTTGAAAAATCAAGCATTTTGTTTACTTATGTTCCAGTTTAAAAGTCTTGCATTGAATAAAAAGTCGAAACGGGGTATACTTGATATTCTTTCATTACTTCATATGATTAGATTGCTAGGGACTAGCAATAGTTTAGTGTGGGGGATTGATGACAGTGTAAATACTCATCATTTTTGCACCCATTTAGACTATAAAAATAACCAAAAACAACCAAATATGCTGAATTATATTGCAAATATCCTTGGGTTGTGTTTTATGTCTAATAGGTACAAAAGGATTGAAAATGGAGCAAAAACGGGGTGTTTCGGACAAGAATTGATCAAGTTTGCACATTTATCGAGGTCCAAACGAAGCCCACGTGGAATATCATTTGCATATTTTAACACAAGACAACTCTTGGCTTAGTGGTATGGCATGTATTTGGTGACCAAGGTGGCGCAGGTTCAATTCTTGTAGATGACACACTTTATTTTTAATACAGCAAGTGTAGAAAAAACATCTCACACGAAGCCAAGGGGACATCGATCCACCATCTGTATCACTTTTCCATCTCCATTTCAATGATTAGCATTAATTAGCTCTTGTAACTTTCATTTGTTTTAAAACTTTAAAGTATTTGATGTCAATTTATTGTAGTTTGAAGTTTGATTTGTCCTAGTAAAGTTTCGCACAGTAACAAATTATTTTGTGTCACCATTATTGTATCATTTTCTTTTGTTCTATTCAAGATTCTATCATAACAACACAAATCATAAACAAAAGTCATATTTTTTTTTTAATACAATAGTTTGATATATTAATTTAATGTTTAAAATATCATGTCTCAATATTTGATTACGTAGCTCTAATTTTGTCTAGTTCTTTTTATATATCACTGTTCTCGTTTTTTATAGTAGATGTAGCTTTAAATTGAGTTGGTTTTATTTTAATCATTTTGAGTTAACTTCCTTAATATCTATCTTCTTCTTTTTTTATTTTGTCTTAAACTTCTACTTTAGAATTACCTACTTTTCACTTTGCAAAATCTTGGTTTCATAGTCTAAAATTTTGTTGTTCTTAAAAATACGAGTAGTTCATTTTTTATCACCTAATTTTATAAAGTTTGTAGCTTTTTTTTTGTTCAAGTCTTTATTAAACTTTAGCTACTGTTTCAAATTTTTATTAAAAAATTTTTAGTTTAATTTAGTGATTAGTTCTATTTAGTGAGGTAATTAGTGGTGAACATTTGGGTTAACAATGGAGAAGTTTATGGATGGGGTTTTGGAGCTTATGGAATGGGTCACGTCTCGCCGTCTTTATGTTTTTCATCTCGTTTGGTTATCTCTATTCTCTCTATCTTTTTATTTTTATTCTTATTTTAGTTAATGTTTATTGGCATGTTTTATTTAGTTACTATTATTGTTGCTTTATTTATTGCTTTTAGTGTAATTATGCTTAGTGAGTAGACTTTTATAAACTTGTTAAGTAGATTATTCCGTGAATTAAGTATGGTTTTATAAAAGTTAAAAATATATTGATTAGTAATTTTTAAGTTACTTATATTAAAATTTTGGTAGTTTCAGCGGGCAAAAGCCGTGAAAATAATTGGGTTTTAATTTAAATATTGATATCTCTTTGTGAAAAATTGTTTTTAAAAGAACCCAACGTTGTGAGAAAATAATTATTTGTAAGAGATATTAACTCATCGATAAAGGACTTAATTGAAATAATAAACCACACTTAAGGATCGTGATAATTTGCTTAACAAGTATATCTTTTTATCACATATTTCCTAGTTGCTTGCTTAATATAATCTAGTTTATTATTTATAGCCGTTGTCTTTTATCGTTAACTTTAAATTATTTACTTGCTACTAGTGCTATTTTTATTTTTGCTTTAATCATTTAGTTTTAAGCTTTGTAGTTTTACTTTATTAATCTAGTTTTTATCACTTAAAATAGTTTTTAATCTTTTACTTTAAAACCAATCAAAAACAAAAATTCCTTTTTCCATTCAAAGTCACTCGATCACAAGTCGTTTTAATACCATTCCACACCTCGCTGGGACATAACGACCCGGGGAAACTCTATTCTTCACCGGTTATCTTGCACTTTCTTCCAGGCAAGCCTATTGACCGCACCCGGTTGACTGGTTGGTTTGGGAGGACCAATCTCACAACTTCTTCAAGGCTTCACACCTTCTTCACACCTTCACAACTTCACACCTTCTTCTATGCACAACTAATTTACAACTACTAAACTACTTTACAACACACCTATTTTCTACACACGACAAATTTACACAACACTTTTACAAATATCTACCACAACTACAATATGAAACTAGCTATTCACAACACTACTACAATTAGATGGATGTAGAGGAGTGTTCTTTTTCTTGCACTTGAATGGATGAAGCTTTGGATCACTTGGAAACAAAGACTTATGTATTATATGATCAAAGGATTTTAGATCTAGAGATGGAGGTTGGATCAGAAAGTTTATAGTGCAAAAAGGTGTGGAAAATGCGTAAAATGATCCAATATTTATAGGGCCAGATTTTACTGTTCGGGAGCGTTCCGGTCCCCTTAATTATAGGCTGGTCCCCTTAATCATTAAGGGGGCCGCCTAGTAAAATTAAGGGGGCCGCCCTCCTGAACGTTGAAAAAGTTTTTCTGGATAAAATTTGCCCTTTTTGGTTGGAAATTTGAAATCATATCTTTGTGGTTTAATATAGCATTACTAAAAATGATTTACAAATATATATATAATGTTTATATCATTTTATAAGACGTTATGTCTTAAGACAAAATTTCCTTTGATCATGTAATGCCTAAGATGCTTAGTTTATGCATACCTTAAGTGATATTATATGTAGAAGTAAATATTTGTTACCAAATACTTGTTTACTTCTTAATCCTGACTTAATTTGATCTAAGTTTTGTGATTATCAAAACATAGGTTTATTGAGAGATATTAATAACCTTTTTAAGCATTATTTATATCAACAATCTCCCCATTTTTGATGATTACAAAACTTAAACTCATTAACTCAAAAATTAATTTTTAAACAAGTATTTTAGTGAGTTTATATTACTTCTCCCCCTTTTTGTAGAATCAAAAAGGTTTTGCCGACAATTTTCAAACGTGAAAAATTG
This sequence comes from Artemisia argyi, assembly GCA_030686995.1. Lineage (NCBI taxonomy): Eukaryota > Viridiplantae > Streptophyta > Magnoliopsida > Asterales > Asteraceae > Artemisia > Artemisia argyi. Next base: position 20,579,325 of record CM060703.1, on the reverse strand, counting down.
ACGGGTAGAAACTCCCCCTTGATGTGTACTCCCCCTCGTTTTGGGGCACCAAGAGAACGAGCTATGGAATGCTTTGCAAAAAAAATATTAGAAGCACAAGTATATGCATGCAAACATGTATAAGGTAATAAAAAAATAAAGCATGTTTGAAAAGAAAGCACTCATATTAAATAAGTGGTTGTGTCAAGACACAACATACAACTACCAATTTGAATTACAAGTAGAAAAGCTAGTTTACAAATAAGCAACTAGGAAAATACATCATCATGCAAAAAGTACATGGTCTTCATAGAGCTTGCAAGCAAAAGGGTGGTAGAGGCTTTATTTATTAAGCATATGAGATGCTTAATTAGGAGAGCATGATGGTGATGGTGAAGGAATGGGTGAGAATTGTGGTGGAGGAATGATTAGAGAGGATGGTGGAGTTGGTGGTGGTGGTGGGTTGGTAAGCAAATGTTCAATATATGAAAACATATATTGAATTTCATCTCTAAGGCCAAAGATGACCGTGCGGTTGTGGATGCAACAAAGACAAGTATCCCCATGGGATTCAAGTAGCCTCCAAGGCACAGTATTGGTAAAGAATGGTGCTGTAATTGGTGGGGATGAGAGATGAGCATCAAGTGGTGTTATTGGTGAAAGTGAGATGGTAAGATGGGTGGACATGGGTTCTTGTGTAGGAGGTGGTAATGATACTTGTGGTGACAAGTGTGAGTTAATGCAGTCATTGATTGATGAGGTTGAGGGTATGGAGGATGAGGAAGTTCCATGAGTGGAAGGTGTTTTAGATGGTGCATTGGGTGCACTTGGGGATGAGCATTTGGGTGGAGGTGATGGTGTTTTGTTGTCTTCATTTGTTAAATCAATGAAGAGTTGTTTTGGGGGGATGACCACAAGTTTTTGTTTCTTGGAGGTTTTGGAGTGTGAAGTGCTTGGTGGAGTCATGATGATTAAGATGGTGAATGATGAGATGAAGAATGGTGATTGTGGAGGGAATTTATAGTATGGAAATGGTTGATTTAGGTATGTATTTGAAATGGTTGAATGAGATTCTAAAATCAGTTGGGTTAAAATGGGAAATGGTAGCTGAAACTAGAGAAAGGGTTCACAAGATGCAAAAGAAAACAGTGAATCCAGTTCCAGATGGCCGGTCCCCTTAATTGTATGTCGGCCCCCTTAATAATTAAGGGGACCGCCTAGGGAATTAAGGGGGCCACCCATCTGGTGTTTTCCCAGACGACCAGAAACCCAAAATTTGTAAAATTTTGTGATTTTTCAAGTGTGTTTTTCCAGCAAGCTCTATTAGAAGTATATACTATAGGAATGATGATATATAAACATATATATATATATATATATATATATATATATATATATATATATATATATATATATATATATATATATAACCAAATTTCATGCAAATAAACATATTATAATCCATTTTGAAAATAAGCATGGCATAACATTAAAATAGTAGCATGATAACAATTAGAATCTAAACATCATTCAAGAGATAACAACAAATAACACAAGTATTTCCGAATAAATCGGACAAATAGCAAATCATACAAATGTCAAATAGAACCAAGTAATAACAAGTAGCAATACATCAATATCTTCTACTTCTTTTTCTTTCCAAGCATCTTCCTAAACATCTTCCCAACGGATTTGAAACCCCCTCGAAGTTCTTCATGCATTTGTTGTTGACGATTGATGATAGACGTTTGGCGAGTGAAGAGAAGCTCATCTGTACGTTCATGAGGAAGAGGAATTTGATACTCGGTATCATCAATATCGGAAAGATCTTCAACAAAGGTCGTGGGGGATGGAGTACTAACACGTGAGGTGTCTTCCTCCTCATCATCATCGTCATCACGATGAGATGTAGAACCACGAGACCTAGAGTACAAAGGAACACGAGATTTTCCTTTGTCACTACGAGGACGGCGAGTACGAACAAGAGTGAGTTGGTTCAAGGTAGGAAGGATTTGAACGTAGTAATCTCTTTGAAGATGAGGGTAATGTTCCATCACATAACGATAAAGTCGTGTGAGAAACATACCGTAAGGAAGATTGGCATTTGGGGTGTTTTTGGCGGACATGATTCGATGAATGAAAAGATAAGCCAAATTGTATTGCTCTTCAGCAATAACACAATAAAGCATGTGGGCAATGATTGCCGTGACATGATCACGGTGACCACCAGTACCAAACGCATTCTCTCGAATGAGTTCTTCCCACTTCTTCATATCTTGGCTTAGCTCTTTGAGGAGGATTTGATTGGCATGAATATCGACATTCTTCGACTTGATTACTCGACTAGTCGTACGACATTCTAGTTCGAGCATTCGACGAATGTCTTCAGGACTAGGAATCTCAGAATAGTAGGGGCCATCCTGAGGACGATTTCTTTCAAGAGAGGAAAGATCCCATTCATTTGAGAAAACGGCTTGGCCGTTGTATGGGATTCGAAGAATTTGACCAAATTGAGCAAGATTAAGAGTGATGAATTGATTTTGAATCATGAAGGAAATGAGGATATTACCATAGGGATCGGTTTGCACCGTCACTTGGCTATAGAAATCGAGGACAAAACGAGGAATGGTTGGTTCGTTGATTTGGAGAAGACATTCGAAACGAATATTAGTGAACATTCGTTCGGTTTGATCATTTTCATAGAAAGATGGATCGACAATTCATCCTTCGTGAATGTTTCTATTTTCAATAGGACGATAGAAACATGCAACTGAAGGAGACATGCCGGGAGTAGAAGAGACATTTGGAATGTATTGTTTGGTTTTGGATACATCACCAACCGTGGTCTTAGGCATTTTCACCTAAACAATATAACAAAAAAAATAGAATTAATATAAAAACAACTATCATGCATATGTTATATATATGTATATATAATTATATGCAATATATGTGGAACGAAATTCTACTTCGACACAAAAAAAATATTCAATGAAGTAGTTTCATAATGTTCCTTTTATTTTGATTTTAAACTCGTTTAGAATATATAATATCAAAGAGTATGATATCATAATTCATTTCGAAATAAGGCTAGATATATATTAGATTATATATCTTCCATTTCGTAAGAGTTTGACACAACATAAGCTTGTTTAAAAGATTAAAATGCGAATTTTAGTTTTCAAAAATATCATTTTCGAGATAAACCAAACGCTCCCTTAACTAGATAAAAACATCCTAAAACATCAATATATATATATATATATATATATATATATATATATATATATATATATATATATATATATATATATATATATATATATATATATATTGATTATATATCTTGATGACGTCTATTGATTTTAGTAGTATTAACACGTTTTATGAACAAGTTTTAAGTTTCAAATAACTACATATAGTTATAGTTTGTTCATGAACCAAACGCCCATGTTGTCTTCATGAACCATTTTCTAATAAATTCAAAAGTATGTTTTGATTGTTTAGGACATTAAAACAATGTACTGTAGTAAGTTTTAAGTGGTTTTTGAGAGTTATATCAACAATGTGCCTCTTGAAAAATAAGATTTAACAAGGGTTTATGGGCGATAAATGATTTTGACAAAATGATATGTTATACTAATTTTGAGTTGCAATACATCATTCTAATCCTATGGGAAGCATTTGGTAGTTCAATTTCTAGCTTCTATTGCACTTAAATTCGAATTAAAATAAATTTTAATAAAATGCATAATAATTGATTAGACACCAAATCGAATGAAATGTGATGAAATGCATGTTGGAAAACTTACAAAAGATGTTGTTATATGTTTGGTTGATGTTTGCCCCTTGCGAAACAATCCCGGATTGGTGATATGATGGAGGATTTTGATGTTTTTGGGTGTTTTGGTTCGTACTCAGCAGCAGTGGGGAAGAACAAATGAGTAAATGGAGTGTTTGGGAATGGAATTAAGGAGGAGAAACGGATTTGGAAGTGTCAGATGGCCGGTCCCCTTAAACATTAAGGGGACCGCCCTCGATAACAAGCCGGTCCCCTTAATTATTAAGGGGGCCGCCTTTGAAATTTTTCAAATTTCGCGGAATTAGTTTCTGGAACAAAAATATTTATACGTATATAATTAGATTTATAATATATCAAAAATACGTAAACGTTTATTGGCACGATGATAAAATTCTTAACAATATTTAATTACCGTTTCGATAATTAAAATATACCTTTGACAATTTTGGATAAAATGATCAAAGTGTTAAGTTGATGAAGGGTTTGAGGTGTGTTCTGGAATATGTGAATAAGTGTATATATATATATATATATATATATATATATATATATATATATATATATATATATATATATATATTTATTTATTTATTTATTTATTTATATAAAAGTATAAGTGTGAGTGAAAAGTGGGTTGATGTAAATGGGTTGAAAGATAGTAGCGGAGATAGGATAACATCGGCGAGAGGAGTTTGTTTCATCCATAGTGTTCGCACGCGAAGGTGTTCTTGCATGATAAAAGTCCACTTTGACTCATATCCCTTCATCATCATGAGTCTCCTAAAAGAGGACTTAATAGACTAACGCGAGGGGGGAAGGAAAGGGTTCGATAAAGAACAATTTCCTGGAGTTCTAGAAAGTCAACTAATGACGTATCTAGGTTATGTGCAAGCAATTACATATATATATATATATATATATATATATATATATATATATATATATATATATATATATATATATATATATATATATATATATATATATATATATATATATATATATATATATATATATATATATATATTATATGTATTAAGTATAAGAGTATATATATGATCGAACATGTAGAGAGAAGAAAGCAAACTATATCTATGCAAACAATGTAATCAACTAAAGCATATTTATCTAAGCATGGCAATGAGTTATGAAAGAATGGCGTACCCGGTGGTCTTCAAAATCATCAATATGACATATAGACTTTGAAAAAGTCTATGTTGAGAGAAACTTCAAGATTGCTTCAAGGAAAGTTCATCTAGCCATTCGATCCCCATTGTCTCTTTGGTCCAAAGTTGTTTGGTCCAAACATGTTTAACATTTGACTAGGATGCATGAAAGGTGGTAGTATACCCCAATGATTGTAGCTTTGTTGGTAGTTCCACATTTGATTACTATTGTTATTATAGTTTTGCCTATTTTGGTTTCTTCTTGGTTGAGGTGTTTTAGACCTAGGTTTAAAATTATTTGATTTTCTAGGTGGTGGTGTCTTAGATCTTGTCTTAGATTTAGAAGATCCTACCTCGTTTTTTAAAGACGGTTTATAAAAAGCTTTTACTTCTTCATTGTTGGCAAGAGGTATTTTTCTATTATTTACAAGTATATACTTAGAATTAGATTTTAGAGGTTTTTGTTCGTTAGGTTCATTTTCGAATTTGACATTTTTAATCTCGCTTGTTGAAGCTTCATTTGAGTTAAATCCTAAACCGGTTTTATCTCAGGATGTTCTTTGAACACTTATTATTTTATTAAGTGAGCGACTACTATTTTCAAATTTATTAAGTTTGCGAATTTCTTCCCTAAGTATTTCATTTTCATCTTTAAGCATTTGACATGACTTGCATTCTTCAAAAATTTCTTTACCTTTTTCAAGTTGATGTATTTTAATTTTTAGTTCAAGTACTTCATTTTCCAATTGATTGTTTATGTATTTTAGTGATTTGTTTTTAGCCATTACTAGTTGTCCTAATTTGCATAGCCTATTATATTCATTATCTAGATCTTTTTCATCTAATGATAAACTTTCATCACTAAAATATTCGGTTTCGGAACGTACCTCATTTGATGTATTCGCCATAAGACACTTTTCTTCTTTTGTCGTTTCTTTCTCATCTTCGTCACTATCACTCCAAGCACCTCCAACAAAAGCTCTTTGATTTTGATCTCTTGTCATCATTGGACATTTTCCGATGAGGTGATTTGGATCACCACACTTGAAGCACTTTCTTTCAATCTTGTTGTTCTTGTCATCTTTACTCTTTTGAAATGTTTTCTTTTCATCATACGGTTGTCTTACGAATCTTCCTCGCCTTTTGAAGAATTTCTTGAAATCTCTTACGGCCATGGCGTATTCTTCGTCATCACTTTCGGAAGACGAGCTATCTTCGATACTAGATTCCTTTCTAGCTTTCAAGGCGATTGACTTGCTTTGCTCTCGTTTTTCTTTGACCATTTCGGAGTCCTTCTTAATGATGACTTCGTAAACTTTTAGATTTCCAATTAATTCATCAAGTTGCAATGTTGACAAATTCTTTGATTCTTCAATAGCCGTCACTTTTGCTCGCCATTTTGGATGAAAAGCCCTAAGAAACTTGCTAACAAAATTCTTACTAGAAAAATTCTCATGAAGTGCTTTTAAACTTGTGATGATAGTGTTAAATCTAGCAAAAGCATTATCAATTGATTCCTCTTCCGGAATCGTGAATTGCTCATATTGTTGAACAAGTAGATCTATCTTATTATCTTTGACTTGACTATTACCTTGGTGAGTTATTAGTAAAGAGTTCCAAATTTCTTTTGCGGTTTCACACATAAAGATCATTTCGTACTCTTTACGTGGTAGCGCATTATAAATAACCATTTTTGCTTCATTATTTTTAGCAAGTTTTCTTTTTAAATCATCATTTTGTTTTTCAAAAGGTACGATTTCATCTTTCTTAGTTTCCGGGTTATTTTGAATAGGTAAAAAATCACCATTAGTAATAACATGCCAAAGATCTAGATCTTTTGACTTCACATAAGTTTCGAATCGATTTTTCCAATATAAAAATCCATCACTTTCAAATAGTGGTGGTCTTTGCATAGATTGCCCTTCTAAATATTTTTCAGATTCCATAGATCGTTACAAGTTTTAAAATACAATATATTTTAAAGATCTTGCTAGACGTGACTCCTGATACCAATTGTGGAAAACTAGAAGGGGGGTTGAATAGTTTTACGTCCTTTTAAAAGTTTATTATCAAAATATTTTGTAGGTTATTAGAAATTTTCGATTCGATCTCAAGTGAATTCAAATGACAATCAATATAAGCAATTCTAATCAAGTAATGAAAGTATTGAAATGTAATGAAGAAAAGATAGAGTTAGAAAGATCAAACCACAACACGCGAATTTATAGTGGTTCGGCTACAAGGACACCTTCCTTGCCCTACTCCACTCCCCGAGTACCACACTCGAGAGTTTTCTTCACTATGTCAACAAACTCCTTATGATGGAGAAACCTTACACACCTTGGCTTACACGAGTTAACGACACTAAGCTAAATGTCGAGTTCTAATCGTAGCTAGAACCAATCTCACAACTTCTTCAAGGCTTCACACCTTCTTCACAACTTCACAACTTCTTCAAGGCTTCACACCTTCTTCACACCTTCACAACTTCACACCTTCTTCTATGCACAACTAATTCACAACTACTAAACTACTTTACAACACACCTATTTTCTACACACAACAAATTTACACAACACTTTTACAAATATCTACCACAACTACAATATGAAACTAGCTATTCACAACACTACTACAATTAGATGGATGTAGAGGAGTGTTATTCTTCTTGCACTTGAATGGATGAAGCTTTGGATCACTTGGAAACAAAGACTTATGTATTATATGATCAAAGGATTTTAGATCTAGAGATGGAGGTTGGATCAGAAAGTTTATAGTGCAAAAAGGTGTGGAAAATGTGTAAAATGATCCAATATTTATAGGGCCAGATTTTACTGTTCGGGAGCGTGCCGGTCCCCTTAATTATAGGCCGGTCCCCTTAATCATTAAGGGGGCCGCCTAGTAAAATTAAGGGGGCCGCCCTCCTGAACGTTGGAAAAGTTTTTCTAGATAAAATTTGCCCTTTTTGGTTGGAAATTTGAAATCATATCTTTGTGGTTTAATATAGCATTACCAAAAATGATTTACAAATATATATAAAATGTTTATATCATTTTATAAGATGTTATGTCTTAAGACAAAATTTCCTTTGATCATGTAATGCATAAGATGCTTAGTTTATGCATACCTTAAGTGATATTAGATGTAGAAGTAAATATTTGTTACCAAATACTTGTTTACTTCTTAATCTTGACTTAATTTGATTTAAGTTTTGTGATTATCAAAACATAGGTTTATTGAGAGATATTAATAACCTTTTTAAGCATTATTTATATCAACAGGATTCCATAGTTTCGACCAAAACAAGCTCAAGAGAGGATTTCTAGAACCTTCTCTTGTATTGTTTTACTTTCTTCGTATCCCGTTGACATTTACCGACCGTTAGTCAATTTCATTAATTACCTAACGCTCTTTAGTCGTTTATTGTGAATTAAATAATTAAATATAACATTTTATATAAATTATTTAAACATCGAGTCTTATACGTAAAGTGTGCAATCCCGTGATCTCGAGTTCAATCCTAACATACGACTACTAAAATAATGTCCATAAACTAACAGCTCCCACTTGGGCATATTTTAATAGTGTAATCACATCGGTTAGCGTCTAGCAACACTTCGATGCCTCTAGTACGATCTCGAGTAAGGCTCCTGGAAAAACCTTTTAATGATTTCTCATTATTATTATCCTTTTATTTCTAATACCACGTTAATAAGGACATGGATCAAAGTCATTCCTTAATTAACCATTCTGTTTCTCGTTGTTAGTGATTGATCAAGATTACCAAATCAACTGAACATATTCAGGGAAGATCTTGGGCACGGCCATGTAAACATCTTGACAACCCTACGAGGGGCCCAACAATATTAAACTCAAAAAATAAATTTGAAGGAACAAATTATATCTTGACTACAAGCAAAACCCACAAACTTTGTAACACTTTCGAAAACAACCCTTATGACTACCAGTTACGTATAGCGTTAAGTTGTTCCACAAAAATGTACTACCTTCATGACACTTGTCTTGCATCTCAAGTCTGAGGATAACTTCTCATCATTTACTTAATGACAAGATCCATAAAGTAACATCATGTAGTTGGGATAAATCCTATATTCGGTATCATTGAATATCATCTGAAATGACATGTCTACGCATCAATATACTTTAAGTATATTATACCAACCTTTAGATTTGTCTTGATTTAATAATATTCCCATATTATTAACTGACAACAGACAATTTAGAATAACATTTATTCATGGATTAAACATACAAATATAGGATACAATTTATTATAAATTAAACATACCATGTATTTAAATTTTTTATAATAATTGTTTAACATCCCTTATCCAAATACTAAATAGATCAATGCATGATAACTCTTGTTGATGAATTATGTCTCAAGTAATGACATTCATACTTGTTGACAAGACATAAATCATCCAACTTTGATCTATCAGAATTTTGAGAAATACTTATTTCAAGAATTCAACTATTGAAGTTCTTGTATATGCATACTCAACTATTTTGATAATGCCTTATAATCTTTCATAAATGTGTGACATCATTAACCACCAATTTATGATAATCAAACTTCCAAACATTTTAAAGTTTAAAGTATTCTTGTTCTCTTAATGTATAATGCAACTATGCTCTTACTAAACATATCTAGTACACCTAGCCAAGGATAAAATCCTTACCATAACTAGTATTGAGTGTCATCTCAATTTCATTTAGCATCATTGTATGCAACAACAATATACTATTAAAACTTTCCGTAAACATTAATATCTATTGTGTAATGTTTGATGCCCTTCAAACTTTCAAGTTTGTTGGCTATGACAATTTTCACAACAATTGAAAAATTGTTCATCTATAGAATTTGGAAGCTATTCCAGATTTTGGATGTGATTTTATAATCAAACATATTCTTTTAGAATATTACACAAGTTATCTAATAACTTTTAATTAGATATTAATATTTCCAAATCATTTTGAAATCAAGTATGATACAACAAAACATGATGTTCATGAAAAATCTTTGAGTCATACTTAAATTTTATTCATGTTGTACATATCCATTTAGACTTTCTAAATAATATATCATGTTATATTAGATTTATTTACCACACATGTTTCAACAATAAACATTCATTCCAAGGTTGTATGTCTTATTTCCTAAATCTTTAAAGTTTCATTCCAAACTAAGACTTAACTTTTAACTTATATGGAATGTTACCTTTTATATGTTCTACAACATATATGATTTAAGAAATTAAACATAATACTCCCACTAGCTTTTAGGAATACTTAGAAATTATCTTATTTCAATTATAAATCAAAACATGAATTTAATAATTAAATATAAAAGTAATCTTCTAGATGCATGCATTTATCCATCTATGGATTATTGCACTTTGTACACTTCCAAAGATTTATTTGAATTCATAAACTTCTTTTGATTACTTATCGTCCTCGCTCAAATAATCACTGAAGAAAGAGTTTTGATATTCCATTGTCAATTTCATAAATATGACAATCATAATCTTTATATATTTAATGTGTTTAGAAAAGAATATTCAATCACAGTTAATTGCTTAAGTGTGATTAATAATCTTGTCATAAGACATGCATTAAGTACGTGCACAATATTGTCCATATGATTTCTATACAAAGATTTAAACCACAAAGGTTAACATATCTTTGAAGAAACTCATCTTCATTTTCTAGTCTAACTATTAAGATAAACCACATTTCTAAAATTGATTGTCTTTATGGACAACATCTTAATCATTCATATCATGTATACTTTACCCAATTACATATTTGATAATGTATCATAATGATTATCAGGTTTACAATAAACCTGCAAATCATAGCCCTCAGCATATTAATCAAATATCTGAGATATATTGCTTTTCAATGAATGATAATTCCATCATCTCGAGATTTAACATTTAAATGTCAAACTTTATTATCATGTTGAGATTTAATATTCAAACGTCAAACTTCATCATGATATTTACTAGTGTATTTTAGAAGATTATGTATCTTGTAATTTTATCTTTTAAAGATCAACACTCCCACTTGCTTTTAGCAATTTAAAGACTGTCTTTAAATACTTAGCAAATAAAGCAAAAATACAATATTCTCTTTTGGGATATTACAAATACATATTGACAGTTCCTGACTTTACTTTGTTAATAACCTCTTCATAAGCAGTTAAACAAATTTAGAACTTCAATTTAAGACTTAATGTAATTCAACACATTCATCACATTCCATCATATGATAATGTCTTATTAATCTTCTAGGTTGGAGTTTTATTAAATATGTCCAAGCCATACTCAATATTTTAACCTTGATAACTTTTGGAAAAAAAGAAATCATAGTCATCTTTAATCAAACAATTTAATAATAGTTTGATTTTCCTAATTGAACATACCATAAACTTTTGGTATTTCATTAGTATCAATATTGCAAGACAATCTAATAATATTTAAGATAACCATATTCGTTTTGACTTGTCTATTTACCAACTAAGTTATTTTAATGGTATAATGATATTCAAGCCAATTACATGCTTTATAACACAAGTACTTTTTACAAAGTCACTTCATGTCCATGTCTTTACAAGAAAACATAAACTGTTATAATCCCACTATACGTTATTAGTCATTTAACAATTTAATAACTTCATTTATATGTCTTAATTAAAAAACACATCAAGATAACGTCTTACTTTATTATACGTCCAATTAAAAGACTTTATGTTTATATCTTTACAATGAAACATAAGCATGTTTAACTAAAGTAATTATGAACACCATCTTTTGGTTTCAATAGTAATTTCAAGTTAATATATTACTTCACAATAATGTAAACAACATTATTTATTCATTTATTTATGTCATTCCAAGAACACATAAATATTCAGATTGAAGCAGCATTAGATTACTTTATTAATTTATGTCATTCCATGAATTCATAAATATACAAATTAAAGTAGTCTTGATATCATATTGACACATGTTCTAATAGGTATCTAATTTAGAAAGTGCAAATTCTCATAGTTTAATTACATCAGTTGATCTGCTAGTAATGAACACCATCTTTTGGTTTCAATAGTAATTTCAAGTTAATATATTACTTCACAATAATGTAAACAACATTATTTATTCATTTATTTATGTCATTCCAAGAACACATAAATATTCAGATTGAAGCAGCATTAGATTACTTTATTAATTTATGTCATTCCATGAATTCATAAATATACAAATTAAAGTAGTCTTGATATCATATTGACACATGTTCTAATAGGTATCTAATTTAGAAACTGCAAATTCTCATAGTTTAATTACATCAGTTGATCTGCTAGTAATGAAAATATGAAATTCACCTTGTTGTTGCAATCTAGTTAAGCTCTCACATAACATAAATTGTAACACCAAGTGTTTCTTGAATTAGCTTAGTATAATTCATATTAGAACATTATTCTAATCTAGAAACTGCAAATTCTCATAGTTCAATTACATCAGTTGATCTGCTAGTAATGAAAATATGAAATTCACCTTGTTGTTGCAATCTAGCTAAGCTCTCACATAACATAAATTGTAACACCAAGTGTTTTTAGAATTAATATTAGAACATTATTCTCTTACCTTGTAGTCAAGAGAATCCATTAAATCATATCTTTATAAGTTGTTTCTTGCACACATTAAAGACAACATTTCTCCCACTTGTGCATGGAACAACCTCATATAGTTGATAAACAACATGCCATGCATTTGTTTATGTGTTCAATATGATTGTGTCTTAGATTTTAGCATAACAAGTATATGTAAAACAACAATGTCTAGTAAGGAAACGTACAAGACTATCCTTAAAAGTATGAGTGTCTACACTTGGAAAGTAATTATCTTTAGCTACCAAGATGTCAAAGCTTGTAACTCCCACTGAATTAAAGATCATTACAATAATTCCTTATTCAGTGATAAATACACAATACTCCCACTGAATTTGACAACATTGTAAATGTTTCATATCCAGTAAAAGAAAATAGTGTGCTTTTAACTTTCCTACACCTTTAAATGTCCATACGTAACAATTACTTATGCATTAAAAAGTGTATTCTACTACGTAAATGATGGACTATCCACCAAATGCTATTAACTTGAAAAATTGGGCATGCAATTTCTTCCTTAATAGGTCTACCATCCTACAATGTATGTAGCACCTTTAAAATAGTTAAAACAACTAGTTTGTTTTTAAACATTTTGCGGTAATTAGTCTAGCTTCTAATTATAATAACTCATAAAATGTCATACATAATTTTCTGTTAACCAAATATCATATTTGTTACTAAGAATTTGATCACCAAATGAGGATGATAAAATCCCTGTGAAAAATATTAGCAATTTTCCTAACTATTAAAAAATTTGCTATGAGTTATATTAGAATTTAGACATGTCTAATATTTCTATTATCCTTTCTCATTCATGAAAAGGAATAGGATTGTGTCTCACTCTTCCTTCATAGAAAGGAGACTTCTTTTGTCTTTTAAGTAAATATTTCTTAATCAAACATTTGTTTGAAAACAGAACTAGATCAATTTACCAAAGCCCAAAGTGCGTTTACGGTCTGAACGTTGCATTAATACATTAAAACGAATTACAAAATTCAATTTCGGTATTTTCAATAATTAGGTCTTTAAGAAAATAATATACCCATTGGTAAATATTTATATAAACCGTAGTATTTTCTGAAAGCTAGGATCCAAATTGACATAGTACCATTACATCAGTTGATCTGCTAGTAATGGTAGTATTTAACAAGGTAATTGTCGAACAATAATTGTATCATATTGCAATTCCTAGATTTATGGGATTTACAATCACAAAACTTTTGTATTGTAAGCATGTTTGATCCCCATCTTAATGCCTTGAGTCCAAGATCTCACTTCCTACTCAATTTAAGTCGTCTAACTTAAAAACTGCAAACTCACAAATCCATCACATCAGTTGATCTGCTAGCAATGAATTTATGAAATTTACCTCTCCATTGCAATCTCGCCAAGTTCTCACATGACGTAAATTACAACTTCAAGTGTTCTTAATTAGATGGCATTCGACTTAATTTTATAAGGGTATTAAATTTTGACGTGATCAAAATAATGTATGAAGAAGCATGCATACAACTTCATAACATTGGTTTTACAAAACATTTTTATTACCAATTTGCTAAGAGTAAAACAACAAAGTTTTGATTGAGGTATCGGGTTCACCAATTAAAGAATTACCAACAATTATCGTCCACTATATCATACTTTTGCATAAGCCCTAAGGCTTAGTGTTTCGGATAATCATTGTGGAATTGTGGTGAATTCACCCTTAAGATGACAATGTACGTAATATAGTGTATAGGTAAGTCTAGGGTCGGCAACCAGGCAGTTGTAGAGAACCGGTAGGTGCATGAGCTTTAAAAACCCCTCTCTACAAGTACGTTGGATGGCAACCTTCGGTCCGCCTTTCGCACACTATGTACAAAATCATCAATCAACCAATCCTTTGAAATTTACTCTTAAAACCAAAACAATTTCGCCATTTATTTAGTCCGTATTATTTTTCTATTCAAAAAATTACCCTTTTCGTTTATAAACATGTCTAACATTATAATAAACAAAAACAAGTAATAAAAAATAAAAAATAAAACAACTAAATAAACATATACATAACATAACAATTAAATATGTATAAAACATGTAGCCACATGCAAATCTTATTCAATAGTCCTATTAATAATCAAATCTAGGTGTATAACGTATTTATTCAATTAAGGCTTTCTTCTTCTAGGAAAAAGAGCCACATGCATCGATAAATCGATCGCGTAAGCCAAAACTAAACAAATACCACATAGCACATAATTGATTACTTAATATTGGAGTCTTCCCCAATTCGACATCTATTAATAAATTTACGTGTTCCGATATAACTTAACAATTAATTTATATTTATATACTATTTAAACCATTTAAATTATCACACAATATAAAATCCATGCAAATATGCACTTTTTCATGGATTAAGCTTAACAATTAACATATTGCACCAAGATCGTTTACTAAAACGCATAACAAATTACATGACATCCTAGGGTTTCTAATCATATTAAAAAATTAAAAACCAAAACCCTAAAACCCTTTAAGGTCTAAATTGACCCATAAAAAAAATTAGGGTTAGGAATCTAAAAACCCTAAAAACATGTAACTAAACGAATCAAGATCCAATTTTTATGCATTTCGATAATTAATTACACATTATAACGGCTCTAGATGCCACTGTTGGAATAATAATATCATGGCAATCATATAAAATAAATCAAACACATCAAGTGAGCATAGCGGAAGCAATTATAACAAAGTCATATAATATGTAATTAATTAATCAATAATAAATAGTAAACGTACCGTAGTGATTCTTGCCCGAACAAGAATCAAATGCAATCTTCAACTCAAGAACCCTAATTAGGGTTTATGTGGATTATAAGAATTACCCCTTACCTCTTTTGTAATTCAATCCAAGAATCAATCAATAGTGTGATTGTATCACGTTCTTGTACACACGTACTATTAGCGATTCGATGTGAATGCTAGTTCTTGATCACAATAAATTTACCAAACACTTTGTAATGTTCAAGGTTACTCGCAAATCCCTTTTCTTGGGGTTTCGCTCGTTGTCCTATGAACAAGAAAGGAAAAGAAGAAGTTTGGCCTTCTATTGAAATCAAGTGTACCAAAGGATGAATACATGGGGATGTATTTATACCTTTATGATAGATATCAAGTTGCTATGGTTTCCGATGTGGGATTCCATAGTTTCGACCAAAACAAGCTCAAGAGAGGATTTCTAGAACCTTCTCGTGAATTCTTTTACTTTCTTCGTATCCCGTTGACATTTACCGACCGTTAGTCAATTTCATTAATTCCCTAACGCTCTTTAGTCGTTTATTGTGAATTAAATAATTAAATATAACATTTTATATAAATTATTTAAACATCGAGTCTCATACGTAAAGTGTGCAATCCCGTAATCTCGAGTTCGATCCTAACATACGACTACTAAAATAATGTCCATAAACTAACACTAGAAGCAGTCTCTTTGCCTTTGAGTAGGGGTAAGGCTGTCCATATACCTCGTGGAAGACGAGATTGGGTACGATTGATTTATTTTTTATTTATTTTATTTTATTTATTTTTTTGATTTAGAATCATAGTATAATGTTCATTATTTGAACTTATCAATATTTCGATTTACATAGAGATGCAAGGCAAACGAGCAACAAGCTGCGCCGCTAGCCCTTTTTATTGAAATGTCGTTTTATTGCATATGTGTAATCTCTTAAGTGAAACGACTTGACGTTAATGTATAGCATGAAATGGGAAAAAAAGGTCCAAGAAGACGAAGTTTGCTAATTATATGTCATTGTTTAGTGACCAAATTAACTTTGGTATAAAGAACGGCTAGCCGTAGCATGATACTCGGTATCACTCTAAGCAGAAAAATGAGCATTAGGCCAAAACATATACTTACATTGAATTTGTCAAACCTAAATACTCAATTATAAGGACAAGTGTAAGAAGACAACTTTCCTATAAACCTTTCAACATTTCAATTCAATTACAACAACATACAGTAGTTTTATTCAATCATGTATATTGCCATCGTAGTATACCCTTCTTCATCCGAAAGCCCCAATCATGTATGTTTTGGTATAAAGAACGGCTAGCCGTAGCATGATACTCGGTATCACTCTAAGCAGAAAAATGAGCATTAGGCCAAAACATATACTTACATTGAATTTGTCAAACCTAAATACTCAATTATAAGGACAAGTGTAAGAAGACAACTTTCCTATAAACCTTTCAACATTTCAATTCAATCACAACAACATACAGTAGTTTTATTCAATCATGTATATTGCCATCGTAGTATACCCTTCTTCATCCGAAAGCCCCAATACTTGTTTGTTCCTCCTATTGAAACATGGAATTGGTTATTAGTTTGTGGGACTACAGATATATGTAAACTAGAAATGATTAAACTTGGTACGGAGGTTAAAAGGAAATTGAGTGATGTTGATGTTACGAATAATGAAGATAGTCCTGGTCATTTGAAGTTTGATATATGGAAATGGCCGAAGAGGAAAAAACCACGTTAAACAAACTGCAAATTTAGGAGTAGCCAGTGGAAGTTTGACATATGGAAATGGCCTAATAAGAAAGAGACTCGCTCACCAGCTTATGCATTTGACCTTGCTCATGAATGACAAGTTACATACTAGCAGGATGAAGATACATACGAATAAGATATGCTGGAACTTGAAATTCAGATTGAAACTGGAATGTTAAGTAGAAAAGGGAATGATCATAATGAAGTGTGGATCTTAATGTCAAAATATTACATATATCACCCTTCTAGGTTGGGATACATAAGGAGTGTTTGGCTTATGATTTTCACTAACATCATGAGTGTGTGTGTTTTCCTCCCTAATTCAATTGGAAAATGCTTCAGGAGTGGGGTATTGTTACGGGTCAGCTATAAACATGTTCATGTTCCATAAAAAAAAAAAAAAAAAAAAAAAAAAAAAAAAAAAAAAAAAAAAAAGGAGCTATAAACATGTTCAAAAGGTGGAGTGTTGAAGGTCTTACAAACTTGGATTGAAGTTTTGAAGAATGGGTGATCATGTCAAAGTATCACTTACAGTAAGATTCTACTAAGTTATGCTACCGGTAGATTGCTACAAAATATTACATCTGAACGGCATAATATTGCCCATGTGATTCTAATCACATATCGACTATTTTTACGATGTCTAACCATCGTACTAACGTATAGTGATATCTAATCACATTCTACAAACTAGATGACATCTAATCGTCATGCTATGTCTTAGTGATATCTAATCACATTACAATTGTTAATCGTCATGTTACTCATGAGGAATTCCCTAGCCGACAAGTACTCATATATATACAGCCTCTAACTTGATATAAGTGTTATTTCAAGCACGGGTCATCGAGAATGACGCATTACCACACAGGCTGTCTTGTAAGTGCTATTTTAAGCATGGGTCATCCCGAAGGATGCATTTCCACACGGGCCATCCCGAAGGACGTATTTCCACCCAGGATGTCTTGTATGGGAGTTCCTCGTTGTACATCTATTAGGCACACTAATACACTATAGCTAATGGTGCGTCTCTTAGGCACCCATTACTAGACCAGTGGTGTGTTTTCTAAGCACCCATGGCATTACTATCATCAATACTTCATCTAGATATCATAATCTCATATTCATTGCTAAACATGGCCATAACCAAGCTACGCATAATAGTGCTATACTACTTCCATAGCTCACCTTAAACTAAGCTTGAGGATTCTGGAGCTCCCCACGATCACCGAAACATCACATGGTCATTCTAACATGATTAGAAACAATTTATCAATCATACAATTCTTTTATAACACTATATCATCATTAATCAAACTCTTTATCTAAGAACAAAATTTCAGTAATCTGGACAGTGTGCGGTATTTTGCTTATTTGACCCACTTATGATTTGAATTATGTGACCTAAGACCAATTCCATTAGAAATTAAAGTACACTCAACAAACTTTAAGTTTAGTTCTGACCTCATCGAAATCCGTTGAACGGTTGATTTACTACGATTTTTCTAACAAGACACATTTTTCTGCACTAGTTGTTTGTCCCGTTTTCATGTTTAACCAAAATCATTAAAACTCATCATATTAATAAATATATATAGGGTCATTTTCAACAATATTTTAGCATCATTAACACATAAACTATATCTAAACTTATTATTATGGCCTTGTGCCAAACACTCCATTCTGCACCAGTTTACTTTTCACTATTTATGATTGACTTTTACTATGAATTAGCTTATGAGATCAAGTTCATATGAAATTAGACTCTTATTCCTTTCCAAAAACGTATGGCATGCCGATTTAGTATGAATTTACTAAAAACAGATTTGCTGCACATTTCAAAATCTAACATGTTGTACTAAAACTCACTTTTGACCCATTTAACTTCTGAATCCGTAAATGCTTTCTTCATAGGAACTGTAGTAGAAAATTGTTTTAACCTTGAACCATTATCTAAGAGCTACGCCAAACATCACATAAACATACTTAAGACATCAAGAACACCTTTTATCATCGTGAAACACTAATATATATAAGCATAATCCATTTCACCCCTAATTAATCATACACCTCTTTCTTTTTAATTATCATCCATAATTCATCAAATTTACTTAAAACACATAATAACACTATCCGTGGAAGACAGTATTGGGACTCATAACCCGTGGAAGACGGTATTGGGAGTTACTTTTTACATAATAATACTATCCCCTCAAAACCCTAATCGAATTCAAGGCTAAAACACATACTAGTAATTGCATACTAACTTGAATTTGGGGGATTTCTACACAAACCTCTTGAAGCTCCATGTATCTCGAAACTCTTTAACCCTTCATAAGCTCTTGAATCGGTTAGACTTTTCACAATTCCACTTTAATTGATTCACCACTGTTTTCACACGGGGTGATGTAATCTGAAACACCTTATGTTTCCTTCATCTTCATGGCCTCACCATGTAGAGTTTGGTACCTCACTTGCTTGACTCGATCAGCCCCTTTGTACACCTTCTTCAAAGTTTCTCATGCCTCTTTTGCTGTTGTAGCACTAGCAATCTTCTCGAACCTCGACTCGTCTGATACAAGAGATAAACAGCAGTTTTATCTTTCATAAGCTTCTCCTTCCATGTCCTCAACTGATTCCCGGACATGGCACCGACCTCAGCGGCACCCAGTTCTTTATATCCGGCTGCGACAAGTTCCCACACATCTTGCACACCTAGTAGCGCTTGCATCTGAATGCTCCACTTATTGCAATTCAACTTGTTGAGTTCGGTAGACGGTAGTGACACATGGCCTAACTAAGTGCTTACAGAATTCATTTTCACCGAGCTCTGAAATGAATTTCAAATAAGTAACACTTAAGTTAGGCTTGGTTTAGAATTGATATATGATTTTGAGTAGGGGTTGTTTTGTTTTGTTCGTGAGAGAGAATGTCGCACACACAAACACAATACTTTTTATTATTTACCACAAGAGTAAACACATGCCACTTACTTATAATTACAACACAAATACATAACTTCTGATAACTAAAGACATAACGTACTACATGATTGAAAACAGGAACTAAACAACCATAGAAACTGAACACAACTGCTGAGCAGAACTGCTATTTTGAAATCCAAACACCAACAAACTGTGACTTCACTTTCCAGCTATCTTGAGTTGTGACTTGAGTTTGTTTTTTTTTTTTTTTTTTTTTTTTTTCCTGAAAGGTGGGATAGAAAGCCATTATACAGCTGTTACATTTGATAAACAGGCGCATAAGGTGTTGGAATCACGACTAGGTCGTTCTTTCTTGCAATGACTACACCAAAGACTTCAGTCATGTCTAGATCTTTGTAGTCGATTCCATCTGCCAGTTTCCAATCGAAATGGTAGAGTAAAGAAGCAAGCGAAAGCTCGATATTTGCTAATCCAAATGAAATTCCAGGACATATTCTCCTTCCAGCCCCAAAGGGTGTATATTTAAAGTCTATTCCGCGGTAATCTAATGTACTGTTTCTGAATCTTTCTGGAAGAAAACTTTCTGGGTCATCCCAAGTATTGGGATCTCTGTTGATTGCACATGCATTTATTATAAACCTGCTTTTCTCAGGTATCTCGAATCCATTCAACTCACACTTTTCCCTATTTTCCTTAGGCAGTCCAAGTGGGCCTGGATGGTGCAACCTTAGAGTTTCTTTTATGACTAATTGTAGGAACTCTAATTCTCGAACACCAGTTTCATCAAAAGATCCTCGCCGGTTAAAAACCTGTCTAACCTCAGCTTGTGCCTTCTCCATTATATGTGGATTCTTTAATAGTTCCGACATTGCCCATTCCAAGGTTGTAGAAGATGACGCACTTCCAGCACTAAATACTTCCTATAAAAAAAATGTATAATCTTGATTAGTATATTACAGTATTTTTACTTCTGCTATTCATTTAGGGCAATTCTTTAGCTGTAAAAGTTGATGGCCTTATATCTATGAAAATGAGTTTATATAATAAGAAAGCACGAGTTTACTAACCAAGATGACTGCTTTGATATTATCAGTAGATAAGGGAATATCTAGATCGCCACGCTTCTGAACATGTAAGAGAACATCTACTAGATCTTTCTCTACTTCACCTTCGCTATTTTCTGATATCTTATTCTTGTGTTCTTCGATGATATCGTTCAGAATTCGATCATATCCTTGATGGACCTTCTCAAGTTCTGCTCGGGTGCTGCTTAGGAAGGCAAGCAGTTTAGACGAAGGGAAGAGATCTGAGAGACTAAATCCTCCTCCTACCGTTACACCTTCTTTGACAAGCGATATGAATGCATCTTGCTCTTTACATTTTTTACCAAAGGCTGATTTAGCAGTGATCCCAAAAACTAACGATGAAAGACTCTTACTGAGATTAACGGCTGTTCCTGGATTTTGAGAAATGGACTTAATGAACTTGGATACCTCGTCTTCTCTTACCGCTCTAAGGGATTGGACTTGTTTACTACTCAAAAGCTCCAAATTGCAAATCTTGCGAAGTTGCCTCCAACAATCTCCATACGGTGAAAACATAATGCCTGACCTGTCGTAGCCCGCTACAGATGCAGCAAGATGGAAAGGTCTATCGGCAAAGTTGACATCATGGGTTTTCATCACTTCTTTTGCTACTTCTGACGAGGAGACTACAAACAAAGAAAGTTCTCCAAGCTGCAGGTGCATCAGGGGTCCATGCTTATCCGCCAAGTCTTTTAGGCGACGGTGTGTAAGTGAGCCAAATAGATGATGAACACTTCCTATAATAGGAAGTTTCCATGGCCCTGGAGGTAGTTTTGGTTTAGATTGCTTAAATGGTTTCAGAATCATCAACACGATGAAAATGAATGTAGAAAGGAATTGAAACATGCCGAAGCTGAGCTCCATCAGGTAATCTTTTGCTCACACTTGCTTTATTGAGCAAATGTCATTAAGTTTGTAGTGAACTGAAAACACCGTTAGTGTAGAAAGATGTTTATACTATTTTCTTTCTTCATGGCTTTGCCTTATAGATGCTATAATAAGTCAACTCGGGAGATGCTGTTTGATGGTTTTAACTTATTAAGAAGCATCTAAAATGGCTTCACGGCTTTGCATATGCTATAATAAGTCAGCTAAGGAGATGCTGTTTGATGGTTTTAACTTATTAAGAAACATCTAAAATGGCTTCACGGCTTTGTGTTATAGATGCTATAATAAGTCAACTCAGGAGATGCTGTTTGATGGTTTTAACTTATTAAGAAACATATAAAATGGCAGAAAAGCACATCATACTTTCACCCTTTTGTTGATTTAGTTCCTTAACTATATTTTGTTGTGGTTAAAGTCACTTAAGTATTTTGGGCTAATTCAAAAGTAGGTACATTACTTTTTTGACTGGTCACTGGCTAATTCAAAAGTAGCTTACATGGATGCCACTTGTGCATTTTTTTGCTGGCATGTACAAAATGTAAATAATTTAAACTGTTAACTAATTATTTTATGTTCTATATATCAAAAATGTTAATATTACTCGCCACATCAGTAATATCTGTACACTTAAGGATGCCACGTCATCTTTTCGATAAACCAAGAGGCCACGTCAACAAGAGGTGACCGCTTTGACCGGTTACCGCTCTAACATTTGTAAAATTTGAATACTCGTGTATTAGACAAAAACTGTTAATGTAGTTGAGGTTCTTATTTGACAAAAGATTGAAAGTTTTGTATGTTTTCTGCCATTTGCTTTAAATAAATGTTTGATATGTAAACTGCCAAATATTACTACTAACAAGAACATTACAAATGATGGTGAAAGGTAGGTGCAAATATTATTGAATAGATTCTTTTTCCATGTATACTATTTTGCCCATAATTGATACTTATTGTCTTATTACTTGTTCTAATACATGTCGTTTAATTACTTATGATATGTTCAAAAAAAAAAATTACTTATGTGTAGTCTCTTAAGTGAAACGCCTTGATGCGAATATATAACATGAAATGGGAAGAAAAGTTCAAGAAAAACGATGTCCATGACCAAATTAACTTTAGTATAAAGAACGACGGCCTAAAACATATACTTACATTGAATATTTGAATTTGTCAAATTTAAATTCCTACGAAGAAGGACAGCTGAAAAATGACAAATTTCCTAGAGACAACATTTCAATTCAATCACAACGAGATACAGTAGTTTTATTCAATATAATCCAGTATATCGCCGGTTATTCAAATTCCGTTGGAGACATCAATGGATGAAAGTATCTGCATTTCGTTTTCCTAAAAAGAAGTCTCTTTCAAGCAGTGTAGTTATCTCAATACTTATCTGTTACATTTGTTCAGAATAAAATGCAGCCTGTCAGAATTACAAGAACGGCAGTGAGTGAGAAGTAAGCTTGTTTATGACTGACCCATATGCATGACCACCCGAAAATTTATTGAATGAAAACAACTAATAACAAACAAAGTGGTTAGACAACTTTCAAGAGGTCGGCCGTCTATCTCAAAATGCAAGAAACTAATAATTATCTCCTAGATAGTTAGTTAATCCCGTAAATATACAAGGAAAAGTTTATTATTTATCAGTAACCACTGACTGTTACAAATAGCCTAGACCCGCTACTAAATACTAATCATTAAAGTGAGCTAAGGCCCAACACCAAACCTTAATAGCTAAAACATGCCTGAGTCCAAGCATACTACAACCATAGGATACTTCTATCAAACAAGTAATTATATATGATGTTCTTCACTAATATAAATGAGAGACTTATGCAGGTAAAGGATGGTAAACAGTAGGTATCAGATGCAAGCTTATTCATTCATGTCAAGATCGTCAACAGTTATTCCATCAGGCAGTTTCCAGTCAAAATGATAGAGCAATTTGATGAGTGGAAGCTCAACGTTTGCTAATCCGAATGACATTCCAGGACATACTCTTCTGCCAGCACCGAACGGTATGTACTCATAATGAAGTCCTCTGTAGTCTGTTGAACTGGTGAGAAATCTCTCAGGATGAAATTTGTCAGGATCCTTCCATCACATGGGATCTCTTCCAATTGCCCTTGCATTCACGATAACTTTGGTTTTCGCTGGTATGTGATAACCGTTGATCTCGCATCTCTCCCTGCTTTTTCTAGGAAGCAATAGCGGAGTTGGAGGGTGTAATCTTTAATTTTCTTTAATGATCTGCTTTAAGAATACTAGTTCTTGTATGCATGTTCCATCAACCATTTCTCTTCTGCTGATAACCTCCCTTATCTCGTTTTGTGCCTTTTCCAATATTCTCGGGAGCTTCAGCATTTCTGTCATCACCTGTCATCACCCAGTCTACCTGTAGAAGATGTTTCACTCCCACCTGTAAATATGTCCTGCGAGAGAATTAAGTACTCGTGAGACAGAATAACGCAATATCTGGTTCCTACTTCGCGTTGTCCATTAGTATCTCCAGAGATGACAATATCATCCGATTTTTGGGATACGGGTCAGTTCACGTTGTATATATATGTGTAGAATATATTAAAGGCTAACAGTACGTACAGTAATTTACGTTACTAACCATTATGATTGATTTGATATCAGCAATAGACAGCGGAAATTCAACATCGCCTTGAAATCTCAGAAGAACATCCACAAGATCTTCATCTTCATAAGTTACCACCTTCTTAGGCTGTTGTTCTTTGATAATATTTCCAGTTATCTCATCATACCTCCCATGTATATTTTCAAGTTTCGCTTTGGATCCGGTTAATATAGGGAGCAAAGTAGAAGAAGGAAAAAGATCTGAGATATTAAACCCTTCAGCGGCAGCTGAAGCTTCCTTAACAAGTTCAATAAACTACTCTTGATCTTTGTATTGCTACCAAATGCTGATCTGGCAGTCATCGCATATGTTAGCGAGATAATTCTTTCACTGAGATTAATTTGGTTTCCGACATGCTTACTAATAGACTTTATGAAATTTAATACTCCATACTTCTTCTTCCTGTGCAGGTGCAAATGATTGGACTCGCGTGGGGCTTAAAAGCTCCTGAGAGCAAATCTTGTGAATTCGTCTCCACTAATCTCTATATGGTGAAAATCTAGTATTTTTAGCACCTTTACATGACTGAACAATACCAAGAACCGGGTGATACTTTGCCCCTCAACTTTCCTAGCTGTCATGTCAGCAATGCTTTGCCCCCCAAAGTCCTTGGGCACCGCACATTTAAGCGATTTCGAACTTTAGATGTGCCGCCCCCAATATCATGGGGTGCAACATTTGGAGTGTTTCACAATTTTTGCAGTTTTTAGTTAGGAATGTTCATTTGTTTTAATTAGGAATGTTCATTACTTTTAAATGTTTCTTCTCTTTGACTAGTTATCTTTTCCATCAAAATATCACCTTTCCCTGTAAACATAAGGTTTAGGGTTTTGTAATTTTCATCTTTTGCTTTGATCAATTTCATATTTTCCATCAAAAGTTATCGTTTTTAGTGTTTTATTTTCTCGAGGTTTCATCCTCATCATTTAAATTAAGGTTTATTTTGCTTCCGCGTCCTGTGTCAAATACAGGTAAACCTAAACTATCAACCCATTTTTGAACAACATTTTCACTCTCCAAACAAAACAAACTTATGGACTCTATTGATTAGTCATTAAATCTCAAATAATATTGAAAACACAAATTTTAAGTTACAACAACAACAAATACGCTACTTTTTTATCGGTATACGTCGGATGGTTCCACGTACTGTAACGGCCGTTAGAAAAGTTAAATTTGTCCTAATGTAGACATTGAGCAACAAGCTTTTGTTATATACTGTATCCTACATTCCTAATATATAATATGATATGGGGCATGTTTCACCAAATTAAATTACGAATTCATCATGCAAATGTCCAAACAAACTCTACGCCTGATTCCAACCAAAATGCATACCTAGCAACAATATCCTCTTTTAAAAAATTACGAACTTAATTAGGGGCCGGCAGATTCGAACTTCTTGACATTGAAAATGAACAAGTACGGGAATCATATCATATGTAACCCGGCAATTAAATTCCTAAACGGTGCACTAGACAAAAAAGACACCCTTGTGAACATCTACCAAACTATGTGTGTTTTAGTTTGTACTGAATGGCTATATAAAACGCTTATAAAACAATGAGCAATAACAACAAGAAGGTATAATTACGTGTTGTTTACAGAAGTACGTAGCCAGCCATGGGTGTCAAAGCTATATCATACTCGATGTTGGTGCTCAGGGTCCTCACTCTTTCGCTCCTAATAGCTTCTGCGGTGTGCATGTTTCATAACACCTACAAGCTGGATGGTGAGAAGAAGACTTGGAAGAATCTAAAGACTTACAGGTCAGTGACTCCATTAATTATCTTTCCATATTCGCTTAGTTGAGTAAGCGTGTTTTTGTTGCCAATAGGTATGTTTTTGCAACTGCTATTATCGGTGCTTTCTACACGTTGATTCAACTTCCTTTCGCTATATACTATGCATACACAGAGAAGAGGTTGATTCGCCATTGGCTACTTCCAGAATTCGACTTTTATGCAGATAAGGTATATGAAACAAATGCTTTTATGTCAATTTTTAATCCCGCAAGGCTGATCCTTTGCCTAATGTCACGGAAATTTGACATTGGCCAACGCCTTTGTAAAAACACCAATCCGAAATTAGGGTCATACTTTAGGATCATTAACACTATGATCACTCGTTATTTTTGCAGTTGATTAGCTACATATTAGCAACCGGGGTTGGTGCAGGCTTTGCAGCATCAATGGAGTTGAAGGCCGTTCTAGATGAGGTGGTGGTTCTCATTGCTTTGCTACTTTCAGCAGAAAACGAAAAGGTTGACCTGGGGTATAGTATTGATGAGTTCCATAACCGAATACATAAGTACCTTGATCGAGGAATCATTGCTACGGTTCTCCTTACTCTTGGTTTCGCTTGCATGGCAGTGACCTCTATCCTTTCATCTCTTAGCCGACCAAAAAGTGGATCACAAAGCAGATTCATCTTTGGTTGAATTTTGTTTTATATGTCTACTCGTTCTTTCATTTTTGATATATCTTTATTAACAATGGACGAGCTAGAAGTAAATTCATAACAAGTTTAAATCTGTTCTTCTTATCTATCACGTTAGATTTCTCCACAAAAACCTTTTGTATCTAAGATGGCTATTTATTTATTTTTCTTGTTGTTGTTGTTGTTAAATATGGCGGGTCAAAGTTATATGTTTTATATGTATGTATTTGAGGTAATTGATGTAACAATATATATATATATATATATATATATATATATATATATATATATATATATATAGAGAGAGAGAGAGAGAGAGAGAGAATTAGGATCAAATAAGAAAAGTAATTAAAATAGGAATGATAAGAAGTAATCACAATCACACATTTCATATGCACCTACAAAAGTGGATGCATCTTCCTTCAAAATTTCCCTCCTAATTTGAAATGTGTGGCTAGAATTACTTCTTACCCTTCTTATTTTAATTATTCTTCTTACTTGATACCTTCCCTATATGAGATGAGTTATTTTACATACTAACTTTTTGTTACAAACTGAGGGACAAATCCCCACCATCCATCTAGTTTGATCTAATGGTGGGGATTAACCTAAGATTTAATAGACAACCTAAGTTCATGTTTTTTTATTGTCTTTTGTTTTCTTTTTATTCACTTTTATTTTTTTCTTTTGTCTTTTTTTCCTTCCTATTTACGTTTTCTTTCCTTCCATTTTCTTTTGTTGCATTTTTTCCTTCTTTTTGTCTTTTTTTTCTATTATTTTAAAAAAAAAATCACGTTTTTTTTTTTTTTTTTTTTTCATGCCTTTTTTTTTGTCCTTTTTTTTTTTTTTTTTTTAAATTTCACTTTTTTTTTCTTTCTTTTAAAAGAAAATACACTTTTTTTTTGTTTTTTTTAACGTTTTTTTTCGTTTTTCATACATATTCGTCGTTTTTTTACGTTTTCGTCAGTTTTCTTACGTTTTCGTTCGTTTTCACACATTTTCGTCCGTTTTTATACGTTTTCGTCTATTTTCTTACGTTTTCGCTCGTTTTCATACGTTTTCGTCTGTTTTCTTACGTTTTCACCCGTTTTCATACGTTTCGTCCATTTTAATACGTTTTCGTCTGTTTTTATACGTTTTCGTCCGTTTTCTTACGTTTTCATCTGTTTTTGAATTTTTTTCATACGTTTCCGTCTGTTTTCTTACGTTTTCGCCCGTTTTCATATATATATTCGCCCGTTTTCTTACGTTTTCATCTGTTTTTGAATTTTTTTCATACGTTTCCGTCTGTTTTCTTACGTTTTCGCCCGTTTTCATATATATATTCGCCCGTTTTCTTACGTTTCATCTGTTTTTGAATTTTTTTCATACGTTTTCGCTCGTTTTCATACGTTTTCGTCCGTTTTCTTACGTTTCTGTCCATTTTCATACGTTTTCGTCCGTTTTCATATGTTTTCGTCCGTTTTCATACGTTTTTGTCCGTTTTTATATGTTTTCGTCATTTTTTTATACGTTTTCATATGGTTTCATCTGTTTTCATTTATTTTTGTCCGTTTTCTTACGTTTTCGTTCGCTTTCATACATTTTCGTCCGTTTCCATACGTTTTCGTCCGTTTTCATTCATTGTCGTTCGTTTTTAAATGTTTTCAGATGTTTTCATACCTTTCTGAATATCATAAATGATATACTGTGATTATCAGAATATCACTTGTGATATTCAGAATATCGTGAGTGATATTGAATATCACTTGCGATATTCTGAACATCACAAGTGATTTTTAACATTCTGTAAACATGAAAATCACAAGTGATATTCAGAATATCGCAAATGATATTCAGAATATTGCAAGTGATATCTGAATATCGCAAGTGATATTCTGAATATCACAAGTGATTTTCAACAAATGTTTTGTGACATGAAAATCGCAAGTGATATTCAGAATATCGCAAGTGATATTCAGAATATCGCAAGTGATATTCTGAATATCAAAAGTGATATTCTGAATATCACTCTGAATATCACAAGTGATATTCTGAAAATCACAAGTGATTTTCAACAATTTTTCTGTAAGATGAAAATCACAAGTGATATTCAGAATATTACAAGTGATTTCACGTTTTTTTTAATTCACGTTTTTTTAAAAGTGATATTCTTAATATCACAAGTGATATTCAAAAAATCACAAGTGATATTCAAAAAACACAAGTGATATTCAGAATATTACAAGTGATTTCACGCTTTTTTTAATTCACGTTTTTTCAAAAGTGATATTTTGAATATCACTCTGAATATCACAAGTGATATTCTGAATATCACAAGTGATTTTCAACAATTGTTCTGTAACATGAAATTAACAAGTGATATTCAGAAAATCACAAGTGATATTCAGAAAATCACAAGTGATATTCTAAATATTACAAGTGATATTCCGAATATCACAAGTGATTTTCAACTAATATTTTGTAACATGAAAATCACAAATGATATTCTAAATATCACACGTGATTTTCAACTAACGTTTTGTAACATGAATATCACTTGTAATTTTCAGAAAATCACAATTGATATTCTGAATATCACAAGTGATGTTCAACTAATGTTTTGTAACATGAAAATCACAAGTGATATTCTGAATACCAAAAGTGATATTCAGAAAATTACAAGTGTTATTCAAAATATTATAAGTGATTTTCACATTTTTTTAATTCACGTTTTTTTTTCACTTTCTTACGTTTTCTTCTGTTTTTGTTCGTTTTCATACGTTTTCTTTCATTTTTATATAAAAATGTACAAAAATGGACGAAAAAAAGTTGATTTGATGTTTAGGTGTTTGTTAAGATGTGATAGCGTCGTGTAATGTTGCGGCGATAAAATGTATTATTGATCTTATATATAAGAAAACCGCTACTTGGATGAAATATAAAACTATAGAAGTTATGAGGTAAATTAACTCTCATCCGATTTTAAAGTTATTTCACTATACAAATAATCCCACATCAGTTAAAGTTAACAATCTCATTACATTTGATGACGCTATCACATCTTAACAAACACCTAAACAACAAATCAGGCCACTAACTAACTCAAACTAAACAAACCACGATACTAAAACTATTCTGAACAAGTAATACTAAAACACCATTGTGTGTTTGAATATCACAAGTGATTTTCAACAAATTTTTTGTAGCATGAAAATCACAAGTGATATATTCTGAATATCACAAGTGATATTCTGAATATCACAAGTGATTTTCAACAAATGTTTTGTAACATGAAAATCGCAAGTGATATTCTGAATATCACAAGTGATATTCTGAATATCACAAGTGATATTCAGAATATCACAAGTGATTTTACATTTTTTTTAATTTACGTTTTTTTCACTTTCTAACGTTTTTGTCCGTATTCATACATTTTCGTCCGTTTTCATACGTTTCTGAATACCACAATTGATATTCTTAATATCACAAGTGATATTATGTCATATTCTAAATATCACTTGAGATATTAAGAATGTCAATTGTGATATTTAGAAACACATGAAAACATACGAAAACAAACGAATACGTATGAAAGTGTAAAAACACGTTTGAAAACGGATGAAAACGTATAAAAAAATGGACGAAAACGAAAGTAAACACACGAAAATGGAGAAAAACGTATGAAAACGAACGAAACCAATGAAAACGTGTAAAAACTGCCGAAAATGTATTAAAACAGATGAAAACGTCTAAAAACAGACAACAATGTATAAAAACGAAAGAAAACAGACAAAAACATTAACATATGAAAACAAACAAAAACAGACGAAATCATATGAAAACAGACGAAAACATATAAAAACTAACGAAAACAGACAAAAACGTCTGAAAACAGACGAAAACGTAAAAAAATGGATGAATACGTATAAAAACAGATGGAGAAGTATGAAAACGAACAAAAACGTCTAAAACGTATGAAAATGGACGAAAACGTATGAAAACGCACGAAAACGGACAAAAACGTAAGAAAACAGATGAAAGCAGACGAAAACGTCTGAAAATAGACGAAAACGGACAAAAATGTCTGAAAACGTATAAAACTGCCGAAAACCGACAAAAACGTCTGAAAAGGGACAAGAATGTGTAAAACGGACGAAAACGGACAAAAACGTTTTAAAACGGATGAAAACTTATAAAAATTGACGAAAACGTATGAAAACGGACGAAAACGTATAAAATTGGATGAACATCTGAAAGCAGATGAAAACGTCTAAAAATTAACGAAAACTTAAAAAAAATAGACGAAAACATATAAAAATGGATGAAAACGAATGAAAACAGACAAAAACGTAAGAAAATGAAAAAAAATATGAATTTAGAAAAAAAACGTGATTTTTTTTAAAAGTAAAAAAAATGAATAAAAAACGTTCATTAAAAAAAGCAAAACAAGTGCTGGAAAAAAAAGAAAAAGAGAAAAAAAAAAAAAAAAAAAAAAAAAAAAAAAAAAAAAAAACGCTTGAATAAAAAAGAAAAAAAAAAGCTTGAAAAAAAAAGTGAACAAAAAAGGAAGAAAAAAAAGAGAAAAAGTAAAAGCGTGAACATAAATGATAAGGAGAAAAAGATGGGAAAAAAGAAAAAAAAAAAAAAGAAAAGAAAAATACAATGAATAAATAAGAATGATAAAAGGACAAGAAAAAAACATGGACTTAGGTTCCATTTTTAAATCTTAGGTTAATCCCCGCCATTAGATCAAACTAGATGGATGGTGGGGATTGGTCCCTCAGTTTGTAGAAAAAAACTTGTTCACAAAAAAACTTTTCTCTTCCCTATATATATATATATATATATATATATATATATATATATATATATATATATATATATATATTGTGTATCTTTATTTTCAGAACCCTGTTAAGTGCGGGAACTGCGAGAACTCCAATTTTGCATTACAAAACATGCATTCATATAAAACATGTATGTTTTCTTACATACACCTTAATACACATACTTGCGTAGCATACATGTTCATATAAAACCAATGAACATGCATGTTTTCTTACATACACCTTTATAAGAACATGTATGTTACGCAGGTATGTGTATTAAGGTGTATATAAGAAAACATACATGTTTAACATGCATGTTTTCTAATGAAAAATTGAAGTTCTCGCAGTTCTCACACTTAACAGGGTTCTGAAAATAAAGCCCCCCATATATATATATATATATATATATATATATATATATATATATATATATATATATATATATATATATATATATATATATATATATATATATATATATATATATATATGAGTGACTTGTCTTTTTGCCAATCATTGATAAAAGTATTAGAGATAGACAATGAAAACCCGTATGTGTATTATATTATTAACCAAACAATATATAGAGTACATATAACATGAAACCTTAATGGATCAAAATCCACAATCGTATCTGAGCCATATTTATCATCTAATACTCCTCCATAATCCGAGCGGCGAAATCATAAAAGCTTGGATTGGATTAGAATACTAAATAATCAATAAACAAAGCTAAACTAAGAAGAAGAAGAAGAAGAAGAATATTATGGCAATAAAAGCAAATGAATTGTTGTGAGGATCAGACCCGCTCTCATACCATGTTAAATAATAAAACCTCGTAAGTGTCTTATATTTTATATATATTACACATAACATGAAACTCTATTAGACCCAAATTCACAATCAAGCTTAAGCCATATTTATCGTATAATTAAATTTTGGTAGCTAGAACGATCTCCTTGCAATTAGTTTTGTTGAACGTATTTTATTGTTTTGAAGTTAGAGAACAATTTACGAATTGAACAAACAAGGGTATGGCATAAGATCATAATTAAGTGAATTAATACTGTTAGAATTAGTAAATAAGGACCCAGTCCATTAGTTAACTTATCTTAGTCTCCAAGCTAAGCACGGTTATTTATATTCCCTGTAATCTTAGTTTTCATTATCAATTCAATAAAACCACAAGTTAAATATTATTCTTCGATCTCTCGATATCTGATTACATGGTATCACAGTTATGAAGGTTTCGATTTTAGTTTTGCTCTAATTAGGGTTTGGATTTCAGTTTTGAAAAAAGGTACCTGTGTGAGTACCAATCAGTTTCCAGATCTCTCCTCTTTGTGAATTTTTGTTTTTTCGATTTGTGTGCTTGGGTTTCTAAAGTTGTGGTTACTGGATCTGATATAGTTATCATACTCGAAGGTCTATATTCTTTCTTTTTTGATTTAATTTGGAAGTTTTGAGTTTCTGTTTGGTGTTTGTTTCTGATAGTTTAGTTTGATTTGATAAAATTATGAATTATGGTTAATGACAATAAAAGTGATGATGCATCTGGTAGTGGTTTTGTTGTTGATGGTCTTCCCATTGTGACTCGGATTACGGATATCAAACTTGATGGCTCCAACTTCTTTGCATGGAGCAAAACCATTCGTATCTATTTATGTTGTATCAGAAAAGCTTCTCATCTTAAAGATGATCCTCCTACGGATGGGACTAAGGATCAATGGCTGCAAAATGATGCTCGGTTGTTCTTGATGATTAGGAACTCTATTGAACCATCTATCATTCCTTTACTTGATCATTGTGAGTATGTAAAGAAATTGATAGATTATATGGACTTTTTGTATTCGGGACAGAAGAACATCTCTCGAATATATAGTGTGTGTAAGGCTTTTCATCGTGGTGAACAACAAGATCGTTGTAATGAGCTTATGTTATGGAATTCAAGAAAATGTATCAGGAATTGAATTCCCTTCTTCCTATAAGTGCTGATGTGAAAGTGAGGCAAAAGCAAAGGGAACAAATCGTTGTAATGAGCTTTCTGACCGGCTTACGACCGGAATTTAATTCTCTTAGATGTCAATTCTTGAATGAGTCGGAGATTCCATCTATTCGAGACACATTTGCTCTAGTTCTTCGTAATGAGACTCTTCAATCTCCTCATACATTGGCTCCTAATAGTGCTCTTGTTAGTCATGGTGGATTTCAAGGTGGTTTTAGGAATGGTTATAATGACCGAGTTGGTGATTCCCAAGGTTCTAACTCTGATGAGGTTGAGTGTTATTATTGTCATGAATTAGGGCATACTATGCGTAATTGCAAGAAACTCTTAGCTAAGAAAAAGGGTTCTTCTGCATGTACTTCTGGCACCTATGATAAAACGGTCACCATTTCTGCCGAGGAATATGCTTGTCTTAAAGGTTCTGTGAATGTAAATTCTTCTACTACTGCTACTGCTATTGTTGGGACAGAATCTATGAAAGTATATGATTACCAAGAAGATTGTATCTGGTGACCAAGATGAATATTGGTCTTAAGTAATTTGTTACCTTTTGTTGATGACTTAGTTTTTTGGAGTTCTTTTTGGTTAGTTGAGACCTCCCACAGGTTGCTTCGTTTTTTGGAATTTTTGGTTAATTGAGACTTGATTTCAGGTTGCTTTGTTTTTGGGTATTTTTTAGTTAGCTGAGACCTCCCGGTTGTTTCGGTCTTTCTAGAAATTACTGTGTTAGTTGAAACCTTCGGTTGCTTCGTACTTTAGTTAGATCCCAAGTGAGATTGATTAGCTTTGCGTTTGTTGAAGGTTCGGATTATTGCTTCGCTAAAGACTTTTGCTTATCGTTTTTGGGTTTTATAAAGCTGCACATGATCAATATCTTGAGGGGGATGTTAGAATTAGTAAATAAGGGCCCAGCCCATTAGTTAACCTATCTTAGTCTCCAAGCTAAGCATGGTTATTTATATTCCCTGTAATCTTAGTTTTCATTATCAATTCAATAAAACCACTAGTTAAATATTATTCTTCGATATCGGATTATAAACACAATTGAAATTGTCCAACAAATATATGAACTTTTTAAATATTGTGCGAACTACAAGAAAAATTGTTAGTAACACATAGAAAGGAACTTTTTAAATATTATGCGAATCACAAGGAAATTGTAAGTAACACATAGAAAAATGACACTTAACACTCCAGAGAAAGTGTCACGGCAAGTGTCTCTTTAGTAAAAATCGTATTACTAAATGTTTTTACGTGTTTGCTTACACATAAATGAAAACGTAACCAAGTGTTGATTCACTTTAAACCTTATATGGTGACAACAAAGGGTAGGATTTTACGTATGGTGTGTAAAGCAAGAATTGATGTATGTTTATCGTGTGAGATTAGGCTAGTCATATGTTCGGTTTATCTTGAGTGGTAAGAACTCTGAGATAAGAGTGACTATCTAAAACCGGGTAACGCTCATATACAAGTAGGGTTTAGTGTGTGTAAATTGAAGATAAAATTGGTTCTTCGTATCAAATGCATGTATATTTATAAGGATGTATTTAGGTTGTGTGAGATCCGTGGAAATGATCCAACGGTCTAGTTTAACCAATGTGGGAGTCATCCCATGAAAGAGACAAGAATGACTAGTGACATAATATTTTTGGCTCCTTGTATGATGGGAATCTTCGTACGAGGTGCGGTCTGGAACTGTCATTCCGGTTATTGTCTGGAGGTTGGTTTTCGAGGCACAACTTATTGTGACATTAGCTAGTAGTTGTCGTAGGGAGGTTGACTCTCCAAGAAAAGTATGTTGGGGGCCTTTAGCCTTTTGGGTGTGTTTTTTTTTGGGTAAAGGGGAGTAATCCTGCACCCTGGTAAATATATAAACCAAAACGTTTAAGTACAAAGGATATGGGTGAAGTCCCATATCTCAGCCCGTTATATAGGCAAACAACTTAAAGAACAAGATACTTCCTATTTTCTAAAAGAAAACAAACCACTACTCAAATGATAACATAAGACAAAACGACATAAAATTACTTCCTAAAGCCTTGGAGCTTGGTGCCATACATGGCATTAAAAGAATCCAAATTCCCTGGAAGATCGTAAACCTGTTTTGCATAGTCATCATAGTCATAGTCATCATAATCATCTTCAAACTCTTGGCCACCACCGAATAGATTAGTAGACTCGTCAAATGGGTTGAAACCAACTCATCTTCAGACTCAGAAACCTCAATCTCTCCCACCTTAGAGAAAGGGTTAACTCTCTTAGTAGAAGAGGCGGGCGGAGTACAAGAATCAATAGTTTTGGGAGCCATAACCGACTCCTTCTTTTTCAAATTGCTCACAAAAGGTTCTTGTGAAACATTACGTGTCTTAGTAGACTCATCTTCATTGACTTCCATTGTACGACCAGAATCCCCCTCCATGTTGGTTTCATTTGTAGGAATGCCGAAAGCATCCGTATCTTCCATATTAAGAGCATCAAACCAGTTAGATGTAGAGATTTTCGTCCCACTTGAACTAGCCACATTAGGAGTATTCATCTTATTGTCATCCACCTTCTTAGGTTCAGGAGGAGTCTTTTTGGGTCGATACTGAAACTTCTTACCCACAGCAGGTTTAGGAACCCCACCTTGACCCGGAATATTAGAACCACCTAATTTCCCTTTCTTCTTATTATTGACAGTCTTGAAACCATCATTAACAGTCATAGTAGGCTGGGTAGGAGGTAATACAACTTTAGGACAATCAATAAGAATATGACCAAAAATCTTACACTTATCACAACGCGGTGGTTTCCACTCGTATTCAACCCGAATCTTCTCAATAGTAGACCCCGAACCATCAATTAAAGGTATCTCAACAGTGAGGCTATCCCTAAGCACCTCATCCGACTTCACTTCAATCATGCATCTAGCAAAACTACTACGGCCCCATGATTCCTTGCACATTTGGCTAGTATAAGCGTCTAACCTTATGGGCGTACCAATCAATGTGGCAAGAAGACTGAGACCATCATCAGAAAACATAGCAAGAGACACATCATGGAATTTAACCCATACCAGGATGTTAGTCAAATCCTCTTTAAGTAGGTTAGTGTTCAAAGTCCATGGTTTGAGGATAATAGGAACATTTCTAATCAACCAAGGACCATTATCAAGAACATCATCAACACCTTTACTCGAATTGAATTTAAAGAAAAAGAACCCCTTTGCATTCATCATCACCTTTTGTATACCATACTTAGCCCACGCATTGCGTACATAGTAATCAACAACAGGAAAAGCAAGGCGTTGACCAAGAAAATACCCATAAAGAGTGTTCTCAAATCTAAGATTTACCTCTTCCACTACTTTAATCGGGAAACAAAGATCAACTTCAGTCTTCTTGTTGCTGCATTCCAACCTCCGAAAATTAGACACATATTTCTTAGGATCGTTAGAAGTAGCACC
The DNA here is from genome assembly GCA_030686995.1 of Artemisia argyi. NCBI lineage: Eukaryota > Viridiplantae > Streptophyta > Magnoliopsida > Asterales > Asteraceae > Artemisia > Artemisia argyi. Next base: position 20,541,871 of record CM060703.1, on the reverse strand, counting down.
CGCATATGAGACCGACTTCACTCCCGTACCACTCTTATTAGAAGGCTGATCCACACCATCGAAAGTGTTAGAATACGAATTAGTACCCTTAGTAGTAGCAATCTCCCGTTGAACTTGATTTATAGTAGCATCGAAATTCTTACGGGCACTTAACAATAATTGTTCAACATTAGGAGCAACCACAGGTTCATTAGTAGACTTCGTCGCCACTTGAGGTTCATTCATCATATCATTAACATTAACAGCAACATTAGCAGCAGTACTAATGACATGAACCCCATCATTCAGAGGTAATGGAACCCCATCATCATCCACGAACACAAGCTTACCTTCAACAATTTTCCGTTCCATGTCGCGGATCTTATCATCAAGCGAACTCGTCACAGCCTTAAGTGAAACCGTCTTCACTCGTTCAGGAACATGTTCACGAACATCACTATTACAAGTATTAGCATGAGCATTCAAAGAATCAGTTGCATGAGGATCAAGAGAGCTCATGTTACCAGCAGCCCCATTAGGGTTAATCAAAACACTAGGCTGAAAAACATCGGCGTTCTCAGCTTCAATCACCTTCAACCCAGACTTAATAGTATGCGAATCATTCACAAGATGCTGCCCAGGAACATTCTTCTTACTAGCCGAATCCTTACTCACACTCTTAGGACTCAAAAAACCCTTATTCATCTCTCACCACCAGTAAACAAACCAAACTAATTAGATACGAAGGTACCAGCAAAGTGCACAGCCAAAACAAAAGAGTAAACCCTAATCGCTTAGGGTTTTATGCATAAAACCCAGAAAATCTAACCCACGTCCATGTTAATCCAATCAATAAAAGATAATAACGATTCAATTAAAGGATTAGAACCGACTTAGTAACAAGATCGAATCAAATAATCCGTAAGTCGGTTTGAAAAAAAAAAAAAAAAAAAAAAAAAAAAAAAAAAAAAAAAAAAAAAACGATAATAATAAAACCCTAAAAAACGATTCAAGTAATTCACTCAATCATGAAGAAACCAAGCATAAATCCCAATAGAACCTGTTGATAAGAGTGTTAGATCAACATCAAACTCAGTAGTATGCAAGGAATATCGAGATCAAGCAGAATAAGGAGAATCGATTGGAAGGTTAGGGTTGTTAGGGTTTTCTCCAGAGAGATGAGTCGGTTTTTAACCTAGATTGGAATTGTATCCCACATCAAACTTTTTGGGTGTGTTTTGGTTGAAGGAATAATGTGCATATATAATATATACAGTTATGGCGTAAACAAGACTTTGTATTGAGAATGATTATCACTTTTATTCATGTTTACTGAAATAGGATACTAGCCATTATATAGGCAATAAAACATAAACAAGTATTCAACCTACACGAAGTTGAAATACTATAAGACACAAAAATAATTAAGACATTAATTTAGAATAACTTGTAACCATCAGAAGATCAAACACTTTGAATCATACTTTCAACATAAAAAAGTGAGCACTGATTTGCATGCTCGATATAAGGATGGCTAAACATGTACGACAACAATTAGTTGCTAAAAAGGAAAAAGCCACTTGTAAAAAAACCAATAAACCATAATTCAAAAAATAATAATAATAATAATTAAAAAATAAATAAATAAATAACAACTGTAGTTACGACTTGCATGTTAAGTAAAAGTGACCTATTTAAAATCGGGCCTTAATAAAAACCAGGGTCTTCCTCTCCCCTCGTACAAACTCCCATTCACTTGAAAATCTGAAGATGCACGGAATACCTCGCAAAACAAAAATCGACTCAAATGCATCATCTCTCAAATCCTCGAAACTACGATCACTCCAATCCCAATTCCTTCACAATCATCACAACAACATGTATGTATTTTTTTTTTTTTAAACTATTATTAATATCTGTAGATCGATCTGCATGTATGTATTTATTTATTAATTGTCATCTTTAATTGTAGTTACACAAAAGAAGCCTTAGAGATTAGTGCGAAGCTTATTGAAGCTAATCCTGAGTTTATGACTGCTTGGAATTATCGTAAATTAGCATTTCAGCATAATATTGATCAAATGAATGATTTCGAACATGTTAAATCCATTATTGATGAAGAATTAAGACTTGTAAGCTCTATTCTCTTCCTGCATTCAGTTAATAATAATTGATGGTTAGTAATATAATTTTTTTTTATCTATGTCAAGTATTAAAGATTTTATGTTTAAAGTTTGTATTATCATAAAGGCGGATCTAGCTTTTTTTTTTTTGAAGAATACCTTATCATTAAAAAAAAACTAAGAACGGTACATATCACTCCTCGAAAGTGAGGTGAGTTCATAAGGAAAAGAAACATCCCACATAATACATTGATTCGAAGAAAAAGCAAACTGAGCGCAACTTGATTGTTAGTTCGATTGACCCATGAGAAGGAAAGATGCATGTTCTTCGACCATGTGCGAATATCTTCTATAAGAGAACCTAGGAACCAAGGCGGGATAGTTTCTGTAGACGACAAAGCTAGATATGGTTATCTGAGAATCAGATTCCACAATAGCCCGACCCATCCATGATTATATGCTAGACGACATGCATTATGAATAGCTATAACTTCAGCATGAAGGGGAGGAGCAGTAAAACAAGAATTACCATGGACATAGAGGAGGGAGCCAACAGAATCACGTACAAAAATACCAAAAGCTGCGCTAGTATCCTTGTAAGCAGCATCTCAATTAATCTTCCCCAATGATTCGTGTGTGTGTGGGTGTGTGGGGGGGGGGGGGGGGGGGGGGGGGGATCCACTGCGAAGAAGGATGTGATGTTTCAGCAGTTGTTAGGAAACTAGTAAGCGGGGGTAACTATACCCATAATGAACTTATCAAATTCAGCAAGTTAAGCATAACGAACTTTACCTACTGCGGAGAAGGATGTGATGTTTTTCCATGGACTTATGCTGATGAGACTATAATTTTTCCAACCGATTTTTTATGAACTATATGTTTATCTGCTAAAACCTTACCGATTAAGTAGTTTTCAGTCGGGGAGTTGCTCATGCTTATAGAACAAGGATATCGAGAAATAATGTAGTCCCAAACAAAACAAACAAAGTAGCAAGTAAAGGAAAGCGAAACCACCTGATGTATTTTATTCCTGGAGGTACAATCAAATTTGGGGAACTTTTGATAGTCACAAATTAATGAAGGAGCTGAACTTTCATCAACTTATGATCCACAACATAGGAGATTAAGATGATTAATAATCATGTACCAATAGATTCAGCATGTTAATTTGATAGAAAAGCGAGTCGGTGATGATCTCATAAAAGAGGGGTTAGGCTCACAAAGAGGGAATAAAGAGCTTCACAGTTAAGAAAGCGGGGCAAATGCGACCACATATAATAGTAGGTGAGCAAGTGTGCTGATTAGTGTTTGCAAGAGCTAAGGCAACAGTTATTACTAGAAAATATCATAGATGAAAACTATTTTGTAGGAAGATATGGTTACGGACTTGAAGTTTTATTTGACATGTGAAATACTTGAATGTTATTCTTGCTTAAATGAAATAAGATATTGACTGCATATCTAGGTAGAGAGTGCTTTACACAAGAACTGCAAGTCTTACGGAGCTTGGTATCATCGGAAATGGCTGGTAAGCAAGGGGGATACTTCTACAGAGCGGGAACTAGGGCTGTTACAAAAATTTCAGCTGCAAGACACCTGTAATTTTCATGCATGGAATTACCGGAGGTGATGACGACGTTTAATTGGTTATATATTTAATTGGCGAATTGTGTAATTTATATGAACCTTATTTGTAAAGCACATTTCAGATTCATAGCTGGATTGAAGAACATACCGGACGAGCAGGAGCTAAAATTTACTACAGATATGATAGAATGTAATTTTGGTATTGAACAACAACTAACTATCTCACAATATATCTTACATGTCCTGAACAGTACTTAAACCTGCAATCATTTGGTTGGGGAGTTTCTCACATGACATGGGTTACCCTTGAGACATAAGTAATTAATCTGCTTGGCATGATTGTAGGTAAGACCAAGGACGACACAAGTAATTATTCAGCTTGGCATAATCGTAGGTATCGCCATCTATTTCAATTATACTGGTTTGCATGGGGTGCTATAGCTGGGATAGTGGAGGATCACTTCATGTTCCAAGGTTATCTATCATTGGGCTGATCCGGGTTATTTTTTACCACTAAAAGTCCCAAGGTTAAAATAAAAAAGATTAGCCTAAAAGGAAATACGTCAAATAGGTCAAAAACCACCCAAAGTGTACTTTTAAGGCATGAAACCTCTTAAATCAACTTATTTAAAAATACGATAGTTACTGGAATAATATAGTTTTTACAATAAATATATAAACTTTGGACAAATTTTGTTTTGAGCAGCAGCAACAATAACAACAATACCCGATCCCGCTTGAGTGGGACGAAAAATATTTTGAGCCAATCCATAAAAAGTAATTCCTCTAGCGTCCCGTGAGTTTGATGGGTACCCTTTGAAAGTTGCATTCTTTATAAACATTCTTGTTGGAGCACGGGATATTTTGATAGTGTATGCTGATGTCTCTACTGGTTAGGTGCACTCCATTTTTTAACAAAAAACCATAATCATATTTTCAGCTTTGAATAAATGTTAATGGAATTGTATCTGAATCTTTTTGTCTATGTAATGTAATTACTCGATATCTACTCACTCTAGAATTTCTACAGTGTACTCTTAACTCAACTCATGGAGAAAAAGGGCGAAGGATATTTTCCCAAGGAAAACATTTTAAAGAACGAATATGATTATGTCCATAATGCCGACCTAAATGATCAGAGTGGGTGGTTCTATCATCTCTGGCTTCTGGATCAAACTGTTAAAGTCTTCATGCCTACATTGGTAACTTCATCGCCTCCTCATGGTTCAGATGTTAATCAAAGCACCTTTCCCGTCGTCCTTTATTTTAGCGAACCAGTTGAAGGTATAAGCTCACATACAGTCACAGTTCAAACAACAGAAAATGACATATTTAAGAATATTACTTGGACTCCACTTTCAACAAATAATTATAAATGTGGTCAAGCCTGGATGACTCATCTGAGCATTCCTCACGAAGATTTTAACTCATCAAAGACTGTTCAAGTGAAAATTAGCTCGGAGCATTCTCAAGGCATAACTTCTTTAAGCGGTGTTTCATGCAATCGACCTTGGTCTTTTACATTTATGGTTTCTGTATGCCATGATCTGCAACCTGTAGAAGGACAAACTGTAGAGAAGATATCATTAACAGATGGAAATTTCTGTGCAATTGAAACAAATTCAAACAGAACAGCTTTGATTAAATCATATTTTGAGTCCTCAAGTGATTTTGAGGACCCCATCTCTTCAAAATGGAAGTCTGAAATGATAGCTAGTGAAATAGAACACTTCCGAGATGCATTGAATTGGGCACACGCACAGGGGTATTTTTTGACCTTTTCTTTACGTATTTGAAGCACATAATATATTCATATTATATCTACTAATTATTTTTTTTTCTTTTTTTTTGGTATTATTTAATAGTAAAATCGTGAAGCTTACACTTGCGAGATTATTGATGGCATGTGATGCCGTGAAGTCATCTGTTTCTCCAAAATTGGCTAACGTGGAGGAAGTTTTGCAACTATATACTGAACTGATGAAGTTAGACCCCCCACATAACCAATATTACAAGGATGAGTACAGCTTGGTTTTGTTAAAGCAGGTAAATGTTCCATTCACATATTATTAGAGGTGACTTCTGGTCAATTTACTCATGAGTAATTTGGCTTGTGTTATGTTTTATTTCTAATGCGTCAAATGGGTAAATATTTTTTTAGCTTATAAGGTAATGGATCGAACGTGCCAAACATGTCGAAAGTTGCCTGTAGGGTAGTATGTAATACATAAACCTGCCAAATCATCTTACCCAGAAAACAAGATTATCAGAAAAATATTATATCTTGTAATTGCCTTCAAAAAATATTGTAATAATATCTGACACACTAATTGTTTATACTAGTAGATTTCTAAATTTTCTGGACAAAAGGTACCCATTGGCACATTACTTGAACCACCCATATTGAGACATATATGTTATAAGCATTAGGATCAGGTAAAATGTCATGGCCGGTTGTGAGAATAGGTTTTGTTTTTACATGTTTGCACTGAGATAGCTAGCTGTTGATTGGCTATCTTGTTGCAGGTGACTTCTAGCAAGGAATCGTTACTGAAGTACTGCTGGCAGTATAAAGGGCCAACTCCTTCAAGTGTCACTAATTGTTTGTGCTTAAGATTGAATAATTTATCATTGTCACGAATTGGATCCTTTGAGCGGTTATTGTGGGTGCAGAGTCTCGATCTCAGCCACAACCAAATTCATTCTATTGAAGGTAAAACATTTATTTCTGTTACACTTACTTACATGCTTAACATACACATCTCAAATGTATTTGGTCTGTAAGCTAACTCCCCAACATGTATTGATGATCACCAAAAAAAAAAAAAAAAAAAAAAAAGTTAAATAGTTTATGATAGTCACAAAAGAAAGTGCAATAATCATATAATTGTAATAATTATATGATTATCAAGTGTAAAAAATTATTAGCCAAAAAAAACAATGTGAAAATCAAAAACATTTATTATTATTATTATTATTATTATTATTATTATTATTATCATCATCATCATCATCATCATCATCATCATTATTATTATTATTATTATTATTATTATTATTATATCTACATATAAATCTATTAAAAATCGGTTCATAAAATAAAAATATTTTTTTTCTAATTTTATAAAAAAAATTTTATAGTTTACAAAATGTGTTGTTGAGATTCATTCATACATTCGTAAAATCTACACGAACTTCCATTCTTATATAAACCCACCTTTGTATATTTCTTTTAGAAATAATTATAACAAGTCGTGTTTTGGGATGCCTTCACAGGATTGGAGGCTATGCAGCTTCTGTCATGCTTAAACCTTAGTCATAACAAGCTCCGTAGTTTTACGGCATTGGACCCTTTGAGATTCTTGAAATCATCACTGAAAGTGTTGGATATCTCCTACAACGAGATTGGTGCAAACATTGTAGACACCAGACGGTATCTATGTTCATCTCCCATGTCAATTGATTATGATACAAAGTTTGAAGAATTAGCTGATGGTGATGCCAAATCAGTGAACTTTTGGGAGGCTTATTCAATTTTTGGAGGTTTAAATTTGATGCAGCTCGATATTGTGGGAAATGCTGCTGTTGATGAAAGATTTGTGCAGTTTTTAGTTAAGTTAATGCATGGATTAAAATGGCTTGACGGGGAAGAATTAAACTAGCTAGTAATATGTTTACACTGTCCTGATTTCGTAAACTTTACTAGACTTGTATTTTAATATATAACCAACATTATTTTGTGTTGAATCTTAGGGTTTTTAGGAGAAATATAATTTATTTGTTGATGTCATAAATGTGACCGTGCTCACAAAGTTCAATCTTTTGGTCTTGTATTTTATAGCTGTACATCCATACTTGTATTCAAGCTGCGTTAGTGTTTTTGTGTATTTTCTACAGTCATGTACCATACAAAGAGTTTTAAATCATGCATTAGAATAGGGTGCGTTCAAGGCCGGGCCCTATGGCTTGGCGAGTTGGGTGTGGCCCAAGACATTAAAAAAAGTAGGGGGCATCAAAATATTATCCGTTCATGCGTTCAAAATAGTTGTATTATTAAGTTGATATGCGGTTTTTAACTGTATCGATGTCAAGCCTCTAAAAGATGGTGTGTTGTTTATTTATTTATTTTATTTATTTTTATTTTTTTTCAGGGAGATCTTTTATCATCATGTCCAGACATCAAAAGACTCAAGACCAGCCCTCGATGCGTTTTGTTTGCGTACCGAAATCATTGTGAGTATGGGTCTAGCTATACATTGAATATTAAGCATGTCTATGGATAAGGTTCCAATTAGATAATCACAAATCAATTAGTTGTGATTAGCCTTGATTTATGGGTGATTGTCATTTACTCAAAATAGCTTTGTATGGAAACTATATGTACTCTAATGCATTCTATGGAATACACACAACAAATTATCCATTCAATATGGTATCAGCCTAATAAATGATCTTCTCCTAAAATCTCTCTCCCGAAGTCGTCTCCCTCCCCCTCTTTTCTCCACAAAACAGCCGCTCCTTCTTCCTAGTTGCTTCTTCAACCCAAAGTAACGAAGGTATAACACTGAAAATTGGCAACTATGGTCGTTGATGACAACACCCCTCCAACACCTAATCATAAAGGTACTTCTAATGCTTCTAATAATAAATCTCAAAACCTATCACAACTATGTTCTCACTTCAATAAGGGAACATGTAAATTTGGTTCTCGTTGTAGATTCATACACGACTACAAGACTAGATCCGGATTGGCTTCTAATAATTATGTAGGGAATCATATCAGTGGTCGCATGTTTAGTACCAATGAAAATTCAATACCACGAAACATATATCATAGCCCTCCCTACCAGACCCCCGTAACCCATCAAATCCATCAGCCCACTTTTCAAACCCAAATGTTTAGTACCAATGCTACTGGTAGATTGATTAGTAACACCAATTCCATACAACCTAAACAATGCAACGCACCAGCCATTAATCAGGCTCATATATCTTTTCAGAATCACCAGCCCATGCTTCCAAACTTAGTGGGCCAACCCTTTACCCAACCGGCCCAAACAGCTTATGCTGTTCAAACAGCCCAATACCCCTTGTACATGTACCAGGCCCAACAGGTTGCATCGTATCCCAGTAATTTTAAATCAAATTCATAATTCGAGTGGTATTCTTGGACCCGCTCCTGCACTATACCCATCACAAGCTACATCATTTCCTAGTGCGTTTAGCACTATGATTCTCCAGGAACCGACATGGAACATGGACACAGGTACATCTTCTCATTTAAATTCTAATGCAAGTAATTTAAGTACACTTTTTAATAAACGCTTATTCCCATCTGTACACGTTGGTGACGGTAATTCTATTCCCATTACCAATACCGGCCATAGCATTATTCCTTCCCTTTATCGCCCCCTTCACCTTCATAATGTTCTTGTCACTCCCAATATCATTAAAAATCTTATCTCTGTTTATCACTTTACTAGGGATAACAATTGCACTATAGAATTTGACGCCTTTGGTTTCTCGGTGAAGGATTTCTTGAATCGTCATATCCTCCTACAATGTGACAGTTCGGGCGATCTCTATCCGATTACCAAACCGTCAACTATTCCTACTGCCTTACTTTTCACAAGTTCATCCAAGTGGCATCAACGCCTTGGTCATCCAGGTGATGATGTGCTACGGTCTCTTGTTTCACGTCATTTTATTTCATGCAATAAAGAAAAGTCTACACATGTTTATCATGCTTGTCAACTTGGCAAACATGTGAAGCTTCCTTTCTATAGTTCGAATTCCATTGAACATTGTTTTGATATTATTCATTCCGATTTATGGACATCTCCAATTTTTAGTAAAAGTGGTTTCAAATACTACATCGTATTTCTTGATAATTTCTCTCATTATTTATGGATTTACCCTCTTCGTCATAAATCTGACATGCTTGATAAATTTTTGCATTTTCGTAATTATGTTAAGAACCAGTTTAAATACGAAAAAAAAAAGTTTCCAATGTGATCATGGTGGTGAGTTCGACAATTTACATACACTTTTTGCTAACCATGGGATACAATTTAGATTTTCTTGCCCCAAAACCTCCCAACAAAATGCAAGGTGGAACGCATGATTAGAACCATCAACAATGTCATTCGTACGCTCTTGTTTCAAGCTCACTTACCCCCTACCTTTTGGGTTGAGGCCCTACATATGGCTGCTTATCTACTCAACCTTTTACCTTTTACCGCCATCAACAACAAAATCCCTTACACAATACTCTTTCACAAAGCACCCAACTACTCTAACTTACGTATATTTGGGTGTCTATGCTACCCTCACCTACACTCCCCTCACAAACTTGCCCCACGAGCAAAACCGTGCATCTTCTTGGGATATCCCGCCTATCACCATGGTTTTCGATGCCTAGAACTTGAAACAAACAAAATTTTACTTTCCTGACACGTCACCTTTGACGAAACCCAATTTCCTTGCTACTCAATGACACCCGAATCTCCACCTTCTTATACCTTTTTAGACTCTACACCGTCCCCTCTACTTCACCAAGTGTTTACTAACCCCTCATCACCAAATCCACTACAGGAATTTCCTAATACCTATCATGCGCCCATCACACCTCCTGCTCAGACGAGTTTACCCAACAACCCATTACCCGCAGCTCAACCGCAGCCCAATAGCCCACACACCATAGCCCAAAATCAACCATCACCAGCCCAACAACTTCCTACGCAAACAAGCAACCACGACGCCTCTACCCAAGCTACCTAACCTACACAACCTCCCACCGAACCACCCCGTACTCACCGCATGGTCACTCGGTCACAATCAGGCATTGTCAAACCCATTGACTTCTCTCACTTCATACTTCTCCTATCTCGCCCTTACCTAAATCTCTCTTCCTCGCTCTTTAAAACCCTCATTGGAATAATGCTATGTAAGATGAGTATAATGCGTTAGTTAAAAATGGTACTTGGATTCTTGTACCACTGCCCTCTGGTGTTAATTTGGTAAGATCTATGTGGTTGTTCAAGCATAAATTTCATGCTGATGGGACTTTGAATCGTTATATAGGCTCGTTTGGCTGCCAATGGTAGTAGTCAGCAACTTGGTATTGACTATGACGAGACCTTTAGTCCGGTAGTTAAGCTAGCTACAATCCGCACTGTTCTTAGTCTTGTGGTATCCCGCAAGTGGCCTATTCATCAGCTTGACATTAAGAATGCTTTTCTTAACGGAGATTTATCTGAGCCTGTATATATGCACCAACCGCCAGGATTTGTGGACCCCTGTACCCTCACCATGTCTGCCTTCTGTAGAAATCATTATATGGGCTAAAGCAAGCACCTCGTGCTTGGTTTAAGAGATTTGCAGGTTATGCTACTAGAGTTGGATTTTATCACAGTCGTTATGACTCTTCTTTATTTATTCTTCGACAAGGCTCTCAAGTTGCTTACCTACTTATCTATGTGGATGACATTATTCTTACAGCCTCTTCTACAGCTCTTCTACAGCAGATCATTGCATCCCTGTATGGTGAGTTTGACATGACTGATCTTGGACCACTTAATTACTTCCTTAGTGTTTCTGCTATACGACATTCTACTGGTTTATTTCTATCTCAGCAGAAGTATGCTACTGAGCTCCTTGAACGTGCTCACATGGCCAACTGTAACCATTCTCGAACACCAGTTGATACAAAATCTAAACTTAGTCCCGAAGGTGTTTCAGTTCAGGACCCTACTTTATATCGCAGTCTTGCAAGTGGTCTTCAGTATCTCACATTTACTAGACTGGATCTCTCCTATGTTGTACAACAGATTTGCCTTTACATGCATGATCCTCGAGAGCCACATTTAGCTACCCTTAAACGTGTTTTGCGATACATTTTAGGGACTTTGGATTTTGGTCTACACCTATATTCATCCTCTACCACTTCTCTTGTTGGATATACATACGCAGATTAGGTGGGTTGACCATCCACACGATGGTCTACTTCGGGATAGTGCATTTTTCTGTGCGATAATCTACTTTCTTGGTCCTTCAAGCGACAGCAACACCATCTCCCGGTCTAGTGCCGAAGCCGAATACCGGGGTGTTGCTAATGTTGTAGCTGAGACTGCATGGCTTTATAACCTTCTTCGTGAGCCACATTCTCCTCTTTCTACTGCCACTCTGGTCTACTGTGATAATGTTAGTGTCATCTATTTGTCTGCTAACCCTGTTCAACATTAACAGACCAAACATATTGAGATTGATATACACTTTAGCCGTGACATGGTTACTGCTGGTCAGGTTCGTGTTCTTCATGTACCCTTCAGTTATTAGTACGCAGATATCTTCACAAAGGGACTTCCTTCAGCCTTATTTGAATATTTTAGATCCAGTTTAAGCGTCAGACTTCCTCCCATTCTAACTGCCGGGGAGTATCAAGCGTGTCTATGGATAAGGTTCCAAGTAGATAATCATAAATCAATTATTTGTAATTAGCCTTGATTTATGGGTGATTGTCATTTACCCAAAATAGCTTTGTATGGAAACTATATGTACTCTAATGCATTCTATGGAATACATACAACAAATTATCCTTTCAATATTGAAATGTGAATTGGTATGAAGCTAGATATGATTTCATACAAACATGTTTGGTTTAATTCTTGGATTGGATTTTGGTATCAAAGAAGTCGTCATTTGAAAAGGATGATACATCAACTTCAAGCTTTTTATTTTAAACTATTGGGAATTGCTCATATCATAGTAAATAATTATACGACTGGAAATACATGAGCCTATAGGGTCACACAAGTATACACCGAGGTATTACCATTTATAATGTAATTAACAAATTTATAGTAATTATATTAAGGGGTAATTAATAAAATAGACCAGTCACCCAACAACTTATCACTTTTTAGACCTAAATTTTTCAAAAGTCCAAAATAGACCGGGCGACTGGGCAACTTGTACAACTCAACCATTAGTCGACAAGTGTCCACTTGTGATATGTAAATTAATCTTTTTTTGATTTTTTAAGGACACGCATCAAACGCAGACACGAGTTACCCAAAAAGTGGGTCGTCCTTTGTTTATTTTGGACTTTTGAAAATTTTAGGTGTAGGCGAATGGTCTATTTTGGTAATTTTCCCTTATATTAATTATATTTCACGATTTACTTAACGGTCGTTAATTAGTCCATTAGACGTATTAATTAACTAAGGGGCTTTTAATTAATAGGTAATGGACTTATTAAAATAGACTCAGCCGATGTGGGATTGGGCTTTGGCAAATCTAAGGAAAAGAAGGTAGGAGAGCCCCGACTTGGTGCCCAAGTTATTCAAAAGACTATATAACGATTAGACTTAATCATTATTGGAACTCTTGGAAAAACTAACAAAATCACTCTCTCCTCTCCACCTCTATAATCGATCGGCATCAACAACTCTTAAGAGTTTTGGGTTGATTTTAATAAAGCTAAACCAAGGAGTTTCGTGCTTTGATCGTGAATTCAAGAAGTAGCATTCGGGTAATCACACGAGGACGTGTAGTGTGGACGATTCATAGAGATCACTTATTTTAGTGATTAAGGGTTATTCGTGGGTTTAAATGGTGAACCTAGATTCATGATTTGCTCTATGTTGTCCAACCAATTCGTTACAAGAGGTTAGTACGTAGTTATTTGTTAATCAATACACATCATACATATCCACCTTGGGAACCTAATCTGTTGCGTATATTATAAGTTACAATTGTTATATTAGTATATAAATTCTAACAGTGGTATCAGAGCCATTATACGATGTTTTTGTTATGTATTATACACGTAAAATTGACCAAAAACGCATTTTTTTGCAAGTTTTCTTCTACCAATTTTAAACAGCCCTTAAGGCTATTTTTTGTGAATTTTTACCATATAAAGTCTTAAAAATCTGTATTTGAAAACCGTAGATCGCGGGTTTTTATGTGTGCGTGACGTGGGGTTTTTACGTGCATTAAATTCTTCATTTTTGGCTTATTTACTTTTTTAATTGTGTTCCATGGCAAACACATGCATGTTGGCCATGGACAATAAGTCAACCTCTTGTTACTTTTATATTGTTATTGTGCTAATATGTCAGACATGCAAAACCTAAGAAACCTAGCCTATACATGCGTAATTGTTTATTACATTATTGTAGTTGTTTTTCTGAGCTTTTGCCAATGTTTCATCCTTGTTAAGGTACCTTTAAAATTCTTGTAACCATTGTTTGAGCATTTTACAGTAGGGTGTTAGGTCTGATGCTAGTCATAGATAATATCATATTGTAACCGATATGGAATGGCGTCAAGTTAAAGGTGGGGTGCAAAGCTGAACTAGTGGAGTCACGTAGACTAAATAATTAATTCCTGAAGTTCTGAGGGGAATTAGACCGCGAAAGTCGTTGGATAGGTACACAACTCAGAGGGCTACAATTTTGTAGTTTGACACTTTCAGCGGGGAAGACTCCTTCCTTGACTTTTTGGACCCTCAAGTGGATGTTTTTGCTCAGTATGATGGGATTTTAGGCTTAAGGTTGCTACTTACTTTTAAATAGGTCTAGAAGTAAGTGGGAGCCCCATATTTGGTTGTGTTGGTTTAACTTTTAGTTGATCTCTCGGGTTTCATGATGGCTCATGGACCCTATCAAAGGAATTCAATGGTTGAGGTTTTGCATGTCGGATATGGTTGTTTGTTTTATGTTTCATTTATTTTCTTTTTATATATTGTTATGACATATGTGAATTGCAAACGATTTTTGAAATTAAATGGAAATAAAATTGTTGAAATATGGTTTATGAATTAAACTAATGTCTTGCATTGTTTTAAACACATTAAATTTGGTTAATACTGTAATTTGCTCCCGCGGAAAACATTCAAGCACATAGGTTTGATTAAACTTTAATTCTAAATTAGAGTTTTGCACAATTTTATTAATGACTGAATCACTTGGTTTTTAACCAAGATGGTCTCGGTTTGGTTATCCTCTAATATTTTCCCGTGACGAAAGGTGTTATTGCACTATTTTGTTAATGATTGAAATACTTAAGGAAAACCTTTTTAGGGTATCAATCTAGGGTTTCGTTAACCTATAATGTTTTCCCGTGATAAAGTGTGTACCTACGCTAGGTTTTTAAAAAGCTTAAAAGTTAATTGTTATGCATATTATTTACTAGTTTATTGACCCGTAAAATTCACGGGGCCTTAAGAAACCATTGACAATGTTTATATAAGAGATCGGATGTTAGATTATAAAATATTAATGTTAAACATTTAATGTGATTGTAAGCTATAAAGGTCGAACAAATATTTTTTGTTAATGTGTTATATATGTTTACTAGCTTTAAGACCTGCCCGATGGGTGAGCTAGCTTCATTGATATCTTGTTTAACATTTCTTGTATAAAGTTTTGGATTCCATTGAAATTTCGTTAAGAAAGTTGCAGGCTCGATTGTTCTTTTATTATGCATCAACACGTTTTAAAAACCAATATATATAGAGATACGGGATAAGAGCCAACAGTATATTTGGGACTTGTAATCTTGATTAGTTTGTTATCAAAAATAATAATAGTGTAAACATGTATTGTTAAGTTTGTTAATTAATTTTGTTAAACTTAAAGGATAATAATAATATTGTGTTATACTTGAGGGAAAAGTAAAATGAGTCCAACATATTTTACAAATAGCAAAAGTTGTAAAGTGGTATGTATCTTGAATAATGAAACTCGATAGTTATTAAAAGATTAGAACATAAACTAACAAACATATTGTCGATGAATACTTCCAATGTCCAACATAACACTGAATCTCTATGAATAAACATATCTTGATCTATAAACTTAAATTGTCGGTTACTTGCTTTTGTAATTTGTCAAATAACTACTAACCTCCACTCATCAAGGATTTAATCAAAATTCCAAGCTTAGATTCTTGGATACCTTGTTCTCGGTCTTTAGGTTTCCACTTGGTTCATCCATTCATTGAGCCACATGAGACCTTTGTATCCGAAATATTCCATTGAAATCAAACGCACCACGATGATCACAAACAACAATATCTTCCGCTATAATAATAGAACAACGTTGAAACTTAGATGGTTTTTGTGGTTAATTTAAAGTTTTAGTGACATAATTGGAACCAGTCATCAAACGTTGTTACTATTAGGCAACATTTTCCCTTTTTAAAAGTTGCAACAAATCATGAAGGTTATATATGTAGCCGTAACAGCTAGAATATGAAAAGTGGCACGGTTTTACACCTAAAGCAATGTTAGGACGAATAGTCATGTGAGTAAAATTATTTTGAATTTCTGTTTGAGATTTACAAAGTCACGCGTATAGATGTAAAATGTTTAGATTGTGACCTTTTAACATCTTCAGTAAAATGTTTGGATTGTGGCCTTTTAACATCTTCATTAAGCATTCCCTGAAGGTGGACGCACTCAAACGACTTTTGTTGTTGGCCCTCCTTTACGTCTTTTTGCTTAGCCCGCGGAAAATTTTTTTTTGTTGAAGAAGTATATTTTAAAGAAACACTGCTAAAAAGCTACTTATGGCATTTGTATTGAGACTATATGCGTAAATACCTCCATATCATGATGAAAACTGAAACATTTCATTTTTTTCATGTTTTTAAAATCATACTACCTAGCTGGTTATTATGATAGTATTAACACAACAATATCCAATAATATGAATATTCTTTTTTTGGTAAAAAGAGATGATACCCCTTCAAATTTAATAAAAGTCAAAGAAAAGATTCAAAAACAAGCTCAATATGGACATACCCATACGTGCACAATCCTCTTCAACGTAGTAGGATGGAAGCTACTCATATCTAGTTGGTCTCATTCCGGTACAAATCTGCAAATCTGAACCAATATATCATGTCATTTAAATTCATAGTGAAGAACGGGAACGTAAATTGCAACGATATAACAAAGCAAGTATATTAGTTTTATATTCTCAAAATGATTGACATCATGCGGATACCAAATAACAAAGCACCATACATCTATAGATAAGCATCTTATGTTGAAAAATTTAGTGCACTTGAAGGATTAATTCACACCTGGTAATGGGTTTGGAGGTACGGAGTGTACACCCATTTGGTCACTGAATCCCCTGACTCAATAGTGGTTATGCTAGTGTGATTCTGTTTCTGCTAGTATGAATCTGTTTCTGCTGATTTGATTCTGCTGATGATGGATTCTGCTAGTGGAATTCTGCTGCAAGTACAATCTGCTGCTAGAATGATTCTGCTGATGGCATCAGTTTATTCTGCTGCTCATTTTTAACCACTGATTCCTACTATTGTGGAAAGTATTATGATATAATTAATGGGCCGTTAATTATACATAATTCCATGGGCTAGGGTTTGAGTATTCTCTATTATAAATAGAGTTCATAATACATCTGCATGAGATACGATTATCAACAAAAAAACCCTAAACACTTGAATACGATTATGTTCTTGATTTGTGCCTAAAACAAGAAAAGCACTTGGTCTTATCCCATAGAGATATTTGTGTAACCCAAGCATAGGGTCGAATAGTTTCTATTGGAAAGTGATTACACGATTTCAAGTGAATATCCGGTACTCATTGATTATCTTTACCCTAATCTGGGAACAATCAAACATATAATAACCAACAATCAATATAAACTAATTGTGATAATCAATGGCTGCTGCTATGGGACAAATGGCTGCTAACTTTTCCATGTTGGAAAAGTTTGAAGGTGTTGACTTTAGAAGATGACAAAAGAAAATGCATTTTTTGTTGTCAAGTATGAATGTGGTTTATGTTCTGACAACTAAAATTCCAGAAGATTTTGGACATGATGCTACTATGGATCAGATGAGGGCAAGAAGCAAATGGAAGAATGATGACTATGTCTGCAGGGGTTTAATTCTCAATGGTATGTCTGATTCTCTTTTTGATATTTATCAGAATGTTGAAACTTCTCAAGAACTATGGGATTCCTTGGAAGCCAAATATATGGCTGAGGATGCATCAAGTAAGAAGTTCCTTGTAAGTAATTTTAACAATTACAAAATGGTTGATTCTAGACCTGTCATGGAACAATACAATGAACTTCTTAGTATACTTGGTCGATTCACACAACACAAGATGAACATGAATGAGACTATTTCAGTCTCTTGTATCATTGATAAATTACCTCCTTCTTGGAAAGATTTTAAGCATATACTGAAATATAAGAAGGAGGAATTAACTCTTGTTGAGTTGGGCAGTCACTTGCGTATTAAGGATTCACTCAAGGCACAAGACATTGAAAAGCCAAAGAGTAGCAATGCTACTGGTCCATCAGTTGTCAATATGGTGGAGCATAACCACTCCTCCAGGAAAAATGAAAACAAGGGCAATCGTAAGCATCAAGATAACACAAAATCTGATATTAACAAGAAACCAAAAGTGACTTGTTGGAAGTGTGGTAAAACTGGATACTTCAAGAACGATTGTAAAGGTGTTAAGATTGGCAATAAAACCAATGGATCAGGCACAAGTGGAGGGAATGATAACACCAATTCTCTGAAAGGTCAGAATATATTTAATAAGTCTTTTGAGATTTATTATGTTACATATATATCTGAAATACATTTTGTGCAGGATGATGATGTTGCTTGGTGGGTTGACTCTGGAGCTACAATTCATGTGTGTAAAGATAGAAGCTGGTTCAAGACCTATGAGTCAATGAATGATGGTTCTATTCTTCATATGGGAAACAAGTCAATTGCCCTGGTGCATGGAGAAGGATGTGTTGATTTGAAGTTTAGTTCTGGAAATATTGTTTCTTTGTTTAATGTTTTACATGTTCCTGATATTAGAAAGAACTTGGTTTCTAGTAGTGCTTTGAATAATTGTGGTTATAAACAAGTGATTGAATCTGATAAGTTTGTTTTATCTAAACATGGTGTGTTTATTGGTTTTGGCTATTTGTGTAATCAAATGTTCAGACTTAATATTGTTTATGATAATGTTAATTCTGTTTTTATCTCAACCTCTAAACTTAGTGATTCAACCTTATGGCATGCAAGACTTAGCCATGCACACTTTAAAAGAATGCGATATATGTCTAAGGATGGGTTAATTCCAGCCTTTGATATGGAGACTGAAAAGTGTAAAACTTGCATGATGACCAAAATAACTAAGAAACCATTTCAAAGTGTAAAACGTGAAACTGAAGTTTTGGAGCTGAATCATAGTGATCTATGTGATCTACATGCTACTCCCTCTTTAGGGAACAAGAAATACTTTATGACTTTTATTGATGATGCTTCTAGGTTTTGTTATGTTTATTTATTACATACTAAGGATGAAGCATTAGATAAATTTAAAGCATTTAAAACTGAAGTTGAATTAAAACAAGGGTCTCTAATCAAAAGATTCAGGACTGATAAGGGAGGTGAGTACATGGATACTCTGTATTTTCAGTCTATTGGTATAATCCATGAAACGACTGCCCCTTATACTCCTTATCAAAATGGTATTTCTGAAAGGAAAAACAGGGTGCTGAAGGAGATGGTTAATTCCATGTTGTCCTATTCAGGACTGAGTCAAGGGTTTTGGGGTGAAGCTATGTTAACAGCTTGCTATTTACTAAATAGGGTTTCTAATAAAAGGAATAAGGTTACCCCTTATGAACTCTGGACTAAAAAGAAACCCAACTTGAATTATCTCAGGGTTTGGGGTTGTAGGGCTATTGTAAGACTCCCTGATCCAAAGCAGAAAACTATAGGTAAAAGAGGCATTGAATGCATCTTTGTGGGATATGCTGAGCATTCCAAGGCATATAGGTTCTATGTTATTGAACCTAATGAAATTAACTCAATAATTGAATCAAGGGATGCACTATTTGATGAGAATAGATTCTCATCAGTCCCTAGACCAAATCAAAGAATTCCAAATGGAACTGATTACATTGGTGTATCAGAGGTCCCTGATGAATTATCATCTCAGGCCCCTGATGAGGTTGTGGAACAACAACCTGAACCTGAGCTCAAAAGGAGCAATAGGGTCAGGACTCCAAAGTCATTTGGACCTGAGTTTCAATTATACTTAATTGAAGGTACAAGGAGTGAGGTCTCTGATCAATACTCCTATTGCTTCATTGTTGAGGATGATCCCAAAACATTTGAAGAAGCAATGAAGTCCCAGGATGTTACTTTCTGGAAAGAAGCAATTAATGATGAGATGGACTCTATCATGGGCAATAACACTTATGTGTTGACTGATCTACCACCTGGTTGCAAACCTCTAGGTAGCAAATGGATTTTCAAAAAGAAAATGAAGGTAGATGGAACTGTTGAAAAGTTCAAGGCAAGACTAGTTATTCAGGGCTTTAGACAAAAGTCAGGAATAGACTATTTCGATACTTATGCTCCAGTGGCTCATATCAGTACCATAAGATTGTTGATTGCTTTGGCATCAATTCACAATCTGATTATTCATTAGATGGATGTGAAGACAGCTTTCTTGAATGGTGACTTAGATGAGGAAGTTTATATGAACCAACCTCATGGCTTCATCATGTCTGGCAATGAAAACAAGGTGTGTAAACTGATTAAGTCTCTTTATGGACTAAAACAGGCACCTAAGCAATGGCATCAAAATTTTGATGAAGTGGTTTTGTCTAGTGGTTATTTACTTAATCAGGCTGACAAATGTGTATATAGCAAATTTGATGAATCTGGTAAAGGAGTCATCATTTGTCTATATGTTGATGACATGTTGATCTTTGGCACTGACCAAAATCATGTTGACCTTACAAAGGAATTTTTGTCATCAAAGTTCTCCATGAAGGATATGGGGGAGGCTGATGTTATCCTTGGTATTAGGATTAAACATGAAAGTAACAAAATTTCTATCTCTCAGTCTCATTACATTGAGAAGGTGTTAAGGAAATTTAATTACTTTGATTGTACTCCAGTGAGTACTCCCATGGATACAAGTAAGAAGCTAATGCCTAATACTGGCAAAGTTATATCTCAACTTGAGTATTCTAGGGTGATTGGCTGCTTGATGTATGCCATGACTTGTACAAGACCTGATATTGCTTTTGTTGTGGGTAAACTGAGCAGGTATACTATTAATCCTAGTGCTCATCACTGGCAAGCAATTCAGAGGGTCTTTAAGTATTTGAAGAGAACTATGGATTATAGTCTCTCATATAATGGTTATCCTTCTATATTAGAAGGATACACTGATGCAAGTTGGATCACTAACACTGAAGACAATTCTTCTACCAGTGGCTGGGTATTCCTACTTGGTGGAGGTCCAATTTCTTGGGCATCCAAGAAACAAAATTGCATTACCAGTTCAACCATGGAATCTGAATTTGTGGCTTTAGCAGCTGCTGGCAAAGAAGTTGAATGGTTGAAAAACTTGCTTCTTGAGATTCCATTGTGGCCTAAACCTATAGCACCTATTTCTATCCGTTGTGATAGTGCTGCTACATTGGCAAAGGCTTATATCCAGATGTACAATGGGAAGTCTAGACACATAGGTGTCAGGCATAACATGATTCGTGAACTTATCATGAATGGGGTGATATCTATAGAGTTTGTTAAATCTCAACAAAACTTAGCTGATCACTTGACGAAGGGTTTAGCTAGAGACTTGGTTTTGAAGTCTGCTAAAGGGATGGGTTTAAGTCCAACTTAGTCACTGAATGCGAAGACACCCAACTCCCTACTGAGGAAACTTGGGAGCTGAGTTCAATGTGGAAAGCTGAACATTTAGTGGACTGGAGCACATGTTTTACAAACATCCCAAGGTTTTTGCTTGGAACCTGCTGGAAAGGAGGATGAAGTCATAACTTCTTAATGGTTAATTTTCTTTGAAAAGTGCTAAGCAGGAGCATGAATAAAGAGGAACCACCTATGTAAATGTTGAAGTTTTGCCGCTTCAGGAAGCTTTGGACTTTTAGCTTTTACAACATTTATAAATTGGATATGGACACATGACTTGTATAGTGTCAGGTTTATTTAAGTATTTGAAAATGTATGTGTATTTTATCTTCAGGTATTCAAATGGGTTGAAGGGTTCAATTCTTAGAACACCCTGATTCTCGAATATTTGAACGTGTAATATACTAAGATGAGAATTCAATCTTCAAGATATTTTCATTTATGCATATTTTTGTTTTGTGTTTAATTTTTCATGCAAAGGAAGTGAACTAAATTTGGGGAGGATTGTTGAAAAATTTAGTGCACTTGAGGGATTAATTCACACCTGGTAATGGGTTTGGAGGTACGGAGTGTACACCCATTTGGTCACTGAATCCCCTGACTCAATAGTGGTTATGCTAGTGTGAATCTGTTTCTGCTAGTATGAATCTGTTTCTGCTGATTTGATTCTACTGATGATGGATTCTGCTGATGATGGATTCTGCTAGTGGAATTCTGCTACTAGTAGAATCTGCTGCTAGAATGATTCTGCTGATGGCATCAGTTTATTCTGCTGCTCGTTTTTAACCACTGATATCATACTATTGTGGAAAGTATTATGATATAATTAATGGGCCATTAATTATACATAATTCCATGGGCTAGGGTTTGAGTATTCTCTATTATAAATAGAGGTCATAATACATCTGCATGAGATACGATTATCAACAAAAAACCCTAAACACTTGAATACGATTCTGTTCTTGATTTGTGCCTAAAACAAGAACATCACTTGGTCTTATCCCATAGAGATATTCGTGTAACCTAGGCATAGGGTCGAATAGTTTCTATTGGAAAGTGATTACACGATTTCAAGTGAATATCCGGTACTCATTGATTATTTTTACCCTAATCTGGGAACAATCAAACACATAATAACCAACATCTAATACTTTTGGTATAGCTTATCACGATGCGTTAAGGAAACCTATGATGATTAGGAGTAAGCTAATTTCTTTTGTAGACATAATCTAAGCTAATTTCATAGGTTTCGTTAGGCACTCCAGGAGGACTAAGCTAATTTCTTCCCAATGCTACTTCATAAAACACACACAATTAAAATAAGTACATATAAATTTGGACCGGTTATGTGTTGCAAAAGACGAAACAAAGTATCTACTATAATAGAATAGTAGATTCAGAGTACCTACGAACTTCCTGAAGGCTACAATAACCCATAAAGAAAGGTAATTGACAGGGGTTTAGTAATCACCCCCCCCCCCCCAAGAAAATATACGAAACAGATTAAAAGGTAATCAAATACACTAATGTATTTTATCCCAAAAGTGATCAACATGATATGTCATTGTAGAACCGTTGGGGGGTGAATACGTCTTTTCGGCTTCTTCGACGTTTAATGACTTCAAGCCTCAAAGATCAACAAGTGGTTGTACAACAAATCCAACAACCACAATCACAACCAATGTATATAAAGCATGTAAAGAGACACCACGATATATACTGGTTCGGGATGGGGGGTTTATACCATTCGTACATCTAGTTGCGAATTCACGACACCGATACAATTACACTAGTATAATCCTTTCGATGGACTACAAACCATTACAATTCACTCCACTGATATTCGCCAATATCGATGCTCACAAAGAAGGAGTTACTCCTACGGTATTCCGCCCTCAGAAACCACCCAAAAGAATCTCATGATTCAACTTATCCTAAGGTCACCAAGACCACTACCAAGACTTCCCACCGGAAGTATCAAACCCCAACTAGATCCCCAAAAATCTAGGCTTGGTCACCAAGACACAAGACTTTCCGTACAAACAATTGAATTAATAAAAGTTTGTTTTTTCAACCAAGCCCTAACCTAACCAAGAGACTCGATTGTAGTAGAAAGGGTAAAGATAAGAAGACCCTCGACACAATCACAAGAGTGGATTAGGTTCTTGTGATTCTTCCCTTGCAAGAGATATGTTCTTTCAAAGATGATAAGTGATAGATTAAGAACACAAAATGTAGACTTAGAGGGTAGAGAGAAGAGAAATTAGAGAGAAAGAATGTTTGGCAAGAGGTGAGGAATACAAGAGCTAAGAGTGGATATTTATAGACCAAAATCCCAAAGTGGGAAAAAATAATCCGAGACTGGCGCGTTGCCTAGCGCGTCGACGCGTGGGCAATGTGTCAGGATTCCTGAACTATTTTTTCCTTGGGATTTTAGTCTTTTAAGTATCCAACCTTGTTAAACCCCCAATTGTACTTCACACATTGACCTTAACATTATTCATCCACAAGGTCAACCAACTCAAATAGCCATTTGATGAAAAATCATGAAGTGTTTAAATGAAAACCATTTATCAAAGAAAGAATAATTGGATAAGGGTAGTTTGAGTATTCCTCAAATGGCATAGATAAGAGAGAAAGAATATGTCATGGAATATTCCTTTGTTAGAGATAGAAAGAGAGGAGAGTTTGAGAAGTTAGGTTAAAAGATAACCATGGTTAGGTTGAGTGAGTTGGCATGGATGGGATAGAAGAGAATATGCTTGGTAAGAAAGGGTGGATGTTGGATGAGGGTTAAGAACTAACCATGGTTGAGTAAGAAAGACTTGGCATGAGTTGAGAAGAAGAATATTCCATTTCTTGGAGAAGAGGGTTAAGTGATGAGATGGGGTGAGATGGAATGAGTTGTCATGGATGTGATGGGGAGATAAGAGGATATGCCAAAGTAATAAGGAATATGCTATCCTTGGTGAGAAAGAGGCGTGTTGAGAACAAACCATGGTTAGGTTAGAGAGTGAACCATGGTTGGGTTAAAGGGTATATCCAAGGGAATATTCCATTCTTGGTGAGGTTAAAAGTTAACCATGGTTGGGTGAGAGATAGGTGTGTTGAGGACTAACCATGGTTAGGTTAGAAATGACTATGGTTGGGTTAAGAGAAAAATATTCCAAAGGATATTCCATTTCTTGGAGAAAAAGGTGAAATGGAAGGTTGAGATGTGTTTGAGAGGAATGGATGGTTAGGATGAAGAGTGTGTAAGTGATTAGATGGGGAGCCTAAGAGTGAGTTGGAGTATATGAGATATGAGTTGGATTTGTGTAAGGTAATATGTTGGAAGGATGTGATGTGTGTAAGGAATAAGTAAGAGTGTGATGTGATGGGGAGCCTTGTGTGTATAGGGAATGAGATGGTTGTGAGTAGTGTGTGTATTTTGAAAATAAAGTTGTTGGGGGTGTAAGGAATAAATTATAAAGGTGTGATGTGTGTAAGAGTGTAAGGAATATGTAAGAATGATTTGATGGGGAGCCTAGTATGTGTGAAGAAGAGTATGTAAGTGAAGTATGTGTATTTTGAATGTAAGAAAAGTATAAAGTGAAAAGGAATATTGTAAGGAGGAATATTGTGTGGGAGTTTGGGGAGACAAAAGGTACATGGTGTAAGAGGTGTAAAGAAATATTAAGAAGATGTTGTGGATAGGATTTTGGGAAGGATTTTGGGAGGATTTGTGGTTTTGTCTTTTGTGGAAACTCAATTAAGAAGGTAATTAATAAATAATCTAATTGTCATTAAGAAGAAAAGATTTAGACAATTATGATTATGAGTTGAGAAAATCAAAGGTTACTTATAATCTCAAGTAACTCAACGTCGAGAATCCATAATCTTATAACTCGTGACTTTCCACGACTCGACGTATTCAACTAACACCTTGATGCAAACAAGCTAAGTGTTTTGCATTGATGTAAAGCATATCCCAAGCGGGAAAGGATGCGTTTACGCAAAGTGACCTTTGACTTTGTTTGACCAATAAGGGAGTAAACCCGTTACGTGATTAGAGAAGACGTAAGCACGGGTTATGAGCATATGAATGCTTTCACTTGATATTACGTGAAATGTACAAGCTCCCTAGGTTTAGAAAAGCCTTGGCTAGAGGCGAGAGTTAGAAAACTTGAGTTGGCATTTTGTCAAAAACGAGAACTTGTGATTTAAAATCCCTCTAAGTCTAGAACCCATTTCAAGTGTTCCTAATGAAGCACATAACATATTCATACCTGTATTGAAAGATCCACATTTGTCGGGTAAGGGGAAAGCCGACTTTCAAAATTCGTTCCGTTCAAGACAGAAGCCTGTCACGCTGTTGGCGCATCTGTGCGCGGGCAGCGCGTCAGGTGCAGATCTTGAGCCGAGAGAATTTTGGCTAACATTTGTTTTTTATGTGTTTCAAAGGTTTATTTGTCATCATTAAAACATAAGGAGATCTCGTAAATGTTGCCTCAACAGTCATGATGTACCAACTACTACAGATATGCCTACATGAGCATAATACATAAGGCGGCAGTAACATACCTCCCCATTTCTCGAGGTTAAGAATCCAAAAACAATATTCTTCATTAGGTTCCCTAAGGAATGCTTTGGAATATATTGTCGGATAACCGGCTACTGTACCTATAAGAGGAATACTTTAATATGACTTTAATCTATTCAATATAGTTTATTTACCCATGAAATTCATTGAGTTAAATTAAGAACCGTGTAATAAGAGTTTTGAATTTATTGTGAAAAGTAATATGTTTATATAAGCAATCGACTGTTGAGATTACGTGAATAACGATGGAAAATGTATTATATAAACATTTATTAGATAAATGATCGATTGTTGAGAATATGTAAGTAAATAATATGTTGGATCAGAGTGATATTGACATGAGAAGGTATAATTAACAATAGGATAAAATGAAATAAATTTAACCACGAAGTTGTACGGGTTTTGTCCTAAATTGGGTAAGAAATCCTTCAAAACTTGAATATAGCTACATTCTTTGTATATATTTTGATGAATAAGTCTCCTCTCGTTGAATTGTCTTGGGTAAAATTTTCACAATGAGTTTTACTCATCCGCACTAACATATGACCTATCTTCTATGTGTTAAAACTATCACTAACATACAGTAGTTTTATTCAATCCTCTATATATATCGCCGGTTATTCAAATTCCATTGGAGACATCAATGGATGAAAGTATCTGCAATTCGATTTCCTAAAAGAAGTCACTTTCAAACATTGTATTTATCTCAATACGTATATGTTACATTTGTTCAGAATAAAATGCAGCCTGTCAGAATTACAAGAACGGCAGAGAGTGAGAAGTAAGCTTGTTTATGGCTGACCATATGCATGACCACCCGAGAATTTATTGAATGAAAACAACTAATAACAAGCAAAGTGGTTAGACAACTTTCAAGAGGTTGGCCGTCTATCTCAAAACGCAAATATACACAAGGAAAAGTTTATTAGTATTCATCAGTAAACTCTGACTGTTGCAAATAGCCTAGACCTGCTACTAAATCCTAATTATTAAAACGAGCTAAGGCCAACACCAAACCTTAATAACTAGAACAGGCCTGAGTCCTATGCGAACGTATAACACGAAATGGAAAAAAGTATTTCCAAGCACATTGCAACCATAAGATATTTCTATTGAACAAGTAATAATGGCGTTCTTATTCTTTTAAGTACTTATCTAAGTGAGAGCTTTATGCAGGCAAAGGATGGTAAACAGTAGGTATCAGATGCAAGCTTGCTTTTCTTCTAACCGTCAGACCAAAGGATTCCTTCATGTCAAGCTCATCACCGATTATTCCATCAGGCAGTTTCCAGTCAAAATGGTAGAGCAATTTAATGAGTGGAAGCTCAACGTTTGCTAATCCGAATGACATTCCAGGACATACTCTTCTGCCAGCACCGAACGGAATGTACTCAAAATGAAATCCTCTGTAGTCTGTGGAACTGTTGAGAAATCTCTCAGGATGAAATTTCTCAGGATCCTTCCACCACATGGGATCTCTTCCAATTGCCCATGCATTCACGATAACTTTGGTTTTCGCTGGTATGTCATAACCGTTGATCTCGCATCTCTCCCTGCTTTCTCTAGGAAGCAATAGAGGAGTTGGAGGGTGTAATCTTAAAGTTTCTTTAATTATCAGCTTTAAGAATACTAGTTCTTGTATGCATGTTCCGTCAACCGTTCCTCTTCTGCTGACAACCTCCCTTATCTCGTTTTGTGCCTTTTCCAATATTCGTGGGTGCTTCAGCATTTCTGTCATCGCCCAGTCTACCGTTGTAGAAGATGTTTCACTCCCACCTGTAAATATTTCCTGCAAGAGAATTAAGTACTCGTGAGACAGAATAACGCAATATCTAGTTCCTACTTTTCGCGTTGTCTATTAGTATCTCTAGAGATGACAATATCATCCGATTTTTGGGATACGGGTCAATTCACGTTGTATATATATGTGTAGAATATATTTATGACTTTGATGTTAAGAGGATGCGATACAATGAAACTTTAAAGACTAACAGTAGAGTAATTTACGTTACTAACCATTATGATTGATTTGATATCAGCAATAGACAGTGGAAATTCATCATCGCCTTGAAATCTCAGAAGAACATCCACAAGATCTTCATCTTCATAGATTACAACCTTTTTAGCCTGATGTTCTTTAATAATATTTCCAGTTATCTCATCATACCTACCACGTATATTTTCAAGTTTCGCCTTAAATCCCGTTAATATAGGAAGCAAAGTAGAAGAAGGATACAGATCTGAAATATTAAACCCCGCAGCAGCAGCTGAAGCTTCCTTAACAAGGTCGATAAACAACTCTTGATCTTTGCATTTCTTACCAAATGCTGACCTGGCAGTCATCCCATATGTTAGCGAGATAATTCTTTCACTGAGATTAATTTGGTTTCCAACGTGCTCACTAATAAACTTTATGAAGTTTGAAACTTCTTCTTCCCGTGCAGTTCCAAGTGATTGGACCTGCATCGGGCTTAAAAGCTCCTGAGAGCAAATCTTGCGAATTCGTCTCCAGTAATCTCCATAAGGTGAAAAACTAATATTTCTAGCACCGTTACATATGACTTTGTTAGCATAAAGATAAGGTCTGTCAGCAAAGTTTACATCATGGGTTTTCATTACCTCTTTTGCTGTTTCAGGTGAAGACACGACTATAACTGAGAGCTCACCAAGCTGTAGGTGCATCAACGGTCCATATTTCTCAGCTAAAGATTTAAACCGTTGATGAGGTAGAGAGCCTCCTAGATGATGGATGCTTCCTATGATAGGTAGCTTCCATGGCCCGGGGGGCAGACAAGGTGTCGATTTTTTTGTTCTGGACGAACTCGACAGTTTAAGTAGCATGAATATGAAGATGAGAAAAACAAAAATAACTTGGAATGAAATATCCATGAGCTCAGTTCTAGAGGTAATCTAGCCTTGTACCTCCATGTATCTCTTTGTTGTGTATTGAGAATGCTTTAAGTAGGCATTAATAATGTCATGTTTTGATGTTGAGTAAATCACATGTTTCGTCCCTTTACTATTTTTCAATCTGCAGCTTTAGTTAACAAAATTTTTGTTTCAACACTTTTGGTCAGAAGCATAGTGTTCATCAAACACTTATCGCCGTAATCAAACACAATAGAGTCAAAGAAGTGAAGGCCGGCAGCCTAAGTACCCTGTGTTGAACTGTAGGACGCCGCATATGCATATGGATTAGTTGGCTTAGTTGTATTAATTTCCATTACAAATAAATGTGTTCATTCGAATAGTAATTTACATAATCTTCTGAACTTGTGAAGTAATGGGTTACTGGAGTAATGTTTTCTGATAATTAGTATTTGGAACGTAAAAGTTGTCCATAAGTCAACCATGTGTTGTACACATGAACTCAATTTACAGGGTAATACCAGTAGTTTAGGGAGGAAATTTGTCATGTATAATACGAGTAGTCAACTTCAGGATCCGTTCAAAACGAGAAGTAATATAGTTTTAAGAATCGCTTATGTTTATTTTAGCCGGCCATATTAAGTTATGTTTCAAATTATAGAGGTTTGATTTGTTTAATTATTCTCCAACCAATATCTGTCAATCTGATTAGTTGTCTCAGAACATATCTATGTCATTTTACAAGGAAGCACGATATAGGATGAAGTTAGTTAGAATCACAGGACCAAACACAATCATTTATTACGAGTAATATGTTATCGCCTTAATTATATTGGTTCATCAATTATGAATATTTCATTGGGTTACTTGCTACCAATCTCAGTGACACATGATTGGTAAAAATGAAAGCTTGTCACTAGGATTAGTATTGAAATGGCTATGATTAGTAACAAAGTTCAAGTACGTTATTATTTTTAATAATTTCCATACCACGTTATTATAATCTGTAAAACGGGTCAATTGTGTTGCTTTCTAAGCAATAAAAACCTGTTCTAGACATATACCCAAAAAAACCATAAAATTGTAAATGTAGTTGTTTGACTTGGCCAGAAGGATGACATTAGTTTAGGCATGAGATCTGTAGTTTAGTTGTTAACTTGTTATTTTTAAAACAGTCGACTTCAAGATCCCTCGAAAACGAAACTCAACATAGAATTAAGCGACATTTCACATCGCCAAATAATCTATACTAACATACTAAAGAAAGAAAATTATCAGAAGACAAAATTTGCCAAAAGTATATTTAATTATTTAGTATTTTAATCCAATCATAATGACAACCGATATTTTTATTCCATCGCACAAACGACGTATGCTTGCGGTTTTAATCTTATTGGACAAATCGATGGATCTGTGAATATTTGCTTTATAAAACCTACAAGGAACGGTTTGTTTTTTAAACTACTGATCAGGGTTGTTATCTATCTGCTTCATTTGACCAGGTTGGAGTGAGTCAGAAATACGAGAACTACAGTGAACGAAACCAGCTAGGCCTATTTGACCAGGTTGCAGTAGTTGTCTTTCGGGTAAGCATTTTATGGTACCTAACCTTAGAGTGCAAAAAAGCAAGGCTTGAACTCTACTAAAAAGTGTTAGGCAAGCTTAAACTTATTTTGGTAGCTCAATGAGCCCACATGATGCAGGCTACAGTTTGATTAGAAAGATTGAAGTGCATTCTGTAGAAACCATGATTTGTGCATGTTAGCCCACAAATTTATTCCGGTAGCTCAACGAGCCCACAAATGTGTGTCAAAAACGACTTTACACTTGTTACATATAAATTATTCATAGATCAATCTAAGTTAAAAGGAAAACAGAACATGTAATTATAGATAGTCTTAAATAACATAATCATAAAACTCGATATGTGGAGTATCCATAGAATGACTAGGAATCTTATGAAGCTTAACCGGATTATCTTTCCCTCCAATCAACTTAGCAGGGTCCCCGACAGTGGTAGTTCTATCAGGCACATCTCTCACCGCAACTGACCCGGCCCCAATTTTCGCACCATGACCAATCCTGATATTACCCAAAACACAAGTCCCAACCCCTATCGATCTTGCACAGGTTGGTATCGAAGCCAATTGTGTTTCATGATGTGCTTGTAATGCACCATTGTGAATTGAAAGTAAGATAGTGTATGCAAATGAATTTAGTAAACAATGAACTTTATTAATGATTGATGGATCAAATGTTTACAGACACTTTCTATCCTATATATACTATCCTAAACGACATGAGACAGTTATATTGAACCAGTGTGTCGTTTGACACATAACTGGCATAATAACTATAAATAACTAACTTAACTGCCATTTCTAACTGCCAAATAAAGGGCTGTTTGGTTTGTCTGTTTTGACCCAAACTTCTAACCCATTGCAGCCTACAAATTCGACCCATAAACTATAG
The DNA here is from genome assembly GCA_030686995.1 of Artemisia argyi. NCBI lineage: Eukaryota > Viridiplantae > Streptophyta > Magnoliopsida > Asterales > Asteraceae > Artemisia > Artemisia argyi. The sequence continues at coordinate 20,510,527 of CM060703.1, read as the reverse complement.
ACTAAATATACATAATAGTCTTTGGCATATAATGAAATTAAACTGGACTATAATCGAAACCCCATCAGCAGTTTTCGGATGCCTATCACCAGAACTCTTTCCAGTCCCACCTAATTTCACATTATGCAAAATCGACACATTGTCACCAATAACCGCAGTTTTTCCAACCACAACTCCAGTTCCAAGATCAAGCAATATCCCTCTTCCTATTTTATTGTGTAGTTTATACCAAAATCTTGAACACAAAAAATTAGAGACAATGAAAAAAAGGAGTATATATAATATATTTAACTTTGATACAGTAAGAGAATCTAAGGCTACATGTCTATACATCTAAGGAAATAGTAAATACCGTTGATGGTAACTTAACGTTACACATATGCTTGTCTATATATACTTATATAGTATCACGCAGCGCCAACTTCCTCATGTTATCGACGTTAAGTGTGTCAAACTGTTTCAATATAGGTGCCATTTCTTCTTGGCTGATCTTTCCTGTTTCCAACAGTATATGGATGATGTATTCAGAAGCCCTGTAGGATCATAAACTTAGATATATAAGGAGTTTGGAATAAGCAACTTCAAACTGCTTACCAGAACAGCTAGTTTACCTCATTGAAATGAGATTAGTTTGGATATAATCAAATCCCAAATACATCGAACAATTTATGTTAGATAGATATATACTTGTACTTACTTTATAACACCATCCTCATCCATATCAGCAGCCTCCATCATTTGTGCATCCATCGGCTTTTTTTTAACAGCATGTTTTGCTGATGGCCTCTTTCTCCATTGAGTACATAGCTCAGTAAACCTGAAGAGCAACTCACCCAAATAGACAGTACCAGACAACATCCAGAAAAGGGCAAAAACACGCCCACCTTTTGTCGAGAAACATCTATCCGAACCAACACCTATAATTGTGGCAAGGATACAATACAAGGCATGAATAATGTCTAGATCTTCCACACGAACCAAAAAAACCGCCCCAATGGCAATAATGGCCACAAGTATGACCACTAGCAATATACATTTGTTTCTCGCTGTGTTGAATTCCACTCGTGTTTGTAATTTTGTAGCATCGACGGTTTGATACAAATTTAGCACATTTGTCATTAGTACTTCCTGTTTTTGGACTAAAAGTTGTGCAGTTATACTTAACACTAGCAGGATAAGAAGTATACCGAAGAAGGAAAAAAAAGTGGCAATTAGTATCGTAAGAGTGGTATCAGGAGAAAGGTCCCCGTAACCGACACATGTTAACAAGACAATGGTGAGATAAAGAGCATCAATGATGTCATTTGTTTTCGTTCCAGATATCTGGTGTCGGACTAGATAAAAGCTAATTGTACCTGCACCCAGATAGATTGACAAGATGACACCCACTCTCTTAAAATCAAAAGATGTGATGCCCCCTGGTAGAGGGGGGCACTTTTCCTTGTCAAAGTTATGGGCTGGTGAAAGAGGACATTCCCGCCGTTTTCGATCAGGCCGATGGGCAACAATTTGGAGTTCTGAAGCATATATCTCTTCCGTGGAAATATCAACATCCTGTTGTGGAGGGGCAACGATTTTAGAGTCAAGCCTTTTAAAGTCTTCCATTATAGGTAGAATGTCTTCTTGGTTGATTACTCCCAGCTCTTTCAGCTTATAAAGGACGTATTCAGAACGACTGTAGGAATATTCTAGATTCAATTAATATGCGAAAGAAAGGAAGTACTGATTAAGAATAGGTAGTAATTCAGAACGACTTTAGGAATGTAACGCCCCCCCCCCCCCCCCCCCCCCCCCCCCCCACCCCCAACAAAAAAAAAAAAAAAGCCGAAAGCAATTAACTACTCGGGTATCCTTCCGGGTTCAACTATAAAAACCATGGTGAAAACTGAAAAGATACTAATAGCACACTACTTTAACCTTATAACAGGTTCAAATGTCTTATATCTTACCTATGTGGGACGGGTTTTTACAAGGAACATTAAATTTCTCGGTTACTTACCATACAAAACCATCATCATCAAGATCGGCTGCATCCATGTCTTGAGTTGTGATCTTTCTTTGAAGAACCCATTTCACTAATTCCTTCTGTCTCCTTTCAGTGTGCAGCTCAGAATAAGTAAAGAGCAATTCACCTAAATAAGTAGTTCCAAACAATATCCAGAATAGTGCGAAGACACGTCCACCTTCTGTTGAGAAGCATTTATCGGAACCTACACTTGTAGTCGTCGCAATAATACAGTAAAATGCGTGAATAATGTCCAAATCCTCTACAAAAACTAATACGGTGGTCCCAACAACCATAATTACCACAAACAAGACCACTAGCATTATGAACTTGTTTCTCACTTTGTTGGACTCCATCTGTTTTTGTAATTTTGCCGTATCGCCGGTTTTATGCATATTTAACACGTATGCCATCAGTAGTTCCTGTTTTTCGACTATAAAGTCTGCCCCTTGAGTTAGCACTAGACCGATAAGAAGCATACCCAAAAAGGCGAAAAGTGAGGTAAGTAGTATTGTAAGAGTGGTATCAGGAGAAAGGTCTCCATATGAAACAGAAGTCAATGAGATAACGGTCAAATAAAGCGCATCAAGAATGTCATTTGTTTTCTTCCCTGAAATTTGGCGTCTAACTAGATAAAAGCAAACCGTACCTACACCCAAGTAGATACACAAGACGATAGCTACTTTCCTGATATCAAAAAATGATTTTGGCGATAATGGAGACTCATCATTTTCCGGTTCTGAATCAGTTATTACAAGTGAGGTATCTTGTAGTGCCATTGGTGAAGCTCGGCTATCACTATTAGTGGCCATTTAGGCAGGTGGACGGAATTAAGAAATTAGCAATCACAACAATTTGTAACAGCTATGGAGCTAGATGCAAGAAAGTGAACCAGTGGTATTCTATAGCGCATCCGGTAATTTTCATAACACGGGTCTATATACAAGGACAAGTACTGGGAGCTATCTATTGAAAACCAAAACCGCATACTCAAACTCCAAAAATCTGAACAGAGGAACATAACTCACTTATACAATAAGAGCCAATATAGTAATACTCAAACCACAACACATGGATCTGCGATATAACTTAACTAAACTCACCTCGTGTTGGCTTTATAAGATCTATTAGCCGCTGCAGCAGATGCTATGGATGAAGTGGCAGTCATTACATTGCAGCCATAAGTCATTACAAAATATTACAAGGCGATGGTATCACATTCTTAAGAAATGGGAAGAACCTTAAATAATGTTCAAAAAAATTGTCAACCCTTGGACAATAGCACAATACCATGTTAAACAAATAATGGGGTTAGTGGGTGACTTACAAATAAATTATTATCATTATTAATTGGCATTCTAAGAATCTGCATATAATAAAAAATATTATCCTATAACCAAAATCCTTATGACATTTCCTATATATGTACTAATAATACAGTATATAAATATAAAATGTGTATCTATCAGCTCTAATGTGCAAGAGCGTGTCATATTGATGTTTTATATAAGCAGGTCGGGATCATTACTACTGGTTATCCAAGTTTCACCAATCACGGTAAGTCTCTACTCTATAGTTAAGTACCATGAAGGCATGAACAATGAGAAAATCAGGCTTCATAAGGTCCTTAAGTGTTTAAATAGCATAAATCTTGAAATCTATATAACTTATTGATAGAGGGGATGGGGGCATAAGCTATTTAGTTTTTTAAGTCGAGGCAACATCGACTTAATTGGGCTTGATTTTTTATTGATATTAGAGGCTGCACTAAAAAGACAATATTACACTTGATCACATACAAATCATCCATAGAGACTAAGGGTTTGGGCCCACATTTTTTCCCCGTTAAGTGAAAAGTAAACAAGCCTAGTCTTTTTAAGTCGAGGCAACATCGACTTAACTGGGCTTAAAAATTTTATTAATATAAGAGGCTGCACTAAAAAGACAATATTACACTTGATCACATACAAATCATCAATCTAACAGTCTTAAACAACATAATCATAAAACTCAATATGTGAAGTATGATCCATAGTATGACTAGGAATCTTATCAAGCTTAACCGGATTATCTTTCCCACCAATCAACTTAGCAGGATTCCCAACCGCAGTAGTTCTATCAGGCACATCTTTCACCACAACTGACCCGGCCCCAATTTTCGCCCCATGACCTATCCTAATATTACCCAAAACACAAGTCCCAGCCCCTATCAGAACCCCATCACCAATTTTCGGATGCCTATCACCACAACTCTTCCCAGTCCCACCCAATGTCACATTATGCAAAATCGACACATTGTCACCAATAACCGCAGTTTCGCCAACCACAACTCCAGTAGCATGATCAAGCAATATCCCACTTCCTATTTTTGCTCCCGGGTGAATATCCAATGCTAAAACCTCGGAAACTCGATTCTGTATCAAAAGGGCTAATATCTTTCTATCTTGTAACCATAGTTTATGTGCTACTCTATGTGCTTGACATGCTAGAAACCCTTTAAAGTGTAGAAAACAATGAACATAGCTAAAACAAGCAGGATCTCTTTCTTTTACAGCCTTTAGATCATTTTTAACAGATTTAATAATCTCTTGGTCCTCTACAAGCACACTCATGATAACCTCTTGCAGGGTCACACTTGGAAGACTTGAGTTACTTAGCTTCATGGAGATATGATGAGACAAAGCACTTTCTATAGTATCATGAGATAAGATAGAAGTTGTATAGTAGTTTGATAATATTGGTTCTTGCTCAATATCATATCTTGCTTCATCTTTCATTTTCAACCACACATCATCATGCTCTTGATCATGCACATGTTCATGTTCATGATCATAATCCTTAGGATTTGTTTTTGTGTGAATTTTTGACATGGGCATGCTAGAAATATGATCAAGAGTACTAAATTTGTCATTTTTGATGGATTCATCAAAACCTAGTATTCTTGTACTATGAGCATAAATAGTAGACTTATAATGTTCTTTTGGATAAAAATGAGGTAATGATCCAAGAAAATTTTTGGATTTAGAATGGAAATGATTATGAAGAATTGATGTGAAAAATGAGACTCTAGTCTTCATGGAAAATGTTGCAAGAATTGTAATGAGAGTGGCCAAAAAGTAGGAAGTTGTGAGAGTGTCGGCAATAGTTTAATGGCTTTATAAATTTTGATACCCTACTAGACAAAAAGTCGTGAAGAATAGTCTTTTGTTATTATGTTCGTTTTAATGATTCGTGTTTATTAATGATAGTGGGTGTATACTCTTCAACGGTGATTTATACACGGCGGCTCAACCTTTATTAAAGTCTAAAAAATGGAGCTTAAAAACGGGTGACGATCCTCTCAAGTTACTTGAGTTAAGTTAGAAGATCTCAACTATTAGATTAAAATTAAATGTTAAGATGTGTATTCTTAACATTTGATTTTAATATAATGATTGAGGATCCTCTAACTTGACTCAAGTTGTCTCTACAACTTAAGAGGATCCTTATCCTTTAAAAACGGGCTCTTTTCAGAGTTATTAGCCGAAAAATCATTTATATAAAATTTATTTTTTAGTTTTTTTTATACAAAATTTTAATTAAGTTTTTAAAATCTATATGGTATAAAATTTCATTATTATCAATCGATAAATAATCATTCCATTTAAACTTTCTTATGACATTTTTTATCTTAAATTATTTTTTAATTAACATAATTTTTTAAAAGCTTTTTTCCGCCTAGTCAACTATCAACTAACTAAAGTCTTACATAATCTAACTAAAGTCTTACATAATCGGATCTTTTAGTATGACAACCAAGAAAATATTTGCATGACTTTATAAAAAGTCCTAGAAAATTGGGGGCTTTCCAAAATTAGAGGCCTAAAAGCTCTAGCTTTACATGTTTTACCTTTGAGTCACCCCTTATATAGCTATTATGTATAGTGCACGGTTTATTGGAGTTTAATATTTTCATTATTGTTTAAAATAAGTTAGCTTACAATATAAGTTTTGCGTGATACAAAGTTTTAGAATGAGCTTTTATAAGAAGCTTGAACTTTTGGTTTGATTAATTACTTTACCTTTAGTTTCAATTTGTATACTTAATTTTGTATTAAATGTCATTTTATACGTCTCAGCTCCGGCTCCAACTACTTTACCATACATGTAAAAAATAAAAGCTCCAACTCTTTTCTTCAAGCATAAACGAAATTGTAGATCTAACAATAAATATTTTACTGGAATTAGAATATAATAATCATCAATCTTTACCCTTTTAAAGGTAAGCTTTTATAATACCAAAAACTTTTGGTTCATAACAGCAAGTTTTTATTTGTTCATACATACTTGTCAAAACATATCGATTGGTAATGTACGTAAATACTTCTTTCCTTCCAAAAGTAGATGATATATTATGTTGGTCTATGCTACATTACATCATATAGTTTGTTTGTAGTAATGTTGCTTATTAAACTACCTACAATGGAGTCACTCACCACACGTGAGGCGATAATGTAGAGGTTAGCTTCACGTGTGAGCCACGTTGCAAGAACCCCCTTCATGCGTGTGAGGTGCCTATTGGCGACTGCCTCATCGGTGAGCTGTGTGATTTTGTGTGTGTATACGAGTGTGGTGTGTGTTAACTAAAAATTACAAATAGTGAGCGTGGTTGCGAGAGTTTAGACTGTTACTAGTGAAAAGAAATAAATAAATAAATGATATGTATGACTAAATGATAAGTCAAGTTTTATGTCAGAGTTAAATCTTACAACAAAAATATATATAATAAAAAATTATTCATGTCAAAATCTTTTAATGAGGAGAAATGATTTCTCCACAACACAAATTACTTTGTACACAATTAATAATCACTTCACCAATTTTTACTGGCTATAGAAAAAGAAGAAAAAAAGTGTATAATGTAGTGTGTGTGTGTCATATTGGTCAACTTCAATAACTAATAAAGTAGGAGTAATAAATGTTGTTTATTATCTATAGGCATGATTGATCGTTTTGAGGGGTCAACCTGAATTTGTTTATATCCATCCAATGGCACAAAGAAATCTATATGGATCTAGCATGTGGAATTTCACTATTTAGGAATATCCAATTCCAAAAAAGAACAAACAATACAATCGGCCAATTGTAAAATGTTAAGATTCTTCTCTATTGAACTCAAGACTTTGGACCAATCCCCTACTTTTAAATCTAAATCAAATTGAATCAATGACAAAAAAAATCTAAAATTTCTATTTTCTGACAATAACTTTCGGCAACCACAATACAACAACCTTTTACTTTTTTAAACTTCATCCACCTATTATTACCCCACAACAGCCCTTAGGGCTGTTAATTCCCACATAATTTCTATCTATCCAATACTACATATAAGGAAAATATATATTTATTTAAAATTAAAAAAAAAAAAAACAAATAATATTGTAATACTAATACTCTTACTTATAAAAGTGAATGCAATATATTAAATATTTAAATACTCTTAACAAAATCGACTTTCAAAATTTTACTTCCATTTTAGAAAAATAGAGATAACCCAGGTTCAACGGCTAAAAACAGAGATCAAAACTCGATTGAAAACAAAAACTCCCACGAAAACTAAGACAGCACAAACACGGATAAACGATAATCATAACCTATTTCATAAACAGTTTTCACTGTTACAATAAGTACCACCAAGAATGGTACTCAAAAGGACATACCCCTTCTCCGGCGCTACTAGACAATGAATGGTACATCTTTTTAATGATGATGTACGATTCATCAAAGCACATAAGCCCCCGGAAAAAGAACTCGCCTTTTTACTAAAAAAGTTACAAACTAAGAGTCACCCACCATAGGGGCGTTTCTCTTCTAGTTAAGAGTTCACTAAAACAATCAGTAACAAAAAAGAAAAAAAGGTACAACTCTATTCTCACTTTGTCACTTGCTATACACAAACGGCCATTCGTTTTTGCGGTAATAAACTTACTTTTCACCCATTTCTACATCTTTATCATCACAAGCCGAAACCGGGCCATTTTCTTTCTCATCATTGGCTGAAACCGGGCCATTTTCTTTCTCATCATTGGCTGAAACTGGGTCTACTTCCATCTCATGGGTCTCAGGGTCGACCTCTTGAGGGGTCTCAATGGGTTCCGGCAGGTCGATAGGGATAGGGGTTTGCTCAGATGAAATAGGCACACTTTCGCTGTTTGTTTCGTTTGAAACTGGGCTTCTATTGGTAGGGACCAATGAGAGGATGTCGGGTATTGTTTTGAGGTCAACCCAACGGTCTCCAACCCAATCTTTTGAAAGTCTAATGTTCTTTTTCTGTACTTCAATAAACATGCTTTCACCTGTTGATAATATAACAGGAGAAATATCATGTTAGAGACAACATCAAGATGAATAATCTCATGATTCGTTTCAGAAAAAGTACAACACCTATGGGTGACAAGTTTGACCCACATTTATAAAAATGAGCCGATCTGGTTAATGATCTTTACTGGGTCGTATCATCAAATTATTATTTATAAAAATAAAAATAATAAATAATAAATAAATAAAGGGGTAAGAAAAAGGGGTAGAAGTCACCCAAACTGTATATATAAATGCCCACAAGTTATTGTATCCTAAATCGCGTTAAGTATTTTTAACTAATTTAACATAGCAAGCATCCGTCAAATGGTGGTCAAACCCGCTTATTTTACTAAAATTAAGCTCAAGACAGATAAATCAAGAACAAAATAAGAACTTCCGATTCTAAACAACAAACTTACCAGGAACATAAACTTGAACACCTCCATCTTCGGATTGACTGATTCCGGTAACGACTCCTTCCCACCATCCATCGGTCCAATATGCATCCACCGGAGAACCGAGCTCAAAAACAACATCAACATTTGTTTCATTCTCAGAGGGTGCAGGCCTAATAGTTGGCCGGTCCGAACGTCTGCTCCCAAGTTTATCAGGATTGGCTGATCTAAAAGCTGGAATCCATTCCTTAAAACAAAAAGAAAGAAAAAAAATGGACGTCAAAAATCAGTTGTGTTGGTCTTTTCCTTTAAATACCGACTCATTTACTTGATGAATCCATTTAGGTTTGGAATTATCTGAAATGAGACGCAACTAGTAGAGAAACAGTCAAACGGGTTGAAAGTCACCAAGAGTTTATTTTCAACGGATAGAAACTCATGGGTCGTTATATTCAAATAGCTAATATTATGATCGTAATAATATTGTTTTTGTATTATCTATGAGTAACAGTGTAACAAATTCACAGCTAAAAAGGGACAGCAAGTCATTTAACTGCTGATGGGTCGTTAGGTCAAACGGGTAAACTTTCTTTTTTATAAAATGTCGCATAGATAGAAACAGATCAACCCGTTTTTACCGTACTATAATTTCACCTGTTTTGACCCAAAGCCCGCCCTCAATTTTTGCACCAAGAACCACACCAAAAAGAAGTGATCCCACAAAACGACAATGGGTAAAAAAAGACTAAAAGAAAACGAATTCATACCTCAAGATTGCCAATATCATCAGCATCCTTCAAATCATCATATATAACTTTTATTTTCTTGCGAGTAACTTTCAATACACTGCATCTAAACCAACATCCTCGAATCCCACTATCTTGACACAACACCTCTATCTTTTCATTAACTTTGAAAGCCGGCATTTCTAAACTCCCATTCTTTGCATCCTTTGGAATAAGCTTCATTCTCAACATCTCAAACTTCATATGCATACCCGACTGATCATATGTTATCACCTGCCTCCCTCTTAAAATTCTGGCTCTTTTACCTCCAGGACTAATTTCGTCATCTACAACGAAACCACTATCCATAATTGAAAAAATAGGCTGCCCAAAATACCCACATAATTTACTCAATTTAAACGGTTTTAAACGGCTGTTTTTGAATTGTTTTAAACAAAGATAGACACGGGTCAATAAATCATCAGGAAGTATAGGAACAAATTTCTCGTAATGCTCACGGGCCAAGACGATTGCAGGTGCATCAACACACTCAACACTGATGACTTGGACAATAGGGGTGATAAAAATCTCTTTCGGATGAGGGTTTTTAAGAGTTACATGTACTTCTACTTCTTGCCTGTGGTGAAACCATCTCACTTTAACTTTCTTTTGACCTTTTTTGTCTTCGTACATGTCTTCGAGATATGCAATATGACGTACTTCCTCTACAGCCATAACATACACAAATGATTGTACCTGAAAATTATAGAGCCACGATTCGTGGTCAAGCAGGTGGCAACATCGACAAACATTATATAAAATTGGGTGGACTAGAGTTTATGTTTCATCACTAATAGGTCAAGTAGATCAAGCTAAAGGAAATAACTTAAAAACAGATCAAATGCATTAAGCAAATCGAACAGGATGAAAGTAATCCAAAATGTAATCAAATGCTAAAAGAACCATCTAACCAGGCTACTAAAAAAACTTGGATTTTTATTGTAACAATATAGTGTTGTACAAAATTTTAGAGTCTGTGGATCTACTCAACTACCCCATCTGGGCCATTAGTACAAATATTTTGACCAGTTACCTAACCCGCTCAGCCCATCCATTTTGCCATCCCTTGTAACTCTAAATCTTAGCCTAACATCATAAAGTGTTAAAAAAAAGTAAAAGATAATGTACTTATGACTATTTCTGGTTTAGACCTCGTACCATTAAAACAACAAAGATGCTATACACTAGTTTTGTTTTAGTTAAAGGGTCCATGACACTAATAATCATATGTTATAACTTTATTTCCATCACTTTTTAGATCACTACGCTTAATTGATATTACTATTTAATTACTACATTTTAATTACATTTCTAAAGGACATTGGTACTTGTTATCAAATGGAAACGGTAACATGCTCCCTCAAACATGGCAAATAGTAAAGTAGTATCCCTTGTTATCAAACTTAAAAGTACGGTATTAAAACATTAAATGAGCACACATCATAAATTTCCAAAATCAAACTTAAGGTCACTTGGTCCAAATCATAAATTCCATTCAAATTAAAGGCCGAATAATAGTGTTTCCATCTACGGTTTCACATATATCATGTCAATCATCTTCGTTTAAGAGAACAAATTAAATGCTTTTTATTTCATTTTATCATAATTACTAAAACGGCTCCTGTGGTTTGGTCAAAATTGCTGAAACCGTCCCTCTTGGGTACTATATGCAAAATAGCTGGTACTCACAAAGAAACATTGGCTACATTAGTCCCTCCACATCTTAACCTTTTCAAAATGACAATTTTACCCTTACGTAAAATAACCACCCCCCCCCCCCCTTTTCTCTCTCTCTCTCCTACTTTCAATAATCTCAATTCCCAAACATCCTCTCCTTGTTTCACCTCCCCCAACGCACGCTAAAACAAGCAACCCCACACACAAACCAATTATTTTAGTTATCTGCATAATAATTATACAAAATCGTTTGTACTTAAATCTCAAAATTAATCTACTCTGCCCACCAATCTACGATTAAGGTTAAAAATCCACTAAGAATCTTTATATACCACTATTTCTTGATAAGATCATATCTTTGTAGATCTTATGATCAATTTTTGATTTTTTACAAAAGTTAATATATTTTTTACCAAATTCATCATGACCAATCTGTCAAAACTTTGTGAATGCTCAGTTCTCAAATGGGCTTTTGTAAATTTGGCTGAAAACAATCATACCCCATTAAAAACATCATTGTAGGTAGTAGGTAAAATCAAAGTGCTGAAAACCCTATGTTCCATGTTAAAAAAGCACAAGATGCTGATGCTTTGATTGAATACTTCCACTCTACAAAAAGTTTGCAGGATTTCAAAGAAAATTTCGGTCAAACTTGTTTGAACTTCTTAAAAATTATTTAAAGGTATAGAAATTTTACAAAATTCCAATTGAGAACGATGGCGGGAGAAAGAGGGGTGAGGGTATTGTGTTTTCTGTGCCTGAGATGGTGATCATGACGGTGGTTAAGTGCAGGTGGCTGAGATAGTGTGTGTGGTCACCACTGTGTTTTTATGGTGGTAGTGGTTTAGTGATGTTGTGTGTGATTGATTTGTGTGGGTGAGTCAAGTTTAATTTATGTGCACCCATTTTTTAATTTTGAGTTTCATTTATAATATTAAAACTAATTTAGTTATTATTTCTGATTGAGTTTTGAAAATCAATTATTTTACCTGAATCTAAGTGTGTGGCTGCTCTTTTTAGTGTGGGCAGGGGGAAGCAAAAAAAGAAACGGTGTTTAAAAATTTGGATAATCAAACAAAAGGTTTATGGGGACGTTTGGTAATTTAAGGAAGGAAAAATTGGCCGATTCAAAAAGGTTTAAAATGAAAAGTGACGATTTTAGTAAGAATATCTCTTTTCTAGGGACGGTTTCTGCAAATGGTATTCAAGGGGAACGGTTTCAGCAAATCTGACTAAACCAAACAGATCATGTTGGTAATTTACTCTATAGTAAATGAAGTACCTATACCATGTGTATATATAGTGTAAAACTAGAAATAACAAACATACCGATATTGTCATTCCGTTCCTGCGAAAGGCTGGAAAGTGTTTCAGTTGTTTACTGCAGGTCCATGCAACACCTGACCACACTATATCCGGTATCCGTAAATTTACGTTTTTCGCAAGACGATTCTGATATGAAACACCGACTCCCGAAACATCACTTCTTAGGGATTCTGATTTTCATAATTACAGAAAGAAATGTTACTGCTGTAGAAAATCAACGCAGATAATGAAAAGCACAAAAATGTTTCAGTAAACATCTAGCAAATGAACTTCTTTTGAATATACCCTACATAGATTTGTTTGCAGCACAAACTATTAAAACTGCGCCAAACATATAAAACAAAGACGTCATTGACGTGGTTCAACGGCTTGCGTACATCCACGTGCAATGCTAGACTTATTATATTTCTATAACAAGATAAGACCCTTTATTTGGAAAAACTCATAAAGCACAAACGACAACAGAACACGTCACAAACTCATAATTATTGTCGTAACAGCCATATTCTAATTCTTACAAAGCTTAGAATATGAAACGAAGTAAATAGAAGACATGCATACTACCGTAAAAACTATAAATACATTATAAGGTTGTGGTTGTAGAACATCAAATTTTATCCCCCACAAGAGACCTCGTATAGAAAATGGACATCATTCAGTTGGATGCTACCACAAAAAGACGGTGACCATCACGAAAATGTAATATTTTCAGTATTTAACGCTGCAAAGCTAGCCTGAAACATGCTATTTGCTATAATAATCTGAACTTACTACATGATAATATTTATAAATTAAACTACAGCCACGGTAATATCATTTTTTCATCCACTTTTAGTATTCAAAACAAACATTTGGACGTTCGTCTAAAGTGAAAATTGCAACTTGAAGGTGCAATAAACAATCATTTGTATATTTTAATCATTTAAGTCAGAACAATTAAATTTGGAATGGCAGGTACATTGTGACGGTAAGAAAACCAATCATTGAAAAAACGATTCGTTCACCCATAACTTTACTCAACCGACTATTTTCATTCTGATTGTTCAGCCACAATAACATGGGAATAGAATTATACAGTTTCAAACATGAAAACATAATAACATATGCAAACACCTCAAAGGATTCAAGAAAACTTACTTAAATGTTCACCTTGCCTATGCTGTTTCGACAACATAGAAGTAAGCCAATTCACCACCTCTCTCCTCGACCTCCATCTATACCCCGCAGTTATCGAATTCTCAGCCTCATTAACCTTCAAAAAATCCTCCGCAACAACATAAAACATATGCCTAACACTCCTTTCGGTCCCAATTACCGCTAACACCGACTCACCCGATATATCCTTCAAAAAATAATGAACTATCCTCTTCCCCCTTTCTTTCGAAACAAACTGCTCCTTCCACTCCACAAAACATTGACTACTTCCAGCCATAACTAACTACCGACAATCAATAACCACCTACTTAACTAACTCCACATTTTCAGAACCCGAAAACCGAAAACCCTAAAATTCCTACAAACCCTAATTGCCAAAACAAATTTCGGCAAAAGGGTATTAAATCTTAAACCACTAAAAAAACCTTAAACCTAACACAAATTAAACCTTAAAAACACCAAATCCTTAACAAAAACATATAAAAATCTTGACTTTAACCTTAACCTTAAAAAAATCAAAAAAACAGAAACTGGGTAATCCTTAAACTAGTAAAAAAGACGCAAATTAAACCTTAAAAACACCAAATCCTTAACAAAAACATATAAAAATCCAAACTTTAACCTTAAAAAACACAAAACACAAACTGGGTATTCCTTAAAACTTAAAAAGATTCAAGATTTAGCTGCTTTCTTGAAGATCTGATTATGAAACACAAACAATTTTGACCCAATTGACAAAAAGGTCAATACTTTATAACACCCTTTTGGAAACTATTTGTGGGTATGTTAATTCAACTAATGGGGCCCACTTTTACGGTGGATGACGGTGGCAGGCGGCAAAAACCATCGGCAAAAGAGGAGGTTTATGAATGTGTGTGTGTGTGTTTTTTAGTGTGTGTGTGTGTGTGATTATAATTTTATGGTGTGAATGTGAAGATAGGCAGGTTTATTGTGAAAGGTTTGGTGGGGTCTACATAAATGACGCTCATCAAGTCTACATTGGGTGACCGGTTGCAAAGGTGTAGTAGTGACTAGTGATTTTCTATCCTTGGTCTACTACCTTACCCCATGTTTATCAAGTAACTTGAGTTCGCATCAAGTCATTTTAACGTTATGTCAGCTTTTTATTCCTCTGGAAATAATGAGGTGTATTATATGTATGCTAAAAATAATATCAAGTCAATTTAGGGGGCGTTTGGTTCGTTGTAATCTGGCGTAATTTGATGTAATTGTAATTTGATTACATTACGTAGGCTGTTTGGTTCGCAGAAAAGAGGGAATTGTAATTCAGATTACATTACGTAGGCTGTTTGGTTTACGTTGTAATTGTAATTCAGTCATTACAATTACATCAAAGGAGGGAATTCAGATTACATAGGAAGTTGGATAGAAAGTTTTAAATTACGTTGTAATTCAGAACTTTATAATAATTTTAATAATAATAATAATAATAATAATAATAATAATAATAATAATATTTATTATTTATTTATTTATTTATAATAATAATAATAATAATAATAATAATAATAATAATAATAAATAACGATAAATAATAATAATAATAATAATAAATAATATTTATATATTTATTATTTATTTATTTGTAATAATAATAATAATAATAATAATAAGAAATAAATAATAATAATAATAAATATTTATTTATTATTATTATTTAATTATTTATGATAATAATAAATAAATAAATAAGTAATTATAAATAAATAATAATAAATAATATTTACTATTATTATTATATAAATATTAAATAATATAATATTATTATTAAAATAATAATAATAATAATAAATTAATAATAACAATAATAATAATAATAATAGTAAGAATAATAATAATAATTATTATTATTATTATTATTTAATTACTTATAATAATAATAATAATAATAATAATAATAATAATAATAATAATAATAATAATAATAAAATAATAATAATAAAAATAAATATTATTCTTATTGTTTATTCTTATTTTTTTTAATTTATTATTATTATTATTAATATTTTTATTATTATTTTTTATATAATAATAATAAACAATAGTAACATTTATTATTTTTATTATTTATTTATTATTTATTATTATTATTATTATTATTATTATTATTATTTTATTATTATCGTTATTGTTATTTAATATTTTTTATTATTATTGTTATTATTATTAATTTTAAGTTTTTATTAAAAAAAATTTCAATTATATTACGTTGAGATACAACCAAACACAATGACAGAATATGTCAATTACAATTCCATCACATTACAATTACAACACATTCCAACTCTTTGAATTACAATTCATTCAAATTACAATTCCTTTGACAAATTACAATTCATTTCAAAACATACTGCGAACCAAACGGCCCCTTAGTGTTGCATTAGCTTTTTTCTCTAAAGTTCGGTCAAATAATGATGTAGAGTATACATATGCTAAGAATAATATGTTTTGTGAAAACGTAGAAGGGGTGAATACGTTACCGTTTAAAAACTTTAAAACTTGTAGTATCAAATATCTAATTAAGCTTGTTGTTATATGAAAAATGCCAATTATATTCTTATGACTAATATGAAGGATATAATAAAACAAGTTTGTCACACAAGTATAAACATCAAGCCACAACACAAACAATAATATAGTGCAAGTATAAAAGTAAAGAAAGTGCAAGCCGAACACGATGATTTATTAGGGGTGGCAATTTCTGACCCGACACGAAACCCGACCTGAAACCGACACGAAAATTAAGAGGTTCGAGTTGTGCTAAATAGATTTTGGGTCAGGTTTGGGTCGACATGTCTAACCCGTTTATTAAACAGGTCAGGTTCGGGTTGGGAATAAAATAAACGGGTCGACCCGCCAACCCGTTTAAGTTTTCTTTTTCTTAATTAAAAGTTATTTATATTTAATTATACGGTTAAATTGGTTAAACGGGTTGACCCGCTAACCCGTTTAACTCATTTAATTATTGTAATGTGCTAACTTTTGTATATAAAACGGATTAAATGGTTCAACCTGAAACCCGTTTAACATATTCAACCCGTGGAACCTACTTAACCTGTCAACCCAAGTATATATACGGGTTAAATAGGTCAGGTTCGGGTTACGTGTAAACAGGTTAGGGTTGACATATCTGACCCGATGATTTAAATGGGTTAGGTTCGGGTTGGGGTTTTCTGACCCGCCAACCTGACAACCCGAACCCACCAACCCGAACCCGACCTGAATTGCCACCCCTATGATTTATAGTGGTTCGTTTACGGAGCTATTCTCCGCCCTACTCTATTCCCCAAGTACCTAACTCGAGAGTTACTTCACTAAATCAACAAGCTCCCTTCGCGGCGGAGAAAACCTTACAAACGTCACTTACACTTTTTCCGGTACAAAGCTAAATACCTGGTTCTAGTTCGAGGTAGAACCAACCTAACGTCGCCTATACAATATTTCTGACACTAAGCTAAAAGTCGAGTTCTTTCTGGGGTACAACCATTCCTGTTATGTTTTAAGGCCCAACATAACAAACCGACCAACTTGGTGGTTTACAACTAAAACACATCACACCTATAACCCTTGTGAAATGGAATGAGTGTTACAAATGTATAGTGATGATCCAAGACATAAATATCTAATGGATATAAATGCCTAATCTAAATGATCTTCTTGAATGAGAAGTCTTCAATCAATGAGGATGACAACTGCTCTTGAATCTTCATATGTTGATATGCTTTGGTGTATGACGATAACAAGATCTCCAAGCTTTTTTTGGTGGATCAAGATGTAAAATATGCTTACAACAAAAATGAATGTTACAAGTATTATGATCATGTGATGGTGAGGGTGATTAATGTATGTTACTACATTGTTATCTACTTATCTAAATGATGCAAGAAGGGTAGAGAGAATGTGTGTTCAAGTGGTAAGAAAATGGGTAGACAATGGACTAATATTTATAGCCAAAAAGTTCATTAAAACCTATCCAACCAAAAGATACACCAAATCTTTCCATGATTCTAGAGTGTAAATCTAAACAAAATATTCATCAAATCTTTCCAAAATCTTTCACAATCTTTCCAAAATATTTTCTAAAATCTTCCCAAATTCCAAGTAAGATATCTTCTTAGATTTTCAAAATCTTTACAAATCTTTCCAAAATATATACATGTTATTTCCAAGATATCTTTTATGATCTTTCAAGATTTTGATGACACTATGCATGAGGTAATAAAACCATTTTAATTTTGATTAAAATATAAACAAAAGTTTCTTTGTAAAATGTATTACTTAACTAGTTAATATATATTTAAAAAGTTGTACCATGTTAGTTTATGTGTTTATAAAAATGTTGAACTTCTTATGCTATTATAAGACTTAAGTTATTATGTCATTAACATCATTTTTAGAACTATTTAAACACATTTGTCTTAGTTAGACACCTAATGTGCACTTTGTCACCTAATGTAGTACTTTTCATATTTGACACCTAAAGTGCACTTTTTACACCTAAAATACTTAAAGACTCTAAAGGCATTTTAAACATTCTGATGAGGATCTAAACACACGCCTTGTGTTAGATAGATACTTTGAGTATATACTTTGTAGCACGCGTAATTTACCATAAAGCACTTAGAAGATATATTTGAGTGATGTGTATGAGTGTTAATTGAACAGTAAAGTATGAACACGGAGTAATATCAAACTTGTAGCTTCAATATTATTAATAATAATACAAGTGATCTTAGATATCACTAGGGTTAGCAATGAATCGTATATCTTAACCTAAACCTAGGACCTCCTTTTATAGGACAATGAATCGTATATCTTAACCTAAACTTGTACTTTGGTTAGCAGTGCATAATAGACTCATGACACAAGACAGAATAAAGAGTTGGGGTTCTTATGATATGATGGTATGCTCACTATGCCATAATGATTCTGATTCTCACACTCATTTATTCTTCAAATGTGAGTATGCAATGAAGTTTTGGGAGAAAGTTAAGGATAAACTGGAAATGAGGTGTGAAGCTAATAATTGGAATGAAGTTGTAAGTCACTTTTCTAGTCTGAATAGTGGAAACAACATTGGAAGTATTGTTCAAAGACTTGGATTGGCTGCTAGTGTATATTTGATTTGGCAAGAAAGAAACTATAGATTGTTTAAAGGTGAGAAAAGAGAAGTGGAAGAGCTCTATAAAATTTTTGAGGAAAATATCAAGCTAAGATTGATAAGCCTAAAAGTTAAGCCATCAAAAGCTGTCTATGATACTCAAGCAAGATGGAATGTTAAGCTTAATGTTGTTTCTAAAAGCAATCCTGGTGTGTTAATGTAATCGATGCTTGAGTGATGATACAGGGGATTTGTGGAAGGGTGTTTGGGAGAATAAAACACTGCTGATTCTAGAGTGTTTGGTTATGAAGTATCTCATTATGGAATATATGTGCAAGTTACTACAGTGGATCAAATCTTGTACTTGGAGTTTCATTGGTATGACTGTACCTTTTTAGTAATCATATGTCTCTAATATTTGGCCTTGGGAGGAAATATTTGAGCTTATGGGGAAAGGAAGGAGGTCTAATTCAGTGAGATGTACCATAATAGAGATGTTGATCACTGTGAAGGGTAAGTAGCTTGGGTGGATGGTGTATGATGAGGGGAATAGAGAGGTGTGAAAGATGAACCTTCTTGGTCCCCCCCAATACATCATCAAAGGAGGAATGGTTGGTCATCATGGAGGGTGTGTGTTCCTAAACAGTTGAAGCCTTCCTATGAGAGGGAAATGTAGGCTGTTTAGAAGAGCCCCCCATGGATGGGTTATGGGTTCCTAGTGAAGCCTCACTCCATATCTATTATGCTACTGTGGTGGCAGGTTGAGTGGCTTAATGGATTGGAGATGGGGAAATGTAGCTAGATGGTAGGTGCACTTATGGTGAATTGCAGACTTGAATGTGGATGTATCTGATTGATCCAGTGATAGTATGGTATCTGAGATTGTTGTCTGATAATGTCTAGTAAGGTCAGATATCAGTTCTAGTAGTGTATTAGGTAGAACTTTTGAGTTGTATTTTCCATGTTCTGTATCACAAGATTGGGAGATGTCCAATCTTGACTCTACTCTTATTTGTAATAGTTGTTGGTAATTAATACAATACATTCACCTTTTGCACCAAAAAAAAAATAAGTATAACTCTAACTAAATAAGATATTCACAAGATCTTTTCTATACTTATCTAATACACGAATACATAACAGTTATAATATAAGCAGTGGAAACTATATGTACTAGCAGTGGTAATGATGTTTCCACTGCTAGTGTATTCTTCCAGCAGTTTCTTCTTCCAAGCTTAACAGTGGTAACTGTTAGTTTATTCCCAACAATCCTCCCCTAAACTTATGATTTTTGTGCAAATTATTAAGTTTATTTGAATCAACCTTCTTCATTGATGATGGGGGGATTCTTCCAAACACCTATTTTCTTCTTAACTCTTTGTCAGCTCTTACACATTGATCATAGATCCTTTACAGCAAATCTTCAACCTTTTCAGTCCTTTCCCGGCATCTTAACTTAACAGATAGCATCACTGTAAGGACCCCTGCTCTAAAAGGATATTCTTTCTCAGTCAGCATAAAGACATCTACTCCATCTTGTGTAGAAACATGATGTACTTCACTGGATTCATAGAGCTTCCATAAGGTGTTTAGATTGTTGGCTTCAAATCTCCAATATTTGTCACTTGGGTCTGGCTCATATAATCTTCTGAAATGAAACCATAATTCCTTAGCTTTGACATCAATGAGCTCATGTTTCTTGAACTTGTCTTGAACCATCTTCCACAGTGTATCCAAATCTTCCATGTCACAAGATCTGACAAGATCTTCAAAATCTCTATATACACTTGTGATACCTCCAATTCTGACAATCTTCCAAGCATCACCAAATTCATCAGAATAAATTTCCCAATCAATAATAGGATGCTTTTTTTGTAGAGGTTCCACATACAAAAGTTCTGGATCAATAAAAATCATTCCTTCAACCTACTCTTCTGTTAACCTTTCATCATCCTTTTCTTTGACTTGAGAAGGTTCTTTAGTAATCTTTTGTATCTTAGTAGCTTCTGATCCAATAGTTGTACCTAGTCTTTTAAATCCTCTGACTTCTTCTTCAAAATTCATTGGAACAAAATCTTTGTCTCTTCTGAAAGCCCTGTAGTACAGACCTTCAATTTCTTAATGTGACTTCCCTTTGAGTTGATTCATCTTCCATCCAGCTACATTACACAAAAATTTCTTCATGCCTGCAATAACATGAAACTTGGATGGTTGCCTTGGCTTATTCTAATTCTTCATGATTGAATTGATCATATAATCCAAAGCTTGATCATTCTTCATTGATATAAAATTAGCTAGTTGAGCTGATCTTTCTTTAGTTATAAGACTTTTGTCATCAATAAGCTCAATAGCTTTCCTCTTTACTTCTGGATCTGAGTTGATCATGTGTTCAATCTCCTATTGGCTGATAAGAACTTGAAATGTTTGGAATAGGATCTGAGAACTCCTTCTTCTCATTCTCTAGCCTCTTAGTCTCCAAAAAGGTTGCAACTTCATCTTCTACAATCTTTCTTGCCAATTCTTCATCATGATCAATTTGAGCTTGAGTTCTGGCTTTAAATTTTCTTGGTTGCTCAGTTGCTTCTTCAATAATTAGAGCTTTTCCCTTTTCTTTTCTCTTTCTGGCAATATCCTCTTCAACAATTTCTTTAATTACACTAGTAGTACCTTCTTCTACCCTGCTAGCAGTTCCTTCTGCTTGTTCCTTTTGAGATTGAGGTTGACTTGATGCAGTGTCCAAAACTTCTTCTGGTGTCTCTTGAGCATCCAAATCCACAATTTTTGTTGGATCATCTTTAGCCAATTCCTATGTTTGTTGTTGAAGAATTTCTTTAGTAGCCTAAGCTTCATCAACTTGTTCATCTGTTGGCATATAACCTGAATCAAAACCTTCAAATCCTCCAAATCCTTGTTCTTCTTCAAAATCCAATCTCCTCCCCTCAGTCCTTGCATCTGTTTTCCTTCCCTGTTTGGGAGAATCACCCAAATTATCACTTGAGTTATTGTTGGTCCCTTTTACTTGGTTATCAATAACTAGAAAGCTAATGTAAGCAAGATATATGACTTTTAACACAGATGTATATAAATGATTAACAATAAAGTAACGTAAAGATAAGAGACAATATTTTTCAACGTTTAATTCTTTATTATAAGTTAATCAAAAAGAATCGTACCCAAGTGTTTGCGGAATAACACTTGGGATTGAAACAACAAGTGTGGTATTGACTCCTCTCTAAACTCAAAACAATGTTTGAGTGACAACTAAGGTCACACTGAGCTATCTCAGGGACTATGTTGTTCTTTGGAGGAGTAAAAGTGGTTTGTGAATGATTTGCATTAATTGCACAAACTTGTCAACTTTTACTCCTCACTTATGTTGCCTATTTATACACAAATATGAACAACTCTAATATACAATGGACCTAAGCATTCCTTAATAAAATCTTGATAGATTTTATTCTCTGGCAAGGGAAACTTCTTTGGGTTAAGTCCAAAAGGTGTTTTCTGATGACAGATTGGATTTAACCATTTGGGGAAAGTTTGACCTTAAAGTGATAAAGCACTTTAGTGAACCAGTTCAAACTTTCCCGCCCAGTCCCGCCAAATCTTCAGTCTTCAAGTCATCAGTCTTCAGTACCTTGATAGTTGTTGAGGAGTCTTGGGGTTCAGTGAGTTATTGTCATCCTCACTGAACCCATCACCTTCTTCTTGGCTTAGATGCCACCCACTGAGTTCCACCTCACTGAATGGAGAACCTTTCTTCTTAGGCTCGGTCTAAGCATCCTGAAGATGACTCACTGAGTTACTGTTCACTCAGTGACTTCTTTACACTTAGATGATTTTACGTTCAAATCCTTGTTAGAAGAAGATTGGGGAATTCAGTGACCTAACAGTTATCAGAATCACCACCTTTACCTGAGGATGGAGAAGAGGTCACAAGCTCAGCAGTCCTTTTCTTCTTAAGCTTGTTGATTTTTGCTTGCATTGTCTGCATCTTCTTCATCAGCATAGAAAAACCATCTTTGTAAAGCTTCTTGGTCTGCTTCAAATCATCTTCTAGCTTGTGAACTTTGGCTTCCAATTTGGTACATGTTTCCATCAATTCCTTTCAGTTAACACTGCCCTCTGCACTTCCAGCTGTGTGACCTACTGAGAGAGGTACTGATGAGGCGAAAAATGAACCACTTTTAGGGGGTCATTTAAGCCCGGAATTGAACTTATTTCATCAAATATTGCCCTAAATCGTTCCTTTTGTGATTTTAGGTACTTTGGGAGTGAAATCTGGAAAAGGAAGCAATTCGGACATTTTTTGAGCATAAAAGTGAAGAAAACGCCAAAGTCTTAATTTTCCTTGCTGGGAACAGTAGGTGACGGCGTCAAGAAGGAATACTTGACGGCGTCAAGAGCAAATTTCCATGACGATCCAGTACAGATTTGACGGCGTCACGAAGTAGGGCATCAAGAGTAAAATTCATGACGGCCTGGAAATGCACAATACATGACGGCGTCAAAAGTAGATCAAGGCAGTCCGAGAAGAGTTTTGGCGGTGAGGTGACGGCGTCACAAGTTTGGTCTTGACGCCGTCAGACCCTATTTCCTATATATAGTTTTCTAATTTTCACATTAAAAAAGAAAAGTTTTGGAGAAACCCTAAGTACGAACTTGGTGCGAATTTTACAGGTTTTTCAAGGGTTCTAAGCCCTTGATACCTTTCATGTGTAATTAAGATAAGTGTTCTTTTAATTCAATCAATATGTCTATATGTTGGTTGTCTATATCTTGTTCTTGTCTTAATTCCATCATGCTAGGCTAGATCTATCTTGTGTTTGCTTGGATCTAATGAAACCTAGATGTTAATTATGTGTTGATTACTTGTTTATATTTGTATTGGATGAATGATTTTTATGTTAGGCTTAAGAAAACTGGCAGATCTCTAATTGGTAACATGCTTGAACGTCTTAAGAAACATGAACCGATGTGCACTAGGTCTTTATTGGTTGTATTTAATGCATGAGCCACTGTTTATAATCCCTATGGTTGTGCTGGGCATGGTATAGGAGGAGATAAGAGCTCATAGAATTGGGGAGTTAAGTGCGCCACCCCATGAATGATATTAAGGAATACGATCCGTCATCCATGCAACTATAACAAGTAATTAACGTGTAAAAGATGTCTAGGGAGTAGTGAAATCTAAGTAAACACATTTTCTCCACTTATTGCTCACAACCTTAGTATAATTTAGTTTATTTTCATTTTTAGTATTTTATTTTGATTGCATCTTTAGTATTGGGTTAGTTGACTAGCAACTAATTCTGCCCAAATCATTCAAACCCGAGATTTTTACTTGCTTTCTAAAAAATATAAAAGTACAAAAATAATCATCCCTCACCTTTAGAACTAGTATTTAGGTTTTCTAATCCTAGCGACACTATTCCTAGCTGAACGATCAATCCCCCAGTACTTGTCACTATACTATACTACAACGATCAGGTACACTACCTGGTGGGGGTTGTAAGCTTCTCGAGATCCCTCGAGAGGTAAAGCCTGGTGCAATTCCCACGCATCAAGTTTTTGGCGCCGTTGCCGGGGAATAGTTATTGTCTAGGTTAGAATTTCTTTTTATTAGGTCTACTTGTTAGATTCCTTTCTAGTAAGATTTTATTTTTATTTTTTGGTTTCTTTAGTGTATCTTATTTCTTTGTGTCTTTGTTCGTAACCACCCGACATCATAGACAACGAGAACATCTTTGAACCCGTCATCCCACCACAACAAAACCCACCATTAGAACCCCTTAGGCCCCGAACCTTAGGAGAGTATTCCCGACCTAGCCACCAAGGCTACCGAAACACCATTGAGCTCACCGGAGCCAATGTGACTCCCTTGCGATCCGACACTATCCAGTTGGTGCAAAGCAGACGTGCATTCCATGGACTTCGTTCCGAAGATCCAAACCAACATCTTAAGGACTTCCTCAAAATCATAGATTCCATAGACCTAGGTGTTGAAACTAGAGAGACAACCCGATTACGCCTATTCCAATTCTTTTTACGGGATCAAGCTAGTCAATGGCTTGAGCATTTACCCGCGGGATCCATCACCACATGGGATGATCTCACCACTCGTTTCCTTGCTCAATTTTTCCCACCGGGGAGAACTACTAAGCTTAGAAATGACATCTTGATGTTCCAACAACGTCAAAATGAATCTCTATATGAAGCATGGACTCGTTTCAAGGACTTACTCCAAAAAGTCCCTCATCATGGCATAGATCTTTGGCTCCAAGTCCAAATTTTTTATGACCATATCGACATCTCCACGAGGCGAGCCATTGACCAATCGGCCGGTGGTAAGCTACGTGATCTTAGTGCGGAACAATCATGGGAACTCATAGAAGATCTTGCTCTCTATGACAACGAAAGTTGGAATGATCCCCGTGACTTGAACAAAACGGTCAAGGCAATATCTTTGCCTTCGAACAATTCTAGCACTCCCGACCGTAGGATCATGGAACTTGAGGACCAAGTCAAGTTTCTCATGAAATCTTACGAAGCTCCTAAACCTTCAAGCCAAGTGAACAAAATCACTTCTTCATGCGAATTATGTAGTGGTCCCCACGACACTCGTGATTGTGTGGAACTCCCCGGAACAGCTTTTGCGGACTACGCATCCACGCGTACCGACGAAGCGGGAGATAAGTGGTACACTTTCAAGCCCGAGCCAAACACTTACGGTGATTCATACAACCCCTCTTGGAAAAATCACCCAAACCTTATGTGGAAACAAAATCAACCCAATTCTTCCAATCCGCCTAATTGTTACCAACCAAATGGTCCACCCTCCAACCGTACTTTCAACAACAATCCTTCTAACAACTATGGTAGTACCAACAATCTTGAAGGATTGATGTCAAAGTTTATGGCATCTCAAGAAGCTCGTATAGCTAGGTTTGAAACCGAATTTAACCAACAACAAACGAAGATGACCAACAAGATTGACAACTTGTTGAAATCCCTTAACAACCAAGCATTAGTCGCACCTAGGAAGGACACTAGGGACACCAATAACGGAATTCAAATTAAGGACCCCTCATCATCCAAACATGTCCACTTTGTCAATGTTGTCACCATTAAGCCAATAGATAAGGAGATAGAAGAGAGTGACAAGGATGAAGTTACAGTAGAAGCCGAGACTAAGGATGAGAGTAGGGAATTTGAGGTTAAGAAGGAAGAGGAATTAGAGGAGGTAGAGCCTATAGAAAAGTACTTTGATAAGTTGCCCACCAAGAAAGAACGGGAATACCATAAGGATTTATTCAATAGTCCCGAGAGACCATATATCCTTGGCACCCCCTTATCAAAATGGGAGACCCCTCTAACATTAACATACCATGCAATATCGGGCACATGCATATATGGAAAGCTTACATCGACCCTAGATCCCCCGTGAACATCATGACTAGGACTTATTACAATTGGGTGATGAAGAAACAACTCGATTTTAGGATGATGCCCAATAGGAATTTTATAAGTAATTTTGTAGGAAGAGTGAATGGATTGCATGTGATCATAGGAAATCTCACCTATAGATCGTTTTTATGATAGTTGAAGACACTCGTCCGGTGATAGATGCTTGCCTAAGCCAAATAATATTTGGAAAACCATTTGTTGAGGCCACTAGGATGAGTTATGATCCGACTTTAGGGATAGTTAGATTCAAGGAAGAAAATGATGAAGTTGCCTATCAAATGCCCTACAAAATTGAGCAATACCGCCTTCTCTCTAATTTCGAAAAGGAACACAAGCAAGCAGCTTATTATAGGAATGAGGAGGATAGACGTAGAGGAGTAGAGTATGTAAAGAATAGAATGCTTGGTTTCTACAAAGAATGCTTGCAACTACGTTCGAAATACAAAACTGGTTTAGAAGACGACCTAGAAAGTGGAACCAATGACGAGGTCACATAGTAACCCATGACCTTGAGTCTAGCTACAAGACTCGTAAATAAAGAAAAGCGCTTCTTGGGAGGCAACCCATGTTTTGTGTGATTTTATTATTTGTTTGTTTGTTATTTGCTTCCGTATGCATGCTTAATTTTTATTGTTGGTAGATCATGTTTCTAAACTAAATAGTGAAAATACTTTACTTTGTTGTTTTGGCCTAGTCTTAAATCCACCTAAAAGTATTTTTGCAAAAGATAAGTGTAAGGGAAAACCCCCAATATGGTTTTAAGAAACAAACCGATCATGATTCTCCACAATATTAAATGAACATGTATATTCGTATTTGTTAGAGTCAAATGCTTGTATTGAGTCATAATGAAGTTTTGCAGGATTTTTCAGGAAGTAGGACCAAGTTTTTCCAGAAATTTTCCGGAAACTTAACATAAGAATTTCTGCAGATCACTTCTGACGGCGTCAAGAGTTAACACTTGACGGCGTCAAGTGTAAAAATCTGGAAATTTTACCAGTTTTGTTTTTCTAACGGAGTCTTATGGTTTTTGTGAATTATTAAGTTTTCTAATCTCCAGGAAATCTGCAAACTTCATTCCACAAGCATTATATCTTATCTTGTTTTCTAGGACTTAGTAAGTTATATAGGATGCCGCCGATTTTACGCGAGGTTGTTTTGTCTATTTTCTCAGGATTTACAGGTTATTTATGACAAGAAGATGATTTATATTCTGGAAGGGAAGCTTTGATTGTTCATTTTCTTGGAGGAAGATTTAACCTGGTCACCTTATTATCCATACCGAGCGAATCATGGGAGTATTCGATTTCATTCTTTTTACTTTTTTCACTTTTACATTCTTTACTTGAACATTGGGGACAATGTTCATCTTAAGTGTAAGGGGAGGGTAAAAAGATGATACCTTACATATGCACTTTCGCTTGAGTTTGTTTTGTTTGATGGTAGATGTGTAATAAAACTATGAGAAATACTTGTTAGTGCAATTTTAGCGCCAAATTTAAAATTTTTTACAACATTTAGGAGTGAAACTTTAGCCATAGCAAGCGTCTCATGGATAGGAGATTGTATGACTAGCACATAACTGTATATTCAGAAAAATTTTCCACCCAAATATGTGAGGTTCGCCTTTAGATTTGATAGGAAAAGCATTCACTATTAGTGCTTATGAGTGTACCGGTAGCATTTAGATTCTAGAACTTGCGTTAGTGATGCATCCCGAGACCGCTAGTGAGACTACATTCGTGTGGTAGGATTTACTACATGATAAGAGGCATTAGGATCACCCTTGTGTTAAACCCGTATTATAATTACTTGACCATTTAAGTCATATTACTTGGCTAGTTAAGTCAACTAATTTTTCCCACACCCTTAGCGTTGTACTCATTTTTAGTACACGAAACCCCTAGTACACCCCTCCGAGCCTATCTTTTCGTTTCTAACTTTAAGCATTTTACTTAAAGGAAGAATTTGTTACACCCCACTTAAATGTACAACCAAATCGCCTTAGCCTTCCGTGTATGCGCTCATTTTTAGTGCATTAT
Source organism: Artemisia argyi (assembly GCA_030686995.1). Lineage (NCBI taxonomy): Eukaryota > Viridiplantae > Streptophyta > Magnoliopsida > Asterales > Asteraceae > Artemisia > Artemisia argyi. Next base: position 20,482,214 of record CM060703.1, on the reverse strand, counting down.
TGTTATTTGTTAAACCCTAAGTTAACTATCTAATTGATTACATGGTTGCTAAGTCGAGTCATATCCTTGTACATATTGTTTTGGGACGATTGGGACTCATGGGTAAAGTACTTATTTTATGGAGTAATGGGGAAGAACATCATTTATTACCCCCATATGTACGTTAATCTTAAAAGTGCTCCAAGTGTTTTGATTCTCTTAATTCGAGTCAATAGAATAGTTCATTGTAAAGTATGTAAAAATTCAAGTGTAAGGGGAATGTTCAACCCCTATGATGTATTATTTTGGATGGTAGGGTAAGAGTGTATGCACAAAAAAGAAAAAAAAATCAAAAAATTAAGAAAAAGAAAAAAAAAATAGAAAAAGAAAAAGGGAAAAAACATACGGACTACCATCCCTTTTTATTCTATGTTCATTTTATGTTTGTGTTATTTTTCATTTATTACCTTAAGTCGAGTCTAATCTTGGCTTAGCAACGCCATATTGTACATGTAATTAACCAAGATTGTTAACTCGCCACCAGTAAAAACTTCCTTTATCCAACAAAACCGTGTATTTCATATCCCTACACCTAACGTTTCAACCCTTTAAAAGACCTCTTTGATAGTTTATCCTAGGTGCTTACGCCATGTGGTGGAGGTTTGATCCTTTCCCAAGCCTATGGTAATCTATTTTGCTATGACAGGTAGTGAGAGATATCTTCCGTTTCCATATTGTAATTTATACTTTATTACACCCGAGAGATGTGAGTATCTAAACACTATTTGTGAGGTGCTAGATTATAACCTCCGTGCTTGTCTATTGGTCTTTAGTGGAACGATTATTTGTTGTAATTACTTTTATATTAGTGTTAAATGACCCCTAACTTGTATTTTGAGTAGAATAAAAGCGCATTTGCTTGAGGACAAGCAAATCTCAAGTGTAAGGGTATATGATGAGGCGAAAAATGAACCACTTTTAGGGGGTCATTTAAGCCCGGAATTGAACTTATTTGATCAAATATTGCCCTAAATCGTTCCTTTTGTGATTTTAGGTACTTTGGGAGTGAAATCTGGAAAAGGAAGCAATTCAGACGTTTTTGGAGCATAAAAGTGAAGAAAACGCCAAAGTCTTAATTTTCCTTGCTGGGAACAGTAGGTGACGGCGTCAAGAGAAAATTTCCATGACGATCCAGTACAGATTTGACGGCGTCACGAAGTAGGGCGTCAAGAGTAAAATTCATGACGGCCTGGAAATGCACAATACATGACGGCGTCAAAAGTAGATCAAGGCAGTCCGAGAAGAGTTTTGGCGGCGAGGTGACGGCGTCACAAGTTTGGTCTTGACGCCGTCAGACCCTATTTCCTATATATAGTTTTCTAATTTTCACATTAAAAAAGAGAAGTTTTGGAGAAACCCTAAGTACGAACTTGGTGCGAATTTTACAGGTTTTTCAAGGGTTCTAAGCCCTTGATACCTTTCATGTGTAATTAAGATAAGTGTTCTTTTAATTCAATCAATATGTCTATGTGTTGGTTGTCTATATCTTGTTCTTGTCTTAATTCCATCATGCTAGGCTAGATCTATCTTGTGTTTGCTTGGATCTAATGAAACCTAGATGTTAATTATGTGTTGATTACTTGTTTATATTTATATTGGATGAATGATTTTTATGTTAGGCTTAAGAAAACTAGCAGATCTCCAATTCATAACATGCTTGAACGTCTTAAGAAACATGAACCGATGTGCACTAGGTCTTTATTGGTTGTATTTAATGCATGAGCCACTGTTTATAATCCCTATGGTTGTGCTGGGCATGGTATAGGAGGAGATAAGAGCTCATAGAATTGGGGAGTTAAGTGCGCCACCCTATGAATGATATTAAGGAATATGATTCGTCATCCATGCAACTATAACAAGTAATTAACGTGTAAAAGATGTCTAGGGAGTAGTGAAATCTAAGTAAACACATTTTTTCCACTTATTGCTCACAACCTTAGTATAATTTAGTTTATTTTCATTTTTAGTATTTTATTTTGATTGCATCTTTAGTATTGGGTTAGTTGACTAGCAACTAATTCCGCCCAAATCATTCAAACCCGAGATTTTTACTTGCTTTCTAAAAAATATAAAAATACAAAAATAATCATCCCTCACCTTTAGAACTAGTATTTAGTTTTTCTAATCCTAGCGACACTATTCCTAGCTGAACGATCAATCCCCCGGTACTTGTCACTATATTATACTACAACGATCAGGTACACTGCCTGGTGGGGGTTGTAAGCTTCTCGAGATCCCTCGAGAGGTAAAGCCTGGTGCAATTCCCACGCATCAGCTACATCATGAGGCATTGGCTCAGTTTCCTCCCTAGTTGGACTAGGAAGTACTCCTAAACCACCATTGTTTGTACCTACACCAAAAGAATCAGGCACATTGAGTGTCGTGATAGGAGGAGTTGGCTGTTTGTTCCCCCTCCTATAGATGTGAGTAACTGGTGGAATATAGGTGGTAGATGGAACAATGATTGGGGGTGTGTGATGAGGCTCAGCTGGGTTTGCTAGCCCTTCACCCTGTACCTATGCAATTACTTGAAGCATTTGTGGAAAAAGCTCAGTTACTACCCCATTATAACCCTTAGTTTCCTGATTCATATTTTGAAAAACTTTTTGTTGCAGGCAAGGAGTTGGATACATAATTTTGTAAGGTAACAACTGGTATTCTTGTAATACAGTTTGAACAAATCTTGGGTACATTAAAAACTTGTATTTACTCTTCACATTGCTAACCATATAGTTAAATATAAATTTTGAAAAATTGAAAGTCCTGTTTATAGCTAAGCAAATAAGAGGTATAGCCATAGTTGTGCTAAATTACTCAAAAGAAGTTTGCTTTGGACTTAAGCAATGTAGAAGAGTATGTATAAAAAATCTCCATTGTGGGGAGAAACATCCCTTTTTTAAAAGTAAGTTTTCTGTTGGATGTGTCATAAGCCATAGTAGAGATATGTTGAAGAATCTCTGGATTGAGTAATGTGATGATACCATCTTGATCATCCAAGTGAAGAGTTCTCCTCAAGGATAATTCAGTAACATCAATGGTTACCCCTTCCACCTTTGCTCTTAGTGTAGCAACAGGTTCATGTGTGTCCCCATCTTCAATAGTTATGGTAGTGGCAGTCTGCCAAAACTTCTTGATTTGGGATACATAGATTGTGGTGTTTAAAGTTAAAGCATACCTTATGTGAGTAGCATTCAGAAAATCCACAATCTGATGAAAAATATACCCATCTTTGACCTCTGTTTTCTCTAAGAAAGCAACCTGGTTGTTTGCATCAACAAACTCCAAAATAGCCATGAAATATAATTTTGAATGATAGAAGAATGGACGGATTAGAGAGAATTGAAAGTATGACAAGCCAATAGAGTTTTGGTTTTATATTGCCAGGGTTTGAGATTAATACGCGAGTGAGAGATTATCTCAAGAAACAACTTTATCTTTGGTAAAGAATAAAAGTAAATAAGAGAGTGGATAATTCTCAACGACTAGATTAAAAATTAGTTACTGACACAACAGTTGCAATGGCTAGTTTAACAGTGCAAAATTTTACACTAACAGTGGAAACTTTGAACTAGCAGTGGAAACTTTTTCACAAAAATTTCTAAGAGCAGCAGAAATATAAAATATGTTTAAAAATAGTGCACTATATGGTTGCGTTTTATAAGACGTTCAAGCTAATACATATAAGAACTTAACCAGTTTTCTTATCCTAATGCGAGACAATCAATTAAACAAGAGACGACAAATCAATATTCAATAACTAGGTTTCATTAGATCTAAGAAAACACAAATTAACTTAAGCTAGCATGTTAAAGCACAAAAAAAGACAAACAAGTAATCAAACAACACATAGACATATTGTATTATTAAAAGAATAACTTATCTTCAATGAAACATTTGTTTGGAGGGCTGTAAAACCCTTACAAAAGCTGGTAAAATCATTTTTAAAACCCTACTCCAAGATGTCACACGAATTATGAAAAACATATGAAAGTGTATATAAGTTTACACTTATGACGGCGTCACCTTATAGATTGTGACACCATCAGCTCGCCGTCATTAGGGTTTCGTCTTGCGCAAGTCGCAATTGTGACGACGTCACTTTGGATTTCTGACGTCGTCATGAATGCCTTGACGCCGTCCCTTGGTAAATCATCTGAGCCATGTCTTGTTAAACTTTGTACATGACTTTGGTCTTCAAATACACCTGACGCAATCAGGTTATAGAGTCTTTAATTCTTTTAGGGCGTCGCTTGTCAATTTTCTAGCAAAATTCCATCTTCAGTAACAAGTGACGGCGTCACTTGGTAAAATGTGACGCCGTCAGGGTCCCTTTCCTGACAGATCTGAGACTTGATCGTTTTCTTCTCTTTTCTTGTCGTTTTAAGCCCAAAATATGTCGTTTTTTAGATTTTCCGCCCCAAGTACCTAAAATGCAAAATGAAACGATTTAGGGCAATATTTGACTATATAAATACAATTTTGGCCTTAAATGACCCCTTAAAAATGTACCAAATAAATCCTTATCGCGCCTTCAAAGTTGTATTTCTTCTTTTATGAGATCAAGTTGTGTGATTTATTTTATGAAATACAACCTGGGGTTTCCTGTTTTAATAGCGGGCAATGTTAACGGTTAAGCTTGAATTGTCAATGGTGATGTTGTTAAGAACCGCTTCGAAAGATTTTGGCTCACCGACATTAGCAAATCTTGCAAAACCAGAAGTTTTACCATTAGAGTACATTTTATTAGCTAGATAAACATCTTAGATCCTCCCGTACTTTGCGAATGTTTTCCACAAAGCAACTTCGTTCCAACCTGAGGGAATATTCGTGAAAAAGTATGCTGTGGTAGAGTTTGATTTCTTTGCCTCCTTCTTACATCTTCTGTTGACTGTTTCCCATCCTTTGTCTTTGTGGTTTGGTTGTGGGTGGGGGTTTTGACATTTGAAATGGTGGCCGGTGGTATTCTCTTTCCATTAACCAACCAAAGAAAAAGTCAATCTTAGGGAGGTGTCTAGTTAACTTAGGCTAGGCTATGGTCTAAAAGACTAAAACATACTTTAAATTAAACTTAAAACCTATGATGATTCAAAGGATCTTTGAACAATAAACAAGTTCTATCAGCATTCTAAAGTAAAAAAAGAAAAAAAGAAATATAAACCAAAATTCGAATTTAAACAAAAACTAAAATAAAAAACATCATCTAATTCTCAGTTTGATGGAGAAGAAGCCAATGAAAGTACGTGTGAAGGTGCAGAAATTTGATGATGATTATGATGTTGAATACCCTCTTCACTTTTACCTTTATTACAACCCAAAGAATTTAAAAAACTACCTTCTTTCTCCTCTTGTTTTTTTTTTTGCCAAATTTACCCTTTTTGAGCTTCAAATGCAATCAATCTTCTCAATAACTTTTCCTCTGCATCTCTCATGAACTTGAATGTAGGTGGTGGTGATGATCTAAATTTACTTAAGTCAAACTCATGAGCTTCAAAGTCATACTGGTGGGAAAAGAACGAGAAGATTTTAGTGATCCTAAACTAGTAGATTTTGACCAAGAACAACTCGTTTTCATCATGTTCATACGAAAGCATATATCAATCAAACTCATAATGTGTAAAAAAGAGTTAGATAAAGCTTTTTGTATTCTTACTTTTGATTTTAGAAGACGAAAAATGATGATATAATGATCTTGAAAAAATGCGAATGAAGAGAGGAGTGTGTGGATGGTTTTGATATTTTTGTTTGTGTGTAATCGAAAAGTTGTGAGGTCGAATGATTGTTTGGTCACGATATAAAGGGCTACGATGGTCAAAGGGAGTTTGGAGTGTTTATATGTGTGTACCCTCATGTGCATATATTCTATTTTTAGTAGAATCTTATCATGTTGCGTGGACTTCTAGGGCATTTGTTTTATGAATATTTTTGGTAAATTGTTGGAAACTACAAAAGATTGACATAAAGATAGTTCAGTAAACTTTGACTAGTTTTAATGAGTTCATGAGAATTACAGGAACTATTTGATATGTATGAAAATAAATGTAGATAAATTTAGTTTATTGTCGTTTATTTTGATGTATCTCTAACTTCTTGCTAAATATTTGTTATTTATATTATGTATATATACATAGCCTTAAAAAAAGGAGTTATGGAATGTGAGACATTTTAACTTAAAGTACATTATTTTTCTTCAACCCTTCGCCTTTTTTATAAACGGTTGAATAAAATTGTTGTTTACTTGTTTAAAAGGAGAACACTTGAAGTTATTACAGCATCTATTTTAGTTACTTACCATTTATATATGAAACATGTATGTTTAGCAAGGTTTTAAAACCCGATTCGACCTAGTCGGTGACATGTGATGTTACTGAGCCGATAGGCGGTTTTTTGAATATTCAGAACCCAGATTGAATCTCCGTGTTGAACCGGTTCAAAAGAACAGGCCGGATTTTATATTTTTATTGTAAGTGACTTGATTACACCAAGGAGACTAGGAGAAATATGACATAGGGGTAAAAGTGATGTTAATATAATATTAACTAAACTACATATGGTCATTTTAGATATTAACAATGGTAATAAATGCGGTAAAAATAGATAAAGTAGTGATTTGAAAATTATAGAACAAAATACCTGGTCAAAAAGACAAAAGACTCCTTACCATTAACAAACCAAGTTTGGAACTCGTATACAAGTTTTTCAAATAGATAATTGGATATTTAGATATATAAATTTATCATCCGAAATTTTGAATATCCAAATTGAAAATGTGTTTAATATAAAACCATCATCAGAAAAATTTGGATATCCAAATATAACTAATTATTAACAAATCCTTTAAATTATTTAAATTAACAACACAAAGTTTTTATCAAAAAGGTCTCATTTCATATTATCGCTTTAGTCCTCAAAATATATAAATATGAATCCAATCCTTATGAACTATGGTCTCATCATTGGTGTTTAAGCTTAATTCTAATATTCACTTACCCTCACCATTTTTATGTTCACAACTCTAAAAAGCTTTGAAACCCCCCCCCCCCCCCCTAAGTAACTTTCATGAGTCACTTGGGGTCATAACTTTTCAAATGTTATGGCCCCCTAGTAAATTTCATAGTTGTTAGGGTTATGACTTTTAAAAGGTTGCGACCTCCATAAGTTTTATGTTTAGAACAAAAATATTGACCCCCCTTGCATCACTACTGCATCATCAAACCTTTGACTAACCTAAAACTCTTTTAATATTTTTGGAACGCAGATAAGCTGCATTAAAGATCAGGAGAACACGTGACACTGAATAAGGGTAGACGCTTCCACCGAGATAAGTTGGAATTTGTAGTTTAACGCTTCGAAAAGGTGGGGTGTTACAAACCCTCCTCCATCATCATTAGCATTTGATCATATAGCAATTTCGGTAGGGGTTAATATCACTATTCCCACCTCAACTCAACTAGCAGCTCACCCAACAGTGGTTTTGACCGGCCCAACAGGCCAAGATGCATTAGTTGATACCCAAGATGCCTCGGTTGATGAGGACCAACAGGATGAAGCCCTAGTTCTTCAATCACAACCCGCACAAAACTTATCCCAAGAGGCAGTCCCTCACGAAATTGAATAAGGAGCTGGAGCTGAAGCTGAAGACCGTGCACCAGAAGCCCATGTGGATTTTTTCACCCACTTGAAACAATCCCAATGGCTTTGTTCAGCTGTGGTTGGAGCCATTTATGGTCTGATGGACCAGCTTCGGTGATTCTAGACAATTATTTTCCAGTGAAAAGAGAATATATCTTTCACAAAGAAAACGTGCGCTTGTTTACTGGCTTCGTAACTGGAGGGGCAAGCATGGCATTGGGAGAGTACCTCGCCATAAAATATCTGTTAGACGTGCAACAAGAAAGAGGTATGGACAGGAGACACTCCCCAAACCCGTGGATAGTCTCAATTTTTCGTTTGTGGCTTTTATGACTACAACGTCATACTTTTATATAAATGTGATAGTACAACTTGATTACTATAAGAGGGTAATAGCATATGTTATTATCCTATCAGCGGGGTTAGCTTTCTTTGGATGTTTCGCGGCGGTGTTAGGGAGGACACGGGTATCTACGTCTATTAAACGGTTTATTGTTGGTAGGTTGACTATTATAGCTACTACTGTTATATGTGCAGTGGCACTCTATTCCTCTCGTGTTTATTAGGGTTGGGCATGGGGCTTTTTGGGGCGGTTTTTGGCTACAACCAAACCCCTAACCTAAAATTCGGTTGTAAGTTTTTTAAAACCAAACCCCACATCAAAATCTCGGTTTGGTTTTTGGTTTTTGCGGTTCAGTTTTTGGTTTTTTGGGATTTTCGGATATCCAAAATTTGAGTTGATGGTTTTATGTTAGACCCATTATTTTAGCTAAGTTCTTAAAATTCGGATATCCGGAATTTCTGATAACAGTTTTATATATCCGAATATCCAAATATCTATAATTTTCGGAAAACTTTTAAATGAGTTCCAAAATTGACATTTCATAAAACCAAACATTTTAATAACTTTTGATCAATTTTTCGGATATCCGAATACGGATATTTTTTGAACTTCCAAAACCTAAATTAAGAAATCATAGAATGTAAGTTGAATATCTTGTCGTAAAATAATAACATTACATAACATGCATATAAAGATGAGATGTGCGAACAAATATGAAATAAAAAATAACTTTACGAATTTATTATAGTGTTAACTAAATAAACACCTGTTATGAATATCTAGTCTCTTAGTTTTTGGACTTTGGTGACTACTTGTATCAAAACTAATACGTATACACTTTTTATTGGTTTTATGAATATTAGTATGTGACGGTTCGGTTTTTTCGGTTTGAGTCTTCATATAAAACCAAAAACTGAACCAAAATTTTTGGTTTTTATAAAACCAAAACCGTACCATCGGTTTTAGAATTGGTTCAGTTTTGTGGGTCGGTAGTTTTGGTTTTTTGAGTTTTGGTTCGGTTTTTCGGTTTTGTTGCTCTCCCCTAGTGTTTATGATGATGAAGATGAGTAAAACACGGTAGGATATGATATATTGATATAAGTTTATGTTTTTATCAAGTAACTTGTGTTCGCATCTAGCCAATTTAGCGTCATGTCAGCTTTTTATTCCTTTGAAAATAATGATGTGCGGTATGTGTATGCTAAAAATAATATCAAGTCAATTTAGCGTCACATCAGCTTTTTTCTCTAAAGATCGGTCAAATAATGATGTAGAGTATACATATGCAAAAAATAATATGTTTTGTGAAAACGTAGAGGGGTGAATACGTTACCGTTTAGAAACTTTAAAACTTGTTGTATCAAATATCCAATTAAGCTTATTGTTATATGAAAAATGCCAATTATAGTCTTATCACTAATATGAAGCATACAGTAAAACAAGTTGTCACATAAGAATAAACATCAAGCCACAACACAAACAATAATATAGTGCAGTATAAAAGTAAAGAAAGTGTAAACCGGACACGATGATTTATAGTGGTTCGGTCACGGAGCTCCTCTCCGCCCTACTCCACTCCCCGAGTACCCAGCTCGATAGTTACTTCACTAAATCAACAAGATCCCTTCTCGGCGGAGAAAACCTTACAAACGTCGCTTACACTTTTTCAAGTATAAAGCTAAATACCTGGTTCTAGTTCGAGGTAGAACCAACCTAACGTTGCCTATAAAATATTTCCGACACTAAGCTAGAGGTCGAGTTCTTTCTGGGGTTCAACCATTCCCGTTATGTTTTAAGGCCCAACATAACAAACCTACCAACTTGGTGGTTTACAACTAAAACACATCACACCTATAACCCTTGTGAAATGGAATGAGTGTTACAAATGTATAGAGATGATCCAAGACATAAATGTCTAATGGATATAAATGCCTAATCTAAATGATCTTCTTGAATGAGAAGTCTTCAATCAATGAGGATGACAACTGCTCTTGAATCTTCATTTGTTGATATGCTTTGGTGTATGTCGATAATAAGATATCCAAGCATTTTTTTATGGATCAAGATGTAAAATATGCTCACAACAAAAATGAATGTTACAAGCATTATGATCATGTGATGGTGAGGGTGCTTAATGTATGTTACTACATTGTTATCTACTGATCTAAATGATGCAAGAAGGGTAGAGAGAATGTGTGTTCTAGTGGTAAGGAAATGGGTGGACAATGAACTAGTATTTATAGCCAAAAAGTACATTAAAATCTTTTACCAAATCCAACCAAAAGATACACCAAATCTTTCCATGATTCTAGAGTGCAAATCTTTCCAAAATCTTTCACAATCTTTCCAAAGTATTTTCTAAAATCTTCCCAAATTCCAAGTAAGATATCATCTTAGATTTCCAAAATTTTTGCAAATCTTACTAAAATATTTACATGCTATATCCAAGATATCTTTTGTGATCTTTCAAGATTTTGATGACACTATGCATGAGGTAATAAAACCATTTTAATTTTGATTAAAATATAAACAAAAGTTTTTTTGTAAAATGTATTACTTAACTAGTTAATATATGTTTAACAAGTTGTACCATGTTAGTTTATGTGTTTCTAAAAATGTTGAACTTCTTATGCTATTATAGGACTTAAGTTATTATGCCATTAACATCATTTTTAGAACTATTTAAACACATTTGTCTTAATTAGACACCTAATGTGCACTTTGTCACCTAATGTGGTGCTTTTCCTATTTGACACCTAAAGTGCACTTTTTACACCTAAAATACTTAAAGACTCTAACGGTATTTTAAACATTCTGATGAGGATCTAAACACACACCTTTTGTTAGATAGATACTTTAAGTATATACTTCGTAGCACGCGGAATTTACCACAAAGCACTTAGAAGATATATTTGAGTGATGTGTATGAGTGTTAATGGAATGGTAAAGTATGAACACAGAGTAATATCAAACTTGTAGCGTCAATATTATTAATAATAATACAAGTGATCTTAGATATCACTAGGGTTACACCTTGAAGCTTTAGCAATGAATCGTATATCTTAACCTAAACCTAGGACCTCCTTTTATAGGACAAGGAGTCCTTTACAAGATAAGTATAACTCTAACTAAATAAGATATTCACAATATCTTTTCTATACTTATCTTATACACGAATACATAACAGTTATAATATAAGCAATGGAAACTATATGTAATAGCGTGTAGTGGTAATGATGTTTCCACTGCTAGTGTATTCTTCCAGAAGTTTCTTCTTCCAAGCTTAATAGTGGTAAATGTTAGTTTATTCCTAACAATCCTCCCCTAAACTTATGATTTCTGTGCAAATCATTAAGTATCTTGGAATCAACCTTCTTCATTGATGATGGGGGGGTTCTTCCAAACACCTATTTTCTTTTTAACTCTTTGTCAGCTCTTACACATTGATCATAGATCCTTTACAGCAAATCTTCAACCTTTTCAGTCCTTTCCTGGCATCTTAACTTAGCAGATAGCATCACTGTAAGGACCCCTGCTCTAAAAGGATATTCTTTCTCAGTCAGCATAAAGACATCTACTCTATCTTGTGTAGAAACATGATGTACTTCACTGGATTCATAGAGCTTCAATAAGGTGTTTAGATTGTTGTCTTCAAATCTCCAATATTTGTCACTTGGGTCTAGCTCATATAGTCTTCTGAAATGATACCATAATTCCTTAGCTTTGACATCAATGAGATCATGTTTCTTGAACTTGTCTAGAACCATCTTCCATAGTGTATCCAAATCTTCCCTGTCACAAGATCTGACAAGATCTTCAAAATCTCTGTATACACCTGTGATACCTCTAATTATGACAATCTTCCAAGCATCACCAAATTCATCAAAATAAATTTCCCAATCAGTAATAGGATGCTTTTTTTGTAGAGGTTCCACATACAAAACTTCTGGATCAATAAAAATCATTCTTTCAACCTACTCTTCTGTTAACCTTTCATCATCATTTCCTTTGACATGAGAAGGTTTTTCAGTAATCTTTTGTTTCTTAGCAGCTTCTGATCCAATAGTTGTACCTGGTCTTTTAAATCCTCTAACCTCTTCATCAGAATCCATTGGAACAAAATATCTATCTCTTCTGAAAGCCCTATAGTACAGACCTTTAAATTATTCATATGACTTCCCTTTAAGTTGATTCATCTTCCATCCAACTACATTGCACAAAAATTTCTTCATGCCTGCAATAACTTGAAACTTGGATGGTTGCCTGGGCTTCTTCTGATTCTTCTTGATTGAATTGATCATATCATCCAAAGCTTGATCGTTCTTCATAGATATAAAATCAGCTAGTACAATTGTAAGACTTCTGTCATCAATAAGTTCAATGGCTTTCCTCTTTACTTTTGGATCTAAGTTGATCATGTTTTCAATCTCCTCTTCTTTTGGCTGATAAGAACTTGAAATGTTCGGAATAGGATCTGAGAACTCCTTCTTCTCATTCTCTAGCCTCTTAGTCTCCAAAAAGGTTGCAACTTCATCTTCTACAATCTTTCATGCCAATTCTTCATCATGATCAATTTGAGCTTGAGTTCTGGCTTTAACTATTCTTGGTTGCTTAGTTGCTTCTTCAATAATTGGAGCTTTTCCCTTTTCTTTTCTCTTTCTGGCAATATCCTCTTCAGCAATTTCTTCAATTACACTAGTAGTACCTTCTTCTACCCTGCTAGCAGTACTTTTTGCTTGTAACTTTCGAGATTGAGGTTGACTTGATGCAGTGTCCAAAACTTCTTCTGGTGTCTCTTGAGCATCCAAATCCACAATTTTTGTTTGATCATCTTTACCCAATTCCTCTATTTGTTGTTGAAAAATTTCTTCTGTACCCTAAGCTTCATCAACTTGTTCATATGCTGGCTCATATCCTTAATCAAAACCTTCAAATCCTCCAAATGCTTGTTCTTCTTCAAAATCCAATCTCCTCCCCTCAGTCCTTGCATCTGTTTTCATTCCCTGTTTGTGAGAATCACCCAAATCATCACTTGAGTTATCAGAATAACCATCTTTACCTGAGGATGGAGAAGAGATCACAAGCTCAGCAGTCTTTTTCTTCTTAAGCTTGTTGATTTCTGCTTACATTGTCTGCATCTTCTTCATCAGCATAGAAAAACCATCTTTGTAAAGCTTCTTGGTCTACTTCAAATCATCTTCTAGCTTGTGAACTTTGGCTTCAAATTTGGTACATGTTTCCATCAATTCCTTTCAGTTAACATTGCCCTCTGCACTTCCAGCTGTGTGACCTACTGAGAGAGGTACATCACGGGGCATTGGCTCAGTTTCCTCCCTAGTTGGACTAGGAAGTACTCCTAAACAACCATTGTTTGTACCTACACTAAAAGGATCAGGCACATTGAGTGTTGTGATAGGAGGAGTTGGCTATTTGTTTCTAATCCTATAGATATGAGTAACTGGTGGAGTATGGGAGGTAGATGGAATAATGATTGGGGGTGTGTGATGAGGCTCAGCAGGGTTTGCTAGCCCTTCACCCTGTACCTATGCAATTACTTGAAGCATTTGTGGAAAGAACTCAGTTACTACCCCATTATAACCCTTAGTTGCCTGATTCATATTTTGAAAAACTTTTTGTTGCAGGCAAGGAGTTGGATAAATATTTTTGTGAGGTAACAACTGGTGTTCTTGTAAAACAGTTTGAACAAATCTTGGGTACATTAAAAACTTGTATTTACTCTTCACATTGCTAACCATACAGTTAAATATAAATTTTGAAAAATTGAAAGTCTTGTTTGTAGCTAAGCAAATAAGAGGTATAGCCATAGTTGTGCTAAATTACTCAAAAGAAGTTTGCTTTGGACTTAAGCAATGTAGAAGAGTATATATGAAAAATCTCCATTGTGTGGAGAAACATCCCTTTTTAAAAGTAAGTTTTCTTTTGGATGTGTCATAACCCATAGCAGAGATATGTTGAAGAATCTCTGTATTGAGTAATGTGATGATACCATCTTGATCATCCAAGTGAAGAAGTCTCCTCAAGGATGATTCAGTGTCATCAATGGTTACCCCATCCACGTTTGCTTTTAGTGCAGCAACAGGTTCATATGTGTCCCCATCTTCAATAGTTATGGTAGTGGAAGTCTGCCAAAACTTCTTGATTTTGGATACATAGATTGTGGGGTTTAAAGTTAAAGCATACCTTATGTAAGTAGCATTCAGAAAATCACAATCTGATGAAAAATATACCCATCTTTGACCTCTGTTTTCTATAAGAAAGCAACCTGGTTGTATGCATCAACAAACTCCAAAAAAGCCATGAAATATAATTTTGAATGATAGAAGAATGGACGGATTAAAGAGAACTGAAAGTATGACATGCCAATTGAGTTTTGGTTTTTATACTGCCAGGGTTTGAGATTAATATACGAGTGAGAGATTGATGAGTGTGTAAATACTCATCATTTTATACCCATTTAGACTGTAAAAACTACTGAAAACACCCAAATATACCAAATATTATTGCAAATATCCTTGGATTGTGTTTTTGTGTCTTATAGGTACAAAAGGATTGAAAACGAAGTAAAAAAGGTGATTTTCGGATGAGTTTCGATGATGTTTTCACGTGTTTCAAAGTAAAGACGAAGTCAAAGTCAATCCCGGGGAAACCCTATACTTCCACGGAGCATTGAGCCTTAGGAGTTTGACTTGTTTGACCACATCCGTGGTTGAATTTAGTTGACTGCTTTCCCCTCAATCAATTTATGGCGCCGCTGCCGGGGAGGTTGTGTGCGTATCTAAACGGTTTTTCTGATTAGTGACTTTGGAATTCGTTCCATTGTACATTTATCCATCCTTGTTCATATCTTTTCATAAAAACCCAAAAATATTTTTCCTTACCCTCTATCAGTTTGATTCTACCTTCTTATACCCCTCTCATGTATAATTCTAAATGACATCTCTCGATGACGATTTCTTTGAGCAATGGGCCTTTCAAAGCAAAATTGAAAAACTTATGGCCTTGTCAAAAATATCGAGATGTCGTAGTGATTATGATGGACCTTCGATTCATATTCCCTCTCCGGTGAGGGAAATGAATCAAGAAACCGAGGTGACAAAGGACCCGGTACTTTCCTCTGACGATGGAAGTGCTAAATACGTCCAACCTACGGTTGTCCAAGAATCTAAGCTCACAATTGCTCATAAACCTTCAAGAATTGATCCTAACCTTTCACGGTTTATGGTCAAAAGTTTGTCAAGCATACGTGCTGAGCTTAGGGCAGAGACTGAAAAGAACGACTTACCTAACCTTCACGTCTATCAAGAACCAAAACCCGAGACCATAACGGAAGTGGTGGAAATTGCTAGCTCTCAGAGCACACCACTTGTCCCACCTCCAGATTTTGTTCTTTGTGTCGGTTGTGGTGAGCCGCTTTTTGGTTTACCATGTCGTTGGTGTACATGTGTGCAATGTGGTAACGATATTCATAACGGGAGTTGTTTGTTTTGTGGGTCGAGTAATTCATTTGCTTATGACCCTAATCAAGACTCATTCAACGACTCTTCAAATTTTTCCGATTACCCATCACATTCATACGAGCAAGAATCATATTATCCAAACTTCAATGATGCTTCGTATCAAGATACACCAGTCCAGACTCAACAGTTTTACTGTTGTGAGTACTGTGGTGGTCCACACTACAGTTCTGATTGTCAATCGGGAAACACGCTTGTCTATGAGCAGTTTCCTGATAACAATTATGACTACAGCACACACGACTCACAGCCACATCAGTTTTACTGTTGTGAGTATTGTGGAGGTCCACACACTAGCTCTGATTGTCAAACAGGGAATCCGCTTCCTTGTAACAATTACGACTATTCGTTTTCAGACCCACCTCCACAATACCAAATGAACCAAGCAACTCCTCTTGTTACTGAGCAAGACATTTTAATGGAGACTCTTAAGTTATTGAAAGAGCTTAAGGAGGAGTTGGCTACTACATCGTTTCAAAGCTCTCGTGAGAAATCCATGGCAGAATTACTTGCCGAAGAACGAGAAGCTAGAAACGAAAAGAGCATGGAAGAATTACTTGCTGAGCAAAGAGCGGCTAAAATACGTGCCAATCTTCGCTATGCTGCTCTTTATGATGATGATGATGACAGTGATGATGATGAAGATAACATTGTCATTATTCAAAACGATTCATCAGATTCATCAGTTGTGATTCCTTCCCCGGAAAATCAGGGAGAAAAGACTATGCAAGAATTGCTAGCAGAAGAACACATGAAAAATATAAAATCTATGTGTGCTAGTCTTTCTTATCTCCCTCAGTCTGCTATTATCACACCTGAAGTTCACACTCACTCTCTGATCATGGGGGATGAGCATCTTAACACTGTTCCTGATAAGGAATCGGACGAATTAATAAAGTCTAGTGTTGAGATCCTTATCCCAATCCCAGGAGAGTCACAGGGAACTTTGGATCATGTATGTGATATTCCTTCACCTCTTGAGTGTTCTAAAGATCAATTTGAGACTTTCTCAGATTATAGCGATGATTGTACATCTCATGGAGACATTGAGTATATTGAGGCACCACTGCCTCAGTCTGATGTTGATCCTCTTCTTGAGGAGTTCGCTGATGAACTTACTCACATCAATCCACTTTCCTTGGAAAGTGATGATGGTCTCCTCGACTTTGAAGCCGATCTGGGAGAAATTGAAAGTCTCCTTTATCATGATCCGTCACTCACTTCTGATCCCAGCAGTCCAACAGAGAATAATATTCACTTTGTTCCCGAAACATTTAATACGACTCTCACCAATCCTCTATTTGAATTCGAATCTGAATTCACTATGATTTCTAATAATCCAATCTTTGACGAGGATTGTGATGAGTCCACAATGGAACATGAGTTCACAAATTCACATCTTGTGAATGATTCTCTTCATGAGGAGTTCTCCGGTGAACTCGCTCATCAGTTTGATTGCCCGGGGGGAGATACTCTCAATTATGAGAACTTGCAAATTCCCACCCACCCTCCCGGGTTGTTTACGAGCTTACCCTTTGAAATCCAAACTCAGGCTACGGAGCCTGCTCTCGAGGAAGAAGATCAAATCATGCTTTTTATCATGATTTTCTTCCTTTTCTTCACCTACAAGGTGACTTCTTCTCTTCTTCACTCCTTCGGGAGTGAGGACACTATATTTGATCCCGGCATTTTCATGTATCATTATCTTGAGCCGGATACATATCTCATCGGTGTGGAACTTTCACGTGCTTCATATGTTTGTCCAAACATTTTGAATGAAAGTCCGATTGAGATCACTTCTTCCACATTCCCCAATGACAAATGAATTAGGGGTCGAGTCAAGCTAGCGACTCGGTAAACAAAAACAGTAGCACGCTTATAGGGTTTTCACCCTAAGTGTGGGGGAGTCCCCCATGCTATGGTTACAAATGAGTGAAAATACAAAATGGTGTTTTCCACGCTTAGCTTGTAATGTTGCTCTTTTACGTTCAAAATGTCGGCATAATAGCCGGGATTTTGAATATTGAGGACAATATTCATGCTAAGTGTGGGGGGTATTCGCTATTCTAGCGAATTTTATCACATTTTACTATATAATACCCCCGTTTTTGCCAAAATTTCAAAATTTTCAAAAAATTTTCACTGGTGCTTCAAAATTTTTGTGGTAATCAGTCCGCCTTGTCTAACCGACAAAAGGGATTGGCTAGTCCAGGAGCAAACGGCTCTTGGTAAAGACATCTCAAATCCGTTGACGGCTTGCAATTTGCCCAAAATTGTATGGTTCCTCAACTCCCCGAAAACAAATGAGTTGGCTAGCCCACAAGATTATGGCTTGTGGTAAAGGCCGTGGAAAATCCATAATTGGTAATCAGCTCACCAAGATGTTGACTATTCCATCAAGAGCTGGCTAGTCCAGAAGCAAACGGCTTTTGGTAAAGACTAATCAAATCCGTTGACAGCTGGTGGTTTGCTCAAAATCACACGGTTATCAGGTGTGCCACAGTTCTTACACCTGGCTACTCCAGAAGTGATGGCTTTTGGTAAAGAGTTTCAAATCCATTAATTTTTCTCAAAAGATTGCTAGGGACTAGCAATAGTTTAGTGTGGGGGATTGATGAGTGTGTAAATACTCATCATTTTATACCCATTTAGACTGTAAAAACTACTGAAAACACCCAAATATACCAAATATTATTGCAAATATCCTTGGATTGTGTTTTTGTGTCTTATAGGTACAAAAGGATTGAAAACGAAGTAAAAAAGGTGATTTTCGGATGAGTTTCGATGATGTTTTCACGTGTTTCAAAGTAAAGACGAAGTCAAAGTCAATCCCGGGGAAACCCTATACTTCCACGGAGCATTGAGCCTTAGGAGTTTGACTTGTTTGACCACATCCGTGGTTGAATTTAGTTGACTGCTTTCCCCTCAATCAGAGATTATCTTAAGAAAAAATTTTATCTTTGGTAAAGAATAAAAGTAAATAAGAGAGTGGATAATTCTCATTAATAAAACCCTATAAGTATGGTAACAAAATGGTTTAACTCAATGGCTAGATTAAAAATTAGTTACTGACACAATAGTTGAAACGGCTAGTTCAACAGTACAAACTTTTACACTAACAGTGGAAACTTTGAACTAGCAGTAGAAACTTTTTCACAAAAATTTCTAAGAGCAGTAGAAATATAAAATAGGTTTAAAAATAGATTTCTCTTTTATAGTTTTTAGCAAACTACAAGCTATCAACGGATTTGGTGTGTCTTTACCATGATCCGTGTGCTATGGACTAGCCAACTCTTAATTATTAAGTATGGTGAGTTGATAACCATATAGTTTTTGGTAAACTATCAATCATAAATGGATTTGATAAGTCTTTACCAGCAGTCGTTTGCTCTGGACTAGTTGGTTCTTATGTGGATAAGACATGGTGAACCAATAACCATTTGTGGTGTGTCTTAGATACACACTTCATATTATCAACTCCCACCAAATTTACTTAGTTAGTCCAAAACCAAGAAAATACAAACCAAAGTATTTCCATTTAACAATATTCACATATGAATAACTATTTACACAAACAGTACAAACTATACAAAGCAATTGCTTTGACATAGCTAGCAGTACAAAAATCCTACACTCAACTTAAACACTTAGACATCAGAATTTTAAGGGTTAAACAATTCAATACATGTTACCAAGTACTGAAAGCTCCCCACATCAATACCTTTAGTTAATAAATCAGCATAGTTATCATCAATATGAATTTTGACAACTTATATAACTTTTTCTTATAACAATCTCTTATAAAATGATGTCTAATTTCTATGTGCTTAGTTTTAGTGTGTTGTACATGATTTTCAATTATGCAAATGGTACTGCTATTTTCAATATAAATAATGATGTTCATGAAATTGTACCCATAATCAAGTAACTGGTTTTGAAGCCATAATACTTGAGCACAACAACTTGCAGGAGCCACATGCTCTGCTTTAGTTGATGAAGTAGCCACAATTGTCTGCTTCTTGTACTGCCATAAGACCAGTCTGCATCCAAGAAATTGGCATCCTCCTGTGGTTGATTTCCTATCCAAGCTTGCATCAGCATAATCACTGTCTGAATAAGTTACCAACTTGATGAGGCGAAAAATGATCCGTTTTTAGGGGGTCATTTAAGCTCGAATCCGAATTTATTTGATCAAATATTGCCCTAAATCGTTCCTTTTGTGATTTTAGGTACTTTGGGAGTGAAATCTGGAAAAGGAAGCAATTCAGACGTTTTTGGAGCATAAAAGAGAAGAAAACGCCAAAGTCTTAATTTTCCATGGTGGGAACAGTGCATGACGGCGTCAAGAGTAGTTCCCTGACGGCGTCAAGAGTAAAATTCCATGACGACCCAGAAGAGTTTTGACGGCGTCATGAAGGTAGGGCGTCAAGAGTAAAAGTCATGATGGCCTGGAAATGTTTTGTACTTGACGGCGTTAAATGTAGATCTAGGCAGTCCGAGGATTGTTTTGGCGGCGAGGTGACGGCGTCACCTATTTGGTCTTGACGCCGTCAGACCCCTTTTTCTATATATAGTTTTCTAGTTTTTCACATTAAAGAAGGAGAAGTTTTGGGAGAAACCCTAAGTACGATTTTGGTGTAACTTTACAGGTTTTTCAAGGGTTCCAACCCTTGATACCTTGCATGATTAATCAAGATAAGTGTTCTTCTAATTCAATCAATATGTCTATGTGTTGGTTGTCTATATCTTGTTCTTGTCTTAATTCTATCATGCTAGGCTAGATCTATCTTGTGTTTGCTTAGATCTAATGAAACCTAGATATTGATTATGTGTTGATTACTTGTTTATTCTTGTCTTGGATGAATGATTTATATGTTAGGCTTAAGAAAACTGGAAGATCTCCAATTGGTAACATGCTTGAACATCTTAAGAAACATGAACCAACGCGCACTAGGTCTTTATTGGTTGTATTTAATGCATGAGCTACTGTTTACAATCCCTATAGTTGTGCTGGGCATGGTGTAGGAGGAGATAAGAGCTCATAGAATTGGGGAGTTATGTGTGCCACCCCATGAATGGTATTAAGGAATACGATCCGTCATCCATGCAATTATAACAAGTAATTAACGTGTAAAAGATATCTAGGGAGTAGTGAAATCTAAGTAAACACATTTTCTCCAATTACTGCTCACAACCTTAGTATAAATTAGTTTATTTTCATTTCTAGTATTTTATTTTGATTGCATCTTAGTATTGGGTTAGTTGATTAGCAACTAATTCCGCCCAAACCTTTCAAACCCGAGATTTTAATTTGCTTTCTATAAAATATAAAAAACAAAAAAATAATCATCCCTCACCTTTAGAACTAGTATTTAGACTTTCTAATCCTAGCGACACTATTCCTAAGCTGAACGATCAATCCCCCGATACTTGTCACTATACTATACTACAACGATCAGGTACACTGCCTGGTGGGGGTTGTAAGCTTCTCAAGATCCCTTGAGAGGTAAAGCCTGTTGCAATTCCCACGCATCATAACTCCATAGGAGATTCTCTTGTATACCATAATCCCAGATTAGGATATGCTTTGAGATATCTGAAAATTTTCTTCATAGCAGTCAAATGAGATGTCTTGGGAGTGACCTATAACCTTGCACAAGCATATACTGCAAACATGATGTCTTGTCTTGATGAGGTGACATGCATCAAGGAACCAATCATGGATCTATGAGTATACACATCAACTGCTTCTCCACTACTGTCCTTCAAGAGTAGATGAGTATCCTTATCAGTAGGTGTACTAGAAGGCTTAGCATCAGTGAATTGAAACTTCGTTAGTATTTTAGCCACATATTTGTCTTGACTGATAAAAATAGCATCTAGTCTTTGTTGTACTTGAATTCCCAAAAAGAATGTGAGTTCACCCATAGAACTAATCTGAAACTCTTCTTTCATCAGCTTCTCAAATTCTTTGCACATCTCTTTCTTTGTAGAGCCAAAAATGATATCATTAACATAAACTTGGACCAATAAGATATCACCCTTGTCTTTCTTGATGAACAAAGTCTGATCAATCTTGCCTTTATGAAACCCATTATTCAAAAGATAAGCAGCTAGGGTTTCATACCACTTCCTTGGAGCCTGATGTAGACCATAAAGAGCTTTTATCACTCTATAAACCTTGTCTGGATGATCAGGGTCTTCAAAACCTGTAGGTTGTGAAACTTACACCTCCTCATCAATTTGCCCATAAAGAAAGGCACTCTTCACATCCAGTTGGTAGACAGTAAAGCCCATAAAGGAAGTATAGGCGAGAAAAAGTCTTATAGCCCCAATTCTGGAAACTGGAGCAAACACTTCTTCATAATCAATACCAACCTCCTGAGTGTATCCTTGAGCCACAAGCCTAGCTTTGTTTCTGACGACGATTCCTCTTTCATCTTTCTTGTTTCTGAACACCCACTTGGTACCAATAACTTTCATGCCACTAGGAAAATCAACAAGTACCCAAACTTTCTGAATTTTGAACTGAAGCAATTCCTCTTTCATTGCCTCTACCCAACTTGAGTCTTCTAACGCCTTAAACACATTATTTGGTTCCATTTGTGATAGAAAACATAGAAACAGACATTCATTCTTGTCTTCATGGTCCTTGGATTCATAGACTTCACTGATAAAGCCTTGATGATCAGCCATTCTTATCTGTTTTCTAGTCTTCACTCTAGATTGTACATCTCCAATCACATTATCAAGTGGATGTATCTTGTGAATTGTTGCTTCGGGAGTGTGAGTAACATCATATGTACTAGGCATATTTGATATTTCTACATCATTGGCATGTGCCTCCTGAGTAGCAGAAGTTATATTTTCCACATTTGGTCCAGCAGTGGAAACTTCTGCCTAGCAGTGCTAACTCCATTTGTACTACTTTCAGGAATATATTTGTTCTGAGTATCCACATTCACTGCTTTGGGCACATCTGCACCACCTTCTTTTCCAGCATCCTTAGAAGGTTGTGGATCTCCATTCTTGGAAACAAAGTCATCACCTGCAAAGTCCCAAATTGGCATAACAATGTGATCTTGATCATCCTCTGTATCCCTGCTTGGTTCATCATCATCAACAAACTCTTCTGAACCTGCAAAATCATTAGTATCTTTACCTGCAACAATAGGTACATAATTCATAGTATGGGTTAGAGTATCAAGATCAAATAGCCATGTTGGACCTGCACCTGCAACATTTGGTTTATTTTCTAAAAACTCAACATGCGGATTTTTTTCTATATTTTTGGTTCTTAAGTTGTATACCCTAAAGGTTTTACTAACCATTGAGTACCCAACAAAATAACCCTCATTTGATTTTCCATCAAATTTACCTAGATAATCTATGGTATTGAGAATAGTAACATGACATCCAAATGGTCTCATGAAGTCTAAGGCAGGTGTTCTACCTCTAAATAACTCATAAGGTGTCTTGTACTTTGTTTTCACCACTAAAAGACTGTTTTGTACATAACAAGCAGTGTTAACTGCTTTAGCCCAGAAAGTAATTGGCTATTTGGAATTAGCTAACATGGTTCTAGCAGCCTCTATAAGTGCCATATTTCTCCTTTTAGCAACACCATTCTGCTGAGGAGTTCTAGCTACACTAAATTCTATTTTTATACCCTTTGCCCTGAAAAAATCATTTATAACTCTATTTTTGAACTCTGTCCCATTGTCACACCTAATAATTTTGACTTTCCTATCAACTAGGTTTTCTACTTCTGCTATAAAGGTCTTAAGGATACTAGTTGTTTCATCCTTAGTTCTAAGAAAGAAAACCTATGTAAACCTGCTAAAATCATCAGTCACAACAAGACAATACTTCTTAAAATTTATGCTACTCACAGATGTAGGACCAAACAAGTCCATATGGAACATATAAAGTGGGTGAGCAATAGAGTTATAGGCCTTGGTCTTACAAGAAGCTCTGTGTTGCTTACCTTTAAGACATGCAACACAGGTTTGGTCATTTTCAAATATTTTCTCAAGCAAACCTCTTACCAAACCATCTTTCACAATTTTATTAATGGTTTTAAAGTTTATATGAACATGTCTTCTGTGCCATAACATAGACTCATATAATGTGGCCTTTACAATTAAGCAACTAAGATCATCTTCAGCAACAGTGTTCTTCATATCAATACTGTATAAGTTGCCTTTTAAGTAGTACCTGACTTTCATCAGGCAACTTATAATCCTTAGAAAGGACAAAGCATTCATTATTAGTAAAAAGAACTTTGTTTTTCTTGTCACACATTTGTGACACACTGAAGATATTATACTTAAACTCTTTCACATAATACACATTTTTAAAGTCCAAGTTTCCAGTTTTGATTGTACCTTTACCAGAAACTTTACCACCAATTCCACCTCCAAAGCTGACAAATTGTCCATCAAACGGTTTGAAATCTGAGAGATAGGACTTATTTCCAGTCATGTACCTTGAACATCCACTATCTGAATAGCCTTGATCTTCTGTTTTAGTCTTTGGATGTCCCTGCACATAAAATAAAGGAATTAGTTCCTTTTGGAGACCCAAGCCATTATTGAATTGGATATGCCTCGTGTTTCAATATAATTATATCTATAAAAGGTCATTGATACACCATTGGGATTGTTTGAGGAGTTGATTCCTTTTGGTCTCCATTCCCAACATGCTAAGGCCTTCACAGCATTTCCCAAATTTACCCAGTTTTTGTTTACAACACAAGCAGTGGTAACTTTTGGCCTAGCAGTGGAAACTGTTGGCTCAGAAATCTTAGCTTTTGGTACCCACTTCTGGTTGTAAACAACATTTTTCTCATAAAAGGCCCTTTTTCCTGTTTGTGCTGATTTAATAAAAGTTGTGTTTTATTTTTCACTTGAAACAGGTGGTTTTAGGTAAGCAGTTTTAACAATTCTAGCAGTTGCATAAGATTTAATGCAAGATTTTAATTGAACTGCTATGGGAATCATGTTGCTGTGAGTATGAGGGTGAGTATGGTTTTGAAATTTGTTTTTATTCACCCTTTTGTTCCCAAAGCTTCCCTTCTTCCCTTGTTGTAGTTACATTTAGCATGCAGGTGATCAAAACTTCCACAGATTTGGCATGCTTTATTATTCATTACAAAATCACTACCAAGTTGTTGAGAATTTAGGTTATTCCAGTTCCTCTAGTTACCCCTAGGAGCTGGTGACTTGTTCATATACACTTTCATCCACTAGAGATGAATCACTAGCACTCTCATTTTTAACTACTTTGGGAACAATAGTTTCTACATTAACCTTAACACTTTCATCCACTAGAGATGAATCACTAGCACTCTCAAAGGCATCAGTCTCTAGCTTGGCCTGTTCATCATTAGCATTCTTAGCAAATTTAGGACCATATTCAAAAGTTGGTTCTTGAAACTCTTCTAACCCTATATGCGCTAGAACTATACCTGGAGTTGATGGAACACCTCTTAGTGGTGGAGGAACTGATTTGTAACCTACACCTGACTTAGCCTTATTAACAACCTGTGCTTGCCAAATTTTATCTATACCCTCAGACTGATAAGCTAGTGTATCACAAGTTATTTTAACATTTTCATTAAACTTCTTAAGTTTTTCTAACTCTTCTCTAAGGGTCTCATTAATAGCAATCTTATAGTCTAAATCTCTTTTTAATACAACAATATCATCATTATATTTAGACTCATTTGCTCTAAAATGTTCTAACTGTGCTTCTAAAACAGACAAACCTCTTTTATGGTTAGACAAATTATAGTTAGAATCCATTGACTCTGTTGTTTGATTTTCTAAAAGTTCCCTAAGTCTTTCACACTCTTTTAAAGCTTTACAAGATTTAGAACAACTTTCAATTGAATGTACCTCAGAGTTAAAGAAAGCCATTAGAGCAATTCTATTGCTACCATTGCAGATTGTGAAGGTGCTTCTTCCTCATCAGCCATGTAACTCCAATCATAGCTAACACCATAAATAGCTAGCATGACCTTTGGTCTTCTAAAGATGGCTCCTTCTTCTTTTCTTGCCTGTACCAAGTAGATCTGTTATCTGGCTTTCCGGGTTTTCTGTACTCTCTAGCAAAGTGTCCCAACTTATGACAGTTGAAACATTCCACATTCTTCTTGTCAAAACCTGCAGTTCCATTACCATTAATGGTAATTTGCCTACCAGTCCTTTGCCAGAACTTCTTAGCCCTCATGCTAAGAAGTGCAACCTGCCACTTGATATCCGTCTCTTCCATATCATCATCATCATCCACTTGCTCCATATCTTCCTATGTTAGAAGTGAACCACTAACTTGGCTTGAGATGAAAGCATAGATGGTAGGGTCTCCAAGTCCAGCAACCTTCTTTTTAGAACTAGCAGTGGTAACACTTGTACTAACAGTGGAAACAGCCAGATCAGCAGTAGAATTTTGTTCATCACGATCATCATCAGAACAGTCATCAATAGAAGATGATAGAAGTGCCAAGTTCCTAGAACTTGTACTTAACTTTCCCGCCTTCTTCAACCTTTGTTCAATAATTTTAAAATTATTGTAAATGTCATTGACTTTCATGGTTTCAATTTCTGGTTTGTTTTCCCAGACAATCACATTAGTTTGAAACTCTGAAGGCAAACTCCTTAAGAACTTTAGATTGAGGTATTCCTTTTCTACCTCAATGCCAAACACAATCAGTTGAGTAACAATCTTCTGAAGTCTTGTAAAGATGCTATAAATAGACTCATTGTTGGTTGAGGAGAAGTTTTCAAAACTTTGCTTCAACAATGTTTTCTGAGTCTTTTTGGTAGCATCACTGCCACCAAACACTAAGCAGATCTCTTCAAACAGGGTCTTTGCTATTCTGTACTTGCTGAATGCAACAATTTGATACTTGGGAAGAGTCAATAGTAGCAAGCTTCTTGCCTTCAAGTCATTCTTATTCTGAAGCCTTTCTTCACTAGTGACTGGACCAGTATTCTGCTTCTGTACCACCTTGCCATCAATTGTTTCAGAAGAAGTACCAGGCTTGAATGAATCACCAAACATGATGATCTCCCACAAAGCATAATCTTGTACAAGAAAGTACTGCTCTATCATGATTCTCCACATCTCATACTCATTGAGTTTGAGCTTTGGAAGCCTTACTGCAATATTCGACTGGTTGTTTTCCATCTCCATTGGATTTGTTAAAGTGAGTAAGTTGTTTCTTTGGATCTTCTAATTCAAAGTATCAGAAACAGTCTCTGATACCACCTGATGAGGATCTAAACACACGCCTTGTGTTAGATAGATACTTTGAGTATATACTTTGTAGCACGCGGAATTTACCACAAAGCACTTAGAAGATATATTTGAGTGATGTGTATGAATGTTAATGCAACAGTAAAGTATGAACACAGAGTAATACCAAACTTGTAGCTTCAATATTATTATTAATAATACTAGTGATCTTAGATATCACTAGGGTTACACCTTGAAGCTTTAGCAATGAATCATATATCTTAACCTAAACCTAGGACCTCCTTTTATAGGACAAGGAGTCCTTTACAAGATAAGTATAACTCTAACTAAATAAGATATTCACAAGATCTTTTCTATACTTATCTAATACACGAATACATAACAGTTATAATATAAGCAGTGGAAATTATATTTACTAGCAGTACTTCTAGTGTATTCTTCTAGCAGTTTCTTCTTTCAAGCTTAACAGTGGTAACTGTTAGTTTATTCCTAACACATTCTAAATAGTTTGTTAAGGGGTTTTGTAACACCTCCAAAATCGGGTCCAGCGGAAGCATACATGTCACTGGGGTGCTACTCAATTAGTATCTTACCACATGTACAAAGAACGGTTTTTATCTCAACCATTTTGAATAACTTTCATTATCAAAAATATTCAATTTACATTGTTAAAAAGAGGTAGTACGGAAATATAGGCCCATAAAAGAGTTTAAGCTATCCCAATTATATGTCAGAGTCCTCTATGACCATGCTATGCCATGCCAAAGCCTTCAATAGTTAGCTATCGCCTTAAACCTGAAAATACATGCTAAAAAGTGTCAACACGAGGTTGGTGAGTTCATAGGTTTGTATGAACAACCAAGTAGAGTAAAAGTAATGAGAGTTCAATATAAAGTCTTGTGACCATTGTGTCGCTCACAATGTCATGAAAATAAGTAAATTAATAGTGTGGACCACAAGGTTTCTGAGTGCGAATAAATGTTCACATATAAGTCAAGTTCAGTATAGTGACCACTGCTTTAGCCACATCGTCATGAAAAGTGTCATTAAAGTAGACTATAAGTATTATGCATAAAGTTGGACCATAGGTAAGGTATGTGATCATTACAACGAATATAATGTCACACAAAAGTAAAAGTCTATTACGCTAGCACTAAGTTCATGCAACCGAAACTACGACAGTGGTGTATGCAAAATGTAGTCATACTGATAGGGGGCCCATTGCGAGTGCTTATCACGTTACACTCGATTCCGATATGATATACGTTTCGCATTGACCCATGTGTGGCCAACCGAACGGGGGAGTCACCCCAATAGATCTATCTATAACAATCACGCTTCCCGAAGGAACTAACGGTTCATGAGAGTGGGCATAAGTATGGGATCTAGGGCTTAGGATTTCCACGTAATAGTTTTTAAGCATAGTATTGGTCCATAAAAGTTTTGCATGATTCTCACCCCAAGATTTGCAAAGCAAAGTAAAGTAAAAGAGTGGGGCTATAAACTCACATATATGGTTTAAACACTTGTATCCATAATAAGGTAATCCAGTATGCAATAAGTGAATGAGTTATGTTTCAGGTAAGAGCAAGCAATAAGTTAAGTACAAATAAGCATTGAGTTTAGTTAAGAACGAACATGTATTCTCCCCCAAAACAGTTATAAAACAAGTAAAAATAGGGGGTCATGAACTCACCTCAGCCAATAGCAGTCTGATAGTAAAAAATCAAGTAGTGATAGTGTGCGGCACCGACGCGCGACCTAGATTAGTTTGGTACGTTTAGTTCACAGTTCTAGTTTAAGACTCGATGAAGTTTAATTATGTTCAAAAGTTTATAAAATGTTTAATGTGGCAATATTAAGTTTGAAAACAGCTTACTAAATGTTTGTAAGTATTGGCTCTTGGAAGTGCATAAGTATATAACAACAAAAGTATCAGAGAGGAATAAGTCTCTGCTGACAATAACCGAGAGACGGTGTACGGGAAGTAATGAATATTAGACGTCGTTGAAATTTGACAACATTGTTGGTTCTATAAAAATGTAAGCTTTATATATATTTTGATGAAAGAAGGGCATGACCCGCATATACGTTTTAGTTTTACTGCGATGAATAAAAGTTAAAGCTTCCATATTAGAATAAATGAATAATGAACGATATAGTGTTTATTAAAATCTAATAAGAATTTTGTAAGTTTGAAATGTGTTCTATCACGCTTAGTAAGTTAAGATGGATAATATTAACAAGTAACAACTAAGAAAAAGATTAAACTTATATATCCTATTTAGTCTAGTTTTCATGAAGTTAAAGAAATATATATATAATAGTTTAGAGTTTTATTTGAATACACCATTATAGGAGCTATTGATGATCATAATAAGTTACAGTTTAGTACTTGATACATAACTTAAAGTTATAGTTTTAATGATGTGAAAAGATCAAGTTTGATTACTAGTTATAATTTGAGAATCCGTTTATACAACAAGTTTATTAGGTTAGAGTAAGTCGTGGAATAATGTCGAGAACAAGTAAGATGAGTGCGGGGTGAACGAGGCGTGAGATAGGCCGACGAAAACAAGCAACTTGACTCTGTATCACAATCCAACTCTACATTGCACTATACACTTTGACTCACACTTGTATATTTTAAACTAACATTTGTATATAAAAGTGAAATGGTTGATGGAAATTCTGTTTTGTATATCTTGTACCCAACGCACCCTACACATGGCTGAGTGGAGTGGGCTTCGGCCCAAAATGAACAACACACACTTATACCCGGATAGGCTTTGGCCCAGCAACGAAACAGACAAACCACGGCCTGTTGGGTTCGACCCAATAACTATTACAGGAAAACTAAACGCAAAATAGATATATGCTAAAACGAAAATTTCTCTGGAACTTTTTTGGCACAATATTGAGCAGATCAAACGCTATATACCGAGCTCGAGTGACCAATGAAGAAGAAACATGAACACATTAGATCCTGTATATACGACACGAACTAATCGTACCCTTAGTGCAAGGGTTTGTGGTCCTTTAACATAGTGAAACAAATACACTCCAGGTGTGCTCGCGATTCAAAATAGTTAACCCCACAAGCACAGGTAAAAACATAAACGGAAATCAACACACCTTTGTGTCTTTGATGCTGACCGAGCCATGACACCCTTCGTGGGTGGTAACCAGAAGCAAGACCAAACGCCCTTGGTGGGTGTTTCCTAGTGACTCGAGGGAAACAAACACAACACACCCTTTGTGGGTGAGTTTGTCGTGAGCAGAAAACAAGAACCCGACCACTCCTGTGGTTCCTGGGTTTTGACCGAGAGTAACAACAACATCAATTCTCATAATACCATGAGTGAACTATAGCTTCTCCAACCACAGCGGGTTTCGACCCGTGTTCCAAAACCAAAAACAAACACAAACCAAGATTTTTAACACAATAAGCAACCCGAAATAAGCACTATCCAATTCTACGAGCCAATCTTAGTTGTGGTTTATCATTATTTACTTGCCACACAAATTCAACAACAACAAAGATTAATTAATCCAAAAACATGTATCGATCGATTCATAACAAAATTTACAACTTGCAACATAGATCGAAACCACAAGTTTATTAACAGAAAGATATTAAGAAATAAGTATTAAGAAATAGAATCCTTACAAAGAGGAAGTGAGTGATTCGATTGCAAGGTGAAGACCAAAACAAATTACAACTCGATTACGGATTTATCCAATCCGAACCCACTCGAGGACCACAGCCACAGCTTTAAGCAAACCTTAAGAGATCTTGTTCTTTTGATAATTTGCAAGTGAGATTTGTGTGGTGTGTCCTCTTGTGGCTTCGACAGATTTAAAAAGAAAAAAAAAAGTAGTCTTGACATAGCTTTCTTGGATGGAGTCTTGTGAGAAGCTTGTTTAAGCTAAAGTCATTATCTCTCGAAGATCCTTTAGATGATCTCGTGATACATCTTGGTGAGGAGGGAAAAGAAGA
The DNA here is from genome assembly GCA_030686995.1 of Artemisia argyi. Classification (NCBI taxonomy): domain Eukaryota; kingdom Viridiplantae; phylum Streptophyta; class Magnoliopsida; order Asterales; family Asteraceae; genus Artemisia; species Artemisia argyi. The sequence continues at coordinate 20,451,409 of CM060703.1, read as the reverse complement.
AAGGCGACATTTCCATGGCCTAGGTTGGTGTAGACTATGAAAAAGTTATAGCTATAGAAAGTGATAGATCTGAGAAGGTGGGAATTAAAAGGGGCGGTGATAACCCAGGGGAGGTGAGAAGGTTGTATCTGTTTTATTATTTAAGAGTGTATTGTGTGTATTCTGTGTCACGTTGAGCCAAAATGTAATCGCAGTACCTCAGTTTGGTAAATGTGATAGATATCTTTCTGGGAGCATTTTTATAACAATAATATGAAAACAAAATCATAGACTCCAAAAATAAATTATTAAAATTTACGCCATTTTTAATGCGGTGCCGGTACGCGTGCGGTGTCGTGTTTTAGTAAATGCGAGATAACCTCTCGTTTTTGAGTTTTAATCATCAGTAAATGTCAGAAAAATAATATTTCATATTTTCTGATAAAAATAAATTATTCACTATAAGTCCGGAAAATTACGGGTGGTTACAGGTTTGATCATAATGCTACATAACAAACATGTACGAATGATGAGTGCTCAAACACCCATCATTTTTGGTCAATCTAAAGTGCAAAAACATACAAAAACACACAGAAATGCATCAAAATACTAAAGATATTTCAAAATTGTGTTTTATATGTTTTAGATGCAAAATGAGTAAAAATAAAAGAAAAACGTACAAAGTTTGCAAAATTGGCAGTTTCAGTCCCTCAACTTTCAAAACTTGTCAAAATTAGTCCCTGAGCATTTATTTTGAATAAAAAATCAACCCAAGTCCTTTAAAAGTCAAAATTTATCAAAAATAGTCCTTGGTAAAAAGTTTTGAGAGTTTACAGTTTTAGTCCCTCGACTTTCAAAAATGACAATTTTGGTCCCTAGGGTTTAAAAACAATGGAAATTTACAACTATGGTCCTTGGTTTATCATTTATGGTAGGTTTGGACCCTTGAATTAACTTTGGAAACTTGGCATGTTAGGTCCCTAAAGTTTCAGCAATTTACAATATTAGTCATTGAGCCCTATACACTTAAAACACAACAGGATCCAATGTTTAATTATAAACCCAAAACCAAAACCCTTTAATCCAAATCCTATACTACCCTTGGCCCAATCACTTCCCTGGCCTAAACAAAATCCACCCAACTCCCGTTAATATTAAAAACGGGTCAAACCCCAGTCAACACCCTCTCCTTTCCCCCCGTGCCTGCAAAACCTACCAAACCTACACCATCATCACCCCTCCTTTTCCAAAAATCACTCACCTTCCCACCCCTAATGTTCCCTATATCCCCCCTCCTCAATTAATGCTTCCACCAACCTCACCAAACCCACCCAAATTGCTACTTCCTTTTCCCGCCAAAAAGCCATTCAAGGGCTGTGATCATATGGAGGCCATCCAAGGGCTGAAAAGAAAGTGGGAAAGTACATGGAGCAGGAAAGAGATGGAACCCTAGTTTTAGTTGTAGTATAAATAGAATATTATGTATGCCAATTTTTGGCAGTAGGAAATTAGTGTTAAATTAGTTTTATTGTAATTTTTATTAAGTACTTTAGTTATTAATCTCAGTATGTAACTTTTTTTTTTTAAATCAATGAAAGTTTCATTTTGAAGTATTCTAAATTTTTAAGCTCTTTCTTTTAAAAAAAGCTCTGTTTGAAACCTTACTCACCACTGCTTATTGTAGTTTATTTTCTGTCTAACTTAGCTTATACAGGTTCTGAATTGGTTTTGTGCTTAGTTCATGATCCCTTAATCCTTAGTTCAAGGTACTGCTTGTTCACTGTTTAGTATAACCTATTTAGCTTATTTGTGTTTTGCTTATTTAGATTGTTCAGTTGTGTTTAGTGTTTGCCTTTTAAGTGGATTTTGACTTGTCATAGCTTCTGTGTTTAAAGATTTGCCTTAAGTCTACTAGTATCTAGGTTTAAATCTTCAATTTCTATCATTTTAAAGTGGTGTTTAGCTCAGTGGAATTCACCACTGAGCCCTGTGTTTCAGTAGTTGGATTTGGTGTAGACTTACTACATTAGGATATATTAGCTCAGGAAAAACATAAAATTAAGTGGTCTTTTTATAAAAAGTCAAAATCCTTGTTTGCTCACTCACATTTGTCCACTGTTGGAGTTTTCAATTTTATAATCATCATATTAGTTATGTAATTACTTAATCTAGCTTAGTGTAGTTTCATTATAGCCTAATACACCTTTTTCAGTCATTCAATCAAGATCAAAACTCATATAAGTCAACAAATGTGATTTTTCAAAAAGTCAAAATTGTTTTTGAGTAGAAAAACCAAATCTTGGTTGATTTTTGGTGATTTTTGTAATCAGAGTTAGGACTTGGAATTTTTATATGATATAGTTACCCACCTAGACTATAGAGTCCCATCATGGGATTATTTTTGTGATTTTTGTTACTAGCTTAATTTGTAGCTTAAAGCAGGCTGCAGGGCATGTGGTTGCCCTGCACCACAGACCATGATCATACCCCAACTTTCTTTTGCTTGCCCTGACCCCATCTGTGGGCCCCACACCCTAGTCTTTGGCTTATTGGAAAGCCAATAAGCCAAACTCTTAGGACCAGGGCTTAACTTGAGGTTTGTGGCTTATTCTCTTGGGCTGCAAGGTTCATTTTGTATTGTCCCTTTCTGAAAATAAGCTGAGCATTCAGCTTTTGTACTACCCTTCAAGGGCTCTCCCTGACTTCATAGGTGGGTCCCAGCCTTCCCTTTTTGCTTATTGGATATCTTATCATTGTAGCTTATTACTCCCTAGCTTAAATTGGACTTCAGGTCCCATTTCCTTAACTTATTTTAGCCTACCAATGGACATGTCCACTGACATCATATTGAGTACTCAGTCTCACTCACCCAAGTTCATGCCCCCTAGTGCTTATTAGTGGGACCTAGGGGCTGAACTTGGGCCTTTTAGAAAGCTTAGCTGGTGGACTTTCTGAATCAAGTTTTACTTTGGGCTTCCTATCACTCCTGTGGGTCCCACTTAGGCCTGCAGAGTGGCTATTTTGACCTGTGAGATTGAGAGTTTGTGGAATCTAGCTTAATTGCTTATTGTGGCTCACTGGTATGATTATCTTCATGCTCTAGCTTATTTACAGTACAATTAGCTTATTTGTAGTCTACTTTGTCTTTGGTTCAGTCTTTGTAGCTTGTTAATTGCTTTTTCAACTAGAAAATCTCATTTAAGCTTGCATAAGTCCACTGTTGGAATCATAAGCCCTCAAATAGCTTATTTTTGAGTTCCACTGAGTTTGCTTTTACAAAAGTTCCTTATTTTCAGTAGTTCAATAGATTTGTAAAAGAAAATTCAGAAAAATCCAACTTTAATTTTAGTGATAGCTTCTATTTAAGAAGCTTATTGCTTATTAGCTTATTTTCCTTAAGCACTTAGTGTTTTTATATTTTTCTTAGGTTCCTGTATTTACTTAATAATTTTATAAAAAGTTTCAGATTTTTCTTAGCTTATTTAGTATTTATTAGCATTTTATTTAGTTTAAAAAGTATTTAATAAATAATTAAATAGTAATTAATTTATAATAATTAGATAAAAAGTCTTAAAAATACAATTTTAATTTTAAAATTAGTTTTATAATATTTTAGATTTTTCCAAATTTATTTTTCATATTTTTAGTGTAATTTCATAATTAGTTATAATTCAGGTTAATTTAAATAATTAAAAGTAAATAGGAAAATAGTATTTAATTAATAATAATTATATAAATAGTGTAAAAATTAATTTTAATTTTCCAAAAATTTTCTTTTATTACTAGGATTGTAAAAATGTAATTTTCATATCCGTAAGTATTTATTTCTTTAAAACTCGCGTTTTATTTTGTACGTTCACGTAACTTTAAACTGAACGTACACGTTTTTAGGTTTAAAACGTTCCTGGTTTTTCTGATTTCACGTATATGTTATTATAGCTTAGTTAAGCTATTTCCTTGTACATTTCAGTAGTGTAATTAATCACAAATCTCTTTCTGTTTAAATTCACCCGATCACAAACCCGTTTGATTACCATCACACCTCGTCGGGACATAACGACCCGGGGAAACCACTATATTTCGCGGAGCATTGACTCTACGCTGTTTGACCTTATTAACGATCCTTTTGTCAATTTAGGGTGACCGTTTGGAGCCAATCAAAATTTGGCGCCGCTGCCGGGGAGGTTGTGCGCGTTATTCTAAACGGTTTTGCAGATTAGTTAATCTGGGTATACACTCTTTGTATATTTACCATTGATGCGTGGGAATCGCAACAGGCTTTACCTCTCGAGGGATCTCGAGAAGCTTACAACCCCCACCAGGCAGTGTACCTGATCGTTGTAGTATAGTATAGTGACAAGTACCGGGGGATTGATCGTTCAGCTCAGGAATAGTGTCACTAGGATTAGAAAGCCTAAATACTAGTTCTAAAGGTAAGGGATGGTTATTTTTGTGTTTTTATATTTTTTAGAAAGCAAGTAAAAATCTCGGGTTTTGGAAGAGTGGGTGGAATTAGTTGCTATTCAACTAACCCAATACTACAATGCAATCAAAATTTAAATACTAAAAATGAAAATAAACTAATTTATACTAAGGTTGTGAGCAGTAATTGGAGAAAATGTGTTTACTTAGATTTCACTACTCTCTAGATATCTTTTACACGTTAATTACTTGTTATAATTGCATGGATGACGGATTGTATTCCTTAATACCATTCATGGGATGGCATACATAACTCCCCAATTCTATGAGCTCTTATCTCCTCCTACACCATGCCTAACACAACTATAGGGATTGTAAACAGTGGCTCATGCATTAAATACAACCAATAAAGACCTAGTACGCCTCGGTTCATGTTTCTTAAGACGTTCAAGCATGTTACCATTTGAAGATCTGCCAGTTTTCTTAAGCCTAACATATAAATCATTCATCCAAGACAAGAATAAACAAGTAATCAACATATAATCAATATCTAGGTTTTATTAGATCTAAGCAAACACAAAAGAGATCTAGCCTAGCATAATGGAATTGAGACAAGAACAAGATATAGACAACCAACACATAGACATATTGATTGAATTAGAAGAACACTTATCTCAATTACAATGCAAGGTATCAAGGGTTTGGAACCCTTGAAAAACCTGTAAAAGTAGCACCAAAATCGTACTTAGGGTTTCTCCAAAACTTCTCTTTTTAAATGTAAAAAATTAGAAAACTATATATAGAAAAATAGGTCTGACGGCGTCAAGACAAACAATGTGACGCCGTCACCTCGCCGCCAAAACTCTCCTCGGACTGCCTAGATCTACTTCTGACGTCGTCAAGACTTAGACACTTCCAAGCCGTCAAGACTCTTTTACTCTTGACGCCCTTCTCACGTGACGCCGTCAAAACTCTACTGGGTCGTCATGGAAATTCATGAAATTTGCTCTTGATGCCGTCAAGGATTTGCTCTTGACGCCGTCACCTACTGTTCCCAGCATGGAAAATTAAGACTTTGGCGTTTCTTCACCTTTATGCTCCAAAAACGTCCGAATTGCTTCCTTGTCCAGATTTCACTCCCAAAGTACCTAAAATCACAAAAGGAACGATTTAGGGCAATATTTAATCAAATAAAGTCGGATTCGGGCTTAAATGACCCCCTAAAAACGGATCATTTTTCGCCTCATCATATACCCTTACACTTGAGATTTGCTTGTCCTCAAGCAAATGCGCTTTTATTCTAGTCAAAATACAAGTTAGGGGTCATTTAACTCTAATATAAAAGTAATTACAACAAATAATCGTTCCACTAAAGACCAATAGACAAGCACGGAGGTCATACACAAGCACCTCACAAATAGTGTTTAGATACTCACATCTCTCGGGTGTAATAAAGTGTAAATTACAATATGGAAACGGAAGATATCTCTCACTACCTGTCATAGCAAAATAGATTACCATAGGCTTGGGAAAGGATCAAACCTCCACCACATGGCGTAAGGACCTAGGATAAACTATCAAAGAGGTCTTTTAAAGGGTTGTAACATTAGGTGTAGGGATATGAAATACACGGTTTTGTTGGATAAAGGAAGTTTTACTGGTGGCGAGTTAACAATCTTAGTCAATTACATGTACAATATGGCGTTGCTAAGCCAAGACTAGACTCGACTTAAGCTAATAAATGAAAAATAACAAAAACATAAAATGAATATAGAATAAAAAGGGATGGTAGTTTTTTTTTTTTTTTTTTTTTTTTTTTTTTTTTTTTTTTTTTTTTTGCATACACTCTTACCCTACCATCCAAAATAATACATCATAGGGGATGAGAATTCCCCTTACACTTGAATCTTTACATACTTTACAATAAACTAATCTAATGACTCGAATTAAGAAAATTAAAACACTTGGAGCACTTTTAAGATTAACGTACATATGGGGGTAATAAATGATGTTCTTCCCCATTACTCCATATAATAAGTACTTTACCCATGAGTCCCAATCGTCCCAAAAAATATGTACAAGGATATGACTCGACTTAGCAACCATGTAATCAATTAGAAAGTTAACTTAGGGTTTAACAAATAACAATTATGCACTAAAAATGAGCGCATACACGGAAGGCTAAGGCGATTTGGTTGTACATTTAAGTGGGGTGTAACAAATTCTTCCTTTAAGTAAGATGCTTAAAGTTAGAAACGAAAAGATAGGCTCGGAGGGGTGTACTAGGGGTTTCGTGTACTAAAAATGAGTACAACGCTAAGGGTGTGGGAAAAATTAGTTGACTTAACTAGCCAAGTAATATGACTTAAATGGTCAAGTAATTATAATACGGGTTTAACACAAGGGTAATACTAATGCCTCTTATCATGTAATAAATCCTACTACACGAATGTAGTCTCACTAGCGGTCTCGGGATGCATCACTAACGCAAGTTCTAGAATCTAAATGCTACCGGTACACTCATAAGCAGTAATAGTAAATGCTTTTCCTATCAAATCTAAAGGCGAACCTCACATATTTGGGTGGAAAATTTTTCTGAATATACGGTTATGTGCTAGTCATACAATCTCCTATCCATGAGACGCTTGCTATGGCTAAAGTTTCACTCCTAAATGTTGTAAAAAATTTTAAATTTGGCGCTAAAATTGCACTAACAAGTATTTCTCATAGTTTTATTACACATCTACCATTAAACAAAACAAACTCAAGCGAAAGTGCATATGTAAGGTATCATCTTTTTACCCTCCCCTTACACTTAAGATGAACATTGTCCCCAATGTTCAAGTAAAGAATGTAAAAGTGAAAAAGTAAAGAAAATGAAGTCAAATACTCCCCTGATTCGCTCGGTATGGATAATAGGATGGCCAGGTTAAATCTTCCTCCAAGAAAATGAACAATCAAAGCTTCCCTTCCAGAATATAAATCATCTCCTTGTCATACATAACCTGTAAAACCTGACAAAATAGACAAGACCACCTCGCGTAAAATCGGCGGCATCCTATATAAGTTTCAAAGTCCTAGAAAACAAGATAAGATATAATGCTTGTGGAATGAAGTTTGCAGATCTCCTGGAGATTATAAAACTTAATAATTCACAAAAACCATAAGACTCCGTTAGAAAAACAAAACCGGTAAAATTTCCAGATTTTAACTCCTGACGCCGTCAAGAGTAAAGCTCTGACGCCGTCAGAATGGACCTGCAGAAATTCTTATGTTAAGTTTCCGGAAAATTTTTGGAAAAATTTAGTCCTACTTCCTGGAAAATCCTGCAAAACTTCATTATGACTCAATACAAGCATTTGACTCTAACAAATACGAATATACATGCTCATTTAATATTGTGGAGAATCATGATCGGTTTGTTTCTTAAAAACATATTTGGGGTTTCCCCTTACACTTATCTTTTGCAAAAATAATTCTAGGTGGAGTTAAGACTAGGCTAAACAACAAAGTAAAGTATTTCCACACTTTAATTGAGAAACATGATCAACCAACAATAAAAATAAAGCATGCATACGGAAGCAAATAACAATCAAACAAATAAAATCACACAAAACATGGGTTGCCTCCCAAGAAGCGCTTGTTTTTGTTCGAGTCACGAGCCTGATTCTACCCTTATTTAATGGAAATAGGGGAGGTTCTCCCAACACTTAGGATTAGGTGTGGGTGAAAGTAGCGATACACACCCTTAGGGTGTGAATATGCCACGTGAGGTAAAGGGGGTGAGTGAATGGCTTCCTTCATCCTAAAACTACCCGGATAATATTGGTTGATGGGTGGGTCGGTTCCTCTTTTGTCTCCTAGAAATATATCTAAGGATGGAAAGGTGTGTAAAGATTGAGGTTCCGGTTCATCAACACTAGGAAATTCCCTAGAACTAGGAGTAGGGTTATCACTACAAGTGTTCAAACCTATATCCTCAAGTGGTGCCTGGTCCAAGGGTTCTACTTCTATTGGGGTTCCTAAAGTTTCTTCTATTTCTTCCGGGTAAGTCACGGGCGGTGTGTATGCCTCAAATGATGGTAGGACTTGCGGGGTACTTAGTGGGCTTGGGTTTTCTACTATCTCTTCCATCACATCAATATCACCTATGTGTTCATCTTGTATTATGGTAGTACCTAACCATGACATGCAACTAGGTGGCTCAACTCTAACCTCATGTGTGTCGTATGTTTTAGTGAAATCTATCCCGCTCATGCAACTAGGTAGTTCAACACTAACCATATCATAATCTTGGTTTGATTCTAAGTTCATGTTCTTAGAAACTAGGTCATCTCGCTCATACAAATCCACCAATTCGTTGAACTTATGGGTTATGGTTAGGAAGCTTTTCTCAAAATTCATCCAAAGGGTCTCACTAAAAGGAATTGATCCTGATAATGATCGTCTAATAGAAAACACACATGCATAAAATTCATCAAACCCATCTAACTTTACACCCATCTCCTCTTGTATATATGTAAGATCACTTAAAAATTCATTGGAACAACAGGAGGCAAATCTATCCGAGTAAACTAATTGTTCCTCTATAGTTAATGATCTAAATGGTATTTCATCCGCCATGGAGACAAATGAAAATGGTTTCACAAACAAAGGGCACAAAGAAAAAGATAGACTACAAGAAAGCTAATAAAAAGAAAATAAAGATCTCACTAAAAAGGAATCTAATGAGTAGACCTAATAAAAATCAAATTCAACCTAAACAATAACTATTCCCTGGGCTGCGGCGCCAAAAACTTGATGTGTGGGAATCGCAACAGGATTTACCTCTCGAGGGATCTCGAGAAGCTTACAACCCCCACCAGGCAGTGTACCTGATCGTTGTAGTATAGTATAGTGACAAGTACCGGGGGATTGATCGTTCAGCTTAGGAATAGTGTCGCTAGGATTAGAAAGCCTAAATACTAGTTCTAAAGGTAAGGGATGATTATTTTTGTGTTTTTATATTTTTTAGAAAGCAAGTAAAAATCTCGGGTTTTGGAAGAGTGGGCGGAATTAGTTGCTATTCAACTAACCCAATACTACAATGCAATCAAAATTTAAATACTAAAAATGAAAATAAACTAATTTATACTAAGGTTGTGAGCAGTAATTGGAGAAAATGTGTTTACTTAGATTTCACTACTCCTTAGATATCTTTTACACGTTAATTACTTGTTATAATTGCATGGATGACGGATTGTATTCCTTAATACCATTCATGGGGTGGCATACATAACTCCCCAATTCTATGAGCTCTTATCTCCTCCTACACCATGCCCAGCACAACTATAGGGATTGTAAACAGTGGCTCATGCATTAAATACAACCAATAAAGACCTAGTACACCTCGGTTCATGTTTCTTAAGACGTTCAAGCATGTTACCATTTGGAGATCTGCCAGTTTTCTTAAGCCTAACATATAAATCATTCATCCAAGACAAGAATAAACAAGTAATCAACACATAATCAATATCTAGGTTTCATTAGATCTAAGCAAACACAAAAGAGATCTAGCCTAGCATAATGGAATTGAGACAAGAACAAGATATAGACAACCAACACATAGACATATTGATTGAATTAGAAGAACACTTATCTCAATTACAATGCAAGGTATCAAGGGTTTGGAACCCTTGAAAAACCTGTAAAAGTAGCACCAAAATCGTACTTAGGGTTTCTCCAAAACTTCTCTTTTTAAATGTAAAAAATTAGAAAACTATATATAGAAAAACAGGTCTGACGGCGTCAAGACAAACAATGTGATGCCGTCACCTCGCCGCCAAAACTCTCCTCGGACTGCCTAGATCTACTTCTGACGCCGTCAAGACTTAGACACTTCCAGGCCGTCATGACTCTTTTACTCTTGACGCCCTTCTCACGTGACGCCGTCAAAACTCTACTGGGTCGTCATGGAAATTCATGAAATTTGCTCTTGACGCCGTCAACGATTTCCTCTTGACGCCGTCACCTACTGTTCCCAGCATGGAAAATTAAGACTTTGGCGTTTTCTTCACTTTTATGCTCCAAAAATGTCCGAATTGCTTCCTTTTCCAGATTTCACTCCCAAAGTACCTAAAATCACAAAAGGAACGATTTAGGGCAATATTTGATCAAATAAAGTCGGATTCGGGCTTAAATGACCCCCTAAAAACGGATCATTTTTTGCCTCATCAACCATCCTTGTTCATATTTTCTTATCATATAAAAATAAAATAGTTCACGAAAACATTTTAAAATCAGTTTTCAACGAACACAAAAACCCAAATAGATTTTCCTTCTTATTTGTATATAAAATATCTTTCCAAAAACCCAAAAATATTCATCTTTACCCTCCTACCCTTTTGATTCTTCATTCCTTACCCTCCCAAACCTTTTGATTCTTTCTATGTCTCATCCACACCTTCTTATTTGCCAATGGTGTGGTAGTCCTTATACTGGTGGCAATTGCCCAGTTGTGGCATGGTAGAGTCAGAAAATGGGTCTGTCTATAACCAGAATCCTTATTCCTACCATGACACCTCTGATTCATTCCATCAGCTACCACACCATGAGACTCAGCAGTTTTACCGTTGTGAGTACTGTGGTGGTTCGCACTACAGTTATGATTGTGAATCGGGAAACACGCTTGTCTATGAGCAGTTTCCTGATAACAATTATGACTCTAGCACATACAACCCACAGCCACATCGGTTTTACTGTTGTGATTACTGTGGAGATCCACACTTCAGTTTGGATTGTCAAACAAAGAATCCATTTCCTTGTAACAATTACGACTATTCGTTTTCAAACCCACCTCCACAGTACCAAATGATCCAAGCAACTCCTCATGATACTGAGCAAGACCTTTTACTAATGGCTCTTGAGATATTGAAAGAACTTAAGGAGGAGTTGGTTACTACATCGTTTCAAGACTCTCGTGAGAAATCTATGGCAGAATTACTTGTTGAAGAACGAGAGGCTAGAACCAAAAAGAGTGTGGAGGAATTACTTGTCGAAGAACAAGCAGCTATAACACGTGCCAAATTTCGTAAAGCTGCCCTTCTCGATTGTGATGATGATAGTGATAATGAAGATACCCTTGATATCCTTCAATTTTATAAGGGTTCGTCAAATTGATCATTTGTGATTCCTCCCATTGAAAATCAGGGAGAAACTAATGAGACGAAGAAATTACTAGCAGAAGATCAAATGGAACTCGTGTAATCCATGAATGCTAGCTCCTCTCCACTCCCTCAGTCTATTGATATCACACCCGAAGTTCACACTCACTCTCTAAACATGAGGGATGAGCATCTTAGCACTGTTCCTGATAAGGAATCGGACGAATTCATAAAGTCTAGTGTTGAGAACCTTATCCCAATCCTAGGAGAGTCACAGGGAACTTTTGATCATATGTGTGATTTAACTTCCCTTCTTGAATGTCCAAAAGATCAATTTGAGACTTTTTCCGATTGTAGCGAAGATTGTACATCTCACGGAGACATTGAGTATATTGAGGCATCACTCCCACAGTCTGATGCTGATCCTCTTTTTAAGGAGTTCGCTGATGAACTTACTCACATCAATCCACTTTCAACGGGAAGTGATGATGGTCTCCTTGATTTCGAAGCCGATCTGGGAGAAATTGAAAGTCTCTTATATCATGATCCGTCACTCACTTCTGATCCCAATAGTCCACAAGAGAATGTTAATCACTTTGTTCCCGAAGCATTCAAAAAAACTCTCTTCAATCCTCTGTTTGAATTCGAATCTGAATTCACCTTGATTTCTGATAATCCAATCTTTGGTATTCAGAATGAGGATAGTGATGAGTCCACAATGGAATAAGAGTTCATAGATTCACATCTTGTGAATAATTCTCTTAATGAGGAGTTCTCCGGTGAACTCACTCGTCATATCATGACTCCTCCGGAGTATGATAGCCCGGGGGGAGATGCACTCAATCATGAGGATTTGCAAATTCCCACCCTCCATCCTGGGATGTTTTTGAGCTTAACCCTTGAAATCCAAATTCAGGCTAATAAGCCTGCTCTCGAGGAAGAAGATCTTATCATGATTTTCATCATGATTTTCTTCCTTTTCTTCACCTACAGGGTGACTTCTTCTCTTCATCACTCCTTCGGGAATGAAGATACCATCTTTGATCTCGGCATTTTCATTTAACCATTATCTTGAGCCGGGTACTTATCTCATCGGTGTGGAACTTTCACGTGCTTCAAATGTTTGTCCAAACATCTTGAATGAAAGTCCGATGGAGATTGTGTATTCCACATCATGCTTCCCCAAGAACCAATGAATTCGGGGTCGAGTCAAACTAGCGACTCGGTAAACAAAAACAGTAGCATGCTTATAGGGTTTTCACCTTAAGTGTGGGGGAGTGCCCCTGCTGTTGTTACCATATGTATATATCAATAAATTAAACAAAGTGAAAAATGGTCTCTCCATATTTAGCTTGTAATGTTGCCATTTTACGTTCAAAGAGTCGGCATAATAGCCGGGAGTTTGAATATTGAGGACAATATTCAATTCTAAGTGTGGCGTGGGGGGAGGGGGTATTCTTGCGAATTTGATCACATTTTACCTTCTAATACCCCCGTTTTTGGTAAAAATTTTAAATTTTTTTCACTTGTGCTTCAAAATTTTTGTGTTTATTAGTCCGCCATGTCTAAACGACAAAAGGATTGGCTAATCCAGGAGCAAATGGCTCTTGGTAAAGATATATCAAATCCGTTTATGGCTTGCAATTTGCCCAAAATTGTATGGTATCTCAACTCGCCATATCCTAAAAAGTGAAAGAGTTGGCTAGCCCGCAAGATTATGGCTTGTGGTAAAGGCAGTGGAAAAACCATAATTGGTAATCAACTCACCAAGATGTCGACTATGTCCATCAAGAGTTGGCTAGTCCAGAAGCAAACGGCTTCTGGTAAAGACAAATCAAATCCGTTGACAGCTGGTGGTTTGCTCAAAATCACATGGTTATCAGGTGGACCATAGTTCTTACTTGAACTGAAACATTTGGCTACACCAGAAGTAATGCTTTTGGTAAAGAGATTAAAGTCAATTAAGTTTTCTCAAAAATATTGCTAGGGACTAGCAATAGTTTAGCGTGGGGGATTGATGAGTGCTAAAACACTCATCATTTTTGGTCAATCTGAACTGCAAAAACATACAAAAACACTCAGAAATGCATCAAAATACTAAAAATATTTCAAAATTGTGTTTTATATGTTTTAGATGCAAAATGAGTAAAAACATAAGAAAAACGTACAAAGTTTGCAAAATTGGCAGTTTCAGTCCCTGAGCATTTATTTTGAATAAAAAATCAACCCAAGTCCTTTAAAAGTCAAAATTTATCAAAAATAGTACTTGGGTAAAATTTTTTGAGAGTTTATAGTTTTAGTCCCTGGACTTTCAAAAATGACAATTTTGGTCCCTAGGGTTTAAAAACAATGGAAATTTACAACTATGGTCCTTGATTTATCATTTATGGCTGGTTTGGACCCTTGAATTAACTTTGGAAACTTGGCATGTTAGGTCCCTAAAGTTTCAGCAATTTACAAGATTAGTCCTTGGGCCCTATACACTTAAAACACAACCGGATCCAATGTTTAATTATAAACCCAAAACCAAAACACTTTAATCCAAATCCTATACTACCCTTGGCCCAATCACTTCCCTGGCCCAAACAAAATCCACCCAACTCCCGTTAATATTAAAAACGGGTCAAACCCCAGTCAACACCCTCTCCTTTCCCCCCGTGCCTGCAAAACCTGCCAAACCTACACCATCATCACCCCTCATTTTCCACAAATCACTCACCTTCCCACCCCTAATGTTCCCTATATCCCCCTCCTCAATTAATGCTTCCACCAACCTCACCAAACCCACCCAAATTGCTACTTCCTTTTCCCACCAAAAAGCCATTCAAGGGCTATGATCATATGGAGGCCATCCAAGGGCTGAAAAGAAAGTGGGAAAGTACATGGAGCATGAAAGAGATGGAACCCTAGTTTTAGTTGTAGTATAAATAGAATATTATGTATGCCAATTTTTGGCAGTAGGAAATTAGTGTTAAATTAGTTTTATTGTAATTTTTATTAAGTACTTTAGTTATTAATCTCAGTATGTAACTATTTTTTTAAATCAATGAAAGTTTCATTTTGAAGTATTCTAAATTTTTAAGCTCTTTCTTTTAAAAAAAGCTTTGTTTGAAACCTTACTCACCACTGCTTATTGTAGTTTATTTTCTGTCTAACTTAGCTTATATAGGTTCTGAATTGGTTTTGTGCTTAGTTCATGATCCCTTAATCCTTAGTTCAAGGTACTGCTTGTTCACTGTTTAGTATAACCTATTTAGCTTATTTGTGTTTTGCTTATTTAGATTGTTCAGTTGTGTTTAGTGTTTGCCTTTTAAGTGGATTTTGACTTGTCATAGCTTCTGTGTTTAAAGATTTGCCTTAAGTCTAGTAGTATCTAGGTTTAAATCTTCAATTTCTATCATTTTAAAGTGGTGTTTGGCTCAGTGGAATTCACCACTGAGCCCTGTGTTTCAGTAGTTGGATTTGGTGTAGACTTACTACATTAGGATATATTAGCTCAGGAAAAACATAAAATTAAGTGGTCTTTTTATAAAAAGTCAAAATCCTTGTTTGCTCACTCACATTTGTCCACTGTTGGAGTTTTCAATTTTATAATCATCATATTAGTTATGTAATTACTTTATCTAGCTTAGTGTAGTTTCATTATAGCCTAATACACCTTTTTCAGTCATTCAATCAAGATCAAAACTCATATAAGTCAACAAATGTGATTTTTCAAAAAGTCAAAATTGTTTTTGAGCAGAAAAACCAAATCTTGGTTGATTTTTGGTGATTTTTGTAATCAGAGTTAGGACTTGGAATTTTTATATGATATAGTTACCCACCTAGACTATAGAATCCCATCATGGGATTATTTTTGTGATTTTTGTTACTAGCTTAATTTGTAGCTTAAAGCAGGCTGCAGGGCATGTGGTTACCCTGCACCACAGACCATGATCATACCCCAACTTTCTTTTGCTTGCCCTGACCCCATCTGTGGGCCCCACACCCTAGTCTTTGGCTTATTGGAAAGCCAATAAGCCAAACTCTTAGGACCAGGGCTTAACTTGAGGTTTGTGGCTTATTCTCTTGGGCTGCAAGGTTCATTTTGTATTGTCCCTTTCTGAAAATAAGCTGAGCATTCAGCTTTTGTACTACCCTTCAAGGGCTCTCCCTGACTTCATAGGTGGGTCCCAGCCTTCCCTTTTTGCTTATTGGATATCTTATCATTGTAGCTTATTACTCCCTAGCTTAAATTGGACTTCAGGTCCCATTTCCTTAACTTATTTTAGCCTACCAATGGACATGTCCACTGACATCATATTGAGTACTCAGTCTCACTCACCCAAGTTCATGCCCCCTAGTGCTTATTAGTGGGACCTAGGGGCTGAACTTGGGCCTTTTAGAAAGCTTAGCTGGTGGACTTTCTGAATCAAGTTTTACTTTGGGCTTCCTATCACTCCTGTGGGTCCCACTTAGGCCTGCAGAGTGGCTATTTTGACCTGTGAGATTGAGAGTTTGTGGAATCTAGCTTAATTGCTTATTGTGGCTCACTGGTATGATTATCTTCATGTTCTAGCTTATTTACAGTACAATTAGCTTATTTGTAGTCTACTTTGTCTTTGGTTCAGTCTTTGTAGCTTGTTAATTGCTTTTTCAACTAAAAAATCTCATTTAAGCTTGCATAAGTCCACTCTTGGAATCATAAGCCCTCAAATAGCTTATTTTTGAGTTCCACTGAGTTTGCTTTTACAAAAGTTCCTTATTTTCAGTAGTTCAATAGATTTGTAAAAGAAAATTCAGAAAAATCCAACTTTAATTTTAGTGATAGCTTCTATTTAAGAAGCTTATTGCTTATTAGCTTATTTTCCTTAAGCACTTAGTTTTTTTATATTTTTTTTCCTGTATTTACTTAATAATTTTATAAAAAGTTTCAAATTTTTCTTAGCTTATTTAGTATTTATTAGCATTTTATTTAGTTTAAAAAGTATTTAATAAATAATTAAATAGTAATTAATTAATAATAATTAAATAAAAAGTCTTAAAAATATAATTTTAATTTTAAAATAGTTTTATAATATTTTAGATTTTTCCAAATTTATTTTTCATATTTTTAGTGTAATTTCATAATTAGTTATAATCTAGGTTAATTTAAATAATTAAAAGTAAATAGGAAAATAGTATTTAATTTATAATAATTATATAAATAGTGTAAAAATTAATTTTAATTTTCCAAAAATTTTCTTTTATTACTAGGATTGTAAAAATGTAATTTTCATATCCGTAAGTATTTTATTTCTTTAAAACTCGCGTTTTATTTTGTACGTTCACGTAACTTTAAACTGAACGTACACGTTTTTAGGTTTAAAACGTTTCTGGTTTTTCTCATTTCACGTATATGTAATTATAGCTTAGTTAAGCTATTTCCTTGTACATTTCAGTAGTGTAATCAATCACAAACCCCTTTCTGTTCAAATTCACCCGATCACAAACCCGTTTGATTACCATCACACCTCGTCGGGACATAACGACCCGGGGAAACCACTATATTCCGCTGAGCATTGACTCTAGGCTGTTTGACCTTATTAACCATCCTTTGGTCAATTTAGGGTGACCGTTTGGAGCCAATCAAAATTTGGCGCCGCTGCCAGGGAGGTTGTGCGCGTTATTTTAAACGGTTTTGCAGATTAGTTAATCTGGGAATACACTCTTTGTATATTTACCATCCTTGTTCATATTTTCTTATCATATAAAAACAAAACAGTTCACGAAAATATTTTAAAATCAGTTTTCAACAAACACAAAAACCCAAATAGATTTTCCTTCTTATTTGTATATAAAATTTCTTTCCAAAAACCCAAAAATATTCATCTTTACCCTCCTACCCTTTTGATTCTTCATTCCTTACCCTCCCAAACATTTTAATTCTTTCTATGTCTCATCCACACCTTCTTATTTGCCAATGGTGTGGTAGTCCTTATAATGGTGGCAATTGCCCCAGTTGTGGCATGGTAGAGTCAGGAAACGGGTCTGTCTATAACCAGAATCCCTATTCCTACCATGACACCTCTGATTCATTCCATCAGCTACCACACCATGAGACTCAGCAGTTTTACCGTTGTAAGTACTGTGGTGGTTCACACTACAGTTATGATTGTCAATCGGGAAACACGCTTGTCTATGAGCAGTTTCCTGATAACAATTATGACTAAGACGTTATTTTTTTTTTTCTGATTCATTCCATCAGCTACCACTCCATGAGACTCAGCAGTTTTACCGTTGTGAGTACTGTGGTGGTTCACACTACAGTTATGATTGTCAATCGGGAAACACGCTTGTCTATGAGCAGTTTCCTGATAACAATTATGACTAAGACGTTATTTTATTTATTTATTTATTTATTTATTTTTTTTAACTCAGTTGGTCCATGTGAGACCTTATATGATTAGCTATTGTTTTAGAGATATGGAATGAAACGAGCTCGTTAATAAATTATTTTGACAAAATGTTGTTCCATTTTTGCTAAGTAGGGGATTAAACATGTAATACATTAAAGTGGTTATGTTTTAGGGTCAATTTGGTTACGCATTCGAAGCATGTTTACATACACCTTAATTATTATTATTTTATTTTTTGGTTTAGAAGTATATTAAAAGTTAAGTAAAAACATTTTGTCCTCTAAAGACAAGGAGTAGGGTTACAAGCAAGCCTAGCTTGTGTCCAATAGGGCTCAAGCTCGATAACTTTAGGTTAAGCTCAAGTTGGGTTAAATACTTGGACCCATTTTTAAGATGCATGTTCGGTAAGGATTCAAAACTAGCTCAATAATGTTCTCAAAAGCTTGAACATGGATATTAAATTTATTGCCTCATAACCTGACTTATATATTTTTTAAAAAAGAAGTAAAAGAAACATACATTCAATGATAAGTATATAATTTAAGATACACCTTGTTGGATGTAAAAAGGATCCCATAACGGCATAACAAACAAATAAACCTCAAATCTAACATATATATATGCTTGTGAGTTACTTCTTTTATTTGCTATAATGAATGAAATATGTGCATAGTAAGAACATATATAACTTATAGGATAAGCTTAATTAGGTTTGACCTATCAAATTATCATGACAATTGGCAAGTGGTATAAGAGTTATGGGTTAACCCAGTTATGATATGAACAAGAAATATGCAAGTTATTAGCTACTTAAAGCAAACTCTTTATCACCTCTTTTTGAAGCAGAGTAATTACCATTTACCATTACCATATCATACTTTATGGACTATATTTCAGTGTTTATAAAGAAAATGGTCATTTCTATATAGAATAAGTGAATAACTGTAACACGTTTATGGACATTGTTGTTGTAGAGTAGTAGATGTTTGAAGTTGCTGTATATATATGTATATATTAATTTTTGAGAAAAAAATAGTATGTGAGTGTGATGGAGGTGTGGCAAGAGCTTTGGTTCTTATCACTTTCAAGTGGTAGGGGTCATTTGATCAAACCACACCTCCTTCTCATTCAACTTTTTTTTTTTTTTTTTTTTTTTTTTTTTTTTTTTTTTTTTTTTTCAAGCTTTGCCAAATTACCAAAAAGATCCAGTAAGTATTTGGTTTTAGACATATCAAATGAAACGACCTCGTTAATAAGTTATTTTGACAAAATGATGTTCCATTTTTGCTAAGTTCTGGATTAAACATGTAATACATTAAAATGGTTATGTTTTAGGGTCAACTAGACTACGCATTGGAATCGTGTTTTTATACACCTTAAATCAATGTTTTTTTTAAAAAAAAATGATGCAAATTTATAAATTCAAAGGACTTAATCTTATACAAAGTTAAGTCAAAAACATTTTGTCCTCTAAAGTCTAAATAACAACGAGTAGGGTTACAAACAATTAGCCTAGCTTGCGTTAAATAAGGCTCGAGCTCGATAACTTTAGGCTAAGCTCAAGTTGGGTAAAAAACTTGGACCCGTCTTTTTTCTTTCTTGCGTACCCATGAAACTTGTACGGGTGACCAAATGAGTGAACTTCCACATTTTAGCATACTTCATTAGCTTAACAAGAAAGTTTATGTTGTGTTTCGGGGAAGATACGAGTCATAGTGCAAAACTCAATCTAGGCACTTGCAAAAAGAAACGAGTCGAGTGGCTGCAAACTCAATCTCGACACTCACAAACGATCCACAGTTGTTTCTTTTTCATGGGACGAAAATTAGCATACAAAATCTAATTATGTTTTTGCATAGATGATCTTTAGTTGATTTTGGAGCTTGCTAACAGGGGTTTAATTACTAAATTGACAATCTGTAAAACTAATATTTTTAAGCTTATTTTAATCGTGATCGGTTTGCAATGACTCAATCCTTCTTCATGTTACTCTCGTATAATGATAAGAAAATGTATAACTATTTCGGACTGATTGCATAATTTTAAACTTTATTTCTAGTAAAGTTCTTAAGGGAAAATGTTATCTAATACGAGAAATAATCAAGTTTCATCACTGTTTTACTAAAGTCACTTATACTTTATTTCAACTATAAAAACCAATTAAATTTTAAAGTTTCACTAAAGTCACTCAAAGTTTTTTTCAACTGCTAAAACCACTCAATTTTTAATGTCGTTCAAATTTTGTGATTTTTATAAGAAAATTGATATATATATAAAAAAAAAAAAAAAAAAAAAAAAAAAAAAAAAGTTACTAGTATCTTTTAGAGTTGTCTTTAAAGTATTTAGACATGCATCAATCACTTGTACCTTGAATAATAACCAGTCTCCTGAATTTAACTTCTCACGACTAATTATATATACTACAAAATAATAGCCAAATTAATAAGTTTATATTCCTTCTGTTAAATAAATGTTCAAGATTTTCACAATCTTAGAACAATATTTAAACTTGGATGATTTACATAGTGAAAATAGAATCTGAGTGATTTTAAGGGGACAATAATAAAAACTTGAGTGGTTTTTGTAACTAAAACAAATTTTGAGTGACTTTAATGAAACAATATTGAAACTCAGTTATTATTTCATGAAATTCACCATTCTTTTTTATTGAATGATATATATAAGCTTGTGAGTTACTTCTTGACAAGGGGTATAAGAGTTATGGCCTTATGGGTTAATTCACTTGTGATGTGAACAAGAAGAATGCAAGTTTTTTGGTTTTAACTGCTCAAAGCAAAACTATTTATCATCTCTTCTTGAAGCAGGGTAATTACCATTACCATATCATACTTTATGGACTATATTTCGGCGTTTATAAAGAAAATGGTACGAGTAATTTCTATATACAGTACAAGTAACACGTTTGTGGACATTGTTGTTATATGGTGTAGTGGATATTTAATTTGAAGTTGCTGTATATATTTATATATTATTTTTTAAGAAATAAGTAGCATCTGGATGTGTTGGAGTTGTGGCAAGAGCTTGTTTCTTATCGCTTTAAAGTGATAGGAGTCCTTAGATCGAGCCATAACTATCAATTACATTCATTTTTATTTTTATTATTATTATTATTATTATTATTTTTAATGTTTCAAGCTTTGGCAAATTACCAAAAAGATACCGCAAATATTTGGTTTTCGTTCCATCAAATTAAAATATAGATTTCAATTAAACGGGACATGGCCAGTAGTTTTGATCTAATATGATATGCCAAGAACTATTCTTTGGCTATCCTTTTATACCATGTTACAAATCAATATATTAATAAGAAGAAGGATGTAACTTATTCCATTTTAACCATTTAAAACAGTAATTTCTATTAGGGGTGTGCATCGGGCCTAAACCGACTCCGACCCGTCCCGACCCGACAAGCCCGACTCCCCGATTTCGCCGGAATTGCAAACCGACTCCCGAACCGTTTGATGGTCGGGATCGGAATCGGGCCGGCGGTTTGGTCGGGATCGGGATCGGGATCGGTTTTCTTTGTTGTTTTGTCGGTTTTCTTCCCGTTCCGACCCGTCCCGTCCCGACCCGACTCCCGATTTCGCCGGAATTGCAAACCGACTCCCGAACCGTTTGATGGTCGGGATCGGAATCGGGCCGGCGGTTTGGTCGGGATCGGGCCGGAAAACGGAAAACGGGCGGTTGTGCTCACCCTTAATTTCTATAGTCTATTTTTTAAGCATGGCATTACTATATTAATATACTAGATGTTAGTATGTGTGTTGGCTAAATTCATTCGGTTTGTTTAGCAGTTATTTTCAAGGTTGTATATCGTGGGGCGTTTAGTGTGTTTATACGTGTCGGCTAAATTAAACATTCTTATATGTTGAAATTAATGTATATCATAACTTGTAAAACAAAAATGTTGTAAATGAAACTTGTAACTTATAATATTGAAATAACATAATTTTCAAAGTAAACATTCATATGTTTTTAAATTCCATATCTTTGACGATACCAATTGTCTACTTCATATTCCGTGTCAGTATCTTCTTCAGAAGAATCATGTTCATTGGTGTTGTAGTCATATTCCATGTAATCATTCTCTTCATGGATCGTTTGATTTGAATTTGAAAAATTATCTTGATCGTTCATCTCTACATTATTTCCTTCGTTTTGAATGAATGGAATATGATCATTCTTGTGTCGGAAAATCATTATCTTCATCAGTCATAACTACATCAGATTAATCATCCTCAAGTAATGGAATATGAGTATTTTCCTCTTCCAATATAGTAGGCAATATGTACGTAAGAACGTATAATTTATAGGATAAGCTTAATTAGGTTTGACCTATCAAATTATCATGACAATTGGCAAGTGGTATAAGAGTTATGGGTTAACCCAGTTATGATATGAACAAGAAAGATGCAAGTTATTAGCTACTTAAAGCAAACTCTTTATCACCTGTTTTTGAAGCAGGGTAATTACCATTGCCATATCATACTTTATGGAATATATTTCAGTGTTTATAAGGAAAATGGTAAGTTCTATATACAGTATATGTAACACGTTTATGGACATTGTTGTTATGATGTAGTAGATGTTTGAAGTTGCTGTATATATATGTATAATATTATTTTTTGAGAAAAAATAGCATGTGATGTGTGGGTGGTGTGGCAAGAGCTTGGTTACTTTCAAGTGGTAGGGGTCATTAGATCAAGCCATTCCACAATCATGTCCATTTTTTTTTTCAAGCTTTGGCAAATTACCAAAAAGACCAGTAAATATTTGGTTTGGGTTCCATCAGATTAAAACATAGATTTCTATAATATGGGAACATGACCAGCAATGTGATCTAAATATGATATGCCAGGAACAATTCTTTGGCTAACGAGCTCGTTAATAAGTTATTTTGACAAAATGATGTTCCATTTTTGCTAAGTTCTGGATTAAACATGTGATACATTAAAATGGTTATGTTTAACTTTAGAAGGTGCTACTGATGATTTTTGCAACATAACATAGTGACAAAGGTATGAAGCCAATATGGTAATACGAGTCATAGTGCAAAACTCAATCTATGCATTTGCAAAAGATACGAGTCAAGTGGCTGCAAACTCAATCTCGACACTCACAAAGGATCCACAGTTGTTTATGTTTTTGCATAGATGATCTTGGAGCTGCTGACAGGAGTTTATTACTAAATTGACAATCTCAAGTAAAACTAATATTTTTAAGCTTATTGTAATCCTGATCGGTTTGCAATGATTCAATCCTTCTTCATGTTACCCCTCGTATAATGACAAGAAAATGTATAACTATTTCGGACTGATTGCATAATTTTAAACTTTATTTCTAGTAAAGTTCTGAAGGGAAAATGTTATCTAATAATCAATGTTGCAAAAATCGGCCTAGGCGGCCTTGTAAACGGCGATTACAAGGTACACAGCCTTCTACCTTGTTGATCTTTACAAGGTAATTGGCCTTGTAATCGGCAATTACAAGGTAATCAACCTTGTAATCGACTATTACACGCTACAGGGTGGTCAACCGCCTCACTACCGACTCACGATTTTTGCAACATTGCTAATAATAATCAAGTTTCATCATTGTTCTACTAAACTCACTTATACTTTATTTCAACTATAAAAACCAATCATGTTTTAAGACTGTTTCACGAAAGTCACTCAAAGTTTTTTTTCAACTGCAAAAACCACTCAATTTTTAATGTTTGTGATTTTTATAAGGAAATTGATAAAAAGTTATCTTGCAGGGTTGTTTTTAAAGTATTTAGACATGCATCAATCATTTGTACCTTGAATAATAACTAGTCTCTTGAATTTAACTTCTCACGACTAATTATATATATTACAAATAATAGCCAAATTAATATGTTTATGTTCCGTTTGTTAAATAAATGTTTAGAATTTTCACAATCTTAGAACAATATTTAAACTTGAATGATTTATATAGTGAAAATAGAATTTGAGTAATTTTAGGGGGGTCAATAATAAAAACTTGAGCGGTTTTTGACTTTTGTAACCAAAACAAAGTTTGAGTGACTTTAGTAGAACAGTATTGAAACTTAATTACTATTTCATGAAATTCAGCTGCTCTTTTTATTGTTGTGATAGTTTATACTTGATTAAAATGAATAACCTTAATAACGCGAATACAACTTTTTCTCGCTACAAAATCTCATTGTTATGCACAAATACTCGCCTAGTTGCTTATAACCCGACTTACTTTACAAAAAGAATGTAAAAAAAACATACATTAAATGATATATATAATTAAAGATACACCTTGTTGTGTGTAAAACGGGTCCCATAACAACATAACAAACAAATAAAGTAATAAACCACAAATCTAACATATAAGCTTGAGAGTTACTTCTTGACAAGAGGGGTATAAGAGTTATGGGTTAACCCACTTGTGATGTGAACAAGAAGAATGCAAGTTATTTGGTTTTAACTGTTCAAAGCAAAAATCTTTATCACTTCTTTTAAAGTAGGGTAATTACCAATGTTTTAAAACCCTGGTTGACCCGGTCAGTTCAACCGGTTGAACCGGGAACCAGCTCAGAGACCGGGCCGGATGTGACCGGTTTTTTGCTTGTTTGAGACCCGGATTGAACCGCCGGTTTTTTGTTGACCCGGTTTGACAAACCCGGCCGGGTCATGACTTTTCATCAAAAAATATAAGTTTTTTTTTTTTTTTTTTTTTTTTTAGTTAACCTTTCTAATTTGGTTGACAAGTTAAAGTGATGAGTACTAATGTTAGTTAAAATTTTATTAAACCGTAAATTAGAGTTATATACTATCTTATAAACACCAACTAATATTAGTTTTAATGTAAGCCGTTATAACTTAGAATCATAAGTTGATTGTTGTTGCAAATCTTTGTTATAGAACTTAAAATCAAAGTTTATTGGTAGAGTCTTTAATATTTTTCACTAGTTCAATCGAATGTATAAATAAAACTGGACAAATCATGAGATTATGCAAACCTACATATTAAACAAAAATATATATATACATAAATATGGAACCAGTTCGACCCGATGGTTCGACATGATGGTTCGACCGATAAAAAAACCGGTTTTTAAAACATCGGTAATTACCAATTTACCATTATCATATCATACTTTATGGACTATATTTCGGTTTTTATAAAGAAAATGGTATGAGTAATTTCTATATACAGTACATGCAGTGTTCTAAAAGGCGCGCTAAGGCGCCGCCAAGGCGTCGCCAAGGCGCGAGGCGTGGCCTCGGTGCCACGAAATGGACCAAGGCGTGAAGTCTAGGCGTCGTGTGAAAATGCGTGAAATAAAGCTCGAAAAGGCGTGCCAAGGCGCGCCTTATCGTATGGCGTGACGCCATTTTTAGAAGGGGATGATTTGGGCTTAAATTTTGGGCCTAGTAATTTCTAAACATCGTTCAAATTTTCACTTTATTTCTTATGCATATCACTTTTTGTAAGCTCACCTTTTGTAAACTCACATTTTATAAACTCGATATGCATATAAAATATGATATTATAACATAAATGATAAATATATAAATATTTTTTCGCCGCCTTAGTCACGCCGCAAAAAACGCTATGGCTTCGCCATGGCGCGTAAGACTTGAGGCGTGGTCTTGCCGCCACGCCACGCCTCACGCCATTTATAACATTGAGTACATGCAACACGTTTGTGGACTATATGGTGTAGTGGATATTTAATTTGAAGTTGCTGTATATATTTATTATTTTTTGAGAAATAAGTAGCATCTGGATGTGTTGGAGTTGTGGCAAGAGCTTGTTTCTTATCACTTTAAAGTGGTTGGAGTCCTTAGATGGAGCCATAACTCTTAATTACGTTCATGTTTTTTTTTTTAATAATGTTTCAAGCTTTGGCAAATTACCAAAAAGATCCCGCAAATATTTGGTTTTCGTTCCATCAAATTAAAACATAGATTTCAATTAAACGGGACATGGCTAGTAGTTTTGATCTTATATAATATGCCAAGAACTATTCTTTGGCTATCCTTTTATACCATGTTACAAATCAATATATTAATAAGAAGAAGGATGTAACTTATTCCGTTTTAACCATTTAAAACAGTAATTTCTATCGTCTATTTTTTAAGCATGGCATTACAATATATTGTATTATACCCCCTCACGTATCATGATAAGAAAATGTATGGTTGAATTTATTAAGTGTAACGTTAGTTGCTAGTAAATGTTCCTTCAAGTGGAATTTTAATTTTGAACGTTTAGAAAAATTAGGACCGCCACTTGCTAGTTGCCAAGCAAGCATTGTGTACAAAACGCTAAACGCTATTTGCTAGTTACTTCAAAACACTCCCAGATGCTTACCGCGAAACATGTTCTAGTTAATGATTGTTTTGAATTGCTATTAAAACTGTTTATACTTTTCTAACACTTGGAATAAGATACTCAAATTGATCATAAAAAACTACATGCATATATCTATCATATCAAAAGTCAAAACATAACAAACATTTTAAAACTCATATCAATCATGTGCACCATCTTCAACTTCATCAATATATGAAATAGTAAGGTGGCGTTTAGTTGGAAAACATTTTCTTTCATTTCCTATTTCTTGTTTTGTAGGAAAATGGAGGGGAGTTCGATTTCCACAAAACAATGGAAAATTTAGAAAACGCGTTTAGTCAGAGAAACATGTGTTTGTGTTTTCCATTTTCCAAAACTAGAAAACATGTTTAAGTAGTGTTGTTTTATATCTCAATTCACTATTCACCTTAGTAATATTATAAAAACATCATCAAAACACAAAAACAAATATTACAAACTAACCAACTAAATTATAAAATAACTAAAAAAAATCTAATACGAGAAAATAAAGAAATTAAAAAATTAAAATATAATATCAAATAACGTTTTCGTCTGATATTTTACGTTTTTGTCAGTTTTTGTTTGTTTTTTACGTTTTCGTCTGTTTGTTCGTTTTCGTCTGTTTTTTTACGTTTTCGTCAGATTTTTTACGTTTACGTCCGTTTTTTTACATTTTCGTCAGTTTTTTTTTACGTTTTCGTCCGTTTTTTTTACATTTTCGTCTGATTTTTTGGGTTTTCGTTTGTTTTTTACGTTTTTGTCCGTTATTTAACTTTTTCGTCAGGTTTTTTAAGTTTTCGTCCGATTTTTTACGTTTTCGTCCATTTTTTTACGTTTTCGTCAGATTTTTTACGTTTTCGTCCAATTTTTTTACGTTTTCGTCCGTTTTTTTTACGTTTTCAATATATTTTTTACGTTTTCGTCTGTTTTTCTACATTTTCATCCGATATTTTATGTTTTCGTCCGTCTCTTTACGTTTTCGTCAGTTTTTTTACGTTTTCATCCGATTTTTTATGTTTTCGTCAGTTTCTTTACGTTTTTGTCTGTTTTTTTACGTTTTCGTCCTATTTCTTACGTTTTCGTCCTTTTTTTACGTTTTCGTCCATTTTTTTTACGTTTTCGATAGATTCTTTCCCTTTTCATCCAATGTTTTATTTTTCTTTCGTTTTTATACGTTTTCATCCATTTTCTTACTTTTTTTTATTTTTTTGTTTGATTTTGGATGTTTCCATCTTTTTTTATAACGTAAAAAGTCTGGCAAAAAAGTAAAAAATATGACAAAAACGAAAAAAAATCTGACGAAAACATAAAAAAACGGACGAAAACGTAAAAAATCGGATGAAAACGTAAAAAATCTGACGAAAATGTAAAAAAATGGACGAAAACGTAAAGAATCGGACGAAAACGTAAAAAATCTGATGAAAACGTAAAAAATCGGCCTAAAAAATAAAAAATCGGACGAAAACTTAGAAAATATGACGAAAACGTAAAAATATGGAATAAAACGAAAAATATCGGACGGAAACTAAAAAAACCTGACGAAAACGTAAAAACACGGACGAAAACGTAAAAAACGGACGAAAACGTAAAAAATCAGACGAAAACGTAAAGAATCGGACGAAAACGTAAAATATCTGACGAAAACGTAAAAAATCTGACGAAAACGTAAAAAAAAAATGGACGAAAACGTAAAAAATCTGACGAAAACGTAAAAAAACTGACGAAAACGTAAAAAATCTGACAAAAACGTAAAAAAACGAACGAAAATGTAAAAAACCTTTGATAAAAAAACGGACGAAGACGTAAAAAACGGACGAAAACCTAAAAATCGGACGAAAACGTAAAAAAACAGACGAAGACGTAATAATCGGACGAAAACGTAAAAAATCTGACGAAAACGTAAAAAATCTGACGAAAACGTAAAAAATCAATCGAAAACGTAAAACAACTGACGAAAACGGATTTGAGGTATTTTAATGGAAAATAGGGGGAAAAAAAAAAAAAAGTGTTTTGTAGTTTTGTGTATTAAAGTTGGAAATAGGAATTTTGTGTTTTGTAGAGAATTTTATTAGAAAACACTAACTTGAACGCGATCTCTGTTTTCCTTGTTTTTTCCACAAAACATTTTGTGAAAAATAAAGGTGTTTTCCCTCAACTAAACGCACCCTAAACGTTTCATAGAACTCAAACAATTTACTCCAATCCTCTCAATATCATAAGATTTTGATCCTCATTGATTTCAAAAAGTTTTTATTGATTGTATTTAATCAAATATCAGGAGCTCGATAACTTTAGGCTAAGCTCAAGTTGGGTTAAAAACTTGGACCCGTCTTTTTTCTTTCTTGCGTACCCATGAAACTTGTACGGGTGACCAAATGAGTGAACCTCCACATTTTAGCATACTTCATGGCTTTTGATTTTGAAACTTGAGGCTCAGACTATTAGGCATTAGCTTAACAAGAAAGTGTTTATGTTGCGTTTCGGAGAAGATTGTATGATTATCCCCTGTACGAAATGTAAATAATAACATATTAGTGTTTGGATAACTATTTCAAAATAACGATTTTGTGTGTTTTCTTAGAAAAAAAACACAAATTTGCAAAACTAGGTTGAGACGTATTTTTGAAAACTTTGTTTCGAGAGATGGAAAATTATTCAGCCTCACAAGCACCATTGCAAATAATCAATTACTACAAAGAGTGTATTCTAGTTCACTTTAGAAGGTGCCATTGATGATTTTTGCACCATAACATAGTGACAAAGGTATGAAGCCAATATAATACGAGTCATAGTGCAAAACTCAATCTAGGCACTTGCAAAAAGATACGAGTCGAGTGGCTGCAAACTCAATCTCGACACTCACACAGGATCCACAGTTGTTTCTTTTTCATGGATCGAAAATTAGTATATAAAATCTAATTACTATGTTTTTGCATAGATGATCTTTAGTTGATTTTTGGAGCTTACTGGCAGGAATTTAATTACTAAATTGACAATCTCAAGTAAAAGTAAAAACTAATATTTGTAAAGCTTATTGTGTTAGAATATTAGTGTGTAATAGTTAGGATATAAGTTTAGGGGGCTAGTGGTAGTTTAGCTCAAACTTAAGGAGGTTAGTCAAGTATTAGGAAAGTTCCTAACCTCCTCAATTGTAGATTCCTTGTTCACCAAGGATTAGGTTTCTCCCCCCTCATTCTCTATAAATAGGGATGAGGGGGTGAGGTTTTATTTGTACCTTCTTTTCTTGCTCACGTTTAATAAACGTTTGAGTGCAAAATATCTCGTGTGTGTTGGTGCCACTCGGCATTAAGAGATCATAACCCTTTGCCGAGGTCTTGTTGGAGTAGTTCTTGATTCGTGGTTCCGCTCTAGAAATCGGTTTGTTGGATTTCTTCCAACAATTGGTATCGGAGCCTTGTTCGAGAAGAACGGATCTCGCAACGTGGATAGAGCCAAAACAAGAGAAACGAGTGAACCGGGTTTGGTTCGTCGGTTACTGCGCAGTCGTGGGAGAATTGGCGCTGCGGGTTCGTTAACCGTCGGATTTCTACGAAATTCGAACTGTAGGTTGAAGACACATAGATCTAGGATCTCACCGGAAGGATCTTGCATCGGAGCTTCTAGGAAAGAGATATAGGTTGTCGAATTTTCTGGTTTGGTTGTTATGTTCTTTGTCGTTTTCGGTTATTGTTTGGCTATCGTTGTGTAGATTACATGGTCCAAGGTTTCTAGGTTTGCGAGTCAAGCTTACTTAGGCAACAAGGTTATTGAAGTTGTCTTGCAAGGAGGTGGATCGATTCTCCTAGGGTTATAGGAAATCGTTTTTGTTTGTCACAAGGTTCTTGGAGTTTCGGTTTTGAGCTTCAAAGGTGACAAGGTTTTGCAAGAAGTTTCAACTTCAAGTTTTTCGGTTTCTTGGAATTCAAGTCTTGGTGATTCTTGGAAGACAAGTAAGGTTTAGCTTTGTCTTGGGATTCAAGAAAATTGATTACTTGAAGTACAAGGTATATCAAGGTTGTAGACTTGAGGTGGAAAGATCGAAGCTTTAGGGTTTTTCTAAAGGTTAGTAGATCAATTATTACAAGAAAGCGGGTTTAGCACACGGCTTGTGAGACTTGTTGGTAAAGTTGGTTAAAAAGTAACTTGACAAGGTTTGTAGCAAGGTTAAAGAAGAATGACTAGTATGAATACTAGGTTAAACATCGAAAAATTCGATGGGAATATTGTACAAAAACATGGAGGTTCAAAACAAGTTGGGTTCAAGCAACTTGATCTTGGTGTTAAAACAAGGTTCCATGGAGTACATGTTCAAAAGCGTGTTTGGTTTGAGGTGGAACTGCAGGGAGCTCAGGAAAATCGTGAAGCTGAGGTATTTCAGGAGAGTAACGATCATGCTGCAGTGGCTTAAAGAAAGTTGGAGGTTAAACAACTAGAAGGAAAGACAAACACGGACTGCTTGGTAAATGAGCAGGAAAAGGTACACCTTGGTGCAAAGATCGGGGCATACATTATGAAAACCGGAGTACCTAGTCAAGAGGGTGCAGTGGGTAATGTTGATGAAAGGTATAGAGGTAACAGTAATATGGCTGCTTTAGCAGTTGCTAGAGTGATAAAAGAAGATGCACATGAGTCATTGACTTTCAGGGATGCAGTTGCTTGTGAGGTAATTTCCAAGTGGATGGCTGTAATGAAAGAAGATATGGATACTCGGTGTGGTATGTGTATGCTCAACAACGGTTTCAGGAGAAGCAGTGACGACAGTAACATATATTACTGGAACTATGCACAAGGTATGTTCATATATCTATTCCTCTGTATAGATTATACGGGGTTTACTTGCGAAAGCAAGGCTGAGATCTGGGTTACCAAGGGTTTGCTGGATGAAGCAAAGGAAATTATACTTGGTATGGAGATCTTCAGGACTCAGAGTGGTAATACTCTGAGGATGTCACGATTCAGGTTTTCCAACGGGATGTCGGTTCGGATATTGTTGGGGGGACACTCTACGCTGTCATTAGAGGATGGTCTATCAGGGAATCGTGATGAAGAAAAGAAGAGTAAGGGGTCATGTATATATGCAGTTGGAAGTCATGAGTATCAAGTGGTCTGCACGAGACCTGAAATAACATCTGCGGATGTGGGAATGTTGGATAGGTTTGATCGTAGATTACAG
This sequence comes from Artemisia argyi, assembly GCA_030686995.1. Classification (NCBI taxonomy): domain Eukaryota; kingdom Viridiplantae; phylum Streptophyta; class Magnoliopsida; order Asterales; family Asteraceae; genus Artemisia; species Artemisia argyi. The sequence goes on along the minus strand of CM060703.1, from coordinate 20,419,940 downwards.
ACGGACGTACATGCTTTTGTGGATTATGACTACGCCATGGGTAGATCAATCACAATGTACGGGTTTATGATACAGGAATGTGCGGTGAGCTGGGAAGCTATGTTGTGGCACATGATGACTTTGTTAACAACTAAAGCGGAGTATATGACACTTACTGGAGAATTGAAGGATGATACATGGCTAAAGGGACTCTATACAAAGTTAGGATTTGAGCTAAGGTTAGTAGCGGGTATTGCTACTGGTGCCTTGACAAAGGCGGTCCCCGGTCTGAGGTTCCAGCACTGGTTGAAGCTGCTGCGTATCGGAGAAGGCTAACTATTACTACTAAGGTGGAAATTGTTAGAATATTAGTGTGTAATAGTTAGGATATAAGTTTAGGGGGCTAGTTGTAGTTTAGCTCAAACTTAAGGAGGTTAGTCATGTATTAGGAAAGTTCCTAACCTCCTCAATTGTAGATTCCTTGTTCACCAAGGATTAGGTTTCTCCCCCCTCATTCTCTATAAATAGGGATGAGGGGGTGAGGTTTTATTTGTACCTTCTTTTCTTGCTCACGTTTAATAAACGTTTGAGTGCAAAATATCTCGTGTGTGTTGGTGCCACTCGGCATTAAGGGATCATAACCCTTTGCCGAGGTCTTGTTGGAGTAGTTCTTGATTCGTGGTTCCGCTCTAGAAATCGGTTTGTTAGATTTCTTCCAACATATTGTAATCGTGATCGGTTTGCAATGACTCAATCCTTCTTCATGTTACCCCCTCGTATAATGATACGAAAATGTATAACTATTTCGGACTGATTGCATAATTTTAAACTTTATTTCTAGTAAAGTTGTTTAGGGAAAATGTCATCTAATAATAATCAAGTTTCATCATTGTTTCTACTAAAGTCACTCATACTTTATTTCAACTATAAAAACCACTCAAATTTTAAAACTGTTTCACTAATGTTAGGAATTTCAGATTTGATAATACAAAACATGAAGAATGAAACAAGAATGATTTAAAACGACAAGAAGAAAATCTACAAAAAGATGGAGAATTTAGAAGATACTAGAAGATAAAAAGATTTTGTTTCCTAATTGTTTTATGATTCATTTGTAAACCCTGATATCTTTAGTATATAAAGAGATCATTAGGTATGTAGTTTTGTGTGCATAGAAAAGATGTAGTCGACTCAAGTGTGTGTGTTCTAGGCATGTGTTCTTGTAAACTTCTGGATTAATTTAGTCTCAAGGATCTTTGAACCCTATTACTGTTGAGTAACTGTAACACCCCGCCTTATTGGAGTGTTAAACCCTCTTACTTACCTTATATCAGCGGAAGCGTCTACTCTTATCCGGGCTCAATCAATATCTTGATTCCTAAAGCGGCTTATCTGGGTTGCAAAATTTTAAAAGAGTTTTGGGTTAGCCAAAGGCCTAGTGAGAATTCATGGTTTTCACGTACTAACAACTAATAATATCAAACACTTTCTAAATAATATCAAACTTGTAAAAAACGATCATGCAATTTGTTCAAATACCATATAAGAGCTATTCAATTTCACATATTCTTATTTGATTCAACATATCAACAAATTTGTATAAATCAACGATTCAACTAATATCACAATATTAAATATACCAACTATTCATGTTTTTATTCGATTCAACGGTTCTAGCAATTCAACATATAAAAACGTTCTTTATTAATAACGTAGCCCACTTTTTCATGGCAAACCCGACCTTGTTTGCTCTTACAGTATTTTCTCTTTTTATATGGCAAACCCGACCTTGTTTGCTCTTACAATGTATCTCTCTTTTAATGTGGCAAACCCGACCTTGTTTGTTCTTACCGTGTAACGTTCATCTTTATTCTAACTGTTCAACATATATCCATGATACTACATATACATTTAATAACACTACTTTAAATGAACATATCAAATATTCACAACATTCGCATGTAATCAGACATTTAAAACATATAATAACGTAAAATCATTTAAATAAGTTTGCATGATAGTGTTTTTAATAAAGAAGTGCAACCCAATTTAAAAAGCACATGAAAACTCACCTGATAATGCTCGGAATGAAAGTTCACTTGTATTAATTAAATAAGGTCTCCTATGATTACAATAAAATATCACATAAGATTTTACCCATGTTTAATACAACATTCTTATATTATAAAGAGTCCTAATTGATTGGTCAAGTATCCAATTAAAGTTTACAAAAGAGTTTATAATACTAAAGCATTTAATTAGAGCTTTTATGAACCGATTAGTATCTCGAGTTTAAAAAAAATATATTAGGAGCTAGCATACAGAAGCAAACGTGACCATCATGTACATGTTTCACGTGCTAAGTTCTCCACAACCAATTATGTCTATGCATACGTATATCTTCCAGCCACATTTTATACAAGCCAATTCATATTATATAAACCGATAAAAGTCCAAGGTCTTATAATGTTACATGAACTCAATTAAAACACTAAAAGTAGCAACTGTATGAGTGGTTTGAATAAGAAATATGTTGAGATGGTGGTTATTCATGCATTTTCACTTGGCTCACAGCACATGATCACTAATCAATGTCTTTTTTTTTCTCTTTAGTTTATATGATGGTTGCCCACCTTGTTTCTTTATAATTCGAACAACCAGTTAGTACCTCTATTACTTTAACCATTAATTAAACTTTGGTTAACAAGTATTAATCAACAATTCATGTAGCATCATGCATGTTTGTTCTTTATAATAACTAAACAAGTAGGAGCAAATCAGTAAATCCCAACTACCTATTTTAATTGCTCCTGATCTAAACCCACAAACATTAACAAACTTACTTATAATTTTATTACAAAATCAGTTTTTAAAATAGTTTTAACCGCAACAACATCATACAAATAGTCTATACAAATTACCATTTTCAATTATCAATGTGAAAGCAGATCATAAGAACATCACTGATTAATTAACAATATGTATTTTGTCTTAAGCGTTTATATAACTCGGCCAATCGGCTATTCTATAACATGCTATATTAACAGTAAATTTAAATGTAAATTCTAAGGATCGGAGCATCTTACCTTACTTGGTTGTTAACAATGAACAAGAATCTGAAGAAAAAAAAAGTTCCCGATCTTCCTATTGCCGCCTCTTATTTTAGGGTTTATTGTTTGTACGTGTTTTTAAGTTGTGATACCGGTGATATTTAAGAAACTGACTTGGGCCACAAATCTCGTAACAATACCGTCAAATACTCACACTCCAGTACCCAAATTATTATCTACATCTAAATAACCAAAATTATAATACGTATGTTCCAATTTGAAACATATACTACTTTATGGTATACAACAAAACCACCCTTAAAGACTTATCTAATTTATATTTAGACCTCAAAGTTAAAGAAGTCACAAATTTCATTATACAAAAATTTCGGGTATTACAGTAACCGTATTGAGGCTAATTGTTTATGTAATTGTTAAAGAAGATGACGATGAAAACCTTGTTACAATAACTTTGATTTGTTCTTATTCCGTTGCGTATATTGTCATTTGTTATTGTTATCCCTAAGGCTCAAAACGGCCCAAGGATTCTAACAAACTCTACAACTAAAGTCACTCAAAGTTTTTTTCAACTGCAAAAGCCACTCAATTTTTAATGTCGTCCAACTTTTGCGATTTTTATAAGGAAAAAAAAAGTCATCTTTTAGAGTTGTCTTTAAAATATTTAGACATACATCAATCACTTGTACCTTAAATAATAACCAACCTGTTGAATTTAAGTTCTCACGACTAATTATATATACTACAAAATAATAACCAAATTAGTAAGTTTATGTTATTTTTTTTATAAGAAATTGACAACATGTTCAAGATTATGAAAATTTTGAACATTTATTTAACAAAAAGAACATTTTTTTTTTTAAATCTAAAAAGCATGTTCTTTTCGTTAAATAAATGTTCAAAAATTTCACAATCTTATAACAATATTTAAACTTGAATGATTTATATAGTGAAAATAGAATTTGAGTGATTTTAAGGGGACAATATTAACTTAGTTATTATTTCATGAAATTCACAATTTTTTTATTGTTGTCATAGTTCATACTTGATTAAAATGAATAACCTGAATAACGCAAATACAACTGTTTCTCGCTACAAAATCTCGTTGTTATGCACAGGTACTCGCCTAATTACTTATAACCCGACTTACTTTACAAAAAGAATGTAAAAAAAAAAAAGCATACATTGAATGATATATATAATTAAAAATACACCTTGTTGGATGTGAAACAAATCCCATAACGACATAACAAACAAATAAACCACAAATCTAACATATATACTTGAGAGAGACTTCTTGACAAGGGGTATAAGAGTTATGGGTTAACCCACTTGTGATGTGAACAAGAAGAATGTAAGTTATTTGGTTTTAACTGCTCAAAGAAAAACTCTTTATCAACTCTTTTTGAAGCAGGGTAATTACCAATTTACCATTACCAAATCATACTTTATGCACTATATTTCGGTGTTTATAAAGAAAATGGTAATTTCTATATACAGATCATTTAACACGTTTGTGGACATTGTTGTTATGGTGCAGTAGATATTTGTAGTTGTTGTAGAGATCTATATATTATTATTTGAGATAAAATAGCGTGCGGATGTCTTGGAGGAGTGGCAAGAGCTTTGTTCTTATCACTTTCAAGTGGTAGGGGTCATGTGATCAAGTCACACCTCTTAGATGTTCATTTTTTTTTTTTTTTTTTTTTTTTTTTTTTTTTTTTTTTTTTTTTTTTTTTAAGGTTTGGCAAATTACCAAAAAGATCCCGCAAGTATTTGGTTTTGGTTCCATCAAATTAAAACATAGATTTCAATTAAACGGGACATGGCCAGTATTTTTGATCATATATAATATGCCAAGAACTATTCTTTGGCTATCCTTTTATACCATGTTACAAATCAATATTGTTGGTACTTGGTAATTCAAACGAACGAAACAAATAACAAATTCGAACAAACGAAGTGGAAGCTTTATTCAAATACCAAACCAAATTTCAAAGACAAATTCAAAGGGTACCAAACTATTATTCAAATGGTACAAACAAAACTAATGACATTGACCTCTATTTATAGGCACCAAACAAACCGTCATAAGGAGTTTTCAAATTCTAAGCAAACTTGGTGGACAAGTCAAATAAATTACCAATTTTACCAATTAACCCCTAAAGTTTAAGTCACTTTTCTAACAAATATATAAATAAAAAGAAGGAAGTAATTTATTCCGTTTTAACCATTTAAAACAGTAATTTCTATCGTCTATTTTTTAAGCATGGCATTACTATATATTGTATTGTATTAGGAGAAGCTTCTATGTTTAAGTAAATATGATTAATGCCGTAAAATAAGCATAGTGGTTTGTGTTGCTAGTTTGTTACCCCCTCACGTATCATGATAAGAAAATGTATGGTTGAATTTATTAAGTGTATAAACGCTAGTTGCTAGTAAATGCTCCTTCAAGTGGAATTTTAATTTTGGACGTTTAGAAAAATTAGGATCGCCACTTGCTAGTTGCCAAACAAGCATTGTGTACAAAATGCTAAACGCTATTTGCTAGTTGCTTCAAAACGCTCCCAGGCGCATACCGCGAAACATACCCGAGTTAATGATTGTTTGGAATCGTTATTAAAACTGCTTATACTTTTCAAACACTTGGAATAAGATACTCAACTTGATCATAAAAAAACTACATGCATATATCTATCATATCAAAAGTCAAAACATAACAAACATTTTAAAACTCATATCAATCATGTGCACCATCTTCAACTTCATCAATATACGAAATAGTTTCATAGAACTTTAAAATTCATTTCAAGCCATTGATTTCAAAAAGTTTTTATTGATTATATTCAATCAAATATCATCTGGCAATAATAATGGCGGGAATAAGTTTGATTATTGAACTACTGAGGAAAAATCCTAAAGTTAATGGTCTAGCCTTGCATTCGACTGGCATTGCTGCCACCTCTGCAGCCGTGTATGTTGCGGCCAGCACACCTTTTGCATCTAAGGCGTTTTACGGGTATGTCCTCTTTATCATAGTCGGCTTGTGTTTTCTATTCATAAACTAGTCTTTATTTTTGTTAATTATTTTGTAATTGCTCTGAGGGAAAATGGAGAACTGCCCACAACGTTTTTTTACAGACACTAATGATTCGATGAAACAGTTTTGGTGGAAGAGGATTTGCTTATTGTGATATGGGTCACACTCACACTCCTCCTCTTTTGACTGCATTTGAAACCGTCTCGACTAAAGAATATGACATTGAGCTAAAGCCATTGCTCTCAGCTTTTCACTTGAGACCATTTGCATTGACATCATTGAGGTGTTTCTTAATGTTCTATTTGCCTCTATTGCAATCTAATATAGAAGAATGTGCCAATGTTTCCTTACATGACTTGGTGGATGAGTATCAAGATGTGGACTATGTTCTACCTTTAAAGATTACAGTGAAGCAAATCCTTCTTGAAGTAAGTACAAAATTATACATGTTCTCGAAGTTTAGGTGCAGTTGGTGTTATGTTTTCTTTTTCAATTGAACTAAGAACTTTTTATTTAGTTATCTCATTCTATCTTTAGGAGTTTCTGAAATTTTGGGCGATGTATAGCAAAAAGTGCTAGACGTAAATAATATTTGGCCATTTTAATCAACAACTCAACTAACTTACACATGACAAGCACATCCACTGTGTTGTCAGGTTGAAAATAATACCTAATTGTTTGACACGACAGATAGTTATATAAGATTGCGAGTATTCTAATAACAGCTAATAGAGCAATTTTGTGTATCTATCTTAAGTCTTAAGACTAAATTAGAACTGTATAAAAGATATATAAACTAGTCTCATGATGTTTGTGATGGTTTTCTATTCCCAACTAGATTAATACGCAATGGAAATAATAATAATCTAGGGCAAGAAGGGAACTAAACCCTAAAGGATCTAAACCTAATTAACTAAAAGCAACTTAAAAGCAATAAATAATTAAATAAGTAATAAGAAAATTACTAACTTTTGAGAAAATCGAATTTCTCACACGGACCACCTTGGTCGAACTTGGAGGCGAGTACCCAAACAAGAGTACCTCTAATAGCTCACACCTACGAACCAAAGAGAAAATCTATTCGAACTCCTAAGGTCCCGATACACGAAAGACTCTTATAAGGAGTAAGAATGAGAAGAAGGGAATGAGCAAATAAAAGCCAAGGCATGTTCCTTCTATTTATAAGGAAAGAAAAGGGTTTTGGTTTACCCTTTGGAGCGATGTGGGACTTTTCCCAAAAACAACATCACATGCCTTGTTACGGCGTAACACCAAAGGTGGTTATGCTGTAACCTTATTCTTCGAATCATTTTCTCTTTTACGGTTCACTGAGGGCGACCCAAAAAGGACTATACTTTTGACGATAGTCTTACCAATTAGTTATGAACTTGGACATAATTCCAACAGTCTCCCACTTGGACAATTCATCAACTATAATTGGTCTAAGCCTATTCCGATCAACTAAGTAGAGAGTGCCATCCAATGCAACTGCTGAACTCTGAATCATATCTTAGAGTCAGCCCTTAGATAAGCGATCAACTATTCCTTTGTTCTACTGATATCATATGAACCTGAGACATGGATTTTAATCAATCTCCAGGTTCAACATTATGTTTCTCGATTTCCGATTATTTGACTATATGAGACTACTGAATTGAACACATAAATTTAGTCCCGGCTAGGCCTAGCACATTTAAGTCAATGTTTAATCATCGAGGGGCCCATTGATATCGCTTTCCCTTTTAGGCGAAAGGAACAAATAAACTTTGAATACATAGAACTAGTCAACTTATCATGTCATACCTAGCATACCCTTTATAACTGGCATTTACGCACAGCATTTGAATAAACTAAAGTATAACAGACTTGAAAACTAGATACTCGATGTATCTCCATTTTAAGAATAGGGGATATTATCATCTTAGAATTACTCGTGATCTCAATCCATGAAGTAATCTCCTAAGTACGGGTTTGTCCTATACTTAATTCCCATTAAGTACTCATGAGTGTTGCAGCATTCTCTATGCTATGTCTAATCTTTATAGACAATCTACTAACACTCCATGACAGTCTTAAATCAAAACTTACTTCTAGTAGTTTGAACGACTGAGGAGGTTTGAGTAAACTAAATACTCAGGAAGTGGATTCTAAACATGAAAAAATGAAACACAATGATAAACAATAGTAAATGGTAGCACACTTGCAAATAAACAAATCTCCATTATTTAATCACCAAATCTATTACGATTTCGATCATTGTTTATAATGTTTCAAACTCAAACTAACAACTAAAACTTTATTTTATCTTTCAATCCTATGCACCATGCATGTTCATCGTTTTTGGACTTAGCCAATGCCTTTGTGAATGGATCAGCTAGATTATCCTCTGATCGTATGTCTTTCACAATCACGTGTCCTTCTTCTACCTTTTTTCGAACAAAATGGTATTTCCTTTCAATGTGTTTTGACTTTCTGTGATTCTTGGGTTCTTTAGTCAAGGCGACTGCACTCTCATTATCACAGAATATTTCAATGGGGTCTTGTACTGTTGAAACAACTCCAAGATCACCAATAAAATTCTTCATCCGGATAGCTTCCTTTGAAGCCTCACAAGCTGCAATATACTCAGACTCGCATGTGGAGTCTGCCACTGTATCTTGCTTTGAACTTTTCCACGTCACCGCTCCCCCATTTAGCAAAAATACCCAACCAGACTATGAACGACTATCATCTTTATCTGTTTGGAAACTTGCATCACTATAACCGGTCACTTTGAGTTCTTCTTCTCCACCATAAACTAAGAACCTGTCTTTAGTATTTCTTAAATACTTAAGAATGTTCTTTACAGCTGTCCAATGACCTTCATCAGGATTCTGCTGATGTCGACTCACCATGCTCAAAGCAAAGGAGACATCAGGCCTTGTACACGTCATGGCATACATGATCGATCCTACAGCCGAGACATATGGGACTCGACTCATTCTGTCCAGTTCTTCATTAGTTTCCGGACATAGATCCTTACTAATCTTTATGCCATGATGTAAGGGTAGATTCCCTTTCTTAGAATTCTGCATTTTGAATCTTTTCAAAATTTTATCTAAGTACGTGTCCTGGCTAAGTCCTATAATACGCTTTGACCTATCTCTATAAATCTTTATACCGAGAATATATGCTGCATCTCCCAAATCTTTCATAGAGAAACATTTTCCCAACCATTCTTCTACACTTTGTAATGTTGGGATATCGTTTCCTATGAGTAGTATATCATCCACATATAATACCAGGAAGACTACAATACTCCCACTGACTTTGATATATATACAGGACTCATCTTCGCTTCTAGAAAATCCAAACTGTGTGACTTTCTCATGGAAGAAGAGATTCCAGCTACGAGATGCCTGTTTAAGTCCATAAATGGCCTTTTGAAGCTTGCACACTCTTTTAGGATACTTTGCATTTTCAAAACCTTCTGGTTGTGCCATAAACACATCCTCTGTTAGTTTTCCGTTAAGGAAAGCGGTCTTGACATCCATCTGCCATATTTCATAATCATGAAACGCAGCTATGGCAAGCATTATCCTAATTGACTTTATTTTAGCTACTGGTGAGAAGGTTTCCTCATAATCAATCCCGTGGGTTTGAGTATAACCCTTCACTACCAACCTAGCTTTATAAGTGTGTACATTCCCATCCATGTCTGTCTTCTTCTTGAAGATCCACTTACATCCCATAATCTTAAGACCGTGTGTAGTGTTAATCAAGTTCCAAACTTGGTTGTCATACATAGATTTAATCTCGCTTTTCATAGCTTCCTTCCACTTAGTAGCCTCAGGGCTTGCCATCGCTTCCTTGTAGTTAACAGGCTCATCCAACTCACTTAGTGTACTATCACTAATCTTGTCCTCTTCAATATGAAAACCATAGTAGAACTGAGGATCATGAGGAGGCTTGCTAACTCTACCACTTGTTGTGCGAATGGGTAAGGATATATCATCAGGTTCAACAGGTGTCACCACCTCTTGTTGAATGTCAGTGTTTACTATAGGTTCTTCATCGGAAGAATCTTGAATTTCTTCAAGGTCTATTTTATTCCCACTGTCCTCTTTGGATATCATTTCTCTCTCAAGGAACGTTCCTCTTCGAGTTACAAACAAAACATTATCCTTGGGTCTGTAAAACAAATATCCAAATGACTATTTAGGATAACCGACGAAAAGACACTTTTCGGATCTGGCTTCTAGTTTGTCCTGAGCTTCTCGTCTAACGAAAACCTCACAACCCCAGATTTTGATGTGCCCAAGGGAAGGACGTTTTCCTTTCCACATCTCAAAAGGTGTCTTCGAAACCTTCTTAGTGGGTACAAGATTTAAGATATGGGCGGCTTTTTCTAATGCGTAACCCCAGAAGCTTATTGGAAGTGTTGCTCGACACATCATAGATCGAACCATGTCTAACAGGGTTCTATTTCTCCTCTCCGCAACTCCATTTAGTTGTGGTGTTCTAGGAGGAGTTAACTGTGAAACTATACCACAGTTTTTAAGATGATCGAAAAATTCGATACTAAGGTATTCTCCTCCTCTATCGGATCGGAGTACCTTTATCTTTCTGCCCAGTTGGTTCTCTACTTCGTTTTGAAACATTTTGAATACTTCAAAAGTATCCGACTTATGTTTAATCAGATAAACATATACATATCTACTGAAATCATCGGTAAATGTAACGTAGTAGCGGTTTCCATCTTTTGTGGTTGATCGGAATGGTCCACACACATCCGTGTGTACTAAGTCCAGTAATCCTTCACCTCTTTCACATGTTCCTGTGAATGGTGATTTAGTCATCTTTCCCAATAAGCAAGACTCGCATACATCATCCGATTTGAAGTCGAATGATTCCAACACTCCATCCTTTTGGAGTTGGGCGATGCGTTTCTTGTTTATGTGTCCAAGACGAGAATGCCACAATTTTGATTTATCAAGCTCATTTGACGAACCAACATTTAAAATCACATTGCCATTATCACTAATACATTCAACAGTTTCATATATGCATTTGCAAGGAGAAGCTTTAAATATAAAACAACCATTTGAATAAACCAAAATATCTCCATTCTCATTGTCAAATGAAAATTGATAACCATCCTTAAACAAAACATGAAATGAAATAATGTTTCTTGTCATTTCTGACGAATAACAACAATTATTTAAATTTATCCTAACTCCAGACTTTAGCATGAGCTCGTACTTTCCAATCTTCGTCACAGGTGTGATTTTCCTGTTCCCCATGACTAAGTTGAGCTCTCCATGCTTCAACTTCTTACTTTCCTTTAGACCCTGCGATATAGTGCAAATGTGAGTACCGCACCCTGTATCCAAGACCCACGAATCAGAAGTTGTAGTATTGTGGAGTTCGATCATAAACATACCTGAGTGACAACCCTTTTTGACCTTTCAGTCTTTGAAGTACTTCAGATATTTTGGGCAGCTACGCTTCCAATGTCCCTTTGTGTTGCAGTAGAAGCACACTGCTTCCTTTGGATCACTTGTCGGTGCAATATCAGATTCAGCCTTTCTCTTAAACCCATAATCGGACTTTCCTTTTGTGGCCTTTCCTTTTCAGTTGGAACGAGAAGTCTTTCTTTTCTTTGCATTATGACCAACAGTCAACACAAGAGCCGTTGAAGTAAAGGGCATATAAATCTTCTTGATCCCTTGCACAGCGGTTTGCAACAAGCTATGGAGTTCCATTATTGAGGTCTCTTTCCCGTTCATTTGATACGAGAGCACAAACTGATTGTAATCAGCTGGCAGATGATGAGGCGAAAAATGATCCGTTTTTAGGGGGTCATTTAAGCCCGAATTCGAATTTATTTGATCAAATATTGCCCTAAATCGTTCCTTTTGTGATTTTAGGTACTTTGGGAGTGAAATCTGGAAAAGGAAGCAATTCGGACGTTTTTTGAGCATAAAAGTGAAGAAAACGCCAAAGTCTTAATTTTCCAAGCTGGGAATAGTAGGTGACGGCGTCAAGAGCAAATTTCATGAATTTCCATGACGGTCCAGTAGAGTTTTGATGGCGTCACGCGAGAAGGGCGTCAAGAGTAAAAGAGTCATGACGGCCTGGAAGTGTATAACTCTTGACGGCGTCAGAAGTAGATCTAGGCAGTCCGAGGAATGTTTTGGCGGCGAGATGACGGCGTCACAAGATTACTCTTGACGCCGTCAGACCTGTTTTTCTATATATAGTTTTCTAATTTTTCACATTTAAAAAAGAGAAGTTTTGGAGAAACCCTAAGTACGATTTTGGTGCTACTTTTACAGGTTTTTCAAGGGTTCCAAACCCTTGATACCTTGCATTGTAATTGAGATAAGTGTTCTTCTAATTCAATCAATATGTCTATGTGTTGGTTGTCTATATCTTGTTCTTGTCTCAATTCCATTATGCTAGGCTAGATCTCTTTTGTGTTTGCTTAGATCTAATGAAACCTAGATATTGATTATGTGTTGATTACTTGTTTATTCTTGTTGTGGATGAATGATTTATATGTTAGGCTTAAGAAAACTGGCAGATCTCCAAATGGTAACATGCTTGAACGTCTTAAGAAACATGAACCGAGGCGTACTAGGTCTTTATTGGTTGTATTTAATGCATGAGCCACTGTTTACAATCCCTATAGTTGTGCTGGGCATGGTGTAGGAGGAGATAAGAGCTCATAGAATTGGGGAGTTATGTATGCCACCCCATGAATGGTATTAAGGAATACAATCCGTCATCCATGCAATTATAACAAGTAATTAACGTGTAAAAGATATCTAGGGAGTAGTGAAATCTAAGTAAACACATTTTCTCCAATTACTGCTCACAACCTTAGTATAAATTAGTTTAATTTCATTTTTAGTATTTTATTTTGATTGCATCTTAGTTTTGGGTTAGTTGAATAGCAACTAATTCCGCCCACTCTTCCAAAACCCCGAGATTTTAATTGCTTTCTAAAAAATATAAAAACACAAAAATAATCATCCCTCACCTTTAGAACTAGTAATTTAGGCTTTCTAATCCTAGCGACACTATTCCTAAGTTGAACGATCAATCCCCCGGTACTTGTCACTATACTATACTACAACGATCAGGTACACTGCCTGGTGGGGGTTGTAAGCTTCTCGAGATCCCTCGAGAGGTAAAGCCTGTTGCGATTCCCACGCATCAAGTTTTTGGCGCCGCTGCCCGGGAAATAGTTATTGTCTAGGTTAGGATTTCTTTTTATTAGGTCTACTTGCTAGATTCCTTTCTAGTAAGATTTTATTTTTATTTTTAGGTTTTCTTTAGTCTATCTTATTTCTTTGTGCTTTTGTTCGTAACTCTTTACCATCCGACATCATGGAAGGTGGTAACATCTTTGAACCCGTCATCCCACCACAACAAAACCAACCATTAGAACCCCTTAGGCCCCGAACCTTAGGAGAGTACTCCCGACCTAGCCACCAAGGCTACCGAAACACCATTGAGCTCACCGGAGCCAATGTGACCCCCTTGCGATCCGACACCATCCGGTTGGTGCAAAGCGGATGTGCATTCCATGGACTTCGTTCCGAAGATCCAAACCAACATCTTAAGGACTTTCTCAAAATCGTAGATTCCATAGACCTATGTGTTGAAACTAGAGAGACGACCCATTTACGCCTATTCCAATTATCTCTACGGGATCAAGCTATTCAATGGCTTGAGCATTTACCCGCGGGATCCATCACCACATGGGATGATCTCACCACTCGTTTCCTTGCTCAATTTTTCCCACCGGGGAGAACTACTAAGCTTAGAAATGACATCTTGATGTTCCAACAACGTCAAAATGAATCTCTTTATGAAGCATGGACTTGTTTCAAGGACTTACTCCAAAAAGTCCCTCATCATGGCATAGATCTTTGGCTCCAAGTCCAAATTTTTTATGACCATATCGACATCTCCACGAGGCGAGCCATTGACCAATCGGCCGGTGGTAAGCTACGTGATCTTAATGCGGAACAATCATGGGAACTCATAGAAAATCTTGCTCTCTATGACAACGAAAGTTGGAATGATCCCCGTGATTGGAACAAAACGGTCAAGGCAATATCTTTGCCTTCGAACAATTCTAGCACTCCCGACCGTAGGATCATGGAACTTGAGGACCAACTCAAGTTTCTCATGAAATCTTACGATGCTCCTAAGCCTTCAAGCCAAGTGAACAAAATCACTTCTTCATGCGAATTATGTAGTGGTCCCCATGACACTCGTGATTGTGTGGAACTCCCCGGAACAGCTTTTGAGGACTACGCATCCACGCGTACCGACGAAGCGGGAGATAAGTGGTACACTTTCAAGCCCGAGCCAAACACTTACGGTGATTCATACAACCCCTCTTGGAAAAATCACCCAAACCTTAGGTGGAAACAAAATCAACCCAATTCCTCCAATCTGCCTAATCGCTACTAACCAAACGGTCCACCATCCAACCGTACTTTCAACAACAATCCTTCTAACAACTATGGTAGTACCAACAATCTTGAAGGATTGATGTCAAAGTTCATGGCATCTCAAGAAGCTCGCATATCTAAGTTTGAAGCCGATTTCAAACAAAAGCAAAGCGAGATGACCACTAGAATTGATGCATTGTTGAAAGTTCTCAATGACCGAGAAATGGGAGCACTCCCAAGCGACACGGTCAAGAATCCGAAACTAACCGTTAATTCCATATCCTCAGTTTCGTCACCTACTTCGTGTCCACAATACTACTCGGTTAAATCAACGAGCACGTGTTTCAAACAAAACCAAGTTCCCCAAAGGGACCAATCAAATAAAACACCCACTATAGAGCCGGTCAAAAGCATAGTTGAAACACCTCTTACGCAAGACCTTGACGATGAATTCAAAGAACTTCACCTTGAACGCCCCGTCATTGATGTCTTAGCGCGTGCTCCTTACTATAGTGCCCTCCTAGAAAAATATGAGAAGTGTAAGCTAGGCAAAAATGGGACCGCCTTCGTTCAAAACAAGTTGCCTAAAAAGCTTGATGACCCGGGTATATTTGTTTTGCCTTGTAAGATAGGAAGATCCGAAGCTTTCGACACACTAGCCGATTTAGGGTCAAGCCTCAACTTGATTCCCTTATCCTTATTCACCGCTCTTAAGCTAGGAAAGTTAGAGGAGACAGAGGTATTGATAGGGCTAGCGGATGGGAGTATTGCCCACCCGGTTGGAATGATTAAGGATGTAGTTGTTCACGTACGAAGGTTAACTATATTAGCGGATTTTCACGTCCTAGACATGGTTAGTGACACTACATGCCCATTATTGGTAGGAAGAGGATTTTTAGCAACCGCTAGTGCCATGATAGATTGCAAGGAATCCAAGATAGCGGTAGGTGAAGGCGATACTTGGTCGGTGTACGATGTAAAGAAGCATAGTTATGATTGTGATGATGAACCGACACCGCATTGGGTAGAGATGAATAGGAGACCGTCTAGATATGGAACTTGGATAGAAAGGAACTTTATAGGACCTCAATGCCCATTCTATCTAGAAAAATATTTTGTTGAAAAGACACATTCGGTAGAACAACTCATAGCTAGAGATGAAGAGCTAGACCCCTTTGAGGACCCTTTAGTCTTTAGGAAGATGATTGAGTTATTAAGCGTAATGCCCATCAACATAGAGAGGAATAAATGGAAAAGAGAGGGAGACAAGTGTAAATGGAGGTGGGACAAGCCACCTAAAGAAGGTGACGGGTCATGGCATATTAGAATGACTTTGTATGATCCGGATGGAGAAAAGTTTTGAAAGGTCATACCATACTAAGGAAACCGATAGGAAGTTGAAACCTAAGTTTGATCCTAAAGATGTCCTCAATGAGGAACTCACCCGTATCACGTAGTAACCCATAACCTTGAGTCTATCTACAAGACTCGTAAATAAAGAAAAGCGCTTCTTGGGAGGCAACCCATGTTTTGTTTGATTTTATTTGTTTGATTGTTATTTGCTTCCGTATGCATGATTTATTTTTATTATTGGTTGATCATGTTTCTCAATTAAAATGTGGAAATACTTTACTTTGTTGTTTAGCCTAGTCTTAACTCCACCTAGAAGTATTTTTGCAAAAGATAAGTGTAAGGGGAAACCCCAAATATGTTTTTAAGAAACAAACCGATCATGATTCTCCACAATATTAAATGAGCATGTATATTCGTACTTGTTAGAGTCAAATGCTTGTATTGAGTCATAATGAAGTTTTGCAGGATTTTCCAGAAAGTAGGACAAAGTTTTTCCAGAAATTTTCCGGATACTTAACATAAGAATTTCTGCAGGTCCATTCTGACGACGTCAGAGGTTTACTCTTGACGGCGTCAGGAGTTAAAAATCTGGAAATTTTACCGGTTTTGTTTTTCTAACGGAATCTTATGGTTTTTGTGAATTATTAAGTTTTATAATCTCCAGGAGATCTGCAAACTTCATTCCACAAGCATTATATCTTATCTTGTTTTCTAGGATTTAGAAACTTATATAGGACGCCGCCGATTTTACGCGAGGTTGTCTTGTCTATTTTCTCAGGTTTTACAGGTTATGTATGACAAGGAGATGATTTATATTCTGGAAGGGAAGCTTTGATTGTTCATTTTATTGGAGGAAGATTTAACCTGGCCATCCTATTATCCATACCGAGCGAATCAGGGGAGTATTTGATTTCATTCTCTTTTCTTGTTCACTTTTACATTCTTTACTTGAATATTGGGGACAATGTTCATCTTAAGTGTAAGGGGAGGGTAAAAAGATGATACCTTACATATGCACTTTTGCTTGAGTTTGTTTTATTTAATGGTAGATGTGTAATAAAACTATGAGAAATACTTGTTAGTGCAATTTTAGCGCCAAATTTAAAATTTTTTACAACATTTAGGAGTGAAACTTTAGCCATAGCAAGCGTCTCATGGATAGGAGATTGTATAACTAGCACATAACCGTATATTCAGAAAAAAATTTCCACCCAAATATGTGAGGTTCGCCTTTAGATTTGATAGGAAAAGCATTTACTATTAGTGCTTATGAGTGTACCGGTAGCATTTAGATTCTAGAACTTGCGTTAGTGATGCATCCCGAGACCGCTAGTGAGACTACATTCGTGTGGTAGGATTTACTACATGATAAGAGGCATTAGGATCACCCTTGTGTTAAACCCGTATCATAATTACTTGACCATTTAAGTCATATTACTTGACTAGTTAAGTCAACTAATTTTCCCACACCTTTAGCGTTGTACTCATTTTTAGTACACGAAACCCCTAGTACACCCCTCCGAGCCTATCTTTTCGTTTCTAACTTTAAGCATCTTACTTAAAGGAAGAATTTGTTACACCCCACTTAAATGTACAACCAAATCGCCTTAGCCTTCCGTATATGCGCTCATTTTTAGTGCATTATTGTTATTTGTTAAACCCTAAGTTAACTTTCTAATTGATTACATGGTTGCTAAGTCGAGTCATATCCTTGTACATATTGTTTTGGGACGATTGGGACTCATGGGTAAGTACTTATTTTATTGAGTAATGGGGAAGAACATCATTTATTACCCCCATATGTACGTTAATCTTAAAAGTGCTCCAAGTGTTTTGATTTTCTTAATTCGAGTCATTAGCTTAGTTTATTGTAAAGTATGTAAAGATTCAAGTGTAAGGGGAATTCTCATCCCCTATGATGTATTATTTTGGATGGTAGGGTAAGAGTGTATGCAAAAAAAATAATAATAAAAAAAATAAAATCGAAAAATCAAGAAAAAGAAAAGAAAAAAAAAATAGAAAAAAGGAAAAAGAGAAAAAAATACGGACTACCATCCCTTTTCATTCTATGTTCATTTTATGTTTTTGTTATTTCTCATTTATTAGCTTAAGTCGAGTCTAGTCTTGGCTTAGCAACGCCATATTGTACATGTAATTGACCAAGATTGTTAACTCGCCACCAGTAAAACTTCCTTTATCCAACAAAACCGTGTATTTCATATCCCTACACCTAACGTTACAACCCTTTAAAAAACCTCTTTGATAGTTTATCCTAGGTGCTTACGCCATGTGGTGGAGGTTTGATCCTTTCCCAAGCCTATGGTAATCTATTTTGCTATGACAGGTAGTGAGAGATATCTTCCGTTTCCATATTGTAATTTACACTTTATTACACCCGAGAGATGTGAGTATCTAAACACCATTTGTGAGGTGCTTGTGTATGACCTTCGTGCTTGTCTATTGGTCTTTAGTGGAACGATTATTTGTTGTACTTACTTTTATATTAGTGTTAAATGACCCCTAACTTGTCTTTTGAGTAGAATAAAAGCGCATTTGCTTGAGGACAAGCAAATCTCAAGTGTAAGGGTATATGATGAGGCGAAAAATGATCCGTTTTTAGGGGGTCATTTAAGCCCGAATTCGAATTTATTTGATTAAATATTGCCCTAAATCGTTCCTTTTGTGATTTTAGGTACTTTGGGAGTGAAATCTGGAAAAGGAAGCAATTCGGACGTTTTTGGAGCATAAAAGTGAAGAAAACGCCAAAGTCTTAATTTTCCAAGCTGGGAACAGTAGGTGACGGCGTCAAGAGCAAATCCTTGACGGCGTCAAGAGCAAATTTCATGAATTTCCATGACGGTCCAGTAGAGTTTTGATGGCGTCACGCGAGAAGGGCGTCAAGAGTAAAAGAGTCATGACGGCCTGGAAGTGTATAACTCTTGACGGCGTCAGAAGTAGATCTAGGCAGTCCGAGGAATGTTTTGGCGGCGAGGTGACGGCGTCACAAGATTACTCTTGACGCCGTCAGACCTGTTTTTCTATATATAGTTTTCTAATTTTTCACATTTAAAAAGAGAAGTTTTGGAGAAACCCTAAGTACGATTTTGGTGCTACTTTTACAGGTTTTTCAAGGGTTCCAAACCCTTGATACCTTGCATTGTAATTGAGATAAGTGTTCTTCTAATTCAATCAATATGTCTATGTGTTGGTTGTCTATATCTTGTTCTTGTCTCAATTCCATTATGCTAGGCTAGATCTCTTTTGTGTTTGCTTAGATCTAATGAAACCTAGATATTGATTATGTGTTGATTACTTGTTTATTCTTGTTGTGGATGAATGATTTATATGTTAGGCTTAAGAAAACTGGCAGATCTCCAAATGGTAACATGCTTGAACGTCTTAAGAAACATGAACCGAGGCGTACTAGGTCTTTATTGGTTGTATTTAATGCATGAGCCATTGTTTACAATCCCTATAGTTGTGCTGGGCATGGTGTAGGAGGAGATAAGAGCTCATAGAATTTGGGAGTTATGTATGCCACCCCATGAATGGTATTAAGGAATACAATCCGTCATCCATGCAATTATAACAAGTAATTAACGTGTAAAAGATATCTAGGGAGTAGTGAAATCTAAGTAAACACATTTTCTCCAATTACTGCTCACAACCTTAGTATAAACTAGTTTAATTTCATTTTTAGTATTTTATTTTGATTGCATCTTAGTTTTGGGTTAGTTGAATAGCAACTAATTCCGCCCACTCTTCCAAAACCCCGAGATTTTAATTGCTTTCTAAAAAATATAAAAACACAAAAATAATCATCCCTCACCTTTAGAACTAGTAATTTAGGCTTTCTAATCCTAGCGACACTATTCCTAAGCTGAACGATCAATCCCCCGGTACTTGTCACTATACTATACTACAACGATCAGGTACACTGCCTGGTGGGGGTTGTAAGCTTCTCGAGATCCCTCGAGAGGTAAAGCCTGTTGCGATTCCCACGCATCAGCAGACCAGATAGGATTATGTTGATAGAAAGCTCAGTATCGAATACCATGTTCAGAGATCCCAATCTGTCAAAGTACCCTTTCATCTCTAAGACAAAAGCACAAATAGAGGCTCCAGGTTTTGGTTTGCAAGCCATGAGGGATTTAACAACATCAAGGCGTTCTTTGCTTGCCTTTGCCTGAAACATTTCTTTGAGTTGTTGGTTCATCTCATAAGCCCAAGTGTTCTCAAAAGTCTTTTGCAGTTCAGGGCTCATGGACGATGCCATGATGCATGACACTTTGTTTGCATCATCATAGTGCTTTCGGTGAGCTTCAATCTCTTCTTGGGTTGAATCATCATCAATTTTGGGAATTTGTTCATCGAGAACATACTCTTTGTTCTCGTACCTTAGGGTGAACCTAAGGTTTCGCATCCAGTCCATATAGTTAGGACCGGTGAGTCTTTCCCTCCCAAGAACTGAGAGTAATGAGAAGTTTGGGTTATGTGAGGGATTGGGAACGGGAGGATTGACACCATTTTCAGTAGACATCTATAAGATAAAATAATTTTAGTTTAGAATGAATATTCCTTAATTAATTACCCAAATTTATATTAAGGCTAGGATCCATATTTTAGATTCGTTTTATGAAGAGGGTTGCTGTAATCACATCACGAAATTATTTTAGGTAGACAATGTCTTTGTCAATTTCATTCTCTATGAAATTCCTAGTTCTTTTGAGATTCATTGATTCTGATCAATGGCATGTTAATCTCGTATATGCTTATCTACAATTCATCACTGGGATGCCGAGGATCATGAATAAGACAGTGAATTTAACCATGCAAAACCCGCGTGGTACCCGGCTTGAGTCAGCCCGAGAATCGCGAGACCCACATCATCTTTCGTTTATGTTCTCTTATTAATGTGTCGGTAAACCACACACGCTCCATTAATAGCCCATATGATAGATGTGCGGTTTTCATGGGTTAGCATACTATTCACATTTTCTATATATCTAAAACGAGAATTTTGTTTTAGTAGTTTCAAATAATATAACAATTATAATATATACAAGGTTTCTTTTAAACATTTTAAACTTTTGTTCTATTTTAAACATTTTAAAATATAAGGTTCAAAATGAAACATTCTAAACTTTAGGGTTCTATTTTAAACATTTTAAAATATAAGTTTCAAAATGTAAATTCATATTAACATTCAATGATCATAAGACAATAATATAATATACAATTATTATTTACACTTATCACATGTTAACAATTTACTTTTTAAGTGCTAATAGAATTAGGCAAAAGCTCTTATGCCACTGATGGTTTTCTATTCCCAACTAGATTAATACGCAGCGAAAATAATAATAATCTAGGGCAAGAAGGGAACTAAACCCTAAAGGATCATGGTGAGTGCTTATTCACTCACTATTTTATGGCTAATTATCGACCCAAAATGACTATTTGAGCTAACAAATGCCAAGAAAACACGTGTTTGTATGTTGTGAATGTGCAGGAACGGATTTATCATAAGAAGACAATAAATCACGGGAAAACAATGAAAACGGGCACGAGAGTTGAAGAAGGTCAAAAAGTCAAAGCCGGGGATCCAAAAGTCAAGACAAGTCCTCTAAAGTATCAAAGATTTACATGATAAGCCCTTGGATCAAGTTTCATGAATTGGCACAAATGGCCCTTAAAGTTTCAATTATTACAACATTAGTCCTTGTCTATAATACTACTTCTAAAAAACATAAACCGGATTTAAAACATTAAGTTGTGGTCCAAACTCAATCCAATTCCAAAATCCATCAAACCCAAGCCCACTATTTTAAATAAAATAAACCCGAGCCCACCAAGCCATACTCGGTCAACATAAGGGTCAAAGGGTCAGACATAATAAAAAACTACCCCGCTCATTATTTTTCCCCCAAATCAGAAGTTACCCAGAGATGAGGAACCCTAGTTACTGTTCCGTCCAAAATTGACCGCAATTAAGGGTACGGACGTCAATTCAAGCATGTTTCTAGAAGCTCAGAGTGTGTCAGAGTAAAAGAAAGCATAAAATGGCAACGTGGCTGCATTTGATTGGTGTGGACGCGTCATAGAAGCTGATCAAAGGGTTGACATTTGAGATGAAATGATTAGAATTGATCCAAGGGTGCTGAGGAGCTTAAAAGAAACACAGGTCACACGGATTGCCAGCTTGGCAATCCGAGACCCCAACCCTCATTTTTCCTATAAATAGATGTAATTCAGTTTAAGTTTTTAATAAAATTTAGTTTTACATAAATCAATCTCAGTTTATTTTATTGTTTTAGTGTATCAGCTTTAATCATTGTTAATTTCAGCTATTACTTTTATTGATTTCAGTCTTATTAATTAGTTTAATTGTTTCAAATTTGTTAACTCAGATTTTATTCTTCATATGAAACAAAAATATAAAAAAAATATAAAAAAAAATAAAAATTAAAAAATAAGTTTTCATACTATTCATTAAAGTTTACAAATAAGTTGAACATTAGTTTTAAAATTCCTTTTAAGCTGTCTAGCTTATTAAGGAATAGTTTCTGTTTTGATCAATCATCAGTCAACAAAAGTGAGGTGAATCATTATTTGCTGTGGTATATTCAGGCAAGTTGAGATAAGTTTTGGAAGATCTCAGCCTGTCAAGAGACAGGCTAGCTTAGTGAAACCCCCTCTGTTTGAGCTGAGGGGGTATTTGATTTGTAAGTTTTCATTATTTTTCCTTTGAATTGCATAATAGTAGTATAAGATCTGTTTAGTTTTACTTGTTTCTGGTTCATAAGTGATAGTTATATCTTAATTAGTTACTAGTAGCTTTGTTTCATCATCATTCATAGTAGTTTGGTTAACTTTGAGTACACTATTTTATTGACTGTCATTGGATCTATGTACCTGTCTATGTTTGAGATTGATTCTGTGTTTATGAGTGGTATTTAGATTGTTGAATCATATTGTGCATTGAGGTTTGAGTATGGTTTGTTTTGAATTGGTTTTGAGTGAGGTTGATAGTTGAAGACAGTCATTATTAGGACTGTTTGGATCTTGGTAGTTTGCTGATTTAGTCACTGATTCAGAGGGTTGTTTTGGTTTTAATAAGTAACTTAGGCTGCAATTAGATGATATCAAGCATAACTTTAATAAGTCATTACATAAAAGTCAAATTTCACCTCTAACTCATTATCTGTATACTTAAGTACCTGTGATTAAGTGCATTTGGTGAGATTAAAAGTACACTTAGGTTAAGACAGTCATAAATAAGTTTGAAATATCATTAGGAATAAGATTTGTTCAATAGAAATTCAATTTGGTCAAAATAAGTGCATATAAAAAAAAGTCAAAACAGCAGCCCTGCAGGTTCATAAGCAGCTGAACTAGGGTGCTTTTGGGAGATCATAAGTTAATTAGAATTAGAGTAATTAGTTTTTTTAGTAGAATACCAGGTAGATTTTCAGTATCCACTTGATGTTTGCCTGAATTAGCTTATCTAGTACTTATTTATTAGCCGTCTAGTAGGGTGCCTGAGCTGATTTTCTGATTTCAATGTTTAGGGCTGCATTTGTGTTTTAGTGGTTCAAATCTGTGTTTAATTGTTCATTGTAGTTCCATTATACCTATAGTTAATTTTTCCATTGAGCATTTGCTGTTTTCTTCATCTGTTTGTGAATTGCTTATTTACATTAAGTGCTTATTTGCTCGTTTGTACCCCATTCTGAGTTTCTGAGTTCATTCTGGTCTAAAAACTGTTCCTATAAGCTTTACTGAGTCTGAAAATCAATTGGTTAAAGTTTGGTTAAGTTTTGGACAAAGTGCTTAATAATAAGCAATTTCCATTAAGCAGTTTTAAGCTATTCAGCAGTTCCACATCTGATTTTCATCTCAAAATTTTATTCTGAGTTCTATTTATTATTTTAGAATTTCTGGAATTTTTCCAGATTTTTCCAACCCTTTTTACTATTTTTCTTATTTTATTTTGATTTTTCTGAGGACGTTTTTGTTCGTGTGAATTCGTGTACTTTTCCGGCAGATTTTGTTGTTGTCAATTTTGAAGCTGATCCGAGAGTTCCTCTAATACTAGGGCGACCGTTTTTATGAACCGCTAAAGCCCTAGTAGACCATTTTGAGGACACTGTAACTTTACGACATGATGGCGATATTATGATTTTTAAAGGCGATGCTTCGAAATTGAAGAAGTACTCCGTCAAAAGCATCGATGTTTGTGATTATACCTTTGATGATTTTGTTAAAACTTTCGTCTCTGACTCTTCCCCATCATTTCCTTCAACTGAGGAATATGATTCTCTTTGGGAAGAGGTCGATGAATTTCTTGCAATTGAAACGATTCCGTTTTCTGAGACTGACGAATCTTACTTTGATTCGGAGGGGGATATTATTTTTCTTAATAATTTAATGAAAGATGAATCATTAATCCCTCCGGATAAAGTTAAGACGAAGATTGAGCTTATAATTGACGATCCTATGGAGCCCGAGCTCGAGGAATTTTTACCGGACTTTGAGAGTTTTACCTTCGATACGAATGAGGAGATGAGTGGCAATCCCACTTATCGTCCTGATTTTTCTGATCCGACATTTGAAGCTTTTCATTTCGATCACTCGGAAGAGACGAGTCGTGGCAGTACCACTTCTCATGCTTTTATCTCTCTTCCGGAGTTTGAATCATTTCGTTTTGATGAATCTGAATATGAAATGGAAAAGTTTTCTAAACCTGAATATGAAAGTTTCAGTTTTGATCTTGAAGTTGATCATGATCCGGGTGGTGTTCTTAATAATGAGAGTTTTAAAGAAAAGTTTATCCCAACCCTCCCACCCGGAAAAGAGTTTAAAAGGAGCTTAAATGATAAGATTCATAATTCCATAATTATGATGTTTTATTTTGACGATAATGAGTTTTTCAATATTGTTATCATGACTTTCTTACCGTTTGTAACGTTTGGTGTGATTTCTCTTATCCTTCACTCAGTTGGGAGTGAGGATGTTGTTTTTGACCCTGGTATCGTTTTTCAAAAGTTTTAATAAGTAAAATACCACCGGTTATCTCTTCGGGATGGAACTTTCCAATAAGTCATAAGTTTTTCAAAATATTTTGCATGAAAGCCCGAATGAGATTATTTTTCCACGGTTTTTCCCTAAGGACGAATTAATTCGGGGATCGAGTCAAGCTCATGTGACTCGGTGAACAAAAACAAGCGCTTCGTGGGAGGCACCCCATGCTTATCATTCATATTCTTAAATTTCGATTTTCTTATTAACGTGACGTAAGGAGGGGGTGCCTCTTCTACTCTTGTGTTTCGTGGTTGTTTGTGATGTTTGTTCAGGATTGTCTGCGATTTATGTTGACTCTCGTGCTCGTTATCTTCTCCGCTCGAGTTTCATTCATCGGTGCTACTTGAAAATCCTATATCCGTAAATCTTATCGACTAACGTTTTCTTTGGCATAATTAATAAACGGCCTAGAATTTTGTTAGGATTACCTTAACCCGGAAAACATTGAGGACAATGTTTCATTCTAGTCGGGGGGAGGGTGAATCTTCGATTCGATTTTGACCTTGCATTTTTCACAAAAGTCGTGAACTCTCGCAACTCCGTTTTTGCACCAAAAATAAATAAAAAATTGAAAAATTGAATATTTCAAAAATTTTTGAGAAAAAGCAATGAAAAAGTACAAAAAGATGTGAAAAAGTTGAAAAATTGTGCAAAAATATAATAAAGTTTGAATAAGTGTTTTGACACCTTGTTGACTTTTCAGCTGGCGAGAGTAGGAATAAATATTTTGACTTGACCGGGCGTGTTGAGCCCTAGCTTGTTCCCTTAACCAATGATGATCACATAAGCTTGTGCTAGTTTTGTACACCAGGAGCTATAAAATGCGAATTCTTTCTTAAGAATCTGCAAGTTCCCGTACTTGACTTTATACATGCGCAGCTTAAAAGCTTTCGCTAGTCTTTTACATCAGGAGCTAGAAAACGCGAATTCTTCTTCTAGAATTTGCAAGTTTCTGTAACTGACTTTATATATGCTTGGCTGATTATCGGCTAAGTATTCGCTGGTTTCATTATTTGGAATCTTAAATTGCGAAGAGCGAGAAATGATAGAGTTTATTTAGAAATTAGATGCTAAACATGGAGTAGTGGTTCTCTTTAGAGCTCATAAGAGGTACTTGTGGCTTTTTACTCCCATCAGATACGTCACCAATATATAATAGATGTTCTAGGTCAATTAGTGGTATTTCAGTTTGAATAATATTTAGTTATTTGTTTTCTTAAGAGAATTTTTGCTTTAGAAGTTGGGTACATATCAAGGAACATCAAAAATAAGAGCAAAAAGTGAAAAAATCAAAAGTCAAAAGTTGATTATCTATGTGGTTTTGGAGCTACCCAATAAGCTTCCATTGATGTTATGAGAAAAAAGTCAAGAAAGAAAGAAAAAAGTGAAAAGTATGAAAAAAGTGAAAAATGAAAAAGTGAAAGTTGAAAGTTGTATCGAATAAGAGCTTATGTATGTAAATAAGTTGTTGGCGCGTGAGGTGCATGTGATAAGTGATTAGTAATCAGTCACATGAGGTGCACGTGATCGTACTCCGCAACTTATATCCTTGATATTGTATGTACCCCAAATTCCTTGATGTGGACCGAATTTCTATTGCAGTGGTTCTTAAGAGAAAATGAATAACTACTTATCGTTTTAACTTAGGTATCACTATCGGACTTAAAAGTATTGAAACGAGAAAATATGAAGCAATTCATTTCTCAACAAAATAAAATATTGAGATACAAAACCTAGGAAATGGGAGTAAGAAGTTTCCACAAGTAACTTTTATGAGTAGTGTTAGCATCTAATTTGTAGATAAGCTGTGATCTCGTTTGTACGCTTAGTTTGGGGACTCGTGAAAAATCAAGGATGACGATTTTTATCCGTACGGTCACTTTTCTATGAAAAGTGTTTCTACTCATTGACCCTAATAATTATTGCAAAATAATGAGAGTTCAACAAACCGTCACAATTATGAAGCATGAAAAGAACAAAAATAGAAGTGTAAGAAGAATAAAGGAATAAAAGGAAAATTTTGGAAAACGGAGCGTTTTCGGGAATAAATGATTTTATTACTTCTTTCGAACCTCCTTGCTACTTTACAAAGTTAGTAGGAAGAGTTTTAAAATTATTTATCCCAAGAGCGTGAATTGATCACATTGCGTGAGGACATGGCAATACCTTAGTCGGGGGGATTTTGGTAAGTGCTTATTCACTCACTATTTTATGGCTAATTATCGACCCAGAACGACTATTAGAGCTAACAAATGCCAAGAAAACACGTGTTTGTATGTTGTGAATGTACAGGAACGGATTTATCATAAAAAGACAATAAATCACGGGAAAACAATGAAAACGGGCACGAGAGTTGAAGAAGGTCAAAAAGTCAAAGCAGGGGATCCAAAAGTCAAGACAAGTCCTCTAAAGTATCAAAGATTTACATGATAAGCCCTTGGATCAAGTTTCATGAATTGGTAAAAATGGCCCTTAAAGTTTCAATTATTACAACATTGGTCCTTGTCTATAATACTACTTCTAAAAAACATAAACCGGATTTAAAACATTAAGTTGTGGTCCAAACTCAATCCAATTCCAAAATCCATCAAGCCCAAGCCCACTATTTTAAATAAAATAAACCCGAGCCCACCAAGCCAAACCCGGTCAACATAAGGGTCAAAGGGTCAGACATAATAAAAAACTACCCCGCTCATAATTTTCCCCCCAAATCAGAAGTTACCCAGAGATGAGGAACCCTAGTTACTGTTCCGTCCAAAATTGACCGCAATTAAGGGTACGGACGTCAATTCAAGCATGTTTCTAGAAGCTCAGAGTGTGTCAGAGTAAAAGAAAGCACAAAATGGCTACGTGGCTGCATTTGATTGGTGTGGACGCGTCATAGAAGCTGATCAAAGGGTTGACATTTGAGATGAAATGATTAGAATTGATCCAAGGGTGCTGAGGAGCTTAAAAGAAACACAGGTCACACGGATTGCCAGCTTGGCAATCCGAGACCCCAACCCTCATTTTTCCTATATATAGATGTTTGTTTTAGCTCATTTAGTAGTAGTTAGATAGTGTAGCAAAACCCTGTTTAAATTTCCTTTGATTGTATCTTAGTTTAGCTTTATGTAATTCAGTTTAAGTTTTTAATAAAATTTAGTTTTACATAAATCAATCTCAGTTTATTTTATTGTTTTAGTGTATCAGCTTTAATCATTGTTAATTTCAGCTATTACTTTTATTGATTTCAGTCTTATTAATTAGTTTAATTGTTTTAAATTTGTTAACTCAGATTTTATTCTTCATATAAAACAAAAATATAAAAAAATAAAAATTAAAAAATAAGTTTTCATACTATTCATTAAAGTTTACAAATAAGTTGAACATTAGTTTTAAAATTCCTTTTAAGCTGTCTAGCTTATTGAGGAATAGTTTCTGTTTTGATTAATCATCAGTCAACAAAAGTGAGGTGAATCATTAGTTGTTGTGGTATATTCAGGCAAGTTGAGATAAGTTTTGGAAGATCTCAGCCTGTCAAGAGACAGGCTAGCTTAGTGAAACCCCCTCTGTTTAAGCTGAGGGGGTATTTGATTTGTAAGTTTTCATTATTTTTCCTTTGAATTGCATAATAGTAGTATAAGATCTGTTTAGTTTTACTTGTTTCTGGTTCATAAGTGATAGTTATATCTTAATTAGTTACTAGTAGCTTTGTTTCATCATCATTCATAGTAGTTTGGTTAACTTTGAGTACATTATTTTATTGACTGTTATTGGATCTATGTACCTGTCTATGTTTGAGATTGATTCTGTGTTTATGAGTGGTATTTAGATTGTTGAATCATATTGTACATTGAGGTTTGAGTGTGGTTTGTATTGAATTGGTTTTGAGTGAGGTTGATAGTTGAAGACAGTCATTATTAGGACTGTTTGGATCTTGGTAGTTTGCTGATTTAGTCACTGATTCAGAGGGTTGTTTTGGTTTTAATAAGTAACTTACGCTGCAATTAGATGATATCAAGCATAACTTTAATAAGTCATTACATAAAAGTCAAATTTCACCTCTAACTCATTATCTGTATACTTAAGTACCTGTGATTAAGTGCATTTGGTGAGATTAAGAGTACACTTAGGTTAAGACAGTCATAAATAAGTTTCAAATATCATTAGGAATAAGATTTGTTCAATAGAAATTCAATTTGGTCAAAATAAGTGCATATAAAAATAAAGTCAAAACAGCAGCCCTGCAGGTTCATAAGCAGCTGAACTAGGGTGCTTTTGGGAGATCATAAGTTGATTAGAATTAGAGTAATTAGTTTTTTTTAGTAGAATACCAGGTAGATTTTCAGTATCCACTTGATGTTTGCCTGAATTAGCTTATCTAGTGCTTATTTATTAGCCGTCTAGTAGGGTGCCTGAGCTGATTTTCTGATTTCAATGTTTAGGGCTGCATTTGTGTTTTAGTGATCCAAATCTGTGTTTAATTGTTCATTGTAGTTCCATTATACGTATAGTTACTTTTTCCATTGAGCATTTGTTGTTTTCTTCATCTGTTTGTGAATTGCTTATTTACATTAAGTGCTTATTTGCTCGTTTGTACCCCATTCTGAGTTTTTGAGTTCATTCTGGTCTAAAAACTGTTCCTATAAGCTTTACTGAGTCTGAAAATCAATTGGTTAAAGTTTGGTTAAGTTTTGGACAAAGTGCTTAATAATAAGCAATTTCCATTAAGCAGTTTTAAGATATTCAGCAGTTCCACATCTGATTTTCATCTCAAAATTTTATTCTGAGTTCTTTTTATTATTTTAGAATTTCTGGAATTTTTCCAGATTTTTCCAACCCTTTTTACTATTTTTCTTATTTTATTTTGATTTTTATTCTATTTTTAAATAGCAAAAATACATAAAAAATCAGAAAAAGCTCTGAAAAATCCAAAAATATTTTTAGAAATTCTTTTATAATATCTTAGAATTTTTAGAATTTAATTTTCATTTTTCCAATTAATTTTTCTAATTTCCTTATTTTTAATTCATTTAAAAAGTCTAAAAATCATTATTAATTCATAGAAAATAAAAGAAAAGTTTAAAAAAATATTTTCCTTTTTCTTAAAATTCTTTTTATTAGTTTAATATTTTTAGAAAATATTTTCAAGTTCGTAGGATAATTTTTCGTTATACGTTACGTTTTAAATTTTACGGTTGCATTTCCGTTTTTACGTTTTTCACTTTGGTGCATAATTAGCTTCTAATCTTTGCATATATCATAGTTGTTAGTGTTTACTTGAATTATTTGATTTCTATTTTCACTTTCTCACTTTTCAAATCACGATTTCAAAAATCGATATTCTCGATTCCATTCGCCTTCGTTGGGAAACGACTCGGGTGATCCGTATTTTTCGCGGATCACTTCGATACTATACTATAAATATTATAATTGGTTTTCACGATGAATCAAATCTAAACCTAATTAACTAAAAGCAACTTAAAACAAATAAATAATTAAATAAGTAATAAGAAAATTACTAACCTTTGAGAAAATCGAATTTCTCACACAGACCACCTTGGTCGAACTTGGAGGCGAGTACCCAAACGAGAGTACCTCTAATAGCTCACACCCACGAACCAAAGAGAAAATCTATTCGAACGCCTAAGGTCCCTGATGCGTGGGAATCGCAACAGGCTTTACCTCTCGAGGGATCTCGAGAAGCTTACAACCCCCACCAGGCAGTGTACCTGATCGTTGTAGTATAGTATAGTGACAAGTACCGGGGGATTGATCGTTCAGCTTAGGAATAGTGTCGCTAGGATTAGAAAACCTAATTACTAGTTCTAAAGGTGAGGGATGATTATTTTTGTATTTTTATATTTTTTAGAAAGCAAGTAAAATCTCGTTTTTTTTTTTTTTTTTTTTGAAGAGTGGGCGGAATTAGTTGCTATTCAACTAACCCAAAACTAAAATGCAATCAAAATAAAATACTAAAAATGAAAATAAACTAATTTAACTAAGGTTGTGAGCAGTAATTGAAGAAAATGTGTTTACTTAGACTTCACTACTCCCTAGATATCTTTTACACGTTAATTACTTGTTATAATTGTATGGATGACGGATTGTATTCCTTAATACCATTCATGGGGTGGCATACATAACTCCCCAATTCTATGAGCTCTTATCTCCTCCTACACCATGACCCAGCACAACTATAGGGATTGTAAACAGTGGCTCATGCATTAAATACAACCAATAAAGACCTAGTACGCCTCGGTTCATGTTTCTTAAGACGTTCAAGCATGTTACCATTTGGAGATCTGCCAGTTTTCTTAAGCCTAACATATAAAATCATTCATCCAAGACAAGAATAAACAAGTAATCAACACATAATCAATATCTAGGTTTCATTAGATCTAAGCAAACACAAAGGAGATCTAGCCTAGCATAATGGAATTGAGACAAGAACAAGATATAGACAACCAACACATAGACATATTGATTGAATTAGAAGAACACTTATCTCAATTACAATGCAAGGTATCAAGGGTTTGGAACCCTTGAAAAACCTGTAAAAGTTGCACCAAATTCGTCTTTAGGGTTTCTCCAAAACTTCTCACCTTTAATATGAAAAACTAGAAAACTATATATAGGAAAACAAGGGTGACGGCGTCAAGAGCAAGGGTGTGACGCCGTCAACTCGCCGCCAAATACTTCTTCGGACGGCCTTGATCTACTTATGACGGCCTATGTGACGCCGTCATCAACCACGGTATTTTATTCTTGGGACTTTGACGCCGTCAAGAACAACTCTTGACGCCTTCAGGTACTGTTCCCAGCATAGAAATTTGAGACTTTGCCGTTTTCTTCACTTTTATGCTCCAAAAACGTCCAAAATGGCTTCTTTTCCAGAATTCACTCTCCAAATACCTAAAATCACAAAAGGAACGATTTAGGGCAATATTTGATCAAATAAAGTCGGATTCGGGCTTAAATGACCCCCTAAAAACGGATCATTTTTCACCTCATCATATACCCTTACACTTGAGATTTGCTTGTCCTCAAGCAAATGCGCTTTTATTCTACTCAAAAGACAAGTTAGGGGTCATTTAACACTAATATAAAAGTAATTACAACAAATAATCGTTCCACTAAAGACCAATAGACAAGCACGGAGGTCATACACCAGCACCTCACAAATAGTGTTTAGATACTCACATCTCTCGGGTGTAATAAAGTAATATAACATTATGGAAATGGAAGATATCTCTCACTACCTGTCATAGCAAAATAGATTACCATAGGCTTAGGAAAGGATCAAACCTCCACCACATGGCGTAAGCACCTAGGATAAACTATCAAAGAGGTCTTTTAAAGGGTTGTAACGTTAGGTATAGGTATATGAATTACACGGTTTTGTTGGATAAAGGAAGTTTTACTGGTGGCGAGTTAACAATCTTAGTTAATTACATGTACAATATGGCGTTGCTAAGCCAAGACTAGACTCAACTTAAGCTAAAAAATGAAAAATAACAAAAATATAAAATGAACATAGAATAAAAACGGGATGGTAGTCCGTATGTTTTTTTTTTTTTTTTTTCTTTTTTCTATTTTTTTTTTCTTCTTGATTTTTCGATTTTTTTTTTTTTTTTTTTTTTTTTTTTTTTTTTTTTTTTTTGCATACACTCTTACCCTACCATCCAAAATAATACATCATAGGGAATGAAAATTCCCCTTACACTTGAATTTTTACATACTTTACATTAAACTAATCTAATGACTCGAATTAAGAAAATCAAAACACTTGGAGCACTTTTAAGATTAACGTACATATGGGGGTAATAAATGATGTTCTTCCCCATTACTCCATAAACAAGTACTTACCCATGAGTCCCAATCGTCCCAAAACAATATGTACAAGGATATGACTCGACTTAGCAACCATGTAATCAATTAGAAAGTTAACTTAGGGTTTAACAAATAACAATAATGCACTAAAGATGAGCGCATACATGGAAGGCTAAGGCGATTTGGGTGTACATTTAAGTGGGGTGTAACAAATTCTTCCTTTAAGTAAGATGCTTAAAGTTAGAAACGAAAAGATAGGCTCGGAGGGGTGTACTAGGGGTATCGTGTACTAAAAATGAGTACAACGCTAAGGGTGTGGAAAAAATTAGTTGACTTAACTAGCCAAGTAATATGACTTAAATGATCAAGTAATTATAATACGGGTTTAACACAAGGGTGATCCTAATGCCTCTTATCATGTAGTAAATCCTACCACATGAATGTAGTCTCACTAGCGGTCTCGGGATGCATCACTAACGCAAGTTCTAGAATCTAAATGCTACCGGTACACTCATAAGCACTAATAATGAATGCTTTTCCTATCAAATCTAAAGGCGAACCTCACATTTTTTGGTGGAAAATTTTTCTGAATATACGGTTATGGCTAGTCATACAATCTCCTATCCATGAGACGCTTGCTATGGCTAAAGTTTCACTCCTAAATGTTGTAAAAAAATTTAAATTTGGCGTTAAAATTGCACTAACAAGTATTTCTCATAGTTTTATTACACATCTACTATCAAACAAGACAAACTCAAGCGAAAGTGCATATGTAAGGTATCATCTTTTTACCCTCCCCTTACACTTAAGATGAACATTGTCCCCAATGTTCAAGTAAAGAATGTAAAAGTGAAAAAGTAAAGAGAATGAAATCAAATACTCCCCTGATTCGCTCGGTATGGATTATAGGTTGGCCAGGTTAGATCTTCCTCCAAGAAAACGAACAATTAAAGCTTCCCTTCCAGAATATAAATCATCTCCTTGTCGAACATAACCTGTAAATCCTGACAACAATAGACAAGACAACCTCGCGTAAAATCGGCGGCATCCTACATAAGTTACTAAATCCTAGAAAACAAGATAAGATATAATGCTTGTGGAATGAAGTTTGCAGATTTTCTGGAGATTATAAAACTTAATAATTCACAAAAACCATAAGACTCCGTTAGAAAAACAAAACCGGTAAAATTTTCAGATTTTTGACTCCTAACGCCGTCAAGAGTAAACCCCTGACACCGTCAGAATGGACCTGCAGAAATTCTTATGTTAAGTTTCCGGAAAATTTCTGGAAAAACTTGGTTCCACTTCCTGGAAAATCCTGCAAAACTTCATTATGACTCAATACAAGCATTTGACTCTAACAAATACGAATACACATGTTCATTTAATATTGTGGAGAATCATGATCGGTTTGTTTCTTAAAAACATATTTGGGGTTTACCCTTACACTTATCTTTTGCAAAAATACTTTTAAGTTGGAGTTAAGACTAGGCCTAAACAACATAGTAAAGTATTTCCACATTTTAATTGAGAACATGATCAACCAACAATAAAAATAAAACATGCATATGGAAGCAAATAAGAAACAAACAAATAAAATCACACAAAACATGGGTTGCCTCCCAAGAAGCGCTTTTCTTTATTTACGAGTCTTGTAGCTAGACTCAAGGCTATGGGTTACTACGTGATTCGGGTGAGTTACTCGTTGAGGACATCTTTGGGATCAAACTTAGGTTTCAACTTTCTATCGGTTTCCTTAGTGTGGTATGACCTTTCAAACTTTTCTCCATCCGGATCATACAAAGTCATTCTAATATGCCATGACCCGTCACCTTCTTTAGGTGGCTTGTCCCACCTCCATTTACACTTATCTCCCTCTCTTTTCCATTTATTCCTTTCTATGTTGATGGGCATTACGCTTAATAACTCAATCATCTTCCTAAAGACTAAGGGGTCCTCAAAGGGGTCTAGCTCTTCATCTCTAGCTATGAGTTGTTCTACCGAATGTGTCTTTTCAACAAAGTCTTTTTCTAGATAGAATGGG
The DNA here is from genome assembly GCA_030686995.1 of Artemisia argyi. Lineage (NCBI taxonomy): Eukaryota > Viridiplantae > Streptophyta > Magnoliopsida > Asterales > Asteraceae > Artemisia > Artemisia argyi. Next base: position 20,385,104 of record CM060703.1, on the reverse strand, counting down.
CATTGAGGTCCTATAAAGTTCCTTTCTATCCAAGGTCCATATCTAGACGGTCTCCTATTCATCTCTACCCAATGCGGTGTTGGTTCATCATCACAATCATAACTATGCTTCTTTACATTGTACACCGACTAAGTATCACCTTCACCTATCGCTATCTTAGACTCCTTACAATCTATCATGGCGCTAGCGGTTGCTAAAAATCCTCTTCCTACCAATAATGGGCATGTAGTGTCACTAACCATATCTAGGACGTTAAAATCCGCTAATATAGTTAGCTTTCCTACGTGAACAACTACATCCTTAATCATTCCAACTGGTTGGGCAATACTCCCATCCGCTAGCCCTATCAATACCTCCGTTTCCTCTAACTTTCCTAGCTTAAGAGCGGTGAATAAGGACAAGGGAATCAAGTTGAGGCTTGACCCTAAATCGGCTAGTGTGTCGAAAGCTTCGGATCTTCCTATCTTACAAGGCAAAACAAATATACCCGGGTCATCAAGCTTTTTAGGCAACTTGTTTTGAACGAAGGCGGTCCCATTTTTGCCTAGCTTACACTTCTCATATTTTTCTAGGAGGGCACTATAGTAGGGAGCACGCGCTAAGACATCAATGACGGGGCGTTCTAGGTGAAGTTCTTTGAATTCATCATCAAGGTCTTGCGTAAGAGGTGTTTCAACAATACTTTTGACCGGTTCTACAGTGGGTGTTTTATTTGTTTGGTCCTTTTGGGGAACTTGGTTTTGTTTGAAACACGTGCTCGTTGATTTAACCGAGTAGTATTGTGGACACGAAGTGGGTGACGAAACTGAGGATATGGAATTAACGGTTAGTTTCGGATTCTTGACCGTGTCGCTTGGGAGTGCTCCCATTTCTCGGTCATTGAGAACTTTCAACAATGCATCAATTCTAGTGGTCATCTCGCTTTGCTTTTGTTTGAAATCGGCTTCAAACTTAGATATGCGAGCTTCTTGAGATGCCATGAACTTTGACATCAATCCTTCAAGATTTTCGGTACTACCATAGTTGTTAGAAGGATTGTTGTTGAAAGTACGGTTGGATGGTGGACCGTTTGGTTGGTAACGATTAGGCGGATTGGAAGAATTGGGTTGATTTTGTTTCCATCTAAGGTTTGGGTGATTTTTCCATGAGGGGTTGTATGAATCACCGTAAGGGTTTGGCTCGGGCTTGAAAGTGTACCACTTATCTCCCGCTTCGTCGGTACACGTGGATACGTAGTCCGCAAAAGCTGTTCCGGGGAGTTCCACACAATCACGAGTGTCATGGGGACCACTACATAATTCGCATGAAGAAGTGATTTTGTTCACTTGGCTTGAAGGCTTAGGAGCATCGTAAGATTTCATGAGAAACTTGACTTGGTCCTCAAGTTCCATGATCCTACGGTCGGGAGTGCTAGAGTTGTTCGAAGGCAAAGATATTGCCTTGACCGTTTTGTTCAAGTCACGGGGATCGTTCCAACTTTCGTTGTCATAGAGAGCAAGATCTTCTATGAGTTCCCATGATTGTTCCGCACTAAGATCACGTAGCTTACCACCGGCCGATTGGTCAATGGCTCGCCTCGTGGAGATGTCGATATGGTCATAAAAGATTTGGACTGGGAGCCAAAGATCTATGCCATGATGAGGGACTTTTTGGAGTAAGTCCTTGAAACGAGTCCATGCTTCATAAAGAGATTCATTTTGACGTTGTTGGAACATCAAGATGTCATTCCTAAGCTTAGTAGTTCTCCCCGGTGGGAAAAATTGAGCAAGGAAACGAGTGGTGAGATCATCCCATGTGGTGATGGATCCCGCGGGTAAACACTCAAGCCATTGACTAGCTTGATCCCGTAGAGATAATTGGAATAGGCGTAAATGGGTAGTCTCTCTAGTTTCAACACCTAGGTCTATGGAATCTACGATTTTGAGAAAGTCCTTAAGATGTTGGTTTGGATCTTCGGAACGAAGTCCATGGAATGCACATCCGCTTTGCACCAACCGGATGGTGTCGGATCGCAAGGGGGTCACATTGGCTCCGGTGAGCTCAATGGTGTTTCGGTAGCCTTGGTGGCTAGGTCAGGAATACTCTCCTAAGGTTCGGGGCCTAAGGGGTTCTAATGGTGGGTTTTGTTGTAGTGGGATGACGGGTTCAACGATGTTACCACCTTCCATGATGTCGGATGGTAAAGAGTTACGAACAAAGGCACGAAGAAGTAAGATAGACTAAAGAAAACCTAAAAATAAAAATAAAATCTTACTAGAAAGGAATCTAGCAAGTAGACCTAATAAAAAGAAATCCTAACCTAGACAATAACTATTCCCCGGCAGCGGTGCCAAAAACTTGATGCGTGGGAATCGCAACAGGCTTTACCTCTCGAGGGATCTCGAGAAGCTTACAACCCCCACCAGGCAGTGTACCTGATCGTTGTAGTATAGTATAGTGACAAGTACCGGGGGATTGATCGTTCAGCTTAGGAATAGTGTCGCTAGGATTAGAAAACCTAATTACTAGTTCTAAAGGTGAGGGATGATTATTTTTGTATTTTTATATTTTTTAGAAAGCAAGTAAAATCTCGGTTTTTTTTTTGAAGAGTGGGCGAAATTAGTTGCTATTCAACTAACCCAAAACTAAAATGCAATCAAAATAAAATACTAAAAATGAAAATAAACTAATTTAACTAAGGTTGTGAGCAGTAATTGAAGAAAATGTGTTTACTTAGACTTCACTACTCCCTAGATATCTTTTACACGTTAATTACTTGTTATAATTGTATGGATGACGGATTGTATTCCTTAATACCATTCATGGGGTGGCATACATAACTCCCCAATTCTATGAGCTCTTATTTCCTCCTACACCATGACCCAGCACAACTATAGGGATTGTAAACAGTGGCTCATGCATTAAATACAACCAATAAAGACCTAGTACGCCTCGGTTCATGTTTCTTAAGACGTTCAAGCATGTTACCATTTGGAGATCTGCCAGTTTTCTTAAGCCTAACATATAAAATCATTCATCCAAGACAAGAATAAACAAGTAATCAACACATAATCAATATCTAGGTTTCATTAGATCTAAGCAAACACAAAGGAGATCTAGCCTAGCATAATGGAATTGAGACAAGAACAAGATATAGACAACCAACACATAGACATATTGATTGAATTAGAAGAACACTTATCTCAATTACAATGCAAGGTATCAAGGGTTTGGAATCCTTGAAAAACCTGTAAAAGTTGCACCAAATTCGTCTTTAGGGTTTCTCCAAAACTTCTCCCCTTTAATGTGAAAAACAAGAAAACTATATATAGGAAAACAAGGGTGACGGCGTCAAGAGCAAGGGTGTGACGCCGTCATCTCGCCGCCAAATACTTCCTCGGACGGCCTTGATCTACTTATGACGACCTATGTGACGCCGTCATCAACCACGGTATTTTATTCTTGGGACTTTGACACCGTCAAGAACAACTCTTGACGTCTTCAGGTACTGTTCCCAGCATAGAAATTTGAGACTTTGCCGTTTTCTTCACTTTTATGCTCCAAAAACGTCCAAAATGGCTTCTTTTCCAGAATTCACTCTCCAAATACCTAAAATCACAAAAGGAACGATTTAGGGCAATATTTGATCAAATAAAGTCGGATTCGGGCTTAAATGACCCCCTAAAAACGGATCATTTTTCGCCTCATCAGTCCCGATACACGAAAGACTCTTATAAGGAGTAAGAATGAGAAGAAGGAATGAGGAAATAAAAGCCAAGGCATGTTCCTTCTATTTATAAGGAAAGAAAAGGGTTTTGGTTTACCCTTTGGAGCGATGTGGGACTTTTCCCAAAAACAACATCGCATGCCTTGTTACGGCGTAACACCAAATGTGGTTATGCTGTAACCTTATTCTTCGAATCATTTTCTCTTTTATAGTTCACTGAGGGCGACCCAAAAAGGACTATATTTTTGACGATAGTCTTACCAATTAGTTATGAACTTGGACATAATTCCAACAGTTTGGTTATATTTGTAAAGGATTAACAATAGGCTGATACTTTCTTTATCTCAGACTAGTGTTGTTACTACTCGACGTGTCTTAGAACGGCTTGCTGTTCATCATTTGTCCCAGCGCGCTGCATGGAAGCTTATTAAAGGTTTATACTTCTTCTATGCTGCTACATTATATCTTCAGATAATCGGGTGTATTATTTAATACTATTTAGTTATTAAGTGTAATTTTCTTTGTTCGTGCTAGACTTTTCAATGTCTACCATGCGCAAGGCTAACAGGGGGATGCCATTTTATATCTACTTTGTGCGTGTCAGCAGAACAACATTTAAAGGTCAGATTTGAACATAATCTTTTACATCTAAACATTTTAAACACTAATATACATTTTGTAGCAAATAGTGACAATAGATAAAAAGCGCTTGCTTCGATATTTACTTGTGCATTTTCAAAATTGTCGGGAATCATTTGTTCTTATGAAGTTTAGTTTTTCTTCAACTTGATAAAATTGATGGCTTACTTGCTACTTGAAAACCAATAATGTTATACAGACTAATAAACATACATTGTTATGGGTGAGCAGCACAATTTTTAGGATATGCAGCATCATGGCTGGTCCAAGTTGGGATTGAATGTTATCGATTTGTTCGTGACATTTCCAAATCTAATGAGGTGGACGATGTTAATGTCGAAGCTAAACACAAAGAAAGAGTCAAAATTCTTGGGGATAGGGTGTATTTATATACTGTTAGGTGTTCTTCAGCACTCATTTCTGCTTCAATAGGAACCGGGATCAGTGCTACCCTTTTGCGCCCATCGTCTGGTCACTCAGTTGCTAAGAACCACACCACTCGTGATGTATGGTTCATGAGACTTGTAAGATGGTTTACTCCTTGCAACTGATCGTAACATATAAAATGTTTTCCACTATAACAATTGAACATGTAAAATTTGTTGTGATTTTCAATTTTTATTTGTATGCTTTGAGCACCATGTTTTTTAAATGATGTAAACACATTTCAGAACTTGGGGTGTACAAAAGAAATAAGGTGACCTCGCACTTACAAAAAACTTTGTGAAAGAGTAAGATTTTATGCCGGTGTAATAGGCGGGAATAATGATCTGATATGATATGATTAGGGATCAGAGGTGTTTCGTAGAGAGAAAAGAAAAATGATCGTTTACCCTTGATTTTTTTTGTAAAGGATAATGACTTTTAAGAGCATCTACAATAATCACTACGAACACTGTCATCTCAACGTCACATTACCATACCTTCCCAAGACTTTTTCACGACTTTTACCACGCAAGCGGAATGAAATAGTCAGAGGTGAACTGACGCAGTTCATCCTCGTCTATTTCAGAGTGAAACTCTTCTAACTGACGAACCATTTCTAAGGAAAATTAAAGATTAACTATGGAGCGCACTCGCTGTTACCTAATAAAACAGTTGATTCTTGAACGAGCCTTAAGAAATTTTAAAAATGGAGGAAGAAGGTGTTTTTACTGTGATGTCTTTAGTAAAAAGGGAGGCGGTGATTTATATAAGATCACCAAACCCTAAAAGGATCGCCACGTTGATCCCACTAACGTTAATCGTGTGTCTAGAATTCAAGGAAGTACAAGCACTTTTTCCCACTTCCCGATAAATACGTGGACCCCCCCCCCCCCCCCCGGTTTCCCAAGGTATCTTTGAGATATTTTGGGCATAGATACTTGGTTCCAAATATTGGGCGGTAATTATTTAAAGTTCTTCCCGCCATGCTTACCACTGCTCTCACTAGTCTAGCATTTGCGGCTACGACCCGCGCACACTAGACTGGGGGACATGATGACGTATAGTCTATATTTGGGCCACGAGCCCAAATGATAAACACTACTAATGCCCAAGTCCACTATAAGTGGGCTATCATGACAAAGATTTGGGCCATACTACTAACGATTTGGACTCACGAAAGCCTAAACCCAACCAAACTATTTATGGTCTAGATAAGGATCTTTTATTTATGGATAAAGATCCATAGGCCGGATAAGCACTACGCGTGCGAAGAGTGAGGAACACGAAATCTACAACGATTTCGTGCCTATATAAAGAAAGACATAATTCTCATTAAAGGCACGATTTACAAACCCTTCTTCAACATAACCCTAAACCGATTACTTACTCTCACGCCAGAGGATAATCGTGGGTGACAATCCCACTGTAAGCCTAACGGTGTTTGTTTGCTTTCTTAGTGCGCAGGTTTCAAGCACTAAGGTCTAATTGGTACGAGAGCGGAAACCCAAACAAGGAACGCCCAACTTTTGTATCAACAATAACATAGTGACAAAGGTATGAAGCCAATATGGTAATTATACGAGTCATAGTGCAAAACTCAATCTAGCCACTTGAAAAAAGATACGAGTCGAGTGGCTGCAAACTAAATCTCGACACTCACAAACGATCCACAGTTGTTTCTTTTTCATGGATCGAAAATTAGTTACTCAAAGTTTTTTTCAACTGCAAGAACCACTCAAGTTTTAATGTCGTCCAACTTTTGTAACTTTTATAAGAAAATTGAAAAAAAAAAAAGTTATCTTTTAGAGTTGTCTTTAAATTGTTTAAACATGCATCAATTACTTGTACCTTGAAAAATAAACCAGCCTCCTGAATTTAACTTCTCACGATATATACTACAAAATAATAGCCAAATTAATAAGTTTATGTTCCTTTTGTTAAATAAATGTTCAAAATTTTCACAATCTTAGAACAATATTTAAACTTGAATGATAATATAGTGAAAATAGAATTTGAGTGATTTTAGGGGGACAATAATAAAAACTTGAGTGAACCAACTGACTTAGCTCAGTTGGCCACCTGAGTTTCATCTGGAGCTTGGGGAGGGGCTTTACCCGGGTTCCAGTCTCGCAAGTCAGAAAGAATATCCGAATTTTCCTCTTAGTGCGAAACCGTGAGTTTTAGGGATTTCCCTTCGCGTGTCTCTCCTAGTGGTTCGGGTCCCAGGGCCTGCCCGTTTGGATGGTTTAACTCGGGGGTCGGATTTCAAGTGTGGTTTAATAATAATAATAATAATAAACTTGAGTAGTTTTTGTAACCAAAACAAAGTTTGAGTGACTTTAATGAAACAATATTGAAACTTAGTTATTATTTCATGAAATTCACCATTCTTTTTATTGTTGTCATAGCTCATACTTGATTAACATGAATAACCTTAATATCACAAATACAACTGTTTCTCGCTACAAAATTTCATTGTTATGCACAATTACTCGCCTAATTGCTTATAACCCGACTTACTTTACAAAAAGAATGTAAAAAAAACATTCATTGAATGACATATATGATTAAAGATATACACCTTGTGCTTGTTGGATGTAAAACAAATCCCATAAAGGCATAACAAACAAATAAACCACAAATCTAACATATAAGCTTGAGAGTTACTTCTTGACAAGAGGGGTATAAGAGTTATCAGTTATGGGTTAACCCACTTATGATGTGAACAAGAAGAATGCAAGTTATTTGGTTTTAACTGCTCAAAGCAAAACTCTAGCTTTATCACTTCTTTTGAAGCACGGTAATTACCAGTTTACCATTATCATATCATACTTTATGGACTATATTTCGGTGTTTATAAAGAAAATGGTACGAGTAATTTCTATATAGAGTACATGTAACACGTTTGTGGACATTGTTGTTATACTATGTAGCGGATATTTAATTTGAAGTTGCTGTATATATCTATATATTATTTTTTGAGAAAGAAGTAGCATGTGGATGTGTAGGAGGTGTGGCAAGAGCTTGTTTCTTATCACTTTCAAGTAGCAAGGGTCTTTAGATCGAGCCTCCCTTCCTTTAAATCCATGTTTTGTTTTGTTTTTTTTATTTTTTTTAAATGTTTCAAGCTTTGGCAAATTACCAAAAAGATCCTGAAAATATTTGGTTTTCGTTCCATCAAATTAAACTTATAAGTGGGAACATGACCAGTAGTTTTGATTTAATATGATATGCAAGAACTATTCTTTGGCTATCCTTTTATACCATGTTACAAATCAATATATTAATAAGAAGAAGTATGTAACTTATTCCGTTTTAACCATTTAAAACAGTAATTTCTATCGTCTATTTCTTAAGCATGGCATGCATTACTAGTACTATATTAATATATTGTATTGTATATATATAAGGACTAATTAAGTAGAAGCTTCTCTGTTTAAGTAAATCTATACTACCTTATAATGTATTTAAGAAATTTATATTTAGAAGTCTTAAAATGTTTAAGACCAAAAACATTTCTTTAATAAGAAATATGCATGTACACCACTTTAATGCACATAATTTTCAGACTTACAAGACAAGAAACATAATGTACACCACTTTAATGCACATATTAAAAAAACCACATTAATGATATTTAATGTAGTCAATTATTTAATTGACCAATAAATACAATTAATACAATTATTAAAACACCCATTACATCACAAATACAAATTATCAAACATATTGTACAACCAAATTAAACACAATTCCTACATTAAACGTCACTAATACAAATAATAAATCACATTATACAAATATTCAAGCCCGAACGGGCAACGGGCCTAATGGGCTTGAGCCCGAATGGGTGCGGGCCAAACAGGCTCGAACCCGAACGAGCACGGCCTAAACAAAATTCTTGATATCCGTAAATCTATTGTTAAAAAAAACATAATAAACTAAAATACATGATTCACCGGAAAATTTAATTTCAGAGTACCCGCCGCTGCAACGCGCGGGTACCCTGCTAGTATGATTAATGCCGTAAAATAAACATAGTGGTTTGTGTTGCTAGCTTGTTACCCCCTCACGTATCATGATAAGAAAATGTATAAAAACATACAACAACATCATATCTAGTCCTCTATACATGTTAATTTTGAGCGTTTAAAAAAATTAAGACCGCCAATTGCTAGTTGTCAAACAAGCATTGTGTACAAAACGCTAAACGCTATTTGCTAGTTGCTTCAAAATGCTCCAGATGCATACCGCAAAACATACCCGAGTTAATGATTGTTTGGAATTGTTATTAAAACTGTTTATACTTTGAAACACTTGGAATAAACACCAACTAATATTAGTTTTAATGTAGGCCGTTATAACTTAGAATCATAAGTTGATTGTTGTTGCAAATCTTTGTTATAGAACTTAAAACCAAAGTTTATCGGTAGAGTCTTTAATCTTTTTCATTAGTTCAATCGAATGTAGAAATAAAACTGGACAAATCATGAGATTATGCAAACCTACATATTAAATAAAAAATATATATATACATAAATATGGAACCGGTTCGACCGATAAAACCGGTTTTTAAAACATTGCTAATTACCAATTTACCATTATCATATCATACTTTATGGACTATATTTCGGTGTTTATAAAGAAAATGGTACGAGTAATTTCTATATACAGTACATGTAACACGTTTGTGGACATTGTTGTTATATAGTAATTTCTATATACAGTACATGTAACACGTTTGTGGACATTGTTGTTATATAGTGTAGTGTAGGGATGGCAATGGGTCGGGTTTGGGTCGGGTTTTAGTGAACCCATACCCGTACCCGTTTATAATATTCATACCCAAACCCGCCTCAAAACCCGTCACGTACCCGATTAATATTATCCATCGGTTTTTCGGGTTTCCCCGCGGGTTTCGGTTATCCCCAATTGAATAATATATAATTGAATACTATATAGACAAAATGACGGTATTAACATTAAGTGACACTAAAATCCACCGAAAAACAAAGGAAAACACCCTGATGTAATCATTTTTTTTTAAGTTAAAGAAAATAATATAGTATCAAACGATTTAATGCTTTTGAATAGTTCATGTACAAAATAAATATGTTATGTAATAGAGATATATATATAAAAAAATATAATGGAAGAAATTATATATATTACATATATATTCTAGTTAATTACAGTATCAATAAAGCAGATATAGATTCGGGTAAACGGATACGGGTATGGGTACGGGTAATCGGGCGGGTATTACCAGAACCCGTACCCGGCTAAAAAATTATATCAATACCCAAACCCGCATCTAAACCCGCCAACCCGCCCTCGAATCCGACCCAACCGGTTCAAACTTTTAGAGTTGTCTTTAAAATATTTAGACATGTCAATCACTTGTAGCTTAAATAATAACTAGTCTTCTGAATTTAACTTATCATGACTAATTAAATGTTCAAACTTTATGTTCCTTTTGTTAAATAAATGTTCAAAATTTAACAATATTTAAACTTGAATGATTTACATAGTGAAAATAGAATTTGAGTGATTTTAAAGGGACAATAATAAAAACTTGAGTGGTTTTTGTAACCAAAACAAAGTTTGAGTGAATTTAATGAAACAATATTGAAACTTAGTTATTATTTCATGAAATTCACTATTCTTTTTTATTGTTGTGATAGTTCATACTTGATTAAAATGAATAACCTTAATATCGCAAATACAATTGTTTCTCGCTACAAAATCTCATTGTTATGCACAAGTACTCGCCCAATTGCTTATAACCCGACTTACTTTACAAAAAGAATGTAAAAAAACATTCATTGAATGACATATATGATTAAAGATACACCTTGTTGGATGTAAAACAAATCCCATAACGGCATAACAAACAAATAAACCACAAATCTAACATATAAGCTTGAGTTACTTCTTGACAAGAGGGGTATAAGAGTTATGGGTTAACCCACTTGTGATGGGTTAACAACAAGTTATTTGGTTTTAACTGCTCAAAGCAAAACTCCAACTCTTTATCACTTCTTTTGAAGCAGGGTAATTACCATTACCATATCATGCTTTATGGAATATATTTCGGTGTTTATAAAGTAAATGGTAATTTCTATATACAGTACATTTAACACGTTTGTGGACATTGTTGCTATAGTGTAGTAGATATTTGTAGTTGTTGTATACAACTATATATTGTTATTTGGGTAAAAAGTAGCATGTGGATGTGTTGGAGGTGTGGCAAGAGCTTGGTTCTTATCACTTTCAAGTGGCAAGGGTCTTTAGATCGAGCCACAATTTCTGCACGTTCAGTTTTTTTTTTTTTTTTTTTTTTTTTTTTTTTTTTTTTTTTAATGCTTTGGCAAATTACCTAAAAAGATCCCGAAAATATTTGGTTTTCGTTCCATCAAATTAAAACATATAAGTGGGAACATGACCAGTAGTTTTGATTTAATATGATATGCAAGAACTATTCTTTGGCTATCCTTTTATACCATGTTACAAATCAATCAAACCATGTTAATAAGAAGAAGGGTTAATTATGTGAAAACGTATTATACTTTCTAAGAAAATCACTTCTGCGTAGCGAACTAATTTTTTTTTTTCTTTTGTACACTAATGTTGACACTTTTGTCTTTCTTTAGATACTATGACCCTTTTACCCTTCCAAATTACATAAATGGTCCCTGGTTGTTTGTGAAAATAGCATCCACCGTCCCTAGACTAAATTACATAAATGGTCCCTGTCGTTAGGAGAAAATTGTGTCCACCGTCCCTATTTATTTTTCGAAATTTCTTTTCCAAATTTTAATTTTTCGAAATACCTTTTATTATGAATTTTTTTGAAATAGTTTTTTTAAGAAATTTTTCGGAAAAAAAATATTTTCGAAAAAAATAGAATTTTCAAAAATAAAAAATTTCGTGACATTTTCAATAATATTTGGAAAAAAATTATTTTTGAAAAAAATAATAAAATTTTCGAAAATAAAAAATTTCGTGACATTTTCAAAAATATTTGGACAAAAAAATTTATTTCGAAAAAAAAATATTTTCGTTACATTTTCAATAAAATTTGGAAAAAAATTATTTCGAAAAATAATATTTTCAAAAAAAGAAAAAAAAAATCGTTTTTTTCACGTTTTTTTTTCGTGGCCGGAAAAAAAATCATATATTATATTGCATATCATATATGATATGTAATATCATATATGATTTTACATATAATATAATATATGATATATGATATTACATATAATATCATATATGATATCATATATAATATTATATGTAAAATCATATATGATATTGCATATCATATATGATATGCAATATAATATATGATTTACATATAATATCATATATGATATTACATATCATATATGATATTATATGTAATATCATACATGATTTTTTCGGCCAAGAAAAAAAAACGTGAAAAAAATGAAAAAAAAAAAAAATTGTCGAAAATATATCAATTAGCCTATCTATAGAAAGATAATTAAATGCTCGTCGTAACGGTATATTTTTTTTCGTTTAACGATTAACGGTTTGAAAGATATTAATATTTGAAAAAAATGATAAAAGTGGGTTTTTTAAATTGTTAGGATTAATCTCATCCATTAGATCAAATAAAGGATGGAGGGAAGATGGATGGTGGAAATTAGTCCCTTGGTATGTAAAAAAAATTTGGTCCTCAAATGATCTTTACTCTTTAAGATACACCTTGTTGGATGTAAAAAGGATCCCATAACGGCATAACAAACAAAAAGTAAATAAAGTAAAGTAATTTCCCAATACCGTCTTTCACAAGTTATGGGTTCAAATACCGTCTTTCACGGTGTATGGGGAGGTTAAGATGTAGACAGTCTTATCCCTACCTAAGTTAGAGAGGCCGCTTCCGATTCTACTAAAGATGAAAAATGACTTCCGGCATTGCAAAGGGTGAGGATCAAACCTTTGACCTCTCTCTTCGAGTGTTAACCTCTTGATCCAAACCTTGCTCTTTTAATGACCTAACAAACAAATAAACCTCAAATCTAACATATATGCTTGTGAGTTACTTCTTTTATTTGCTAAAATGAAATATGTAATCATTCTTCACTTTTGGAGAAAATGAAATATGTAACAACGTATAATTTATATGATAAGCTTAATTAGGTATGGCCAATCAATTATCATGACAATTGGCAAGTGGTATAAGTTTTATGGGTTAACCCAGTTATGATGTAAACAAGAAGAATGCAAGTTATTTGGTTTTTAGTTTTTCACTACTTAAAGCAAAACTCTTTATCACCTCTGTTCGAAGAAAGGTAATTACCATTACCAATTTACCATATCATACTTTATGGACTATATTTTGGTGTTTATATAAAGAAAATGGTAATTTCTACATGCACATTTAACACGTTTGTGGACATTGTTGTTATGGTGTAGATATTTGAAGTTGCTGTATATATCTATATATTATTTTTTGAGAAAGAAATGGCATGGGGATGTGTTGGAGGTGTGGCAAGAGCTTGGTTCATATCACTTTCAAGTGGTAGATCGAGTCATACCCTTAGCATCCTTTTTTTTTTTTTTTTTTTTTATTATTATTATTATTATTATTATTATTATTATTATTATTATTATTATTTTATATATATATTTTTTATGTTGTTTCAAGCTTTGGAAAATTACCAAAAAAAATCCTACAAATTTTTGGTTTTCGTTCCATCAAACTTAAACATAGATTTCAATCAAATGGGAACATGACCACTAGTTTTGATCTAATATTAATATGATATGTCAAGAACAATTCTTTGGCTTGACAAAATGATGTTCCATTTTTGCTAAGTTCGGGGTTAAATGTAATACATTAAAATGTACGTTTTAGGGTCAACTAGGCTACGCATTGGAATCGTGTTTTTATACACCTTAAATCAATGTTTTTTTCAAAACAAGTGATGCAAATTTATAAATTCAAAGGACTTAAGCTTATACAAAGTCAAGTCAAAAACATTTTGTCCTCTAAAGTCTAAATAACAACGAGCAGGGTTACAAACAAGCCTAGCTTGCGTTCTATAGGGCTCGAGCTCGATAACTTTAGGCTAAGCTCAAGTTGGGTTAAGAACTAGGACTCATCTTTATTCTTTCTTGGGTACCCGTGATGCTTGAACGGGTGACCAAATGAGTGAACTTCCACGTTTTAGCATACTTCATTAGCTTAACAAGAAAGTTTATGTTGCGTGTCGGGGAAGATACGAGTCATAGTGCAAAACTCAATCTAGGCACTTGCAAAAAGAAACGAGTCGAGTGGCTGCAAACTCAATCTCAACACTCACAAAGGATCCATAGTTGTTTCTTTTTCATGGATCGAAAACTAGTATAAAAAATCTAATTGTGTTTTTGCTTAGATGATCTTTAGTTGATTTTGGAGCTTGTTGACAGGAGTTTAATTACTAAATTGACAATCTCAAGTAAAACTAATATTTTATAGCTTATTGTAATCATGATCGGTTTGCAATGACTCAATCCTTTTTCATGTTACCCCCTCGTATAATGATAAGAAAATGTATAACTATTTTGGACTGATTGCATAATTTTAAACTTTATTTCTAGTAAAGTTCTTAAGGAATAACATAATTTAATAATAATCAAGTTTCATCATTGTTTTATTAAAGTCGGTAATACTTTATTTCAACTATAAAAACCAATCATTTTTTAAAATTGCTCACTAAAGTCACCTAAAGTTTTTTCAACTGCAAAAACCACTCAATTTTTAATGTAATCCAACTTTTGTGACTTTTATAAGGAAATTGATAAAAAGTTATCTTTTAGAGTTGTCTTTAAAATATTTAGACATGTCAAGCACTTGTGCCTTGAATAATAACCAGTCTCCTGAATTTAGCTTCTCACGACTAATTATATATACTACTACAAAATAATAGCCACATTAATAAGTTTATGTTCCTTTTGTTAACAAATGTTCAAAATTTTCACAATCTTAGAACAATATTTAAACTTGAATGATTTATATAATGAAAATACAATTTGAGTGATTTTAAAGGGACAATAATAAAAACTTGAGTGGTTTTGTAAACAAAACAAAATTTGAGTGACTATAGTGGAACAATATTGAAACTTAGTTATTATTTCATGAAATTCAACCGCTCTTTTTATTGTTGTGATAGTTAGTACTTGATTAAAATTAATAACCTTAATATCGCAAATACAAGTGTTTCTTGCTACAAAATCTTATTGTTAGGCACAAGTATCCGCCTAGTTGCTTTTAACCCGACTTACTTTACAAAAAGAATCTCATTGTCGGATGTAAAACGGATCCCATAACGGCATAACAAACTAATAGACCACAAATCTAACATATAAGCTTGTGAGTTACTTCTTGACAAGGGGTTTAATAGTTATGGTTTAACCCACTTATGATGTGAACAAGAAGAATGCAAGTTATTTGGTTTTAACTGCTCAAAGCAAAACTCTTTGTCACCTCTTTTTGAAGCAGGGCAATTACCATTACCATATCATACTTTATGGACTATATTTCGGTGTTTATAAAGAAAATGGTAATTTCTATATACAGTACATGTAACACGTTTTTGGACATTGTTGTTATAGTGTAGTAAATATTTGCACTTGTTGTAGAGATCTATATATTATTATTTGGGAAGAAAGTAGTATGTGGATGTGTTGGAGGTGTGGCAAGAGCTAGGTTCTTACCACGTATAAGTGGTAGGGGTATGTAGATCGAGCCACCCGTTCTGCACTTCCATTTTTTTTTTTTTTTTTTCTCTTCAAGCTTTGGCAAATTACCAAAAAGATCCCGAAAATATTTGGTTTTCGTTCCATCAAATTAAAACATATAAGTGGGAACATGACCAGTAGTTTTGATTTAATATGATATGCAAGAACTATTATTTGGCTATCTTTTTATACCATGTTACAAATCAATCAAACCATATATTAATAATAAGAAGTACAGTATGTAACTTATTCCGTTTTAACCATTTAAAACAGTAATTTATATCGTCTATTTTTTAAGCATGGCATGCATTACTAGTACTATATTAATATATTGTATTTGTATATTATAAGGACTAAGGAGAAGCTTCTCTGTTTAAGTAAATATGATTAATGCCGTAAAATAAACATAGTGGTTTGTGTAGCTAGCTTGTTACAACAACATCATATCCAGTCGTCAACGATGCAATTATACAAAAGTATGTTAACGCGAGCTTTTATTGTGTAACAGCTCTCATGAGATATTGAGATCCCTCGATACATGTTGATCCTTCAAGTTACCCATAAAACCTTTGACACTCTCTTTGTATATAAAGTATTACTTTAAAGGCCTACTGTTAGATCACAACCCAAATTGATCATATCATTTTCGAAAGACTATTCCTGGATTATGTGATTGAATCATTTTATTATTATTATTATTATTATTATTATTATTATTATTATTATTATTATTATTATTATTATTTTATGTAAAATTTATTTCTCTATTTTTCATCTCATTTATAAATCTATAAACTTGTGATACTTACATCCTGTTCTCGAGTTTTTTTTTTAAGTAATGGAAGGGGATGCGAAGAGAAATTAAAAAAATAAGCGTTCTTGAGTTTTTTTAAGATGGAAAGGTAGGGGACGGGAATGTGGGAGGGAGGGAAGGGATGGACTTTTGTCTGCATTAGTAATCCTCTCATATTTGGGATGATCAGGAGGGAACAGGTAAAATGACAATATAAGCTTTTATTAAATTACAATTATATTCTCATTTGTTCAAACAAATAACCACAAATTGACTGCATTATTTATCGATTCCCTTTCTTCTCAAATCAAATTTCATAAATACTAAAACCGTAGGCGTGGTCGATAGTGAAATCAAGGGCGGTGGGATGACGTGAATGAAAAGAAACAAACAATAACCTTAACCTGTTATATCAATAAGCAACTTCAAATGTTCTTTTTTGATGATTAATCGAATCATTTACAAAAATTGCTTCAAGCATGACAATATCTGCAGGTGTTTTAATATTATAACAGAAAATATATATTTTTAGATGATTATCATATTAAACTTTATTCCGTAAAGAATGAAGTTAAAAGACTAATGATATCAGTAAACTCATCTCCAACCATATTCGCATAACACTTTTTCTTCATATTCGAAAAATGGAGCACATAAATATATATTTTTAGTATCATATTAAAACTTTAGTTCTAAGATTTTTAAAACATTGCTAAATATCTTCGTCATTTAAAGGATTACGGTTAAAAGTCGTTCATTGTGTTATAACTTAAGAAAGTTCTTTGAAAAGTTAAAATTTTATTCTAACTTGTTTAAGAAATCGACCATGTAGAACTATTGTTCATAATTTTATATAGTTTTAAGGGTATATTTGTAATTTTGTTATTATCCGTGTTCTTTCCATTCTACTTAAAATACAAACTCAAGAACACAAAGTGGAATAACTACTTTCTTCACAATGTCATCCTTTACTTTTCCCTTCCCATTCCACCCCCTTCTATTCTTTAAAATTTAAACTCGAAAACAGAGCATTAGGGTATGTTAAGCAGAAAGCAGTAGCAGTAACCAGTAGCAAAAAGCAATAACTGTTTGTTTTAATAAAGCGTTTTGTAACATATTTGTATGGTTGAATTTATTAAGTGTAAACGCTAGTTGCTAGTAAATGCTCCTTCGAGTAGAATTTTGATTTGGAGCGTTTAGAAAACTTATGACTGCTACTTGATTGTTGCCAAACAAGCATTGTGTACAAAACGCTAAACGCTATTTGGTAGTTGCTTCAAAACGCTCCCAGATGCTTACCACGAAACATACCCTAGTTAATGATTGTTTGGAATTGCTATTAAAACTGTTTATACTTTTCTAACACTTGGAATAAGATACTCAACAGGTCAACCCGTCTAACCCGTTTAATAAACGGGTCGTGTTTGGGTTGAGCAAGTGTTAAACAGGTCAACACGTGAACCCGTTTAAGTATATAAGTCTCTAAAAATAAAATATATAACTTGGTTTGATATGGATTAAATGTATTTTGTTATGTTCTTATGATTATAACTCAGATTTTATTGAAATTGACTCTTATAACTTATAACTCAAATATCATTGAAATTGTCGTATAGTTATTTGTATGTTATTTTTATCATATTTTAGATCCTTATATCATTTTTGCATTTAGGCTAGTTAAATAAACAAACCACCAATCTTATTCACTACTTGACCTATTTACTTAAACGGGTTAAACGGGTCACAAACGGGTTACACGTGTTATGCATGTCTGTGTTAGGGTTGAGCTTCTTGACACAGTTAATAAATGGGCTGTGTTTGGGTTGAGGTTATTTCAACCCGCCAACCCGAATATGTCAACACGAACACGACTCGATTGTCACCCCTAATTTGAAGCATGCTTACATACACCTTAAATCAATGTTTTTCAAAAAGGTGAAATTAATTACTATATATATAATGTCCCGTCAAAAACGACACTACATTTGTCGTTTTGATTATCGGTACATTGGCCCAACCCACAACTGTTGTCCAGGCCCATCATCTTAGCCTCTTTGCTGTTTGATATTACCGATGTCACCGGGTCGGTTTTCATAGTTATCTTCTTCTCACGCCTATCGCCGTTTTACGTGCTCTACTGCTTTCTGTGACCGCCTCTCTCTTCAGTTCAGTCAGGCGGCCGAGATGACTACAACCCTTCCGTTTTGCACGTTTTCCGAGAAAATCACACAAAGACAATAGGTATGAGTATCGGGGCGGTGGCGTCGTCAACATATACTCTATGTGTTTGTCTCTATTGTGAGGACTAAAAGTAAGGGCGGAAGGCGTGTCTGTTAGTGTTGATGCTGGTGTCGGGTTGGTCCCTGATACTCCTATAGATTTGGCCACTCACTTAGATTCTAATAACGGTAGCGGGTTCGTTATCATGGATACGTCGGGTTCGGTTTCGGATCGTATAATGATTCTTGCGATTGACTTTGCTGATTTCATGGATGTCGATGAGTCCCTATAATATACCGACGTCTCGCGTGAAGGGTCTGTTATCAGGATGGTTGTTACAGGTAAGCCAATGAGGTTGTCGAATGGTATACCGATTAACGAACCTGATCCGGGTTGCGCAGTGGAGGGGATTCGTGATCGTCGATGTTACTGGAAAAGGGAAGGGGAAAATGGATGACGTGCCGGCGTCGACAGGGAATGGTAATGTATATAATCTGTTTGTGCTTTATCATATGTGTGTTTTATTGATGCTTATAATGTTTGTGTTACGTCTTTCACTTGCAGGTTACCTTAGTGTGGATGGATGTGTTGCTCGGAATTCGTTAGCTGGTCAATCTTCTGGTAATGTTGCACGTATTGTCTTGCGCCGTTTCCTCAGTTTTCTACAAAGCCCAAAGATAGCTAACAACCAAAAATAAGCTTTTACAAACTGGAAATATAACATGACCACTAATCATAAACTGCTTTGTAAATTTGATATTACGGTTATAATACAAGATAATATATGTTATTAGCCATTTACTTCGATTTAATCTATTCCCACTTCTTTTGTTCTTTTACCCCAACTAATAATCTCACAATATAATTAACCAAGCATCTCACACTACATATGTTACTATTGAGTATTGAACACTATATTCGAAGACTTTGGTCACTATATTCCGAGACTTTTCAAATATAAGTTTATACTAAACCAAACAGCTATGTTTATTATTAAAATAAAAATGTTAGGGATGAATATGGTTATGCTAACGTGCAACTTAGTTGTATTTTTATTTAACTATCAACACTACCTTAATAATGATGTTATTGTCGCAGGTGAGGCTGGAGTCGGGAGTAGTGGTGGTTTCATTGCTAACGTTAGCGACGATTAGATATCATCCCTCATTCATACTCTTGCTTTCAGTGTTTCGGTGCCTCACATCACTCGACTTTTATGTGTTTTTTTCCAGCTGCAATGCCCGGTTCTCATACTCACTACACCTCTCACTCTCTGCACGTGCATCCAACAGCCACTCGCGAATGTGAGCAGATTGTCTCTTCTTAGCGGCTACATACAACATTTTTCTTTTGTTACACGTGTTCATCTTTTAGCATTATCTTGACAGGTGAATTTCGTGTTCCCATACCCTGTTCTTCTACCTATACTACGCATCCTCTGCAGCCTCTCCTCGGAACAAGCGCGGCCGCCACATCGGATATTGGTGCTATGCCATTTGCACACCCACCCCCGACTACAGCTGCTCCTCAATGTATTTATAATGTCTTATTGACCATGTGTTTCTGCCATCGCTTATCCTTTTTAATGGTAGACGTAACACACCTCGCAGAAAACAAAGCCGCCTGACCGCAAGTTCAGCCGCCACTGTACAGAACCGTAGGGGTACGATTGATACTGTCGCTTGGCTGGCTCCGGCTTTCTTTATGATCACCTGTTGCGATGTACTTTGCCTTTAACTGTTTTTTATGCCTTTTGCAGGAGCACCGGATACGTACGTGTCTTTAGGGCCATGTAACAGAGTTTGTCACCATTGCAAGCCGCTCTTTTGGTTTGAATAAAGGCTCAAACATGGAAGTCTTCGTTCTCCGGAGTATCATATGTGATGTATGGGTGGTAAGGTGCTTTTACAGCCACAGCCTGAATATCCTCCTTACATAAGACAGTTGTTCACGGACTGGCGAGAGTGTGAGACCTTACAACTCGATGTTTGCTATGACTTCTTTAGGAGCTCAGATAGATGAATCAGTGAACAGAGGTCGTGGCCCGTATGTATTCAAAATATCAGGACAGATTTACCATCGGATAGGTGGTCAAGTTTTCGGACGAGGTTTTTGAGTTCTTCCAGCGATGCCGTGATTGCAGGCACAAAATATTTGATGATCAGCCGCACGCGCACTGTCAGCCACCAAATCCTGGAGAACCGAACGATTACAGGTACAAATAACAATAGCGACAGTGTAAACAACACAGGTCCAGAAAATTACAAAACAAAAAAAAAAAAAAAAAAAAAAAAAAAAAAAAAAAAAAAAAAAAAAGAAAAAAAAAAAAATCATGCTCATACCTTCTGATTTGGTTACCTATTTTTCCAACATCTGCAGTTACTGTTTTAGATTATTGATCTCCGATGACAGTGGAACGTCGACATTAACATGCTTCAGTGACGAGGTACATTCGATGGTAACAGAATGCACCAGAGCCGTATCGGAGCAAGGTCACACAGATCCGTATACACTGCCACCACATCTGATTGCATTGGAAGGGACCATTCATCTGTTTCAGCTGCATTTTTCAACAGAGTCTACAAAGGAAAATCCGGTCTATATTCTTGATACAGTAATAGAGACCGGCCCACAGTTGCTGGTTGTGCCTCAAGAGAATGTGGCAGCCAACCGTCGGCTTATTTTCAGACCTATCTACTTATATAAGCATTTTTATATAGGTGTCATGAATCGTGGCGAAGAGAGGCTGCAACTAGAAGCGGAACTTGACCGTTTGGTTGGACAGGTACAACCTTCTCTGCTTGGACTATGTTAAGATAGTATAGTGTAGGTGAGTTGCATTGAGTATTGACATAAATCTGACTACCGAATTAGAAACAAGTTTAGGATAATGAGTTTCAATTACTTTTTCGGTAAGGACACATGAATAACATTCGGAACTGCAGACATTTATTTTGCTTTCTATGCATCAGTAAGTTAAAAAACTATAACTTTGTGCATGTATAACTATTCCGGATATGGATAATCCTTAGGAAAGATGAGTCATTTCAGAAACTTATAGCCAATACTTATAATCATTATCATTAAACTGTAAAATTGACAATTACTTTGATCTTTGAATGTATATGGTTATTAATATTTGGAGCGGCATAGGAATTTGGCATAAGGAACTATTTATTTTACCCGATTTTGGGCCTCTGAACATGCAATAGTTAGCCTCAAAATGATCAGCCAAACGTCACCTGGCCCACTGGTAGTTCTCACTTACCTGCTCTATTAGCTTTGGACAATCTACTATCAGTTACACATCATGAGATTAGCTAATTTACTTATTTACATGAAGTCTAATTCTAATTTTATGGCATTATTTCATTTAGTGGCACATCTTATATCTTATACTCTTAATATGTTCGAATTGTCACAGCTTACCACAACCACGGATTGAGAAAAGAGGCAATGGTGACTGCGAAAAGTAGGACACAATGTTTGAGAAAAGAGGTGATAGAAAGGTACATAATCAATGTTTTGTTATATAATTTGTTTGTGAACAGTTAATAATTCTGTTCTTGATTTGTTACTTGCCTATTAATAATTCCGGCTCATTTATATGTTTGCAATTTTTAGGAATTGTCGGATGTGTCCAAAAAAGATTGACCAACTCTTTTAGGACTTGATAAAGGCTCGAAATTTAAACGTAATAAAAAAAAACGGAATTTTACCTTTGATGATTCAGATTCTATTAAATACCATCCGTTGCTGCATGAGGTACTCTTTTCCTTTGTAGGAATATGATCTCTTTTTATATGCAAAACTAAATACATGGTTGCTCACCTTTGATTTTTGATGTATGAATTTTGTATATGTGACCCTTTAGAACCATCAATTGGTGAAGTCAGTTTATTGATGTACACATATTTTGATCTACCTGTTTGGGGGTTGATAAGAACTGTACTTGCACCATTTACAGCATTCAAATATTGAATAAACTGTACTTGCTTAATTCTAAATAATTGCTCCCTTGCTTTGTAATTAATTCTAAGTCTCAAATGTAAATAATAATAATAATAATAAGCTGGAGACCTATGTTATGGTCTGCATAGTCTATTAATACATCTACGCTTATATTCCAGATTTTGTTTGTGGTTGTTTCTTCCAGCTTAATTATACTTAAATCAGTTATTTTAGCTGTATTTGCGCTTTTCTCAGTATGTCCATCCATTCGGCGTAGTGGTGCTTCTAAAAAACAGCAAGGCAAGGAGATTCCTGAGCTGAAATCTGAATCGAAAGGATGGAAGGTAACAATAACTTTCACCCTTTACAAATAGTTTGAGGTTTCGAACATTTGTTATTTCATAGGAATACATTACTTATTAGTGGTACTCATTTTGGATCAATACATGAAAATTGAATTGCAAGGTCGAAAAAATTGACATGAATAAAAATGGTTGCACTGGTATTGTATTTGGTGATATATTTAGCTATTTTGGGATGCTGCAGCCGCACACTAAGATTAAGCTATCTTTAAAGACTAATCTTTATGTATGCGGATCGTGAGTGGGTGGGAGTCCAAAAAACCATGGATTTCAAAAGAGAAAATTGATAAGGTGAATTAATTTTGTTTCACACAAGTTTATGTTGTGCTCTTTCTATTTTCAAAATATTATGGTAAACTCTGTTTCCATGTTCATTTACAGGTACAACGTGAGGCAGAGAGTCTTAAGAGATGGTTACATGACAAGGAGGCTGAATGACAAAAGTGAGTTTAGTGTTTACTCACTGTGTTCTGTTGCTTTTGTTTCGGATAGTTTCTTTAGAACTACATATATGGTACACCATGTACTTGCAGCATCTCATTTTCTTTTTGGAAATGAAGTACTGCAATCATATAAAAAAGAATCGAATAATAAAACATGTGTCAAATCCTTTAGAAAAAGTATTTCTATAATAAGTGAGATTTAAGCTTCTTCCATACAAGTTGTCTGTGTTATATGCTTGAAAAGAACCACCTTCACAGCAGTCAACATCTTGCAAAAATCCATTGCTATTATTACTTTCAGATTCCTAATTGCACGACACCGGTGTTGCAGTAGTAGGCCGTATGTGCGTAGACCTACTTTCCTGCAACTAAATCCTATGTACAGATAAATGTAGTATGACACTCGAACTGAGGAGTAAGCGTGTGTAAAATAAAAAACGTGTGATGTCTTAGCATCGTAGAACTTAGTAATGTTGTAGGTTACCAGCGTTGTTACAGTATCATACTCGCTCCCACTAATGTATTAGGACAATAAAACCTTCCACTTATGTAAATTATCAGTCGTGTTGCTACTTAGTCTCTACACTATGTTAACATCATGTGCAAAGGCGTTACACGTTTTTATGTTCTGAAACCCCAAATTGTTGTTTCCGTAAAGAGGCTTGGTACTACAAAACCTGAACCCAGACTTATATCATAAAACAAATCGTGCATAGGTATCCATCATCCTAAAAAAAACACAAGCACCATAAATATGCCACTCAGTTCTGCTAATGCATCAGGATCTTCGAACCTTTTGACTTTACAAATCAGGTATATAGCCGTTCTAACATTTACCGGATCACGTACACATAAGAACGAATGATCGGCGCCCCGCCGCAACGCGGCGGCCCAGAGCCTTCCTCGTTTAATAAATGTAAGGACATAAGTATATAAAAAGTTAAGTAAAAACATTTTGTCCTCTAAATGATAAGGAGTAGGGTTACAAGCAAGCCTAGCTTGTGTCCAATAGGGCTCAAGCTCGATAATTAACTTTAGGTTAAGCTCAAGTTGGGTTAAATACTTGGACCCATTTTTAAGATGCATGTTCGATAAGGATTCAAAACTAGCTCAATAATGTTCTGAAAAGCTTGAACATGGATATTATATTTATTGCCTCATAAGCTGACTTATTTTAAAAAAAGAAGTAAAAGAAACATACATTCAATGATAAGTATATAATTTAAGATACACCTTGTTGGATGTAAAAAGGATCCCATAACGGCATAACAAACAAAAAGTAAATAAAGTAAAGTAATTTTCAATACCGTCTTTCACAAGTTATGGGTTCAAATACCGTCTTTCACGGTGTATGGGGAGGTTAAGATGTTGACAGTCTTATCCCTACATAAGGTAGAGAGACTGCTTCCAGTTCAACTAAAGGTAGAAAAAGACCTCCGGCCTTGCAAAGGGTGAGGATCGAACCTTTGAATCTTCGAGTGTTAACCACTTGATCCAAACCTTGCTCTTTTAACGACCTAACAAACAAATAAACCTCAAATCTAACATATATATGCTTGTGAGTTACTTCTTTTATTTGCAAAAATGAAATATGTAATCCTTCTTCACCTTGTGGAGAAAATGAAATATGTAACAACGTATAATTTATATGATAAGCTTAATTAGGTATGGGCCGTATGGCCTATCAATTATCATGACAATTGGCAAGTGGTATAAGTGTTATGGGTTAACCCAGTTATGATGTGAACAAGAAGAATGCAATTTATTTGGTTTTCAGTATTTCACTACTTGCAAAACTCTTTATCACCTCTATTCGAAGCAAGGTAATTACCATTACCAATTTACCATATCATTCTTTATGGACTATATTTTGGTGTTTATATAAAGAAAATGGTAATTTCTACATGCACATTTAACACGTTAGTGGACATTGTTGTTATGGTGTAGATATTTGAAGTTGCTGTATATATCTATATATTATTTTTTGAGAAAGAAATGGCATGGGGATGTGTTGGAGGTGTGGCAAGAGCTTGGTTCTTATCACTTTCAAGTGGTAGATCGAGTCATACCCTTAACAGCTTCTTTTTTTTTTTTTTTTTTAATTATATATATATATATATATATATATATATATATATATATATATATATATATATATATTTTATGTTGTTTCATATATATATATATATATATATATATGAAACAACATAAAATATATATATATATATATATATATATATATATATATATATATATATATATATATATATATATATATTTTATGTTGTTTCAAGCTTTGGCAAATTACCAAAAAAATCCTACAAATATTTGGTTTTGGTTCCATCAAACTAAAACACAGATTTCAATTAAATGGGAACATGACCACTAGTTTTGATCTGATATGATATGTCAAGAACAATTCTTTAGCTAACGAGCTCGTTAATAAGTTATTTTGACAAAATGATGTTCCATTTTTGCTAAGTTCGGGATTAAATGTAATACATTAAAATGTATGTTTTAGAGTCAACTAGGCTACGCATTGGAATCGTGTTTTTATACACCTTAAATCAATGTTTTGTTTTGTTTTTTTTTTTTTTTTTTTTTTTTTGCCTGAAAAAGTGATGCAAATTTTATTAATTCAAAGGACTTAAGCTTATACAAAGTTAATCAAAACATTTTGTCCTCTAAAGCCTAAATAACAACGAGTAGAGTTACAAACAATTAGCCTAGCTTGTGTTCAATAGGGCTCGAGCTCGATAACTTTAGGCTAAGCTCAAGTTGGGTAAAAAACTTGGACCCGTCTTTTTTCTTTCTTGCGTACCCATGAAACTTGTACGGATGACCAAATGAGTGAACCTCCACATTTTAGCATACTTCATGGCTTTTGATCTTGAAACTTGAGGCTCAGACTATTAGGCATTAGCTTAACAAGAAAGTGTTTATGTTGCGTTTCGGAGAAGATACGAGTCATAGTGCAAAACTCAATCTAGGCACTTGCAAAAAGATACGAGTCGAGTGGCTGCAAACTCAATCTCGACACTCACAAAGGATCCACACTTGTTTCTTTTTCATGGATCGAAAATTATCATACAAAATCTAATCATGTTTTTGCATAGATGATCTTTAGTTGATTTTGAAGCTTTCTGACAGGAGTTTAATTACTAAATTGACAATCTCAAGTAAAACTAATATTTGTAAGCTTATTGTAATCGTGATCGGTTTGCAATGACTCAATCCTTCTTCATGTTACCCCCTTCGTATAATGATAAGAAAATGTATAACTATTTCAGACTGATTGCATAATTTTAAACTTTATTTCTAGTAAAGTTGTTTAGGGAAAATGTCATCTAATAATAATCAAATTTTATCATTGTTTCTACTAAAGTCACTCATACTTTATTTCAACTATAAAAACCACTCAAATTTTAAAATTGTTTCATTAATGTTGGGAATTTCATATTTGATAATACAAAACATGAAGAATGAAACAAGAAGGACTTAAAACGACAAGAAGAAAATCTACAAAAAGATGGAGAATTTAGAAGATACTAGAAGATAAAAAGATTTTGTTTCCTAATTGTTTTATTATTCCTTTGTAAACCCTAATATCTTTAGTTTATAAAGAGATCATTAGGCGTGTAGTTTTGTGAGCATAGAAAAGATGTAGTCGACTCAAGTGTGTGTTCTAGGCGTGCGTTCTTGTAAATGCCTAGATTAATTTAGTCTCAAGGATCTTTGATCCCTGTTACCGTTGAGTAACAGAATTGAAGCTAATTGTGTATGTAACTGTTAAAGAAGATGACGATGAAAACCTTGTTACAATAACTTTGATTTGTTCTTATTCCGCAGCGTATATTGTCATTGTTATTGTTATCCCTAAGGCTCAAAACGGTCCAAGGAGTCTAACAAACTCTACAACTATAGTCACTCAAAGTTTTTTTCAACTGCAAAAGCCACTCAATTTTTAATGTCGTCCATCTTTTGTGATTTTTATAAGAAAATTGAAATATATATATATATATATATATATATATATATATATATATATATATATATATATATATATCTTCTTTTAGAGTTGTCTTTAAAATATTTAGACATACATCAATCACTTATACCTTAAATAATAACAAATCCGTTGAATTTAACTTCTCACGACTAATTATATATACTACAAAATAATAGCCAAATTAATAAGTTTATGTTATTATATATATATATATATATATATATATATATATATATATATATATATATATATATATATATATATATATATATATATATATATATATAAGAAATTGATAACATGTTCAAGATTGTGAAAATTTTGAACATTTATTTAACAAAAAGAACATTTTTTTTTAAATCTAAAAAGTATGTGCTTTTTGTTAAATAAATGTTCAAAAATTTCACAATCTTATAACAATATTTAAACTTGAATGATTTATATAGTGAAAATAGAATTTGAGTGATTTTAGGGGTACAATTTTGAAATTTAGTTATTATTTCATGAAATTCACCATTTTTATTGTTGTCATAGTTCATACTTGATTAAAATGAATAACCATAATAACGCAAATACAACTGTTTCTCGCTACAAAATCTCATTGTTATGCACATGTACTCGCCTAATTACTTATAACCCGACTTACTTTACAAAAAGAATGTAAAAAGAAGCATACGTTGAATGATATATATAATTAAAGATAAACCTTGTTGGATGTAATCCCTACTTTGACAAGAGTATAAGAGTTATATGGGTTAACCCACTTGTGATGTGAACAAGAAGAATGTAAGTTATTTGGTTTTAACTGCTCAAAGCAAAACTATTTATCATCTCTTCTTGAAGCAGGGTAATTACCATTACCATATCATACTTTATGGACTATATTTCGGTGTTTATAAAGAAAATGGTAATTTCTATATATAGTACATTTAACACGTTTGTGGACATTGTTAGGGCTGTAAACGAACTGGACGAACATGAACGGAGCTCTGTTCATGCTCGTTCATTTAATTTTAACCGGACAAATAAACGGACCCGGACGCTTAAACGGACGAATTTTCGTGTTCATGTTCGTTTATTAAGAAAATAAGTTGTTCATGTTCATTCATTAAGATACTAACGAACGCTAAACGAACATAAACGATCGAACATAAGTGAAAATAGATAAACAAACATAAACTTTATTGAATTCTGCACAATATAATGTTTTATAAGTGTTGTTTTGTTTAAACAAACCAATTTTTAAAATTATAAAATTAAAAGATATGATAAATGAACATTAATAGATAAATAAACATAAACGAACTCATAATCGGATGTTCACGAACATAAATGAATGGACGAGACTTTTGTTCATGTTTGTTTATTTAACTAAACGAACGTAAAATATTGTTCATGTTCGTTCATTTAATAAACGAACGAACATAAACGAACTTTTTACCGAACGGTTCATGAAATGTTCACTGAACGTTCAGTTCGTTTACAGCCTTAGACATTGTTGTTATAGTGTAGTAAATATTTGCCGTTGTTGTAGAGATCTATATACTATTATTTGGGAAGAAAGTAGCATGTGGATGTGTTGGAGGTGTGGCAAGAGCTTGGTTCTTATCACTTTCAATTGGCAAGGGTCTTTAGATCGAGCCCCACCTCAAGCGCTTCTTCTTCTTTTTTATTATTAATTTTTTTTAATTTTTTTTAAAGTTTTTAATTTTTCAAGCTTTGGCAAATTACCAAAAAGATCCCGAAAATATTTTGTTTTCGTACCATCAAATTAAAACATATAAGTGGGAACATGACCAGTAGTTTTGATTTAATATGATATGCAAGAACTATTCTTTCGCTATCTTTTTATACCATGTTACAAATCAATCAAACCATATTAATAAGAAGAAGGGTTAATTCTGTGAATACGTATTATACTTGTCAAGAAAATCACTTCTGTGTAGCGAACTAAAAAAAAAAAAAAAAAAAAAAAATCTTTTGTACACTAATGTTTTTTCTGTGTACCGAACTAAAAAAAAAAATTCTTTTGTACACTAATGTTGACACTTTTGTCTTTCTTTAGGTACTATGACCCTTTTACCCTTCTAAATTACATAAATGGCCCCTGGCAGTTTGTGAAAATAGCATCCACCGTCCCTACATTAAATTACATAAATGGTCCTTGTCGTTAGGAGAAAATTGTGTCCACCGTCCCTATTTATTTTTCGAAATTTCTTTTCCAAATTTTAATTTTTCGAAATACTTTTTATTATGAATTTTTTTGAAATAATTTTTTTAAGAAATTTTTCGGGAAAAAAATATCTTCTTAAAAAAATAGAATTTTCGAAAACAAAAAATTTCTTGACATTTTCAAAAATTTTTGGAAAAAAATTATTTTCGAAAAAAATAATAGAATTTTTGAAAATAAAAAATTTCATGACATTTTCAAAAATATTTGGACAAAAAAAATTATTTCGAAAAAAAATATTTACGGAAAAAAAAATTTTAAAAAAATGTTTTCGTTACATTTTTAAAAAAATTGGAAAAAAATTATTTCAAAAAATAGTATTTTCGAAAAAAAAATAAAAAAAATGTTTTCGTTACATTTTCAAAAAAATTTGGAAAAAAAATATTTCGAAAAATAATATTTTCGTAAAAAAATATTTTCGATTTTTTTTTCCTTTTTTTTCTTTTGTGAAATGTAGCGGCAGGAACCATGTATATAATTTAGCATAGGGACGGTGGATCATCACTTTTTTTTTTTTTTTTTTTTTTTTTTTTTGTCTTTGATACTCACATGAAGACAAAAGTGTCAACATTAGTGTCAAAAAAAGATATTTTTTAGTTCGTTACGCAAAAGTAATTTTCTTGACAAGTATAGTACGTTTTCACAATATTAACCCTAAGAAGAAGTATATATGTAACTTATTATATTAACCCTAAGAAGAAGTATATATGTAACTTATTCCGTTTTAACCATTTAAAATAGTAATTTCTATTGTCTATTTTTTAAACATGGCATGACTATATTAATATATTGTATTGTATATAAGGAGAAGCTTCTCTGTTTTTGTAAATATGATTAATGCCGTAAAATAAACATAGTGGTTTGTGTTGCTAGCT
Source organism: Artemisia argyi (assembly GCA_030686995.1). Taxonomy (NCBI): domain Eukaryota; kingdom Viridiplantae; phylum Streptophyta; class Magnoliopsida; order Asterales; family Asteraceae; genus Artemisia; species Artemisia argyi. Next base: position 20,354,701 of record CM060703.1, on the reverse strand, counting down.
TGTTACCCCCTCACGTATCATGATAAGAAAATGTATAAAAACATACAACAACATCATCATATCTAGTCCTCTCTATACATGTTAATTTTGAGCGTTTAAAAATATTAAGACCGCCAATTGCTAGTTGCCAAACAAGCATTGTGTACAAAACGCTAAACGCTATTTGCTAGTTGCTTCAAAATGCTCTAGATTCATACCGCAAAACATACCCGAGTTAATGATTGTTTGGAATTGCTATTAAAACTGTTTATACTTTTCAAACACTTGGAATAAGATACTCAACTTGATCATAAAAAACTACATGCATATATCTATCATATCAAAAGTCAAAACATAACAAATATTTTAAAACTCATATCAATCATGTGCACCATCTTCAACTTCATCAATATATGAAATAGTAAACGTTTCATAGAACTTTAAAAATTCATTTCAATCCTCTCAATATCACAAGATTTTGATCCTCATTGATTTCAAAAAGTTTTTATTGATTATATTCAATCAAATATCATTTGGCAATTATAATGGCGGGAATAAGTTTGATTATTGAACTATTGAGGAAAAATCCTAAAGTTAATGGTCTAGCCTTGCATTCGACTGGCATTGCTGCCACCTCTGCAGCCGTGTATGTTGCAGCCAGCACACCTTTTGCATCTAAGGCGTTATACGGGTATGTCCTCTTTATCATAAGTGCATGGCTCGTGTTTTCTATTCATAAACTAGTCTTGAATTTTGTTATCATTTTGTAATTTCTCTGAGGGAAAATGGAGAACTGCCCGCAACGTTTTTTTACAGACACTAATGATTCGATGAAACAGTTTTGGGGGAAGAGGAATTGCTTATTGTGATGTGGGTCATACTCCTTGTCATTTGACTGCATCTGAAACCGTCACGACTAAAGAATATGACATTGAGCTAAAGCCATTGCTCTCAGCTTTTCACTTGAGACCATTTACATTGACATCATTGAGGTGTTAAGGGTGAGGATCGAACTTTTGACCTCTATCTTCAGAGGCAAGAGTGTTAACCACTTGATCCAAACCTTGTTCTTTTAACGACATAACAAACAAATAAACCTCAAATCTAACATCTATGCTTGTGAGGTACTTCTTTTATTTGCTAAAATGAAATATGCATGTAACAACGTATAATTTATATGATAAGCTTAATTAGGCATGGCCTATCAATTATCATGACAATTGGCAAGTGATATAAGTGTTATGGGTTAACCCAGTTATGATGTGAACAAGAAGAATGCAAGTTACTTGATGGTTCAGTTTTTCACTACTTAAAGCAAAACTCTTTATCACCTCTGTTCGAAGCAAGGTAATTACCATTACCAATTTACCATATCATACTTTATGGACTATATTTTGGTGTTTATATAAAGAAAATGGTAATTTCTACATGCACATTTAACACGTTTGTGGACATTGTTGTAGTTAGTAGATATTTGTAGTTGTTGGATATGTCTATATATTATTATTTGGGAAAAAAGTATCATGGGGATGTGTTGGAGGTGTGGCAAGAGCTTGGTTCTTATCACTTTCAAACGGCAAAGGGTCTTTAGATTGAGTCACATCCCTAGCATCTTCTTTTTTTTTTAGCTTGTGAAGCTTTGGCAAATTACCAAAAAAATCCTACATATATTTGGTTTTGGTTCCATCAAACTAAAACATAGATTTCAAGTAAATGGGAACATGGCCAGTAGTTTTGATAGAATATGATATGTCAAGAACAATTCTTTGGCTAACTGAGCTCGTTAATAAGTTATTTTGACAAAATGATGTTCCATTTTTGCTACGTTCGAGATTAAACATGTAATACATTAAAATGGTTATGTTTTAGGGTCAACTAGGCTGCGCATTGGAATCGTGTTTTTATACACCTTAAATCAATATTTTTTTCAAAAAAAGTGATGCAAATTTTATTAATTCAAAGGACTTAAGCTTATACAAAGTTAATCAAAACATTTTGTCCTCTAAAGTCTAAATAACAACGAGTAGGGTTACAAACAATTAGCCTAACTTGTGTTCAATAGGGCTCGAGATCGATAACTTTAGGCTAAGCTCAAGTTGGGTAAAAAACTTGGACCCGTCTTTTTTCTTTCTTGCGTACCCATGAAACTTGTACGGATGACCAAATGAGTGAACTTCCACATTTTAGCATACTTCATTAGCTTAACAAGAAAGTTTATGTTGTGTTTCGGGGAAGATACGAGTCATAGTGCAAAACTCAATCTAGGCACTTGCAAAAGGAAACGAGTCGAGTGGCCGCAAACTCAATCTCGACACTCACAAACGATCCACAGTTGTTTCTTTTTCATGGGACGAAAATTAGCATACAAAATCTAATTATATTTTTGTATAGATGATCTTTAGTTGATTTTGGAGCTTGCTGACAGGGGTTTAATTACTAAATTGACAATCTGTAAAACTAATATTTTTAAACTAATAAAAACTTTGAGTAGTTTTTGTAACTAAAACAAATTTTGAGTGACTTTAATGAAACAATATTGAAACTCAGTTATTATTTCATGAAATTCACCATTCTTTTTTATTGAATGATATATATAAGCTTGTGAGTTACTTCTTGACAAGGGGTATAGGAGTTATGGCCTTATGGGTTAATCCACTTGTGATGTGAACAAGAAGAATGCAAGTTTTTTGGTTTTAACTGCTTAAAGCAAAACTATTTATCATCTCTTCTTGAAGCAGGGTAATTACCATTACCATATCATACTTTATGGACTATATTTCGGTGTTTATAAAGAAAATGGTACGAGTAATTTCTATATACAGTACATTTATCACGTTTGTGGACATTGTTGTTATAGTGTAGTAGATATTTGTAGTTGTTGTATACAACTATATATTATTATTTGGGTAAAAAGTAGCATGTGGATGTGTTGGAGGTGTGGCAAGAGCTTGGTTCTTATCACTTTCAAGTGGCAAGGGTCTTTAGATCGAGCCACAATTTCTGCACGTTCAGTTTTTTTTTTTTTTTTTTTTTTTTTTTTTTTTTTTTTTTTTTTTTTCTAAAGCTTTGGCAAATTACCAAAAAAGATCCCGAAAATATTTGGTTTTCGTCAATTAAAACATATAAGTGGGAACATGACCAGTAGTTTTGATTTAAGAACTATTCTTTGGCTATCCTTTTATACCATGTTACAAATCAATATATTACCGAGTAATAAGAAGAAGGATGTAACTTATTCCGTTTTAACCATTTAAAACAGTAATTTCTATCGTCTATTTTTTAAGCATGGCATGCATTACTAGTACTATATTAATATATTGTATTGTATATATATAAGGACTAATTAAGTAGAAGCTTCTCTGTTTAAGTAAATATGATTAATGCCGTAAAATAAACATAGTGGTTTGTGTTGCTAGCTTGTTACCCCCTCACGTATCATGATAAGAAAATGTATAAAACATACAACAACATCATATCTAGTCGTCAACGATACAATTATACAAAAGTATGTTAATTAACGCGAGCTAGCTTTTATTGTGTAACAACTATATATACATGTTGATCCTTCAAGTTACCCAGAAAACCTTTGGCACTCATAAAGTATTACTTTAAAGGCCTACTGCTATGTCTTATGTAGATCACAACCCAAATTGATCACATCTTTTTCGAAAGACTATTCCTGGATTATGATTGAATCATTTTTTCTTTGGAAAATGATTGGGAGGCATAAAATATGTGAGTAATTGTGTGCCTAATAGATGTGGCAATAAGTTATTAGTTTGTGAAGAAGTGGGTTACCTGCTGTCCCAAATAGAATGCTGACACATATGTTTAGGCATATTATTAAGCATACGAGTTAGTCATTCCAATCAATACTCTTTTTCTTTTAACATGTAAAATTTATTTCTCTATTTTTCATTTCATTTATAAATCTATAAACTTGTGTATGTTTGGTAAAAATATCACTAGCGTTTGGTAACAAAGTTGTATGCTTGAGTAAGTGTAAACGCTAGTTGCTAGTAAATGCTCCTTCAAGTGGAATTTTAATTTTGAGCGTTTAGAAAACTTAGGATCGCCACTTGCTAATTGCCAAACAAGTATTGTGTACAAAACGTTAAACGCTATTTGCTAGTTACTTCAAAACGCTCCCAGATATTGTGTACAAAACGCTAAACGCTATTTGCTAGTTACTTCAAAACGCTCCCAGATGCTTATCGCGAAACATACCCTAGTTAATGATTGTTTGAAATTGTTATTAAAACTGTTTATACTTTTCAAACACTTGGAATAAGATACTCAACTAGATCATAAAAAACTACATGCATATATCTATCATATCAAAAGTCAAAACATACAAACATTTTAAAACTCATATCAATCATGTGCACCATCTTCAACTTCATCAATAAATGAAATAGTAAACGTTTCATAGAACTTTGAAAATTCATTTCAATCCTCTCAATATCACAAGATATTGATCCTCGTTGATTTCAAAAAGTTTTTATTGATTATATTCAATCAAATATCATTTGGCAATAATAATGGCGGGAATAAGTTTGATTGTTGAACTATTGAGGAAAAATCCTAAAGTTAATGGTCTAGCCTTGCATTCGACTGGCATTGCTGCCACCTCTGCAGCCGTGTATGTTGCGGCCAGCACACCTTTTGCATCTAAGGCGTTATACGGGTATGTCCTCTTTATCATAGGTGGCTTGTGCTTTCTATTTATAAATTAGTCTTTATTTTTGTTAATTATTTTGTAATTGCTCTGAGGGAAAATGGAGAACTGCCCACAACGTTTTTTTACAGACACTAATGATTCGATGAAACAGTTTTGGTGGAAGAGGATTTGCTTATTGTGATGCGGGTCACACTCCTCCTCTTTTGACTGCATCTGAAACCGTCTCGACAAAAGAATATGACATTGAGCTAAAGCCATTGCTCTCAGCTTTTCACTTGAGACCATTTGCATTGACATCATTGAGGTGTTTCTTGATGTTCTATTTGCCTCTTTTGCAATCTAATATAGAAGAATGTGCCAATGTTTCCTTAAATGACTTGGTGGATGAGTATCAAGATGTGGACTACGCTCTACCTTTAAAGATTACAGTGAAGCAAATCCTTCTTGAAGTAAGTACAAAATTATACGTGTTCTCGAAGTTTAGGTGCAGTTGGTGTTACGTTTTCATTTTCAATTGAACTAGCCAATTGTAAGAACTTTTTATTTAGTTATCTCATTCTTTCTTTAGGAGTTTCTGAAATTTTGGGCGATTTATAGCAAAAAGTGCTAGACGTAAATAATATTTGGCCATTTTAATCAACAACTCAACTAACTTACACATGACAAGCACATCCACTGTGTTGTCAGGTTGAAGGTAATTAATACCTAATTGTTTGACACGACAGATAGTTATATAAGATTGCGAGTATTCTAATAACAGCTAATAGCCAATTTTGTGTATCTATCTTAAGACTAAATTAGTATAAAAGATATATAAACTAATCTCATGATGTTTGGTTACATTTGTAAATGATCAATAATAGGCTGATACTTTCTTTATCTCAGACTAGTGTTGTTACTACTCGACGTGTCTTAGAACGACTTGCTGTTCATCATTTGTCCCAGCGCGCTGCATGGAAGCTTATTAAAGGTTTATACTTCTTCTATACTGCTACATTATATCTTCAGATAATCGGGTGTATTATTTATTACTATTTACTGTAGTTATTAAGTGTAATTTTCTTTGTTCATGCTAGACGTTCCAATGTCTGCCATGCGCAAGGCTAACAGGGGGATGCCATTTTATATCTACTTTGTGCGTGTCAGCAGAACAACATTTAGAGGTCAGATTTAACATACTCTTCTAAACATTTTAAACACTAATATATATTTTGTAGCAAATAGTGACAATAGATAAAAAGCGCTTGCTTCGATATTTACTTGTGCATTTTCAAAATTATCGGGAATAATTTGTTCTTATGAAGTGTAGTTTTTCTTCAACTTGATATAATTGATGGCTTACTTGCTACTTGAAAACCATTTTCTTATTAAAAAGTGGATCACTCTAAGAATGTTATACAGCCTAATAAACATACATTATATTGTTATGGGTGAGCAGCGCAATTTTTAGGATATGCAGCATCATGGCTGGTCCAAGTTGGGATTGAATGTTATCGATTTGTTCGTGACATTTCCAAATCTAATGAGGTGGACGATGTTAATGTCGAAGCTAAACACAAAGAAAGAGTCAAAATTCTTGGGGATAGGGTGTACTTTTATACTGTTAGGTGTTCTTCAGCACTCATTTCTGCTTCAATAGGAACCGGGATTAGTGCTACCCTTTTGCGCCCATCGTCTGGTCACTCAGTTGCTAAGAACCACACCACTCGTGATGTATGGTTCATGAGACTTGTAAGATGGTTTACTCCTTGCAACTGATCGTAACTTATAAAATGTTTTCCGCTATAACAATTGAACGTGTAAAATTATATTTGTTGTGATTTTCAATTTGTTATTTGTATCATTTGAGCACCATGTTTTTTAAATGATGTAACACATTTCAGAAGTTCATTAACATGGGGTGTACAAAAGAAATAAGGTGACCTCGCTCTTACAAAAAACTTTGTGAAAGAGTAAGAGTTTATGCCGGTGTAATAGGCGGGAATAATGATATGATATGATATGATTAGGGATCAGAGATGTTACGTAGAGAGAAGAAAAATGATCGTTTACCCTTGATTTTTTTGTAAAGGATAATGGCTTTTAAGAGCATCTGCAATCATCACTGCGAACACTGTCATTTCAACGTCACGTTACCATATCTTCCCAAGACTTTTTCACGACTTTTACCACGCTATGATCACTACCCACCAGGCCACTAACTAATATTTGGTATATTTATGTAAAAAGGCCGATTTGTGTTTGCTCGGCATCATGAGCCCGAGCAAGGTGACCAGTAGACCACAATCCCACCACTAAATTACTGCAATGATGACCACTAGCGACACCGACCCCGAGCTGCACTACCACGAGCTACCACGATCTCGTTGGGGGTGCTCTATATACAAGGTATTTATTTTCATAAGTGACTAGTCAAATGTGTTACACTCAACCAGTTGAAGTTGGAATATCTCATCATGCTTATTTTGATTATCTTTTGACCTACAAATTAAAATGTCGATTTGCTGACAACCAAATTTAATGTTCATTATTTAAAAAAAGGAAATGATCGATAGACCTAAACATATGACTAATTTTGGGGCTAAACCGATGTGACAGTGGTTTATTAGTTAGTGAAGAAGTGGGTCTGTGGGATGTCACAAACGCCGCCACGGAAGTTTAGGCATACAATTAGTTATACTACTTAAACATCTTAATCAATGCTCTTTAAGAAATTAGCAAGTTTAGTCACTGACATGCTAATGTAATTTAACGCTCTTTAAGAAATTAGCAAGTTTAGTCACTGACATGCTAATGTAATTTAACTCACTTAAGCAGCCAAAAACTTGTTTTATAAAAATCATGTAGTTGATTAACATGTGATACTTCACTTTATAACAAAAATACTTTCTTTCTTCCATGCCGCCGTCTAAGCCCAGACTTACGACATTGACTTGGGTTCTGCAGCTGCGAACCTTTAAAGTAGGAGTTCGAGATCCAATCTAGCAGCATGGTGGAGAGCGAAACACACCATTAATTGGACAATTCTACAGCCTATTTTAAATGGACTATAAAAGAATGTCCTAAGGACAGGTTTGGAGCATGTCTCGATCGAGTAGTTAACTAGCCTATATGCTTGAGGCTAATACATAATTTTTACCACTTAAAAAAAAAAAAAAAAAACTACGGTATATGTACTTGGAACATCTTATACGTTGACCTAATTGAAGCTAGCCTAAAAAAATTATGTAAAATGGTATAAAAGCTATGGATTAACCCGATTATGATGTGGATGATGTTCCCTCGGTTTAACCATCGTACAACAAGTATAACACATCATGGTGCCTTGTATGGCGGGGCGATGTCTCTAGATGACAGAAACGACATTGCAAAAAGGTTTGATCATGTGGACTATCATTTAGGTGTTGGAGGAGGAGGATGTAGTTTTGAGCTTGAGGGAAAAACTTTGGGGTGCAAATTTATTCCTATCTATACTTCTATACTACTATATAGGGGTGTTATCGGGTCGGGTTATCGGGTTGTCGGGTTAATCGGGTCAGGTTGAGTCGGGTTTCGAGTTTTTAAAAAGTGACCCGCAACCCGACCCAATAAGAAATCGGGTTCGGGTGTTTATCGGGTCGGGTTAAGTCGGGTCGGGTGATTCTGGTTGTCGGGTTATAAAAATAAATCCAACTCTTCTACGTAAAGAGAATACTTAAAAATTAGGAAGCGTACACAGCATATATGTTAACTAAATGTCTTACAATTCAATAAGGTCAAAGGAAAGACCTTTCACATTAATACTAATATGATTTTTATGTACCACTTTTACAAAAGTATAGTAACTAGGTGAAGGTTTTAAGCGAAACAAATCCTATATCAGTAACTCAAGTAAGCCTCATGTCTGATGAAAATTTGGTGCGTAAAGTCTCCCAAATTTTTTGTTTAGATATATAGTTACTGCTCATTTGAGCCTAAAAGTATTTATATATAGTTACTGCTCATTTGAGCCTATAACTCTATAAGTACTCAATAACACAAGCTCAATCTGATATTAAATATATGTAACTTGAGTCTGGTTCTTACGATATTAAAAATCGGACAAGTATCAAACTTATTTCTGTTTTAAACATAATGTGATACAAGTAATGCTATTCTGCAGCCTTAGTTGAAAATTCCATGTTTCCCAAATTACAAGTACTGTTAAGTGCATCTTGGTGATTATCGGGTCTTATCGGGTTGACCCGATAACCCGATAGCATTATTTATTTAACCCGAACCCGACCCGATAACATTGTCGGGTTATCGGGTAAAAACAACCCGACAAGAGTTTTTGACCCGATTTGACCCGACCAGATAAGCCTTATCAGGTTCGGGTTCGGGTCAACCCGACCCTACAGACACCCCTACTACTATATAATGCATGGATAAACCAAGTCTAACTCCTAACCAAAAATTAAGATAAGGAGCTTCAATCATGAGGTGACATGTGTCACTTTTTAACTAACTCTAAGCCTAACTCCTAACCAAAAATTAAGATAATGAGCTCTAATAATAAGGTGACATGTGTCACTTCCCAACTTAAAATTCATCTTTATTTTTAAATTGAAATATCTTTTTATCTTTTTTTTTTTTTTTTTTTTTTTTGTTATCTAATTTCACCATATTTTCTGAAATTTTATGCTATTTAATTCAACATCCATTTTGATATATTTTTACAAGTTTTTAGTTTTGTAGATTTTTAGTGGGTTTTTTATTCAAAATTTTACAACTTTAATCTTTATTTCAATCAATACAATCTTGATTCGTTAAAATCATATGCTTTTGGGTGAGTATTTGACGGGAAAGAGATTATGAGGATCTTTCTATATACGGTAATAATGATGTCACGAGAAAGCTATAGAAAACCCAAACAAACACATATACGTTCGGAGTGTTGTGAAACGAATTCACTAAGCGGGTAGTGAATTGCGAAGAGTTGGGCTAGCAATTCATTTACTAACCATATTACTATATTTTTCGCCGCAACTGTGCGCGGGTATCCGACTAGTATCAAAAATGAATAAATCTGAAAATAATTACAGTAGTTAAGTAGGATTGTTTGGGATTGTTATGAAAACTGTTTATACTTTTCAAAACAATCAAATAAACACTTGGAATAAAAATCTCAAATTGATCATTTAAAATTACTTATTTAAATTTATTATATCAAAGTCAAAAGAACAAACAATTTATAACTCACATTGATCATCACGATCTTAGATTTTATCAATGAATACATAGTAAACTTCTCAAACAAGTCATTACAATCTTTCAAGATCATCAGATTTTAATCCTCATTGATTTCAATAACTTATTATTGTTTATACTCAATCACATTTCATTTGACAATAAAATGGCGGGAATAAGTTTGCTAATGGATCTAATGAGAAAAAAATCGAGTGTTAATAGTCAAACCATACATTCAACTGGTTTATACTCCGCCACCATTGCTGCCTCCTCAGCTGCCATGTATGCAGCCGCCGATACACCTTTTGCAACAGGGTCTTTATACGGGTAAGTTTTAGAAAAGTTTAGTTACTTTTTTTTAGTCATTATATTGTATACTAAAGGTACTAATTATTCATCTTGTCGATGAAACAGTTTTGGTGGAAGAAGAGTTGCTTATTGTGACGCAGTTGCTACCACTCCACTTTTGAAAGAAGATTACGACATGATACTAAAGAATATGACATTGAGCTAAAGCCATTATTCTCAGCTTTTCATTTGAGACCATTTGCATTAAGATCAATGAGGTGTTTCTTAATGTTCTATTTGCCTCTATTGCAATCTAATATAGAAGAATGTGTTGGAATATATGAATAACTATAAACACATAAACATCAAAGAGTACGCAGCGGAATAGATCAAATACAAATAATAAATTAACCGAATATAAATGGATACGTACCTCTTTGTGATTTCTAACAAGAACAAGAAACCAATGGAACAAGAACTATAAACCCTAATTGGGTCTAATGGTGGATCGACTAGGATTAGTCGAATAGGGCAAATCACCTTGTTAGCAAAAGTATGCCAACACTTCGTTCTTGAACACACGTATTAGTAGCGTTTCAATAAGAAAAGCTAGGTTCTTAATTCACAAGCAATCCAAACACAATGTTTAGAAAATCGCGTAGGAACCCTAGAAGGGTGTAGTTGATCAACTAAACAAGAATGGTTTTGAGCTTAGAAATCTAGTAGGAACCCTATAAGGGTGTAGTTCGATTTCTAACTCAAGAGGAGAAAGAGAAGGAGATTTGGTTTGCAAGTGAACCAAGGGATGAATGAATGAATGAGAGGAGGTCTCATTATATAGCATTCAATAAACTTGGAGCAAAAGCTATCCCAAACCCTAAGGGGAAGTGGGGTGGCCGGCCATGGGCTACAAAAGCCCAACCCGAACCTTACTTTCACTCTTTTCCAAATCTAGTCCTTCATGTTTCGTCTAACGGTCGTTAGGTACCGTTAAATGCTCATTATGTGAATTTAATAATTATTCGTCACTAAAACAATAATTATTAATTAATTGAAACTCATACGTAAAGTGTGCAATCCCGAAGTCTCGAGTTCGAGTCCGGTCATGATATATTAATTTATTATCCGTTAAAACTAACAGCTCCCACTCGGATATAGATTAATGTAACAATGACAATGGTTAGTCTAGCATAACACGCCAATGTCCCCAGAACGATCTCGAGTATGGTTTCCTGGAAAAAACCACCTTTGATGATTCATCATCATACTTATCCTTTTGATTCTAATACTATGTTAATATGGATATGGATTGAAGTCATTCCATAATTAACTAGTGTTTCTCGTTATTTATGATCAAACAAGATTACCAATTCATCTGAACGCATTTCAGATAGACCTTGGGCATGGCCATGCAAACATCTTGTTAATCCTACGAGTGGCCAAACAGTATTAAACTTCAAAACAAATTTGAAGGAACCAAATCCCGTATTGACTACAAGCATAACCTATGAACTTCGCATCACCTCTGAAAATAATCCTTATAACTACCAGTTACGGATAGCGTTAGATTATCTCACAGAAAATGAGCTACATCCACAGTAGTTACCTGGTATCTCAAGTCTGAGGATAAATATTCATGATTTACTCTAATGACAACATCCATAAGTACAATCATGTAGTTGGGATTTTGTCCTATATCCAATTTTTCCAGTATTGAATATCATGTGAATTTGGCGTGTCTACGCACCAATATAATTTATATATTATACCAAATCTCACATTTGTCTTAGTTCAATGATACTCCCATATCATTAATTAACAACGGACAATTTAGAATAACATAACATAAGTTATTCATGGATTAAACATGCAAATATAGGATACAATATTTATGAATAGAAATAAACATAACACAATACTTCATTTCATTCGAATAATTATTGTTTACAATCCTTTATCCAAATACTAAATAGATCAATGCATGAAAATTCTCGTTAATGAATTTTGTCTCAAGTAATACCAATCATACTTGTTGACAATTATGCCTCAAGTAATCATACTTGTTGACAAGGCATTATTCAACTAACTTTGATCTATCGGAATTTTGAGAATACTTATTTCAATAATGAAATTCTTGTATATGTGCATTCAAATAATTTTATATAACCACATAATACATCATAAAATGTGTATGACATCCTCAACATACAATTTATGATAATTAAACTTCCAAACCTTTAAAGTTTAAAGTATTCTTATTCTTTAACGTATAATGCAACTATGCTTTCCGTTAAGCATAACTAGTACACATGGCTATTAACAAGGATAAAATCCTTCCATGACTAGTATTGAGTGTCATCTCAATTTTTTATATTAGCATCATTGTATGCAAACAACAATATGCTCTTTTCCGTAAACATCAATGTGTAATGTTTTATTCCTTCCAAACTTTCAAGTTTGTTGGCTATGACAATTTTACAAATTGTTCATTTATAGAATCTAGAAATTGTTCCAGGCTGAGGATGTGATTCTATATCCAAATATATTCCTTTAGAATATTTATTACACAACTTATCTAATATCTTTCAATTAGATATCAATGTTGTCAAATCATCTTTTATCAAAGCATGATATAACAACAACATGATGTACATGAAAAATTCTCGTGTCCAACTAAATTTCATTCATGTACTACATATCCATTTAAACTTTCTAAATGATATATCATGTTCTATTAGATTCATTTACCGCACATGTTTACATCAATAAACATATATTCAAGGTTGTATGTTTTACTTATTAAATCTTTCAAGTAAAGTTTCATTCCAAGTTATGACTTACCATTTAACTTATATAGAATGTTACTTCCTATATGTTATACAACATATATGATTTAAATAAGTAAACATAATACTCCCACTAGCTTTCAGAATTACTTAGGAGTTATCTTATTTTAAATTATAAATCAAATCATAGATTTAATATTTAAACATAAGATTTATCTCCTTGATGCATGCATCTATCCATACTTGGATTCTTGCATTTTGTATACTTTCAAAGATTAAATGAATTCATAAAACTCTTAATTACTTATCGTCCTCGCTTAAGTAATTATATAAGAAAGAGGTTTTATAATCCATTGTCAAATTTCATATTCATAAAAATGAGTATGACAATTACCATCTTTGTATTTTAATGTGCTTAGGAAAGAGTATTCAATCATAGTTAATTACTTAAGTATGATTAATAATCTTGTCATAAGACATACATTAAAATATGTATACAGTTTTTGCCCATATGATTCTTTATGCAAAGATTTAAACCTCTAGGATTTTTCCTTCTCTTGCAGAAACTCATCTTCATTAAGATAAACCAAATTTTCAAAGTTGACTTATCTTTATGGACAGCATCTTAACATTCATAGTATGAGCAATTTACCATAATTAGTAAATGCGTCATTATGATTAACAGGCTTACCCTGTAATTCATAATTCTCAGCATATTAATTAAATATCTGAGACATCCCAACGGATCTATGAATGAGAGTTTCATCATGTTGAGATTTAACCTTTACATTTCAAATCTCATCATGATTTTCACTAGTGTGGTTTTAGAAGATTATATATTTTGTAATTTTGATCTTTCAAGATCTAAACAAAACTCCCACTTGCCTTTTGTATTTTATAAATACTTTAGCAAGATGAGCAACACTAAATCGTTCTCATTTGGGATATTGCAAAAATATTTTACAGTTCCTGACTCTTGTTTGTTAAAACTACTTATTAACAAAATCAGAACTTCATTTTAAGACTTTAATGTGATTCATCACATTCCATAATGTCTTATTTAATCTTCTAGGTTGGAGTCTTATTGAGTATATTCATTCATACTCAATTTTCTAACCTTGATAACTTTTGGAAGAAAAGAAGTCATATTTATCTTTTAATCAAACAATATAACAAGAGTTTGATTTTTCCTAACTGAACACACCACCAACTTGTGATGTTTCATTAGAATTAATATTGTGAGACAAACTAACAATATGTAAGATAAACTTATTCCCTTTGGCTTACCTATTTACCAACTAAGTCAACTTAATGGTACAATAGAATTTCCAAGCCAATTGCATGCTATATAACATAAGTACCTTTTGAACAAGTTACTTCATGTTCATGTCTTAAGAAGACATGAACTGTTATATTCCCACTTTACGTTGTACATCATTGATCAACTCAATGATTTCTTGTTTGAAACATAACAAGTTTAACGTCTTACTTTATTATAAGTCTTGTAATAGTTAAAAGACTTCATGTTTATAAGAAGATATAAACATAAATAACTAAAGTATTTGTGAACACCATCACTTGGTTTCAATAGTAATTTCAAGTTAATTTACTACTTCATTTGCTTATGTTATTTTATGAATTATCCAATTTAAGAAACTGCAAACTCACATAATTCCATTACATCAGTTGATCTGCTAGTAATGAAATCATGTAGTTTACCTTTCTATTGCAATCTAGGCAGGTTACACCCTGACGTAAATTGTAAATTCAAGTGTTTCTTTTAATTTGAATATCATAAGACATAAAAGTAGTCTTATAATCATGACACATGTTCTACATAAGATAATCTTACACATTAAATGTATAAGTCCTATTAGAACATTGATCTCTTACCTTGCAATTAAGAGAATCCTATCATCATATTTCTATGTATTGTTCCTTTGCACACAATGAACAATTCTCCCACTTGTGCATTGAACAATATCATGTAGTATATAAACAACACAACATAAGTTTGTTTATGTGATTTCAATATGATTTGTGTCATAAGTAGATGTAGGACTACTTTGTCTTATCAGGAAACACATATGGTTATCCTAAGAACATGAGTGTCTACAATTTGAAAGTAATTATCTTGAAGATAATTTGGGCTACTACACAGAATTTAATTCTTGTAGCTCCCACTGAATTAGAGAACATAACAATAACTCTATATTCAGTAAACAACACAAAGCTCCCACTGGATTTGACAACATTGTACGTGTTTCATAACCAGTGAAAACAATTTGCTTGTTTTTACTTTCCTACACATTTAGAAAAACCCATACGTAATAATTACTCAGGTTCTAAAATGTGTATTCTACTTTGTTTATGATGGATTATCCATCAATGATATTAACTTGAAGAATTTGAGCATGCAGCTTCTTCCTTAATAGGCCTACCATCCCCATAATGGTATGTAGCACCTTTAAAGCACAACAACTAGATAAAATACTAGCTTTGCCTTTTACCAATTTTGCGGTAATTTGTCCAGCTTCTAATAACTCATATTTTCCATTTAACCAAATGCCTTGTTTGTTATAAAAGAATTCATTCACCAAATTAGAGTAATGAAATTTCTATGGAAAATAAGATGTGCTATATCCTTAAATATTAAGGATTGCTATGAGTTATATATTAGAATGTAGACAATTCTAATGTTCCTATCATACCTTTCTCAATCATGAAAAGGAATAGGATCGAGTCTTATTCTTTTCGCATGGAAAATAGACTTAGGATTGAGTCTTATTCTTACGTTCCTATCATACCTTTCTCAATCATGAAAAGGAATAGGATTGAGTCGTATTCTTCTCTCATGGAAAATAGACTCTTTCATTTCGGTAAATTTTTCTCAATCAAACATTATGTTTGAAAGCAGAATTATATCAATTTACCAATTTAAGACCAAACCACGTTTACGGCTTTAATGTTGCATTAATACGTTAAAAAGAATTACAAAATTCAATTTTAGTATTTTCGATAATTAAATTTTCAAGAAAATTAAATACCCATGGTTCATAATCAAATAACCATTTAATTTTCACTGAAAAACTAGGATCCAAATTGACATAAGTTCATCACATCAGTTGATCTGCTAGTGATGACGTTATTCAATAAGGTACGAGACGAACCTCAATTGCCAATATTCAATTGCAATTCCTAGAATCGATGGGATTTACATTAATTGCCAACCGCAGTTGCAATGTAAGCATGTTTTATCCCCATCTTCTTATGCCTTGAGTGATCAGTTCCCACTATCAACTCAATTAAGTTAACCAATTTAAGAAACAACAAACTTACATAATGACACCACATCAGTTGATCTGCTAGTGATGAAATCATGTAATTTGCCCTTCCATTGTAATCTAGTCAGGTTACGCCCTGGCGTAGATCCAATTTCAGGTGTTTCCGTTTCATTGGATGACATATAACTTAAATTTAAGGGTAGTAAATTTGATGTGTGTAATCAAATATATGTGCAAAGATGTCATGCATTCATCTTGTAGCATATGTTTCATGTAAAAAAACTTTTACTCATTTAGTTTCTTTACGAGCTTAAATCTCCAAACTTTTGATTGAGGCGTTGAGAAACTTACAACTTTGCCTTAAGTGCTTCGTAGTTATCATGGATGTTAGGTAAAGACTAAAATATGACTCACAGGCGAGCGGTAAGCCAGAATGGAGGCTCACTAAGGCCGCAATTTAATGCGTAGCCATCCTTATACCCACTTTAATAGTTTGTCATAATTAGTTCCACCTTTCAACCATTTAATACAGTCGCGATCAATCAACCAAAAGTCCAAGATTTATTAAGTAAGCTCAAACAAGATTTCACCATTATTAAGTCCGTTTAATATTTTATTTATTGAAATTACCCTTTGTTACTATCATGTTAAAAACATATAAAACAAAAGTAATAAAATAAAATAAACAAACAACAACAATAATGGTCATGCAAATCAAAATCAATATAAAACACACTATTGATTTAATACACGATTAATAGGGTCTTCCCTAATATTATAATTAATCAAATTTTAGTAATCTTTATACATAATATTTACTAAACAATTTATCAATTATAATAAAATCGCATAAATAAGCATGAAATCAATCAAATCATAATTCATAACAACACATGCATAGTGTGTCATGAATGCCCATATTGCACATATTATACAAATAATCATGTCAATCAAGGAACGCAACCAAACGGCATATAACAATATCCATACACATAAATTACATGCAACCTAGGGTTTCTACAAGTTTTTATAACATAATTCATCAAACCCTAATTTCCTTTTTTTAAAATAAAAAAAAATCGACATTTATAAAAAAAATAAAATATAGGGTTTATGAAAAATATAAAAACATAAGAACACCAAGCATGTGATTAATCATACGATTCAATTTTTATATGTTTCGGTAATTCATTATAATGTATTAACGGCTCTTGATGCCACTGTTGGAATATATGAATAACTATAAACACATAAACATCAAAGAGTACGCAGCGGAATAGATCAAATACAAATAATAAATTAACCGAATATAAATGGATACGTACCTCTTTGTGATTTCTAACAAGAACAAGAAACCAATGGAACAAGAACTATAAACCCTAATTGGGTCTAATGGTGGATCGACTAGGATTAGTCGAATAGGGCAAATCACCTTGTTAGCAAAAGTATGTCAACACTTCGTTCTTGAACACACGTATTAGTAGCGTTTCAATAAGAAAAGCTAGGTTCTTAATTCACAAGCAATCCAAACACAATGTTTAGAAGATCGCGTAGGAACCCTAGAAGGGTGTAGTTGATCAACTAAACAAGAATGGTTTTGAGCTTAGAAATCTAGTAGGAACCCTATAAGGGTGTAGTTCGATTTCTAACTCAAGAGGAGAAAGAGAAGGAGATTTGGTTTGCAAGTGAACCAAGGGATGAATGAATGAATGAGAGGAGGTCTCATTATATAGCATTCAATAAACTTGGAGCAAAAGCTATCCCAAACCCTAAGGGGAAGTGGGGTGGCCGGCCATGGGCTACAAAAGCCCAACCCGAACCTTACTTTCACTCTTTTCCAAATCTAGTCCTTCATGTTTCGTCCAACGGTCGTTAGGTACCGTTAAATGCTCATTATGTGAATTTAATAATTATTCGTCACTAAAACAATAATTATTAATTAATTGAAACTCATACGTAAAGTGTGCAATCCCGAAGTCTCGAGTTCGAGTCCGGTCATGATATATTAATTTATTATCCGTTAAAACTAACAGAATGTGCCAATATTTCCTTACATGACTTGGTGGATGAGCATCAAGATGTGGACTATGTTCTACCTTTAAAGATTACAGTGAAGCAAATCCTTCTTGAAGTAAGTATTAGGTGCAGTTTTTTTTTTTTTTTTTTTTTTTTTTTTTTTTTTTTTTTTTTAATTGAACTAGCCAACTATGGAGTATAAGAACTTTTTATTTAGTTATTTCATTCTGTCTCAGAGCCGTATATTAGGGTGTGCGAGGTGTGGTGCCGCACAGGGTCTCCAAATTATAAGGGCATCAAAATTCTTATATGATGTGTATATATATCTTATAAAAGTGACTACAAGTATTTGATTTAAGAAGTTGCATTGAAAAATGCTAGCCGAAGCACTTTGAAAACAATTATTTCTCATTTTATCTCTTTATAAAATTATTTACTTTCTATTTTAGGCCTCGTTTCTGTTATTAAACTAAATTCTGCACAGGGCCTTCGTAAACTCAGAGATGGCATTCTTCTGTCTTTAGGAGTTTGTGAAATTTTGGGCGATGTATAGCAAAAAGTGCTAGACGTTAATATTATTTGGCCATTTTAATAACAACTCAACTAACTTACACATGACAAGCACATCCACTTTGTTGTCAGGTTGAAGGTAATACCTAATTGTTTGACTCGACAGATAGTTAAATAAGATTGCGAGTATTCTAATAACAGCTAATAGAGCAAATTTGTGTATCTATCTTAAGATTTAAGATTAAAGTAGTATAAAAGATATATAAACTAGTCTCGTGATGTTTGGTTACATTTGTAGATGATTAATACATTCTTTATCTCAGACTAGTGTTGTTACTACTCGACGTGTCTTAGAACGACTTGCTGTTCATCATTTGTCCCAGCGTGCTGCATGGAAGCTTATTAAAGGTGTATACTATACTGCTACATTTTATCTTCAGATAATCGGATGTATTATCTATTATTTATAGTTACTAAATGTAATTTTCTTTGTTCATGCTAGACGTTCCAATGTCTGCCATGCGCAAGGCTAACAGGGGGATGCCATTTTATATCTACTTTGTGCGTGTCAGCAGAACAACATTTAGAGGTCAGATTTGAACATACTAGATCTTTTACATCTAAACAAGTAAAATAAACACTAATATAATTTTTGTAGCAAATAATGACAATAGATAAAAACGCCTGCTTTGATATTTACTTGTGCATTTTCACAGTTATTGGGATTTAGGAATCATTTCTTCTTATGAAGTGTAGTTTTCTTCAACTTGATGAAACTGATGGTTTACTTGCTGCTGCTTGAAAACCTCCTTTTTTTTTTTTTTTTTTTTTTTTTTTTTTTTTTTTTTTTAGGTACTCTAATAATGCTATAGTGACTAATAAATAGACATTATTTTGGGTGAGCAGGGCAATTTTTAGGATATGCAGCATCATGGCTAGTCCAAGTTGGGATTGAATGTTATCGTTTTGTTCGTGACATTTCAAAATCTAATGAGGTGGACGATGCTAATGTTGATCCTCAACACAAAGAACGAGTCAAGATTCTTGGGGATAGGGTGTATTATGTTACAGTTGGGTGTTGTTCAGCACTCATTTCTACTTCAATAGGAACCGGGATCAGTGCTACCCTTTTGCGTCCATTGTCGGGTCAGTCAGTTGGTAAGAACCACACCACTCGTGATGCATGGTTCATGAGACTCGTAAGAGGGTTTAATCCTTGTAACTGAACCATACAAATTTGTTTCCAACATAGCAATTGAACGTATAATCGGTGTTGTGATTTTCATTTTGTTATTTGTATACCCTATGTACCAAAGGCTTGTGTTCGAATGGTATCACATGTTGTGTTAAAAGCTCTCCAGCCAATTGCTTGTGGGTTCAAGTCCTGCTTAAGACATGTGAGATAAATTTGTGTGCGTAAGTTATGAGATAGTTAGTTGTCGTTAAAAAAACTTATTAAGTAGGCTGCACAAAAGAAATAGTACTTGTAAAATACTTCGAGGGAGAGTGACATTTCATGCCGATGTAATAGGCTGGTATAATGATATCATAGGATAGGGGATGAAAGATGTTACAGTAGACAGAGATAAAAATATAAAGCCGTGATATGATTGTTGTTCCCTCGCATGAGACTCACGTGTTTGAAGATTATACTAGTTACGCGGGAAACTAAGGCTACAGAACCAAGACAGTAATGGTGACTGCGGTCACCTTTTTTTTTTTTTTTTTTTTTTTTTTTTTTTTTTCACTATCAATATTTTAAACACTAAAATTAAAATTTCATTAATAATTAAAAAACATTACAAAAAAAAATTCAAATAAATGAAACTACAAATTAGTGCTCATTTGTAAAAAATAAATAAATAAATAAATAAATAAATAAAGGGAGTCAACTTTAATAATTTATCGGTCCTTTTAAAAAAAGGAGTGTCTTGTCGTTCAAATGACTGGGTTAAGCGTCAGGTGACGAAATCTATGAGGTTCTGTACGCAAACTCAAAGTGGGTAAAGCGGCCTCATAATATCTTTTTTGGTGTAACGTTTACATGGACAGGCGACACGGTCACAAAGTGTGTTTTGAACTATACCATTCACTTCATAGAGACAGTTCCAAAGTTATTAACCAGCTTGGTCATTCGTTGATTGAGCTGTATGAGTTCGTTGTTCAGAATATGGTTTTTCATAAGTTTTGGTGCACCATTCATCAATTTTAATTGCGATAATCAATAAATAACACGCAAGATATCGGTTGATTATATACGTACTACTAACATGTTGCATGATAACTAGATATAGAACTGTATACAAAGAGGTAAAATAAAAAAAATCCATACAAGTACAACTGTATCTGATTGAATTAAGTTCAAACCGGTGTCTTATTTTGAAGATTCGTCTTCACGGGAAAAAAAAATAGTACTTATTATAACAATTGGTGGTGTTCATTATGACGCTCACAAAATTTACGACTGATGCATCTCCCTGTTCGTTTCACCAAACAATGTGTTGCAACTAACAGGTACCAACCTTTGTTATAAACAATTTGTCAATCTTAGAAATCAAAATCTTCAACTGTTGAAAAACAAACCAAACTAAACGCTCTAAACTTCCAAATAAGGGACATTAGCGAAACAAAATGTCACGATGACAGGCCCAGCCATGTCACCAAGCAAACATCCTACAAAACAACACAAAGATGTTAGGAATAACAAATCTTAAAAGGTGTATTTGTATGTCTTTGAAAAATGATTACATGATATATTGAATCATTGGAATCACACACTCAATAGTTAAACATAAACCAACTGCATGTTATAATGTTTTGAACTTTTAATGTGGTTCTTATGTTTAAAGTTGAAATAAGGAAACAGATAGATGTTTTGCAAGTTCCAAATTATAAAAAATATTAAGGTACTAAATAAGGTTACTAAAAACAAATTTTGTAAACTAAAAACGAATTTTACTTGATCTGACATGATTATCTAATAATCCCCTACATATTCACGCGGATTAATTGCACCAAAATGTCGTTTATTTCCACTTTTGATCATTTTATACAATATACTTGGGTTTTTTAATCATTGCAGGTAGAACTTGCATTTTGATGCTATTGCAGGTATTTTAAGTCATCAATTGGTATAGAAGGCGAAGGTGTTTTCTGTTTTAAGGGCAATTATTTTTAATACGATTTGCATCAAAATGCAAAAACGTTACATACAATGAAAAAACAAAATGGACAATGTTATATACAATGATAAAGAAACGAAACTATATTTACATTTTGGTGAAATTAATCCTAATCATATGATCCAAACATCAAAACTTAAGCTGCAAAAATCTTATAATCAGTTTCAAAACACGTTTCCATACACCCCTAAAAACAATCAAACAAGCATGACGAGTCGTATTGTGCTTACCAATTGATTGACCAGTAGTTGGGCGGAAGAGGGTTGCACCGATCCCGGCTCCTATGGAGGCAAAAACTAGTGATGCACCACATTTAACCGTAACACCACACACCCTTCTACCAAGAACTTTGGCTCGTTCTCCTTGGTGAACAACAACATCAACATCTTCCCCTTCATTTTTAGATTTTACGATGTCACGAACACAACGGTAACATTCAATACCAACTTGAACCAGCCATGATGCTGCGACTCCTAGAAAATGGCCTGGTCACCCAAATTAAAGTTTTTAGATAACTACTCCGTAAAAGAGTTTTTATATATCATATATGAAAAAAAATTAAAAGGTTCACAAACTTAAAAGTGTTTAACCATTGAACTCATGCCACATAACTGACCTCTAAATGTTGTTCTGGCAACTTTAAAGGTGTAAGTATAAAATGGCACCCCCCTGTCAGATTTGCGCAATGCAGACTTTGGGAGATCTAGCATGAACAAAACATAATTGGTCATTAATGAATATATTATATTATGTAAAGTTAACATGTTGCAGTAAAGAAAGGGAGTATACCTTTAAGAAGCTTCCACGCAGTACGTTGTGAGCAATGGTGAACAGCAAAACGTTCTAGAACACGTCTAGTAGTAACAACACTAGTCTGATGTAAGAAAAATATACATCAGCATAGTATTTTATTACAAACAATATATAAATGTTAAAAAAAAATACAAGGGCCAAACCAAAAAGTAACTCCTTTTGGCTGGCAAGTTACTTTTAGTTTAAACAAACGAACAACAATTTACACTTACTTCACGTAGGATTTGCTTCACTGATTTCTTGAAGGGTACGACCAAATCCACACGACGCTCATCATCGGGTGTAAAATCATCGTCATCATCTTCAACATTAGGTTGCAGAAGAGGCAAATAGTACAATAAGAAAGACCTTATTGTAGTCAATGCAAATGGTTTCATCTGGAAAGCTGAAAACAATGGTTTAAGCTCAATGGAATATTCTTTGGTTAGATAGTTCAAAGTATCGTGACGGAATACGGTCTCAGATGCGGTTCTTAAGCCAGTGAGGTAATCTTCAGTGAAAATAGGGGACGTAGGACCCGCATCACAATAAGCAACTCTGGTTCCATCAACCCTGTTTCATTGACATTACATAGCATATTAGTACCTTAATAAATTGTGAGGCTGACTATCCATGACTCAAAATAAGGATTAACTGCATCCAAATGCAACATATTTTCACCTTTTGTTATAGCATATAGTAGACGTTTTTCCCGTGTATGTAGAATACTTGCTATTTCTATGCATTCATATGCAAAATAATTGCACCAATGTGAAATGTACTTCCATTTTTTACCAATTGATGCAATATAATTTACATACATTAGCATCAAACTGTAAGCATGTTACATATAGTGAAAAAGCACACAAGTATATTGGATACAATGAGAATAGGGGAAAGGCGGAAAGCATGTTACATTCTGATGCAATTAACTCTAAGCTATATGTTTTCCGCCTTTCCCCTGTTTGTCATAGTGCTCAATACCAGCAAGATGAATACTATCAAAGTGACCGAACCAGACTCAAGATATTGAGAATCAAATTTTTAGTTGAACTAATGGTAATTATCTCACAGGGTAAGCGGCTATGAGTCTACAAAATTCAACAGATAATTTGAAAATACCAATGCCAGGGCCTGTTTGAAAACACCATAAGAGGCTGTAGTAAAATATCGTATGATATTTTGCTTTATTCGCATCTCTCTAGATGAAACACTAAACTTCCAATATCAAACTAGCTATTCATAACTCCAAAACCAAATTTTTTTTCATCCCGTATGCTTCAATGTAGTTGTAGATTCCCAAATTAGCAAAACCAATCAAATATATCAGCAAATTAACTATGTTTCTCACTAAAAATTGCACTAGAATCACAATTATATATCTTCAAGTGCAAACTTTAGGGAGGTTCTATACTTTCTGAAAGCTGGAAGCTAAACTTGCTGATCAACAAATATTTTGACCGATGAAAGACAAGCAACTCATCCTCTTAACCAAGATCAGATCATACCAGTTAGGTTCTTAGCAAAAATTCGCATCTACACAACAAAAGCCAAAACGCTTAACGGGAATACTAAATTACCTACAAGCAATAACCGCATCAGACTAGATGCACAGCATACAGTTTCTAAGGCTCCTAAAGTAGTTCCAACTATACAAGAATCATATGGGTCCGCAGTGTTTCAAATATCAGGATATACAACAACAACAACAACAATACCCGATCCCGCCGGAGCGAGGTATGGGAGAGGTGAGATGTAGACAGTCACACCCCTACCCGAGGGTAAAGGGACTGCTTCCAGAAAGACCTCCGGCAAGTGTGTGTGTGTGTGTGTGTGCGCGCGCGCGCGTGTGCAAGCAAATAGATATTATGTGTGGTGTGTGTGAGGGATAGAAAGACAATGACATAAAAGGAAGCATATAAAGCAAAAACATACAAGCGTGCAAAGACGTGCAAAGACATAAACGCATACAGACAAAGAAACAAGAGAGCATAGAAAGTAAAGTAAAGTAACTCCCAATACCGTCTTCCACGGTGTATGGGGGAGGTTGAGACGTAGACAGCCTTACCCCTACCTAAGGTAGAGAGGCTGCTTCACGTTCTACCAAGGGTAGAAAAGAGTGTTAACCACTTGATCCAACCTTGCTCTTAAAGAAACAAGAGAGCATGCAAGCCAATATAAGGAAAAAATGGCACTAGGGGCATATAAAGAAATAACAAATAACAATATAGAGTAAAGAAAAAATGGCACAAACGCATACAGACTCTAGAGTAAACATCAACAAATATACTTTCGCCAGTTAGGCCAACTGTACCTTTATAAAATCCATTATTACATTTATAAGTTTTCAAACGACCCATAACAAAAAACTATAGGTCATTCTTCCCTGTATGATAACTAAAGTTCTTTTTTAAGTTTTCAAAAGACCCATAACAAAGAACTAAAGGTCATTCTTCCCTGTATGATAATTATGAACTAAAGTTACAAAAACTTATTAAGATAGAAACAACTAAATTTCAGTCAGATACAGTAAGAGCATTAGCTATTAGCTCATTTTCAAAAATAACAAAAACAAATCAATACCATCACAGACTATTAATAGCAATACTTATTATCAAACTTAACCTTGGTTTAAAGCAAAGTGTAGCCATACAGACTAGGGACGAAAACCACAAAATAGCAATATACATTCGCCTCTAACCAGTTCAGATAATCATACCCTTTCAAGATCCATTATAACAATTACAAGTTTTTGAGCGACCCATATTAAAAAACTAAAGGTCATATTTCCCTGTGTGGTAACTATAAACTAAAGTTCAATTCTTTTACCACACAAGGAATGAAAGCCTTCAATTCTTGAAAATGGTAGTAACAAAAAAAAAAATAAATAAATAAAAAAATAAAAAATAAAATAAAAAAAAAAATTCCAGAAACAACTAAAAAAAACGTAGATATCAAAACCGATTAGATGACAAAGCATACTGCTATCCTATAAAGATTTACCCTAAATCTACAAAGACTACACAAAACTGATTAACATAAAACCAACATAGATCATTAAACTAAAACATACGATGTTACCTGATCCTTGTCAACTACGGTCAGCATGTTTTGCTTAGCAGCCATTTCAGATTCAATTTGAATCCAATAGTATACCAATCACTGAATCACAAATAAAGCCTAAAAGTCTAAAACAGCTTAATCCAAAAAGGGTCAATCTTTTTCATATAAATTGTTCTAAAACAGCTTATTTGGCTATTTACAAATGCTTATTATTGGCTGAATCAACATCCAATATCCCCTAAATCATATTATACACATAAAAATCCAATCTTTAAACCAAACCAATGATAAAAATCAAAAGTTTATATAAAAAAAAACACATACCCTAATAAAAATCAAAACTTTATATAAAAAAAAACATACCCGAATAAAGCCCTGTACGCAAAAGGTGTACTAGCAGCCACTGAAGCAGCCAAAGTGGCAGAAAATAAGCCACCAGTGGAACCAACCATTTGACCATTAAAACTTGGGTTGTTTTTTACTATTACATCCATTAATGAACCCCATCTCGCCATTGTTAAAAACTATCTATCAATTTGGCTATGTGGGTATTGAACCGATCGAATGTTTATCCAAAAGGGTCTTCAAATCTGATGAAAAAGATTGGGGTCTTTGAGTTCAGTTTGTGAAGCCAAGAGACAGAGTACAATGAAGATCTTGTTTGTTGTTAAGTGTTGATACTTGATAGGTCGTGCGTTTGGGTTGGGTTTTTTTCTTTTTATTACTGTATTATTATTATTTTTTTAAGAAATTGTAACTTCTTTTCAAAGTTTAGGGCCCGTTTGGTTTGTAGATGGGTTTAGATTTGGATTTGGGTTGATGGAAAAGTTGTAGATTAGGATTTGGATTTGGGTTTAAATTAAATGAGGAGATAGAAAAAATAATATTATAAAATAGCAGTGGGGCCATCATAAAATATTGTTTTATAAAAAATTTAGTATTAAATAATAATATTAGATTTTTTTTTTTTTTTTTTTTTTTTTTTGAAAATTGACTTTCATTGGGGAAATCCAAGTCCAATTTGAAACCCGATGGGGGGAAAACCTTCAACTTAAGCCGCCCGAAGGCACGACACTTAAATTGAAGTAAACCATGCCTTCTCCAGATTCGAACCCTTGTGGGTTGAAACCTTCATTGAAGGACTTTGAAATCGTACCGACAGGGCAGTGGTCCACAAGGGAGGACTTCCCGGTTTGGTCACCCAAACCGGTACTACTCTCCACTAGGCACGCTTAACTGAATAAGACATGCCCAGCACAAGCCCATTGGTTAAATAATAATATTAGATGTATGACTTTTTTTTTTCTTTCGTACATGTAGACAAAAATTAGCACATGGAGACAAAAAAAAATTGAATAAAAAAGAAAGAATGACAAATTAATAGAGTAAACCTTGGGTCCCCCTTGGGAATTCTGCATCCCCTCTGACACAGGTGTGAGACCCGATTTTAAACCCCAAAATACAAAACAAACATTGATTTTTTACTTTGAGTCCAATCCCATCAACTTAAACCCCAATACCAAACGGGCCCTTATATTTTATAAAAAAGGTTTAAGTATGTTTAGGGTGTGCTAGGTTAAAATTCGGTCATTGTAAAAGGAAAGGCAATGATAATGTTAAGAGGGCTAGGTACACTGCCGTGGAAAAAACTAGTGTCACATCAGCACTTTTTGCCAATGGCATCAGTTTTGGCTATGACACCAAAAACCTCATGCCTGGCATAACACAAGTTTTATGATGCCGTCGTTTTGTTTTTGTTTTTGTTTTTTTTAATAGAATAATATATTTAACTAAAATTTAATTTCATTAATAAAAAACACATTACATAAAAGGTCATCAAATTAAAATTTGCATTAACTATTAAAATTCGTAAAATAAACATTAGACGTAAAAAAATACATTAAATTAAAAAACACATTACGATGTTTTATCGAATGTCGTTGTGCACTTTTCTCCTCCGAAATTCTTTGGTTTTAACATCAAATATCATTAGCAGCCAAATAAGAACTAGGTGTAATTTTATTACTACTACTCAGAGATTTTAGTGTGTTTTGTTAATTGTTCTACACTCTTGTATAAAAATATTTGTTCACAATAAAATAGAGATGAGATGCCCAAAACCTAAGAACATAGTGGAAAGAAAGAAGTCCTCGATAATACATGTAAGTTTCATACTTGCATTATGCATTGTGTTTGATGATCAAATACTTTTACTATATATGTACGTTGACATGTAATAAAACATTTATATAACACAAACTCAACCATAGTCAAGTAAACTACCCGTTATCTTTTACTCCATAAACTCATCTTCCCCATCTAAACACATCACAAACACAAACACAACAAACAAACACAAACAAAAAAGAAACAAACCCCACCAAGCCAAAAAAAAAACCTTTGGCGTGGGCTGGTGGAACCCAACAACCGACCTCCGGTGTGGTATCTCGCGCCATCAGTCTTGGCTTGAGCCAACAGCCACCGTACTCAGGCCTCTAAGGAAAGAGAAAAGGAAAAGAATCATTCTTTTAATTTATTGGATAATGGCCCATTACTCTTACATTATATTCAACCAAACAACTTTTTTTCATTACTTTACTTATTTCTTACCCTCAAAAATCTTCTACCAAGCACACCCTTAATTATTTAACGGTATGTTTTGTAATTAATTTATAATAACGATGCAAAACTGATAAAGAAAAAATAAAATAAAAATACAGTAGTAAATAAAAAATATTTAATTATTTTTTTTATTCGTTGGAATTTACCGAAATACGTACAAACTTTATCAATTACTAACGACTATAGATATTTTCAAATTTTGCACGAAATCGGTAATATATTGATCGGTCACGAATTACACGTCATATATATTTTATTTTGGCTAACATGTTGACTGATGAGGCGAAAAATGAACCGTTTTTAGGGGGTCATTTAAGCCCGGAATTGAATTTATTTGATCAAATATTGCCCTAAATCGTTCCTTTTGTGATTTTAGGTATTTTGGGAGTGAATTCTGGAAAATGAAGCATTTTGGACGTTTTTGGAGCATAAAAGTAAAGAAAACGGCAAAGTCTTAATTTTCCTTGCTGGGAATAGTAGATGACGGCGTCAAGAAGAATTTTATGACGGCGTCAAGAGCAAAATGGATGACGACCCAGAGAAAACGTGACGGCGTCAGAACAAGGGCGTCAAGAGTAATTTTGGTGACGGCCCAGAATAGAAACATACATGACGGCGTCAGCTTTGGATCTAGGCAGTCTGAGAACTTTATTGGCGGCGAGATGACGGCGTCAGATTTTTCCTCTTGACGCCGTCACCTCCTAAAATCTATACATACTTTTCTATTTTTCATTCATTAAGAGAGGAACTTGTGTGGAGAATTCTAGGGCCGAACCTAATAAACCCTAGCTCGTTTGTAACAGTATTTTCAAGGGATTTCACCCCTTGAAACCCTTCATGTTCAATTGAGATAAGTATTCTTCCAATTCATTCAATATGTCTATGTGTTGTTTGAATATATCTTACACTTGTCTTGATTTTAACATGCTAGGCTAGATCTATTGTGTGTTTGCTTAGATGTAATAAAACCTAGATGTTGATTATAGGTTGATTGCTTGTTTATAGTTGTAATGGATAAATGATTTCAATGTTAGGCTTAAGAAAACTGGCATATCTCCATTGTGTAACTTGCTTGAACGTCTTAAGAAACATGAACCGATGTGTACTAGGTTTTTATGGTTGTATTTAATGCATGATCGAATTCTAATGATCCCATGTTAGGAGCTTCTTAGCCGGCTCGACATAGGTGTGAAGTAGGAGCTTATAGAATTGGGGAAGTAAGTACGCCACCCCATGAATGGTATTAAGGAATACAATCCGTCATCCACGCAACTATAACAAGTAATTAACCTGTAAAAGATATCTAGGGAGTAGTGAAATCTAAGTAAACACAATTCTCCCATATATTGTTCACACCACTAGTTTAATTTAGTTTATTTCCATTTTTTTTTTTTTTTTGTTATTTTATTTTGATTGCATCTTAGTTATTGGGTTAGTTGATTAGCAACTAATTCCACCCACTCTTCCAATACCCGAGATTTTTATTTGCTTTTATAAAGTATAAAAATACAAAAAGAATCATCCCTCACCTCTAGACCTAGTTTTTAGGTTTTCTAATCCTAGCGACACTATTCCTGAGTTGAACGATCAATCCCCCGGTACTTGTCATTATAATATACTACAACGATCAGGTACACTGCCTGGTGGGGGTTGTTGCTAAAAAAAAAAAAAAACTATTTTGATACAGCCGTTGAGATCCCTTGAGAGGTAAAGCCTGGTGCAATTCCCATGCATCATTGACTTACATACAGCCGTTGCTAAAAAAAAACTATTTTGATGGCTCGCAAGCGGCCGTATTTATATAAATAACTCCATTGACTTCTGATAACGCTCTAATTATACACATTCCTTCATCATTATATTATATGTTTTATGATCATTTGATGTGAACTTTTGGTACTTAATAGCATAAAATGAATGCAGGTTCACTCTCGGATGATTTGAGCATGATACATCTCAAAACCTACTATTTCGCCACTTGAAGTAAATAAATAAGAAGTCTTTCATGATTAGCTTTTCATGCAAGCCAAGCACGCCGGTTTTTCAGTTACGTGCGTCGCACTTACCTCTCGGTCAAAGGAAGTCAATATATAATATTTAATAAAAGTGCACTGGTCTTACAAAGAAAGTGCGCCGTACTTCCTCTGCATATATGAAACTTTGGCGCCAAGAAAATAAGAAAGTGCGCCACACTCACAAAGCAAGTGCGTCGTACTTTGCCTATCAGAATACCTATAAATAGAGCTCATTTGCAAGCATTTGAACCTTCCACTCTATAACCAATTTCTACTAAGTTAAGGTCTGAAGTAATACGTGATCCAGAGCCATTTGCAGGGGTGAACGAATCAGAACAAGGGGTGTCATATACTTGTTGGTGTCGAATTGTTGGTTACTTGTGACACTTGTGTAATCATTTGATCAATCCAATCTATATGTCTCTTGTTTACTATTTACTCACTTCTGTTGTTATGAACTCATTAGCCATGAGAGGCTAAACCTCTTGTGATTGCTTGGATATGTGAATATAATAAAGTAACTTATGATTATGTTTTAATCTCTACCAATTTCAAGTTTATATTGTGAACTATTTCATCTCTAGTCTTATTATGTTTATTTGTTGAAACTGGTTGAATATAATATGTTGGGATAGGTCGAAAGAACCAACTTGTTAACCGCAATTCTAGGAACTTGTCTGCGTTTCTAGTCTTTGAAAGGAGAAATCTACTTAGAAGAATCAATAATATTCTAGACTTTATATGAAATACTATTTCGAGAGAAATCACTTAATAGGTAGATATGAATCTTGAATTGAACCTACGAGTTATGAAATTGCTCTTTTGACGAAAATAGCTTTCTTATAAGTTGAGCTCCTTTATCAAACTGAGATCAAACATAAGCATTGTTACTTAATTATCTAAGCTATCCAATTAAGCAATCATTTGTTTTAATATTTGAATTCCTCATATTACCATAATCGTTACTTGTCTTGTTTTACTAATTATTTATACTTAATCCGAACGAACTAAGTCCCTGTAGATAGGACATGGTCTTGCCTTAATCTAATACTACCAACGGGGGTTATACTTTACCAGTGTGTTTGGTTTATTAAAATCGGTGAAACCAGTATTATAAATTTAAAGCTTTCCTTACACATCAACTTCCCAGAACTACAGAAACTCTTATTTCGATTCACTTTCTGGTCAAACACAATCCTTAAAATTCGTTTTCACTGCAGCTGTTTCAAATGCTGTAAAGATATGTACTTTAATCGTTAATTTTGAAATCCCTAGCTTCCTTAACGTTTGAACCCAAATTTACAATTTCATGTCATTTTGTTGCAATCCATGGTTGTTTTCACTGTTAACCTCCATCGCGATGGGGCTTTCATCCCTAATCCTCTTAAGAAAGGGAACGAACTAAAAGTGATCTATATTAATATAAAAGAAAATAAATTAGATAGCAAGTTTTCTTCGAACGATGTTTTAGTTTTACTAATCATTAACAAAGTTTACTTTGCTAATTAATATATAGAACGATGTGGCATTTTTTATGTTCGACGACCAATAATTGGAACACTCATGATCTTAACCAGTTGTCGAATCAAACATTTGTGTGTGACCTTCAACCTACTAACAGAATATAGATGTGTTTGTCGTGTCAGTGAGTTGAGTTGTTGATCAAAATGGCCAAATAATAGTTACTTCTAACACTCTTAAAAAAGACCCAAGACAGCAAGTACAATGGTGTGTTTGATTTTATTTTATTTTTTTAATATAATTATCAGCGTGTGTTAGGGATTTATCTTTCACTAGCATGGTACCCTGTATTTGATTATATGCTTTCTGTGACGAATGATGAGATATTATAGATTTAAAAGGTACTCCTTCATTGTTTCTTATGATATTAAATATAACAAGGGATGTTTAATGAAAAGAAAACATGAATATTGGAAATGCAACATATATGACCAGTGTTTTGAAAACCAGACCGATCGGTTCAGCCAGGAACCCGTTGGTCCAGAACTGTCATGTTGAACCAAATAAAACCACAAAAACCCACAAAATCGGGAACCGTTTGGAAAACCAGTTCGTTGTCCGGTCCATTTTTAAAAACCATGTATAAAACGATAAAAAGAAATGTTATATTAATTGTATAAGTTTTTTATGTTTGATTATTTTGTACAATAAGTATAATAACATGTACCTCTATGTAAGTTTTTTTTTTTTTTTTTTTTTTTTTTCATTAAATAAAAGGTTAAAAAGTCAAATGGTTGAATATTTGTTGTATTAGATGGTTGCACTTATAGCTTAGTTAGTTGTATTTACTTAAGTTTAAGAAGAGATTTTGTACCTTTAGCTTTATTACTTGTACTAGTTTAAAACTCGTGTAATACACGGGCTGCATTAGTACACTTTGGAATAAAATACAAAAAAGAATGTCATTCGATCATTTCTAAGTTTGTTTCCTAACATTCTTAGACTCGTAGTATCTAGTCTAGCAAAAAATGACAAAAGTAGTAAGAGATAATTATAACGAATTGAATACCAGGAGTAATCTTTATGAATCAATTTACTTTCAAGTTTTAAGTGTTACCATTTAGACGGAATATAATTTACAATCTTGCATATACATAGTAAGACGGGTGAAACATGACTTCTTAGTTTAAAAGATCAAAATGAACTGATTTTTTAAAACAAATTAACATTTTATTTTCAAAATAATGATTGAATGACATTTCAAATTGCTAACTCTTAGTCAAATTAAATTATGTATCAACATACGTTTATTTTGGAACACCGAGTAGTTTGGTTTGTTTGCTTTAGGAACTCGTTCACAACAAAGAAAGATATAGCTTATATTGAGAGAAAGGTCTCACTTCCAGAATAATAAGAAATATATAGTTTTTTTTTTTTTAAATCTGAAAAGTCATCAATTTTGGATTGTGGGTCACCCTGGTTGCAGAAGGAACATGTTTGGTTTTGGTCACTGGTGGTGCTTTTAAAGAAGAAACAAATAATTTTTGGATTGTCACTGCCCAACTTTACACATTAACAACTCGAACTCAACTCAAGAATGAATCCCAAATGCAAATTAACACCACCTTCATAGTTATAGACACACCAACTAATATTAAAATCACAAGTATTTCTACCATTAACAACTCATCAAAGGCGCATAACCAACAATTAATATTTCAAATAGCTGTAGGAATTGCATGTTTAACTCTATCAACTACATCACTTGCATCAATATACCATTTTCCAATGTTTTCGTCAAATAAGAAGGGCGCATCAACTTTGGCATTGCTCAAATAGCCCAATCCATTAATATAAACAGAACCACCGCAACTTCAATGGAAGCCGCATGTGATATGCGACCACTAATAACAAATAAGAAAATTAATAGAAGGTACACACTTTATATGCTTATGCAGGCATTTTGCAAAAAAAATAATAAAATAAAATAAAATAACCACTAACGTGTAGTCCTATAGTATCACCATAGATTGTGACAAAAATCCTTTTATGCATGAATTTTGCAAAGATACCATGTGTAGCAGTATAGGTTTGACACTAAGAGGATTTGGAGATGGGTAACGAAGGATTAGGTATCACATCTATAAAATTAAAATTAACTAAAATACACCACTTAGTTCAATACTTCCAATTGCTTTTCTATCATGCCTCAGTAGAATAAATATTTCAGACTTAGAAGAGTGTGAATAAAACAATCAACGAATTCAAACACAACCCAACTTCCATCCACAAACTTTTTTGGTGCAAAGGTGAAATATATTAATACTTCAAATATTTACAAAATACAAGGAATAAAACACCTGTCTTGGACATTCTCAAAACAGAGACAAACCAAAAACTCTATACATCCGTTATCAGTTAAACGGACTAAAGTATATCTGACAATACTAGTAACAATGGTTACTCAGTAGATCATGTTTTATCTGAATTCCAAGCTTTATTCCTTCAGTCTAGCATTCATTCACACCTTTTGATTCACCTTTAGTGCACCTACCATCTAGCTACATTTCCAACACTCTTTCTCATCAAGACCATTCATCCTGCCACCACAATAGTCAAGTAAGGACAAGAGGTTGGCATCACTAGGCACCCATAACCCCTCCAAGTCAAAGGCTATACTAGATGTGCTACATTTCCATCTCATAGAATGGCTTCACACATCTAGGAACACACTCCTTGAGGGAGGACCATCCATTACCTCCTTTAGTTGCATATAGGCTGGACCAAGTAGGGTCATCTTACACCCCTCACTATTCCAACCTTCATATACCACCCACCAATCTCACGTACCCATCTTAATTGGAAACCTACCTTATGACAATAACTCTGTTTGTTCAAAATACTACAGCCTAATATCCAAACAGTACCTAACAAAGGCCAACTATTTTTCCAAAAGGGATAGTACTTGAACACCCACACTTATGTCAAGATACAAGGCCACCAATCTGAAGTGAGATTCCAAGAGGTGTTAAAGCTTCCGTCCACAAACTTCTTGTACTCTTCAAATGTCCTTTCCTGAATAAATCACGTTATAATAAATCAAGTGTATAAATATTCTACATAAAGTTGAACATAAAATAGGTGTTTCATGAGTATGAAAAACTTTTATCTTGTTATGTGTTCGTTTGATACAAAGAATACAAGTTCTAGTAGCCTTCACTTTATAAGAAAACAACCATTAACCCAAAATCATTAAACTGCTAAATATAGAATCGAAAAACAGCGCAAATAAAATGAGACCAAACCTGATGTTTAGGATACACACAAAAAAAAAGGTTGAATGGCGATGCTACTTGATGTGTGCTTTTTCACACATCCTTTTTAGACCAAAATCAGACTAAATACACCAAATACTAACTAAATATGCTAAGAGAATGTGTGTTTTTGTATTTGTGTATGTGCAGGTACGGATATGTGAAAAACGAACAAAAACAAAGCCAAAACCGACAAAAACGAGCACGAGATTGGAAAAAGGTCAAAAGCCGGAGCCGGGGAAGAAAAATGATCAAAGAAAGCTCAAAATGTCATTAGAAGTTCTCAGAGATTCAGAATATTGCATGATTAGTCCCTGGTCAAAGTTTGGTGAAATTGGCAATTTCGGTCCTTGTACTTTCAGATATTGACGAGAATGGTCCCTGGAAGAAATTATTGAAGAAAAGTCAAAATGATCCCTCAACTATTAGAGAATTGCAAGATAAGCCCTTGGAACACAAGTTTGAGAAATTACAGATTCAGTCCCTGGATTTTTAGTTTTACATAATTGGTCCTTACACTAATATTACTACTCCTACTACATAATCACTAAGCCTGGTCCATAACCACACCAAAGCCCATAACAAACCAAAGCCCATCACCCTACCCCTTTTATTTGTACCCGATCCAACACTAAAACCCACCCCGGTCAAACCTTTTAAACCAGTCAACCCTCCAAAACAATAAAAACAAACAAAAACTATTACCCGCCCCCCAAATCCCATACTTACCCAGGCCTTTACACTGTTCCTAGAACCCTAAAAGTTACCATCAATTAAATTATCCCAATTAAGTAATTATTACCCAATAATTGGGGTTTCTAGAAGATGACAGCTGGTGTCAGGAATGTAAGGAATGTGCCAGAAACACACGTGGACCAATCACAAGCCTCACGCAGGATCAGTCACATCACATCAATCAATCCAACGGCTGTAAAGTGAAGATTGGTGAGCAAGGGTTATCAAACGGCCATGGAGGGACTCAAAGAAACACACCATCACGCGGATTGATGACATGGATATCCAAGACCTCATCTCTCAGCTCAGATATATATACCCCCTCCTCACTCATTGGAAGGTGTCCAATTTTTCATGTTTTTAGAAAGATTTTGATCAATTTAATTTCCTTGTTATTTAAATTTCAGCATCTAATTTCAGTTTCAAATGTAATTTCCATTTTCAAGCAGTTGTACTCAAATTTTAGTATTAATATAATTCAAATTTTAGTTACAACTTATTGCCTTAATTTGTCTCTTATTTTTATTTCAATTTTTTACTTAGCATAAATCATTAGTTTGTAGTTGATTTAATTTCTGTTTTACCTAAAACCAAAAATAAAATAACAAATATATATATATATATATATATATATATATATATATATATATATATATATATATATACATACATATATATATATATATATATAATAAATAAAAAAAAATCAGTAGTATAAGTGGTATAAGCTTCTATAAGCTCCTCTCCACTTTGATAAACTCATTGATCTAGTTCATAGCTTTTGTGAGTTTTATCTCAACCGTCTCATTCATTAGCTTGTCCTGGCCATTTACGAAGGTGATTTAAGAAGTGATTTTATTGGTGGTTTGGTGGTCCTGTAGAGTAGTGTTTGAGCCTATATCAAAGATAGGCCAATGTGGAAAGCCCTCCATTTAGTCAGGGGTATTGAGTAAGTGTCCATTTTATTTTTTCTGCTTATCTAGCTTAATCTGTTTTCATTTGTAGCTTATTCTAGCTTATATAGTTTAATTTTATAGTTTCAATTGTTGCTTTATCTGTTTTCATTAGTCTATTGTTTCTGTCTATGTTATGTGTTGCATCTATCTTTGCTGTCACAATATTGCATTTCTCTGTTCTTGTTGTTATAGGTAGCATTTCAGTGATCAAATAGCTTCTACTTAGTGTACTTAAGTTGCTTTGAACCTGAATTCAGTGGTAGTAGCTTATATATCACAGTTGAGTATTATCTCAAATCGGTTTAGGTATAAAGGGGTGTTTGGATTAGTTAGGTTCACTGTGGATTTGGTATTCTCTCGGTATTACTTCTGCATTATTAGGTTATAGTAGCTATAATAGAGTGAGTAGGAGCATAAAAAATGTAGGTTGTTTAAGCAAAAGTCAAAGATGGCGTGGGATTAAAATAACTGTTTGCATCAGTTAATGGAGCATCTGCCTTAGCTTAATTCTATTATATTTTGTGTTTGTATAGTGGATTGTTGTGTTGAAACATCATTAGTATACTCTTAGGATAAGATTTAAGCTGCTCAAAATTGAAATTAGTCAAAGTTAGTTTTATATCAAATAGTCAAATACCTGCAGCCAACAGGTTCAATAGCTACTATTGTCAGGACATTTTAGGTTTTTAAACTAGCTTGTAAGTTTGATTTATTGGTGTTTTTAGTATCTCAGCTAGGTAGACAAGCTTTTGCCCCCTTGAGCTTTCTGTCACAAGCTTATTTGTTCTGCTTATTAGCTTATCTAGTTGTGTGATTAAGCATAGTTCTGTGATTCATTTAAGGGCTGCAATTGAGATTGGCATCTCAATACTTGTGGTTTGCTTCTCATTTGAAGTTCCATTATTGCTTCTAGTTACTTTTCTAATTGAGTTGTAGCTTACTACTTTGACTGCTGGCTTATTTCTCATTACACATTGCTTATTGGACCAATTTATGCTCTCATCTGTGTTTCTTTTTGCTTATTGGTCTAAAACTCTGTCCCATTAAGCTTTATTTAGTCCAAAAAGTCAATGAGTCAAAGTCTGGTCAAACTTGGTCAAGGAGTGCTTATAAATAAGCACTCCAAATAAGCAGTTTTCAGCTTATAAGCACTTTTCTGGCTTATTTTAGTTTCAAAAGTTTTTCTAAAGCTTATTTTAATATTTTAGATTTTCTATAATTTTTTCAAAATTTTCAGAGTTCATTTGCTATTTTTCTTATTTTATTTTCATTTTTAATCAATTTTTAATACATTTTAATTACTAAAAAAATACAAAAAAAAAATCAGAAAAAGACAAGAAAAATCCAAAAATATTTTTAAAAATTATTTTCATTTATTTTAGAATTTTAGAAATTTATTTTATTTATTTTGAATTTATTTTGAATTTTTAATTAGATTTAATAATTTTTAATTTTCAAAAATTACACAAAAAGCCAAAAAAATTAGTTTTTAGTTTTAAAATTACTTTTTAGTTATTTTATAATTTTCAAAATTCAATTTTCATTTTTCTCACCTTATTTGCATTTTCTTTTGATTTTTAATTAGTATAATTAGTTTTTAATTCATAAAAAATAAATAAAAGGTCAAAAAAAATATTTTTCTTCTTCTCAAAATTTTCTTTTATCATTTTTGACTTTTTAAAATTATTTTCAAATCCGTAGGAGTAGTGTAGCTTAAAAGTCGCGTTTTATTTCGTACGTTAACGTTTATTTTACGTTTTAGCGTACGTTTTCGATTCTACGTTACGTTTCTAGTTGCCTTATTTGAAATACGTGCTTGAGTGATTATTTATACTTCATTTACTAATTCATTAGTATAATCTCATCAAATCACTTTTTACCACTTTCACGACACGTTTCACGAATCGGGAATTCGAAATTCCATTCACACCTTCGTTGGGAGAACGACCCGGGGGAAATACTTTCCTAAGCATTTCTTCGGAAAAAAAAACTATACTCAAAACGATTTAATCAAATTTTGGCGCCGCTTCCGGGGATGGTTGAAGTGAATTTTTAGTTTTCGTTTTTCGAAATTGTGTTTTGAAAACCTTCCTTGTATATATTTTTTTTAAAAACCAAAAAAATTGAAAAATCAAAAACACTTTTCCTAAAGTGTTTTCAAAAATACCAAAAAAATAATAAAGTTACAGTCTCGTCTCGACCGAAAGGAAGAGCGTTGTAAACCAAATAAGCTTTTCAATATAACAACGCGTGAAATTAATTGCTAATCGAACTACTTTGGATTCTACGACCGAATAAGCAGAAAATACGGAAGCTTTGACATTAAATTGCAAGCTGAAGAGAGATCCATTCTTCTCTCCCGTTCCGTCGCGAGTAGATTTAGAGGAAACGGTTTACAATTAACGTAAAGTTAGAAAAAGAAAAAAAAACAAAAGTATAAGTTTTTAAATTTTGCTTTATAAAAACAAAAATACAAAAAGATTTTCCTATTCAAATTTGATTTTCCTTTTATTTTTCTAAATTTAATTTTTGTGGTGTATGAACACACGTTCAACGTCTAAACGACTTGTTTCACCGCTTTCAAATCCGGAAAGTTTGTTTCGTCATACACACCGAGTTCTTTTTCCTAATACGGAGGAAATGAACCCGAACGAGCAACACTTGGGACCCCCGCCGATCGGTGGTGCTCAAAACAATGTGATCCCTCCGATGGGACCACAACCGGCTTTCGATCTACGTTCGATGGAGGAACAACTCCAATCACCATTCAATGGTGTGAGGAGAGCCATCGTGATACCCGAAATCAATGCTAATTTTGAAATTAATCACGGATTGCTCAATCTTATCACGAGTACACGAAGACCCATATGCTCACATAAGAAATTTCGCCGACATCGCTGAGACCATTCGCATGAATCAAGTTCCTCACGATGTGGT
The DNA here is from genome assembly GCA_030686995.1 of Artemisia argyi. Classification (NCBI taxonomy): domain Eukaryota; kingdom Viridiplantae; phylum Streptophyta; class Magnoliopsida; order Asterales; family Asteraceae; genus Artemisia; species Artemisia argyi. Next base: position 20,314,872 of record CM060703.1, on the reverse strand, counting down.
GAAATTGAAGTTATTTCCTTTCTCCCTTAAAGGGGCAGCCCGGACTTGGCTGGAAAAGGAACCGCCGAATTCGATTCACACTTGGAACGATCTTGCGTCCAAGTTTGTGAATTACTTATATCCTCCTTCTAATACGTCTAAACTTCATTCCCAAATCCTTCGATTCCAACAAGCTTTTGATGAGTCGTTCAGCGAAGCTTGGGATCGATTCAAAGATTTGATGGAAAAATGTCCGAACCATGGGTTCACATCTCTTCAGCAGATTGATACTTTCTATAATGGGTTATGTCATGCTGACCAAGACTCACTCAACTCTGCTGTGGGTGGGAACTTATTGGCTCGAAACACGAACGATGCTTTCATAATAATCAAAAATAAGGCTCGTGTGAGAATGTCGAGAAATAAACCCCAAGTTTCTAACACTAATAATAAAACGAATGATGAAGTGATGAGTATGTTAGTGGCTCTTAATAAAAAGTTCGATGCTATGTCTTTTGAAAAACCAAATCATCAAGTGAATGTCGTCAATCAGGGTTGTGTAACTTGTGGTGGTCCACATCCGTATAACGAATGTCCGTTAACCGGTTCTTATGCTCATGCTGCAAATATAGGTGGCAACGGTGTTGACATAAATAATGTGTGAAAACATTATTTATATCTTTCGATATCTCTATATTTTGACGATCACAAAATGTAAAATCGTCAATCGTGTAATTACTACGTAAACAAGTATTAAGCTAGTTTATATCACTATATCGAACTTAATCACTTAAGGTATGGATAAACAAGTGCTTAATACATCTCATGATCAAAGGGGTATTTAATTAACTAACACAAAGTTTATTTAAATTATATAAACATATTATATATTTTTGAAAAACACTTTTGGTAATAAAGAAAAATGTTTTATTCATATAAAATATATGAATTCAAAATTTTAACCAAAATCAGTTAGTTTTTCACCAAATAAACTTTCCTCAGTAAAAGATAAATATTCTGGCCGTTTCAGCTAGGCGGCCCCCTTAATTATAAGGGGCGGTCCCCTTAAAATTAAGGGGATCGGCCTTGATTTAAAGGGACCGGCCACGCTCCTCTATCAAAATCTTTTGCCTATAAATACCACCTTAAACCTGAATTTTTTCCTCACCTTTTGCACGAAATTTTCAGATCTATAACTCTCTAAACATCCTCTAAAACCCTTTGATCATTTGTTTATTAATCCTTGTTTCAAGTGATTCAATCCCTCATCATCCATTCTCATCCAAAGTGCAAACGAAGAACACTCTTTCTACAACCAAGTCCAAGAAGTGTTGAAGAGTAGTTGTGCATAGTGTATATATACATTCATTTGTGAATATTGTGTTGTGCTTGTTATATATTGTTTAGAAGATATAGAAGTTGTGTAGGAAGTAGAAGTTGATTAGTAGTGAAGTAGGTTAGTTGTGAAGATTGGTGTGTAGAAGATAGGTGTGAAGAAGATTGGTGTGTAGTATATTGGTGTGAAGAAGTTGTGATCAAGTTGTGAAGTTGTTGTGGTGTGTAAATTGGTGTGTAAGGTTTTCTCCGCCAAAAGGGAGTTTGTTGACATAGTGAAGAAAACTCTCGAGTAGGTGACTCGGGGAGTGGAGTAGGAACAAGGAAGGTGTCCTTGTAGCCGAACCACTATAAATCCTTGTGTTGTGGTTTGATCTTTCCAACTCTTCTCATTACTTATTCATTTACCTTTACTATATTAGCTTTGTTAGTTAGTTACCATACAATTGTTCATATAGTGCAAGTAGTGAGTTCACATAAACTAGAATCGAAGTTTTTAAAACAAACTTGTGTTTATAAATTTAAAAGGACGTAAAACTATTCAACCCCCCCCCTTCTAGTTTTCCACAAACGGTTACCCACCTCTTCAAGGAGATCGAAGTCTTCTCAGCTATAGTTCAAACCATTTTGTTGGACCACCCGGTTTTACTCAACCGAATCAAGTCAATCCAGTTAATCAAGTCAATCAAGTTAATCAAAATGTGCAAAACCGAAATCATCAATTTAACCAGAATCACAATGCTAATCAAAATCGGATGAACAATGGTTTTCAGAATCAAAATCATGGTTTTCAAAATCAAAATCGGGGAAATTATAATCAAGGCCCGAATCAAGGGAATTTTCATGGAACTTTTCAAAATACTAATCATGGGAATTATAATCAGGGAAATCAAAATTTTCAGAATCAAGGTTTTAATAACAACAATCGTGGTCAAAATTTTCAAAAATCCAGTTGTGAATCAATCGTCTTCAGATGAATTACTTAAGCAGTTTATGAAAAGTCAAGAGGAAATGAATAAAATGTTAATTAATCAAATGTCCGAATTGAAGAAGTCTTTAAATGATCGACCCTCGGGCTTGGGAACTCTTCCAAGCAACACGATCGCTAACCCGAGGGGCGATGCTAAGGCGATCACGACTAGGAGTGGTGTTATAATCAATGGACCAACGGCTCCGACTACCCCTTCTTCTTCTTCGTCTCCAAAGGTATTCGTCCGTGAAACCGAGGCGACAACGGATACGGAAATTCCTAGTAATAATGGAAGGACCGATAACATCCAACCTCCGGTGGTCCCGACGTCTAAAGGAAAAGATAAAGTTGTTAACGAAACTGAGAAAGAAATTCCTGTCAAAACAAATTTGCCTTATCCGCCACGCTTAAACGAACAAAAGCACCGTGAGAAAGATAAAATTCAGATGGAAAAGTTTTACCAAGTTTTTCAAGAACTACATTTTGACATAACCCTCGCGGATGCTATACTTTTGATGCCTAAATTTGTTTCAATGCTAAAAGATCTTTTGAATAACAAAGAAAAATTGTTTGAAAAATCACGAACCCAGATGAATAAGAATTGCTTGGCAGTTATCCTCAAAAAGCTTCCTGAAAAGCTTGAAGACCCCGGTCGATTTCTCATTCCGTGTAATTTTCCTGGGATGGTTCAATGCTTCGCCTTGGCCAATCTCGGTGCTAGCATTAACCTAATGCCGTTATCCATTTGGAAGAAGTTGTCTTTACCCAATTTGACTCCGACTTATATGACCCTCGAGCTTGCCGACCGATCTACGTCTCGACCAATTGGTATAGCTGAGGATGTTTTCGTCAAAGTGGGAAAATTTAATTTCCCTGCCAATTTTGTCATTGTTGATTTCGATGTTGATCCACGGGTTCCTCTCATTCTCGGAAGAGGATTCCTACGGACTGGTCGTGCTTTAATTGATGTTTTCGATGAAGAAATTACCCTACGTGTTGGTACCGAAGCCGTAACTTTTAATTTGGATCAAACCGCGAGGTACTCCTCCGAGTATGACAAAAATTCCGTTAACCGAATCAATGTTATCGACGAAGTTACGGAGGAGTATGCTCAAGAGTTACTTGGCTTTACCGAACATGCTTTGAGTGGCAATCCCACTCCTACTTCTGAACCAATAATTTCTGATCCTTCCCCTTCCCTTACTCCGTTTGAGGGAAGTGATTTCATTTTGGAAGAGATCGAGGCCTTTCTTGCTAATGATTCGATTTCACCGGAAATTGATCATTCCGATTGTGACCCGGAGGGAGATGTTCTTTTGATTGAGAAATTATTGAATGCAGATCCCAACCCGTCCCTCCCTCCGATGGACCTAAAAATGGCCGATGTTAAAGAAGTTAAACCGTCTACTGAGAATCCTCCGGAGCCCGAGCTCAAGGATTTACCTCCTCATCTCGAATACGCATTTTTGGAAGGAACCGACAAACTTCTCGTCATAATTTCAAAATAACTTAAAGATGAGGAGAAGAACCGTCTCTTATATGTGCTCAAGAAGCATAAACGTGCCATCGCTTGGAAAATTTCTAATATTAAGGGTATCGACCCTCGTTTCTGCACGCATAAGACCTTACTTGAAGACGATTACAAGCCGTCCGTTCAGCAACAATGACGGGTTAACCTGAAAATTCATGAGGTTATCAAAAAGGAAGTTATCAAACTCCTTGATGCCGGAATGATTTATCCAATCTCGGATTGCTCTTGGGTTAGCCCGGTCCACTGCGTTCCAAAGAAAGGCGGAATAACCATCGTAACTAATGAAGATAATGAATTGATTCCGACACGTCTTGTTACCGGATGGAGAGTTTGTATTGATTATCGTAAATTGAATGATGCGACTCGTAAGGACCATTTCCCACTTCCATTTATGGATCAAATGCTAGAACGCCTAGCGGGAAATGAGTTCTATTGTTTTCTTGATGGATTTTCCGGTTACTTTCAAATACCGATTGACCCTCCGGACCAGGAAAAGACTACCTTTACTTGCCCTTATGGAACGTTTGCCTATTGCCGTATGCCTTTCGGCTTATGCAATGCTCCAGGCACGTTCCAAAGGTGTATGATGTCTATATTCTTGGATATGATTGAGAAAACCATGGAAGTTTTCATGGACGATTTCTCGGTTTATGGAGATTCTTTAATTTCTTGCCTCTCCCATTTAGAAAGTATGCTGAAACGGTGTGAAGACACCAACTTGGTTCTAAATTGGGAGAAGTGTCATTTCATGGTCAAAGAGGGCGTTGTCCTCGGCCATAAGATATCTAAATCCGGGATTGAGGTCGATAGAGCTAAAGTCGATGTGATTGCAAAATTACCTCATCCCACGACCGTTAAAGGAATTAGAAGTTTTCTCGGTCATGCCGGCTTTCACTGACATTTCATTCAAGACTTTTCTAAGATAGCCCGGCCCCTGACCCACTTGCTTGAAAAAGATGCTCCGTTTATCTTCTCAACCGGATGCATCGAAGCATTTAATATTCTTAAAAAGAAGTTAACGGAGGCTCCGATCTTAATTGCCCCCGATTGGGACTTGCCCTACGAGCTAATGTGCGATGCTAGCGATTATGCCATTGGTGCAGTCCTGGGGCAACGCAAGTTTAAACATTTTCAGCCGATACACTATGCTAGTAAAACAATGACCGACGCTCAATACCATTATACGACTACTAAGAAAAAAATGTTAGCCGTCATTTACGCCTTTGAAAAGTTTCGATCTTATTTACTTTTGAAGAAATGCATAGTGTATACGGATCATTCGGCTCTTAAGTACCTTATGGCAAAGCAAGATGCTAAGCCACGCTTGATGCGGTGGGTTTTCCTCCTACAAGAATTCAAAGTTGAAATTCGAGACAAAAAGGGATCTGAGAACCTTGTCGCTGATCACTTATCGCGTTTAGAGAATCCCCATCAAAGTGTTTTCGAGAAAAAGGAGATTAACGAAGCATTTCCTCTCGGGACACTGGGGAGTTTATCACATTGTGATTCTAGTACCCCATGGTTCGCCGACTTTGCGAAACCATGCGGGGAATTTTATCAGAAAAGGGATGTCGTTCCAGCAAAAGAAGAAATTCTTCAAAGATGTTAAGCATTATTTCTGGGACGACCCCTACTTGTTTAAGATTTGTGCGGATCAAGTGATCCGGCGGTGCGTTCACGGCAAAGAAGCCGCTGAAATTCTTATGGCATGCCAAATGGACCCACGGGGGGACATCATGGTGCCAACTTCACCGCTAAGAAAGTATTTGATTCCGGCTTCTATTGGCCGACGATTTACCAGGATGCTCATGAGTTGGTTAAATCATGTGATTCTTGCCAGCGTCAAGGAAAAATTTCTCAGAAGGACGAGATGCCTCAAAATGCCATCCAAGTCTGTGAAATTTTTGATGTCTGGGGTATCGATTTCATGGGTCCATTCTCGTCTTCTCGTGGTAACAAATATATACTCGTGGCCGTTGATTACTTGTCTAAATGGGTTAAAGCGAAGGCGCTACCCACCAATGACGCCCGAGTTGTAGTAAAATTTCTTAAAAGTCTCTTCGCCCGATTTGGTGCCCCTCGTGCTATTATAAGTGATCGTGGGACCCATTTCTGTAACGACCAATTCGCTAAAGTTATGCTCAAATATGATGTCATGCATCGTCTTTCTACGGCATATCATCTACAGACAAGTGGTCAAGTTGAGGTCTCCAATCGTGGCTTGAAACGAATTTTAGAAAGGACCGTAGGTGAACATCGTGCTTCATGGGCCGATAAATTAGATGATGCACTTTGGGCCTTTCGTACAGCTTACAAAACATCCATTGGGTGCACTCCATACAAGCTGGTTTACGGGAAGGCCTGCCATTTGCCCTTTGAACTTGAGCACAAGGCTTACTGGGTCTTGAAACATGTTAATTTTGACCTACAAACCGCGGGTGATCACCGTAAAGTTCAATTGAATGAATTAGTCGAGCTTCGTAATCAAGCATATGAGAATTATTTGATCTACAAAGAGAAGACAAAGAGGATTCATGATGCTAAAATTAAAGATCGTGTCTGCAATATTGGTGACCGAGTCCTTCTTTTCAATTCTTGTTTGAAGATTTTCTCGGGCAAGTTAAAAACCCGCTGGTCTGGACCATTCACCATTACCCAAGTATTTCCTTATGGAACCATTGAGCTAGCTCAACCTAATGGTCCCAACTTTAAGGTGAATGGTCATCGTCTTAAACATTACTTCGGAGGGGACATTCCACCCATGGTTGTCCCGGATCTCCAAACTTTCCCTAAGGATAACTAAATTCGGGGATCGATTCAAGCTTATGTGACTCGGTAATAAAAAACAAGCGCTTCGTGGGAGGCACGGCGACCCTTTCCAAACTCGTGTTTTCGTGGTTGTTTGTGATTGTTCAGGAATTTCCCCGAAGTTTGAGGACTCTAGTGCTCGTGGTTTGTCGTTCTCTCCACTCGAGTCTCATCCTTCGCTGCTCTTTCGGAAATTCACCATATCCAAAATCTTATCGACTAACGTTTATCTCTTGGCATACTTAATAAACGGCATTAGATTTTACGTAGGATTACCTTTACCCTTAAAACATTGAGGACAATGTTTCACTTTAGTCTGGGGGGGGGGGGGGGTGAATCTTCGATTCGATTTGACCTGTACCATCGTCTGAGCTGTTAATTTACGCAACTCCGTTTTCCACCAAAATTTTAAAATTTTTTTTGTCACCGCTTTATAATCAAAAAAAAAAAAAAAAAAAAAAAAAAAAAAAAAAAAAGAGAAAGTGAAAAATATATGATATGAATAATAAGATTTGACACCTTGTTTGACTTTCCTACCGGCGAGAATAGAAATAAACGTTTCGACTTGACCGGGCGTGTTGAGCCCTAGCTCGTCTCCCTTAACCAATATAATTAAAAGATTATCGGCTAAGCATCCGCGGATCTCATTACTTGGGATTTTAAATTTGCGGAGATCGAGGAATGATAGAGTTCATTTAGAAGTTTCGTGCTAAAAATGAAGTAGTTGGATCTCTTTAGAGCCCACGAAAGGTACTTGTGGCCTCCTTGTTCCCACAAGCTTGCACACCAATAATAATAGATCTCTAGGATTAATTAAGGGTATACGGTTTGGGCAATACTTAGTTTTTTCTCGTTCCCAACAAAATCTCTTTATATGGGGGTTTCGTACACATAGGGGTACTGCCAGTGTTACGGTGAAATAGACTATTACATCTTGCCGGTTCGCAGCCGATGTTGTGATCTTAGTAAAGGCCGTAGGACTCGGGGTTTGGCATATGATTATGAATATCAATAATAATAGTCCAAAGCCAAATAAAAAGGCAGAAGAATCCAAAGCTATAGAAAAGCAACGGATATAAATCCAAGGTCATAATAAAGCTCTTACATCTTGGTGACTAATAAACCGTTGTTGTAAAAGAAATAAAGGATTAAGGACCAACTATTATTAAAGTGCTTATAATTGTGCAAAAAATGCCAAGCTTCGACTCCGGGGGTTTCCCTAATAAAAAGCTTCTGTTTCGGGTATCAAACATGGTATGTCTCGGTCGTAAATAAAAAGGGGGACCTCCACAAATCGTGTTAAATCAGAGACCTTCATGTGGACCCGATTTCTGTATGCAGGGATTTTCGAGGGAAAGTTTGGAAACTACTTAGCGTTCAAATTTTGTGCTCTTATCGGACTAAAAAATATGAAAACGAGAAAATATGAAGCAATTCATTTCTCACAAATTAAAATCTTGAGATACCAAACTTAGGACCTGGGAACAAGAGGTAATGACACAAGTAACTTTTGTGGGTAGTGTTAGCACCTAACTTGTGGATAAACAATGATCTCGATTTTACGCTTAGTTTGGGAGCTTGTGAAAAATCAAGGATGACGATTTTTATCCGTATGGTCTCTTCTCTGTGAGAGGTGTTTCTACTCATTGACCCTGAAAGTTATCAACGGATAAGAATTGATAAGGAAAGTCAAGGCAAACCATCACATATATAAATGAAAAAGTACAAAAAAAGTAGTAGTAGTTGTTATTCATAAAAATCGGAAAAACGGAGCGTTTTTGAGAATAAATGATTTTGATATCTTTCTTGAACATCATTGCTACTTTACAACGTCAGTAAAGAGAGGTTTTGAAATTATTTATCTCTTAAGTGTGAGGTGATGACATTGCGTGAGGACACGGCAATACCTTAGTCTGGGGGATTTTGATGTGTGCTTTTTCACACATCCTTTTAAGACCAAAATCAGACTAAATACACCAAATACTAACTAAATATGCCAAGAGAATGTGTGTTTTTGTATTTGTGTATGTGCAGGTACGGATATGTGAAAAACGAACAAAAACAAAGCCAAAACCGACAAAAACGAGCACGAGATTGGAAAAAGGTCAAAAGCCGGAGCCGGGGAAGAAAAATGATCAAAGAAAGCTCAAAATGTCATTAGAAGTCCTAAGAGATTCAGAATATTTCATGATTAGTCCCTGGTCAAAGTTTGGTGAAATTGGCAATTTCGGTCCTTGTACTTTCAGATATTGACGAGAATGGTCCTTGGAATAAATTATTGAAGAAAAGTCAAAATGATCCCTCAACTATCAGAGAATTGCAAGATAAGCCCTTGGAACACAAGTTTGAGAAATTACAGATTCAGTCCCTGGATTTTTAGTTTTACATAATTGGTCCTTACACTAATATTACTACTCCTACTACATAATCACTAAGCCTGGTCCATAACCACACCAAAGCCCATAACAAACCAAAGCCTTTCACCCTACCCCTTTTATTTGTACCCGATCCAACACTAAAACCCACCCCGGTCAAACCTTTTAAACCGGTCAACCCTCCAAAACAATAAAAACAAACAAAAACTATTACCCACTGATACGTGGGAATCGCACCAGGCTTTACCTCTCAAGGGATCTCGAGAAACTTACAACCCCCACCAGGCAGTGTACCTGATCGTTGTAGTATAGTATAGTGACAAGTACCGGGGGATTGATCGTTCAGCTAGGAATAGTGTCGCTAGGATTAGAAAACCTAAATACTAGTTCTAAAGGTGAAGGATGATTATTTTTGTATTTTAATATTTTTTTAGAAAGCAAGTAAAAAATCTCGGGTTTGAAGGATTAGGGCGGAATTAGTTGCTAGTCAACTAACCCAATACTAAAGATGCAATCAAAATAAAATACTAGAAATAAAAATAAACTAAATTATACTAAAGTTGTGAGCAACAAGTGGAGAAAATGTGTTTACTTACATTTCATTACTCCCTAGACATCTTTTACACGTTAATTACTTGTTATAGTTGCATGGATGATGGATTGTATTTCTTAATACCATTCATGGGGTGGCACACTTAACTCCCCAATCCTATGAGCTCTTATCTCCTCCTATACCATGCCCAGCACAACCATAGGGATTATAAACAGTGGCTCATGCATTAAATACAACCAATAAAACCTAGTGCACATCAGTTCATGTTTCCTAAGACATTCAAGCATGTTACCAATTGGAAGTCTGCCAGTTTTCTTAAGCCTAACATCGAATTCATTCATCCAAAACAAATATAAACAAGTAATCAACACATAATTAACATCTAGGTTTCATTAGATCTAAGCAAACACAAGATAGATCTAGCCTAGCATGATGGAATTAAGACAAGAACAAGATATAGACAACCAACACATAGACATATTGATTGAATTAAAAGAATACTTATCTCAATTACACATGAAATGTATCAAGGGCTTAGAACCCTTGAAAAACCTGTAAAATTCGCACCAAGTTCGTACTAGGGTTTCTCCAAAACTTCCCTCCCTTTTTAATGTGAAAATTAGAAAACTATATATAGGAAACAGGGTCTGACGGCGTCAAGACCAATCTTGTGACGCCGTCACCTCGCCGCCAAAACTCTTCTCGGACTGCCTTGATCTACTTCTGACGCCGTCATGTGTTGTGCATTTCCAGGCCGTCATGACTTTTACTCTTGACACCCTACTTCGTGACGCCGTCAAATCTGTACTGGATCGTCATGGAAAATTGCTCTTGACGCCGTCAGGAATTCCTTTTTGACGCCGTCACCTACTGTTCCCAGCAAGGAAAATTAAGACTTTGGCGTTTTCTTCACTTTTATGCTCCAAAAACGTCCGAATTGATTCCTTTTCCAGATTTCACTCCCAAAGTACCTAAAATCACAAAAGGAACGATTTAGGGCAATATTTGATCAAATAAGTTCAATTCCGGGCTTAAATGACCCCCTTAAAAGTGGTTCATTTTTCGCCTCATCACCCGCCCCCCAAATCCCATACTTACCCAGGCCTTTACACTGTTCCTAGAACCCTAAAAGTTAACACCAATTAAATTACCCCAATTAAGTAATTATTACCCAATAATTGGGGTTTCTAGAAGATGACAGCTGGTGTCAGGAATGTAAGGAATGTGCCAGAAACACACGTGGACCAATCACAAGCCTCACGCAGGATCAGTCACATCACATCAATCAATCCAACGGATGTAAAGTGAAGATTGGTGAGCAAGGGTTATCAAACGGCTATGGAGGGACTCAAAGAAACACACCATCACGCGGATTGATGACATGGATATCCAAGACCTCATCTCTCAGCTCAGATATATATACCCCCCTCCTCACTCATTGGAAGGTGTCTAATTTTTCATGTTTTTAGAAAGATTTTGATCAATTTAATTTCCTTGTTATTTAAATTTCAGCATCTAATTTCAGTTTCAAATGTAATTTCCATTTTCAAGCAGTTGTACTCAAATTTTAGTATTAACATAATTCAAATTTTAGTTACAGCTTATTGCCTTAATATGTCTCTTATTTTTATTTCAATTTTTTACTTAGCATAAATCATTAGTTTGTAGTTGATTTAATTTCTGTTTTATATTACTGTTTTACCTAAAACCAAATATATATATATATATATATATATATATATATATATATATATATATATATATATATATATATATATATATATATATATATATATATATAATAATAATAATAATAATAATAATAATAATAATAATAATAATGATAATAATAATAATAATAATAATAATAATAATAATAATAATAATAATAATAATAATAATAATAATAAATAAAAACAAATTAGTAGTATAAGTGGTATAAGCTTCTATAAGCTCCTCTCCACTTTGATAAACTCATTGAGCTAGTTCATAGCTTTTGTGAGTTTTATCTCAGCCGTCTGATTCATTAGCCTGTCCTGGCCATTTATGAAGGTGATTTAAGAAGTGATTTTAGTGGTGGTTTGGTGGTCCTGTAGAGTAGTGTTTGAGCCTATATCAAAGATAGGCCAATGTGGAAAGCCCTCCATTTAGTCGGGGGTATTGAGTAAGTGTCCATTTTATTTTTTCTGCTTATCTAGCTTAATCTGTTTTCATTTGTAGCTTATTCTTGCTTGTATAGTTTAATTTTATAGTTTCAATTGTTGCTTTATCTGTTTTCATTAGTCTATTGTTTCTGTCTATGTTCTGTGTTGCATTTACTTTGCTGTCATAATATTGCATTTCTCTGTTCTTGTTGTTATAGGTAGCATTTCAGTGATCAAATAGCTTTTACTTAGTGTACTTAAGTTGCTTTGAACCTGAATTCAGTGGTAGTAGCTTATATATCACAGTTGAGTGTTATCTCAAATCGGTTTAGGTATAAAGGGGTGTTTGGATTAGTTAGGTTCACTGTGGATTTTGTATTCTCTAGGTATTACTTTTGCATTATTAGGTTATAGTAGCTATAATAGAGTGAGTAGGAGCATAAAAAGTGTAGGTTGTTTAAGCAAAAGTCAAAGATGGCGTGGGATTAAAATAACTGTTTGCATCAGTTAATGGAGCATCTGCCTTAGCTTAATTCTATTATATTTTGTGTTTGTATAGTGGATTGTTGTGTTGAAACATCATTAGTATACTCTTAGGATAAGATTTAAGCTGCTCAAAATTGAAATTAGTCAAAGTTAGTTTTATATCAAATAGTCAAATACTTGCAGCCAACAGGTTCAATAGCTACTATTGTCAGGACATTTTAGGTTTTTAAACTAGCTTGTAAGTTTGATTTATTGGTGTTTTTAGTATCTCAGCTAGGTAGACAAGCTTTTGCCCCCTTGAGCTTTCTGTCACAAGCTTATTTGTTCTGCTTATTAGCTTATCTAGTTGTGTGATTAAGCATAGTTATGTGATTTATTTAAGGGCTGCAATTGAGATTGGCATCTCAATACTTGTGGTTTGCTTCTCATTTGAAGTTCCATTATTGCTTCTAGTTACTTTTCTAATTGAGTTGTAGCTTACTGCTTTGACTGCTGGCTTATTTCTCATTACACATTGCTTATTGGACCTGTTTATGCTCTCATATGTGTTTCTGTATGCTTATTGGTCTAAAACTCTGTCCCATTAAGCTTTATTTAGTCCAAAAAGTCAATGAGTCAAAGTCTGGTCAAACTTGGTCAAGGAGTGCTTATAAACAAGCACTCCAAATAAGCAGTTTTCAGCTTATAAGCACTTTTCTGGCTTATTTTAGTTTCAAAATTTTTTCCCAAGCTTATTTTAATATTTTAGATTTTCTATAATTTTTTCAAATTTTTCAGAGTTCATTTGCTATTTTTCTTATTTTATTTTCATTTTTAATCAATTTTTAATACATTTTAATTACTAAAAAAATACAAAAAAAAAAAAAAAAATCTGAAAAAGACAAGAAAAATCCAAAAATATTTTTAAAAATTATTTTCATTTATTTTAGAATTTTAAAAATTTATTTTATTTATTTTGAATTTATTTTGAATTTTTAATTAGATTTAATAGTTTTTAATTTCCAAAAATTACACAAAAAGCCAAAAAAATTAGTTTTTAGTTTTAAAATTACTTTTTAGTTATTTTATAATTTTCAAAATTCAATTTTCATTTTTCTCACCTTATTTGCATTTTCTTTTAATTTTTAATTAGTATAATTAGTTTTTAATTCATAAAAAATAAATAAAAAGTCAAATTTTTTTTTTTCTTTTTCTCAAAATTTTCTTTTATCATTTTTAACTTTTTAAAATTATTTCCAAATCCGTAGGAGTAGTGTAGCTTAAAAGTCGCGTTTTATTTCGTACGTTAACGTTTATTTTACGTTTTAGCGTACATTTTCGATTCTACGTTACGTTTCTAGTTACCTTATTTGAAATACATGCTTGAGTGATTATATGTGCTTCATTTACTAATTCATTATTATAATCTCATCAAATCACTTTTTACCACTTTCACGACACGTTTCACGAATCGGAAATTCGAAATTCCATTCACACCTTCGTTGGGAGAACGACCCGGGGGAAATACTTTCCTAAGCATTTCTTTGGAAATAAAAACTATACTCAAAACGATTCAATCACTACTCCTTAACTTAGTTTGCTTACTTTCCTTGCTCGCAGTAGTTATCTTGAATAAATGTAAAGATGTGTTTAACTCAAAACATTTTTCAGTAAATTTGATATTAGACTCACTTATACACATAACATATGAGTAAAATTTCAATGAATAAATATAGAAGTTAACAAAGGTAGTCACATGTATTGGTTACTTACATCAGAACCATAGCCTCATACTTTCTTAGAGTCATGGCTAGACCAGAAGAGCTCCATAAGATGCCTAAAACAAATCAGCCGAGGATCATATTCATTCTTCTAAACGAGAAGCCACATACTCAAATGGCCAAATCATTCCACGCACACACACACAAACCCAATGCATTAAGTATGCAAAAGATCAGATAGAATACGAAAGTACATATCAAATATTGATGTAATTGTGTAACCTATATGCAAAGAAAAGAAGTGTGCATACACACACTACTCAGTACTCGTTTGTGCTACCGAAAGAAGCCTCTTACTTCTTTACTAACTTTCCTAATATCAACTTCAGAAGACAAATGTTGACCGAAGGGTAGTAATTGTACCCAATCAAATTAATCGATTGCGTTCAAAATAAATAGAAATTCCTCATAAATTAACGCTATAAAGCTTAGATTTTAAACCCAAAAATATTTATAACAAAATAACCTCATTCAGACCTAATAAACAATGCTTAAAGGGTAAAAATAAAAAATAAAAAAATAACTTTAGTACCTTTTCTTTCTCTATGGCATTTCATCAAACGGTTATTGTGTGCTACACTAAACACATAAGGACTACCCTAACACAAACATAAGAAAACAAAATAACATCATCCGTTTCAAATAAAGCATTTCGAAATCCAAGCTACAAGGTTTACATTTATTCGAAACTACTAAAATAAGGCCCAAAAGAAAACATATAGATAGGTGAGACAACCGGCAATTTTTTTGAGAAATATTTATATACCGCATTGTATTTGAAAATAAATATTTAATACCTGAGAACTGTTTTTGGAAAGTATCGGGATTTATATTGAGATATTAGTTTGTGATATGAGAGATTATCTCGTAAGATATGTGAATGTAGCACAACGCGTACCGACACGAGTCTAGATATGATACGTTTATTAAATGATTTATGACGTTTTTATGCAAAAACAGTCGTGTGAATAGTCGTTTTTATTGGAAAAATGATTTTTAAAAATATTTGCGCAAGTTTTAAAGCATCAGGCAATATTTATCGAGCTCAAACGAGTCCCGAACACTATTTTTGCAAAAGATAGTCAAAATTACGCTTTTGGTCCCTGGGGTATAATACATCTGCGCCCCCTAAGGTTTTATAAGTTGCTATTTTGTTTTTTTGCAAGTTTTTGGTGTATAAAAACCAGGTATAGTTCTATATCTACCCAATATAGGATCAAAATCCTCTCAAGTTTACTTTCAACTTGATAGATCAAGTTGAGGTTTTTGTGAGGAGGAAAAAAAGGTGGGCTCTCTAAAGTGAAACTTTTATTTTATTTTAATTCAAATCCCACACACAACAACACTAACTTAGGGCCCATTTGGTTTGTAGGTGGGTTTAGATTAGGATTTGGATTTGAGTGTAAAGTTGTAGATTAGGATTTGGATTTAAGTGTAAAGTTGTAGATTAGGATTTGAATTTTGATATGATGTAGGAGAGAGAAAATAATATTTAAAAATATATAATATATTAAAATATAAATTAAAATTAAAATATGTTATATAAAAAAAAGAAAAAATATAGTGAGAGGATGAAATTTTAAAAGGGCCCACAAATATATATTTTTGTTAGAAAAGTCATGCAGGAGAGAGACGAAAGTCATGTATATGACGGGATTTGTAGATGCCCATGTATCCAAGATTTAACCCAAAGTCAAAATTCACAATATTGCACCAAACAACATATTTTTACTTTGATCCCCAATTTCAAAATCTAAGGACCCATACCAAACGGGCCCTTAATCTATCAAGTTGAAAGTGAACTTGAGAGGATCTTGAACCCCCCGTATAAACCACAAAATGCCATATTTACCCAACTTACAAGTTAATACCAAAAAATGATCGGACGAAAGTGCCCTCATTTGGGATGCACGTGAGACCGACTTACTAGGAAAACTAACGACCGTTAGGATTTTGAATTAGCGGCGTAATATATTCTCGATCCTAGATAAAATATTCGCGTTTTTGGATGTCGTATGAAATCTAAAAAAAGTATAGGGACTAACGGTGTAGTTTACTCAAAAAACCAAATGTTAGACCTTATTTATAAACCCTGGTCACTCTCTCACTGTCTCATTTCTGGGTGGTGCCGCCGCCACGACGGTGTGCGACCACCAGTCCCATCATCATTTCTCGAAGGCCCAAGGTCTTTTGAAGACGTGTGGAGCATATCTCTCTTTTCTTGGTATGTTTTTTATTTGCCTTCTCTTTGATTTTAAACAATAAAATGGATTATTAAAATGTGAATCGGTTTTTATGAAAACAAATAAGTATCATCATGTTTTGGTGTCGAAAACTTATAAATAAGCTCTTATTTCGGCTTATTTTCTTCTTCTTTTTGTTTTGGTTGTAATTTTATTTTGGTTATTTTAATTCTCTCCAACTTATATTATCGTGGCTTATTATGGGCTATTGACTTGTAATGTATACAAGTTGACACTTTTTGTTGTTCTGTGTAGCAAACTCTTTTTTTTCTTTTTCTTTCTTGTTAAATCAGTCTTTTCAAATTTCGTCTATTTCGTGACCATTTTACCCTTACTGTTTTCAAATTTGAAAGGGTAAAATGGTCATTTTACATGGCTGAATAGTCACAAAATACCTGCAATAAACGAAATTTGAAAAGATTGTATTTTAATAAGAAAAAAAAAGAGTTGGCTACGTAGAACAACAAAAAGTGTCGACTTGGATACATTTACAAGTCATAAGCCCGGCTTATTATCAATTGTTTTGGCTCATTTCGCTTAAATCCGTGGCGTTCATGTTGTTTGCCTTTGGATTTTTGGTCCGATTGTGGTTATCTCGAGCGGTAGGTTAGTTAGTTTTGGGCCGAGTGGATTTGTGTTGCCGAATGATGGTGATATCTTTATGTTAGCTAGCTAAGGATGGGGTATTTGTGCTGCAATGTGTAGGGGTATAATTTCACGCTGCAAGTGTAGCCTAGGACTATAGTGTGCACCTATAGGAATTTATATGAGATGAGATGTTGTTGATGCATTAGTCTAGTATAACAAACTTATGAGCATTTCGGTCCACTTTATGTGTTGCCGAATGATGCTGATATTTTGATTTGGATTGGAATGTGATGTTTTGGCCGCGACGAGGTTAAGCTGAGACCTCATGGTCTCTTAGGAACCTCAGTTTGCCTATATTGGACTTAGGGGGTGTTTCGCAAAGCTTTCAAAACGTGAATACTCAAGTTTTGGTGTTTGGTTCAAAATGTGATAATATGATTTTTTTCGCACAAAACGTGGTTTTACAACTGGAGGCGGGAAGTTACTTTTGCAAAACGTCATTTTGTAACCCATGTTTCTAAACGTGATAATCCAAGCCAAACACCCCCTTATTGGTTGATTTACTTGGACTATTATACGTTGTGGTGACTTGGTTGACCCGGCACTTGTGACCGAGGGAATATTTGGTTTTATTATCTAGTAATTAATAAAGTTTGGTACGTATTTTGGTAAATTCCAACGAATAAAAAGAAACTAATTAAACTGTTTTTTTTTTTTTTTTTTTTTTTTTTTGATAGTGTATTTTTTTTGTTTTTACTTTGATCAGTTTTGCATCGTTATTATAAAACGATTACAAAACATACCATTAAAAAATTAAACATACTTAACCCGATCTTTTTCATCAGATTTGAAGACGCTTTTAACAATGGCGAGATGGGGCTCGTTAATGGATGTAATGTTAAAAAATAAAAATGGTCAATTTGTTCCTTCTACTGGTGGCTTATTTTCTGCCACTTTGGCTGCTTCATCTACTTCTGCTGTGCCTGCTGGTACACCTTTTGCATACAGGGCTTTATTTGGGTATGTGCTTTTTTATAAAAAGTTTTGATTTTTATCATTGGTTTGGTTTAAAGATTTGATTTTGATGTGTAGAATATGATTGACTTTTAGGTGTTATTTGTGATTTGGTGATTGGTATACATGCTATTGGATTCAAATTGAATCTGAAATGGCTGCTAACCAAAACATGCTGGCTGTAGTTGACAAGGATCAGGTAACATCAGTATGCTGTCATCTAATCGGTTTTGATAGCTATGTTTTTTTGTGAGTTGTTTCTGGAATTATATGTTTTGGTACGACCATTTTCAAGAATTGAAGGCTTTCATTCCTTGTGTGGTAAAAGAAATGACCATTAGTTTATAGTTACCACTTACCTTTAGTTTTTTAATACGGGTCGCTCAAAAACTTGTAACTGTAATAATGGATCTTGAAAGGGTATGATTATCTGAACTGGTTAGAGGCGAATGTATATTGCTATTTTGTGTTTTTTGTCCCTAGTCTATATGGCTACACTTTGCTTTAAACCAAGGTTATGTTTGATAATAAGTAGTGCTATTTATTGTCTGTGATGGTATTGATTTGTTTTTGTTATTTTTGAAAATGAGCTAATAGCTAATGCTGTTACTGGATCTGACTGCTATTTAGTTGTTTCTATCTTAATCAGTTTTTGTAGTCTTTGTAGATTTTGGGTAAGTGTTTATAGGATAGTAATATATATGCTTACCCATCCTATCAGTTTTAATATTTGTACTTTTTTGTGAGGCGTTTTAGTAATTATATATGTTTTGTTATGGTCATTTTCAAGAATGAAAGTTATTTTTTCTCTCTTTGTGGTACCCAAAAAAAATGTTATTTAGTTCATAATTATCCTACAGGGAAGAATGACCTTTAGTTTTCTGTTATGGGTCGTCTGTAAAACTTATAAATGTAATAATGGATGTTATAACGGTATAGTTGTCCGAACTGGCGAAAGTATATTGTTATTTGTTGATGTTTACTCGAGTGTCTGTATGCTTTAGTGCCATTTTTGCTTTACTCTATATTGTTATTTGTTATTTCTTTATGTGCCCCTCGCAAGGTAGTTAAAAGAGAAAGCGACATGCCTTTCCCTAAAGCGAGAAGCGAGAAGCGGCAAAAGCGAGCGCTTCAGTTAACTTTTTACCCTTTGTACATATAATAGTGTCTAGTATGAAAACAATGATTGAATAAAAAGACCACAAAAGAGAAGTTTATTCAAATAGTTACAACTTAAAGCCTACTATTTTATTCGGAATAATCATCTAAGTTCTCATTTCTTATTTCCCCATCGTTTCCGAGATCCACTATATCATCTTCATCTACAAGATCCCCGTCGGATTCATCATGGAGTGTCCTACTTGTAATTATTTATAATATTATACTAAAGGGTTAGTTTTGTAATTATTTAACCTAATTTAGAAGATTAGGGCCGGCTGTACAACTTCATTAGCTAAAAAATTAAAAACTAGCTGTTATACAAAAAAGCGGTCGCTTTTCGGTCGCCTGACAACGCTTTTGCTCGCTTTAGTAAAACGCCTCGCTTCTTTAGAATCAAAGTGCTTTAGGGCGCTTCGCTTCGCTTTTTCGCTTAAAGCTCGCTTTTTCTCGCTTTTGATTACACTGGCCCCTAGTGCCATTTTTTCCTTATCATTTTTTCCTTATATTGGCTTGCATGCTCTCATGTTTCTTTGTCTGTATGTGTTTATGTTTTTGCACGCTTGTATGTTTTTGCTTTATGTGCTTCCTTTTATGTCATTATCTTTCTATCCTCACACACACCACACATAATGTCTATTTGCTTGCACACACACTTGCCTTAGGTCTTTCGCAGTCCCTTTACCCTGGGGTAGGGGTGTGACCGTCTACATCTCACCTCCCCCATATCTTGCTCCAGAGCGGGATTGGGTATTATTGTTGTTGTTGTATGTCCTTATATTTGAAAAATTGCGGACCCATATGATTCTAGTATAGTTGGAACTACTTTAGGATCTTTAGAAACTATATGCTGTGCATCTAGTCTGATGCGGTTATTGCTTGTAGGTAATTTAGTACGTATTTCCGTTAAGTGCTATGGCTTTTGTTGTGCAGATGCGAAGTTTTGCTAATAACCTAACTGGTATGATCTGATCTTGGTTAAAAGGATGAGTTGCTTGCCTTTATTCAGTCAAAATATTTGTTGATCAACAAGTTTAGCTTCAAGCTTTCAGAAAGTTTATAATTGTGATTCTAGTGTAATTTTTAGTGAGAAACATAGTTAATATGCTGCTATGTTGTTTTAGGATTGAAAATTTTATTGGTTTTGCTAATATGGGAATCTACAAACCTTGAAGCATATGTTATGAAAAACTTTTTTGGTTTTGGAGTTGCAAATAGCTGGTTTGATATTGGAAGATTAGTCTCATCTAGAGAGTTGTGAATAAAGTAAAATATACGATATTTTACTACAGACTCTTATGGTGTTTTCAAATAGGCCCTAGCATTGGTATTTTCAAATTATCTGTTGATTTTTGTAGACTCATAGTGGCTTACCCCTGTGAGATTATTACCATCAGTTCAACTAAAAATTTGATTCTCAATATCTCGAGTCTGGTGCTGTCACTTTGAAAGTATTCATCTTGATGGTGTTGAGCACTATGACAAACAGAGGAAAGGTAGAAAGCATATAGCTTAGAGTTAATTGCATCAGAATGTAACGTGCTTTCCGCCTTTCCCCTATTGTCATTGTATCCAATATACTTATGTGTTTTTTTCACTATATGTAACATACTTACAGTTTGATGCTAATGTATGTAAATTATATTGCATCAATTGGTAAGAAATGAAAGTACGTTTCACATTGGTGCAATTATTTTGCATATGAATGCATAGAAATAGCAAGTATTACACAGGGAAAAACATCTATTATATGCTATAACAAAAGGTGAAAATATGTTGCATTTGGATGCAGTTAATCCTAATTTTGAGTCGCGGATAGTCAATCTCACAATTTATTAAGGTACTAATATGCTATATAATGTCAATGTAACAGGGTTGATGGAACTAGAGCTGCTTCTTGTGACGCGGGTCCTATTTTCACTGAAGATTTCCTCACTGGCGTGAGAACCACATCTTTGAACTATATAACCAAAGAATATTCTATTGAGCTTAAACCATTGTTTTCAGCTTTCGAGATGAAACCACTTGCATTGACTACATTACGTTCTTTCCCATCGAACTATTCGGAAGTTCTGCAACATATACTTCAAGATGATGAGCGTCATGTGGATTTGGTCTTACCTTTCTGGAGCTCAGTAAACCAAATCCTACGTGAAGTAAGTGTAAAATTGTTTGTTCGTTTGTTTAAACTAAAAGTTTCTTTAAGATTAAGAGCATTGTGTTGAGTATTTTTTTATTTTTTTCCTTTTTCGTTTTCATAATCTAAGCTTGCCAGCCAAAAAGAGTTGCTTTTTGGTTTGGCCCTTCTATAATTTTTTAACATTTATATATGGTTTGTAATATAATAATATGCTGATTTATATTTTTCTTTTACATCAGACTAGTGTTGTTACTACTAGACGTGTTCTAGAACGATTTGTCGTTCACCATTGCTCAAAACGTGCTGTGTGGAAGCTTCTTAAAGGTATACATCCTTTCTTTATATAATATAATATTACTATTTAATGACCAATTATATTTTTGTTCATGCTAGATCTCCCAGAGTCTGCATTGCGCAAATCTAAGAGGGGGATGCCATTTTATACTTACACCTTTTGTGTTGCCAGAACAACATTTAGAGGTCGGTTATGTGCCATGAGTTCACTGGATAAAGACTTTTAAGTTTGTGAACCTTTTAATTTGTTTTCATATATGATATATAAAAACTCATCATTTAGTTATCTAAAAACTTTAATTTGGGTGACCAGGCAACTTGCTAGGAGTCGCAGCATCATGTCTGGTTCCAGTTGGTATTGAATGTTACCGTTTTGTTCGTGACATTGTAAATTCTGAAAATGAAGGGGAAGATGTTCACCAAGGGGAACGAGCTAGAGTTCTGGGTAGAAGGGTGTGTGGTGTTACGGTTTATTCTGTTGCAACACTAGCATTTGCCTCCATAGGAGCCGGGATCGGTGCAGCCCTCTTCCGCCCAACTACTGGTCAATCATATGGTACGCACCATACTACTCATCGCTCATTTGTTAGTATTTTTATAGTTTGGAACTTGCAAAACATCTTATTTCAAACAAACAACAGCTAGCTGTATACTTATCTCAACTTTAAACATTAGAACCACATTAAAAGTTCAGAACACTATAATATGTATATTTAACTATTGAGTGTGTGATTCCAATGATTCAGTATCATGTAATTATTTTTCATAGACATACAAATATACCCTTTAAGATTTGTTATTCTTAACATCTTTGCTTTGTTTTGTAGGATATTTGCTTGGTGAATTCGTTGGGCCTTCTATCGCGACATATTTTATCGCTCGTGTCCCTTATTTGGAACTTTAGAGCATTTGACTTATATTGAGTCCAACTGATGCTATTCAAGTAGAATAGTTGTTAGGTTAGACTTATATTGGCATGCCACATGTTAGGCACTTTTGTACATCTGCCAATTTAGTTCAGTGGTAAAACTGACTTAGGATGCTTCTTGATTACTTGGTATAACTGAGTTAGAATGGCTTGCCAAGTGTGTGGCAATTTTGTACATCTGCCATCTTTTAGTTATTTTGTGTAATCACTGGAATTATGTATGACCGGTAATGGATGAATGTGATCCAGGTGATCTTATGTAACCTTATGTTGTGTTATTTTATGTTACATATTCAATACTTAGGGTGTGTTTGTTTCATTAAGATGTTTTAGGTCTGAATCTGACTACCACATCTGACTAGTAAGATGCGGCTATAAAGTCTGAATCTAAATGAAATATTGTTTGTTTGTTTTTTTATAAATGTCTAAATGGTTTTAATTGTTCATTTTTTAAGTATGTATTATAACAATATGATAAATAAGTAGTTTGAATTAAAATTTAACTACGATTTTAGTTTGCACTTCTTCAATAAACGTGTTATGGTTAACATTCTTTTTCTTGATTTGACGGAAAATAGCTCGATAGCTATATTCAACAACCTCGAAAATTTAGCTCAAATAAGATTACGATCGAGTCCACATTATCACTTGGCCCAAAACATATAATTGACACAAAAACTATCAATCCCAAATTCAACCCACACAAACCAATGTAAAATCAACCCATTTATTAGTCATCACAACCTTAAACATTCAAGTTTGTTGCCCTAGACATATTAAAGTTTGCACGCCACTATCTTCATCTCACAAATAGTTAGTATAATAACTGTGAAAATAAAGAACCAAATGACAGTCATGATATCTTCCTCTCTCCCTCTCTCTTTGAAAATAAAGAACCAGATCCTTGTTTTTCAAATCCAAAAAACTATCTCAAATCACAATGACACCCTTTTTCTTTCCCATAACCCACGAAAATAATGAAGAACATAAGTCTTTGATAAATTTTTCTTCAACAACACGAAAATCAGAACCAACACCTTTGGTGATTTATTTTACTAAAGATGATGTTGTGGGTTTGTTGTGGTTTCGACCTAGATAAATATGATGTTTTTATCAAAGATCAGTGGTGGGGATATTGGGTAAGAGGTGATCAGATGTTACCACCACATCTAACTGGGTAAGATGATTGACCTCTGACCGCGTCTGACTCTCGAACAAAAAACAAATAACTGAAACGTCTAACCGCGTCTGACTGGTCAGACGTCAGATGTGGTTCAGATGTTTTTGGCAAAAACAAACACACCCTTAGTAAACAATGCAGTAACCAACATTACATCAAATCTAAATTACAAGAGTTATTAAATCATAAGAAACCAACTTTTTCATTATTTAGATAACAATGACGATTGATGATTTGATGATGATGATGGATCAATTTTTGTATTTGAGACAGGAGAGAGGATATGAGAAATAAAGAAGTGTTTGATTGAGTATAGAAGAGAGCAAATGACGAAGATGCCATTTTTTTTTTTTGGTTTTTTTTTGGTGTTTAAGATTGTTTATCAATTTATTTCAAAGTAGAATTTACATAGTAGTTGAAGGCAAACGGGCAACAAGCTGCGCTGCTAACCCTTTTTGGATTGCAAAACTAACTCTTTTGAAAACTACATTTGTGGATCTATGTGTCATAACATTACTGTTCATAACTCGTTGGACCCTGTTGAGTAGTTCCACCGCCTCAGGTGCAAGGAAACCAAATGTATCAAACGCGAAAGGAATAAACACATGTTGATTTTCAATGCATGCTTTCTCGTGTTTTGTCACTTTGCACGAGGCGGCTTTCAAAGCGGCATGTCCGGCTGTAAAACCCCGGCTACTCAACCCCACGAGAGGAGAAACCCCGGTCAGATCCACACAAGCATGTTTCCCTCCAACCCATCCAAAAATCAAAATGTCAGCCGGTCTCAATGTAGATCTTCCATCCGACGGGTCCGTCAAAAAGTTCACAGGCGCTTCTTTCTTGGCGGAGATCCCGGCACGCCTACATACATCAAAAAGGACGTCTCTAACAAAATCATGTCTATACTTGCAGCCCGGGAGCTCTTTACAATGAACCGCATGTTCCCCAAAGGAATCTAAACATGCCTTGCGACAAACAGGGCATATCTCATCAGCCGGAAATAATGGAATCATAAGGCGATACTTAAGGATAGTACGAAATTCCACCGGTGACATATGCTGACCTAGCCCGTCTATGGGGATAGCTAATAAAAAATCTTGAGCATGTGGTGCGCGTAGACACTCAAAAACAGCTTTCTGTCTCACAGTCATGTCAAAATGAACTTCCATATTCTTGACCATTTCACTAAAAAGGGCACTCGCCAGTGTTTGTTGGGCTTTAGAGGGTACGGTGTCCTTATTAGTGAATCCACTAAAATCAAAGCTTGGAATCGTATCACGAAGACAATCCAGAGCAGAAACATAATCAACATCCATATCACATATGCCACTGTCACGTAAGATGTGGTCTTGTAGCACCCAAGACTGGGCCCTCGATGCCACAAAAGCATAAGAGGAAACCACTTTTTCCGAGTACAAACCCAAACCACCCAATCGAATAGGCAAAGAAGAAAGTCGCCACTGTAAGTCTCCAAAGAAAGGTCCTCCACAAACCACTATGTTCTCGATCGACTCACGCAATCCTTTGTCAAAGAACAAAGCCGCATCCTCCACGTGTACAGGTTGACAAGTCCTTAAACCAAAAAAAAGTTTAGCAATACCCATACATGATCGAAGCAAAAGGAGCTCACTCTGCGGGTCATGTAACTGTGGAAGAAGACTCATCAAATCAACAGCATTCGCGGCTCTCCTCATAGCCAACCCACTGATAAAATTAGCGTCTCGACTAATAGCTCCCCCAAGAAGTTTTACACCTAATGACGGCCTTCGAATATCGACAGGAAATAAACCCTCACGAAGCTTTACACCATTACACGAGGGCCAAAATATCTCTGTTTTCTTGATATTAAGTTCAAGACCCAAACTTGGACCACTTATTCTTATAATGTCTAATGCCCTGGCCACCTTTTCTGAGTCTCCAATAACGTCCCATCATCAAGATACCAAGCATGAAGGAGAAGCTTGCAACTGATCTTATGTACTAGTCGATGCAATACAAGAGCAAAAAGAAGTGGTCCCAATGGGTCGCCTTGTTGCACTCCAGTGGCAGACCATATATGTGTGTCTCCTATATACAATCTCGCTGCTTGCCCATATAAGAAATCGACCCACAAAGATATGGAGGGACACCTCACCCTAACCTCATGAAGTAATGCCGATCTATCCACAAGGTTAAAAGCATTCGAGAAGTCCACAATAAGCATTGCAAGAGACCTATCATTGTGATATTCACTCAACACCCTATTGACGCTATGTAAAACAGCCTCAGCGCCACCCGACACTCCGACTCCAAACTGAAAATCACTAAGGTACTTTGACATTTCTTTACCCACACCTTTCATAGCAACCTTGGAAACCAACCGTCTCCATATAGTACCTACTGCAATAGGTCGAATCCCGTTATCTGGTTTAAGGAGTGGCGTGAGAGGAGCAGAAGCAACAAACTCCGCTAAAATAGTTGGACACCTTCCCGCTAACCACAAATTAACGACTGAGGTGATGGCCTTTAAGAGATCTGCAGCAGTAGCAGACCCCTCTCCACATAAAGCATCTAAAATATGTTGTGCCCTTAAACCATCTCTCCCACATGAAGTACCTTTAGGGAACGATTTAATGCAACCAAAGACACTATCAATATCTGCTACAAGGGGTGGCTCGAAAAATGTGTTATTCGACATGGATGGGGGTGGCTTGTAAGGATGCTTAGCCTCCAAGGCTTTAATGGTATCATCACAGTATGGAGCTACACCGGAGAAGGATAACACTTTTACTGCTGCCGTAAAGTGCCCATCCGCAACCTTGCGAAGACACTGCCTGATGTTGATGTTGCCGTAAAGTGCCCCTAATTAAAAAAAAAAAAAAAAAAAAAAAAAAAAAAAAAAAAAAATTCTGTTGTTGATTGATCTAACAGTTTTTTGATCCAACGGTTAATAATACTTTTTAGACTTTTTAAAATATTGTGACTTTTTAAATGATCCCCCTCCGTATACTCATTGTACCTTTCTCCTCTCTAAAATCAACACTCCACTAATAAAACACTAAAGCCTCTTGTTTTAGTCTCTGGACCATTCAAAATTTGCAATACTTCACTCCACTAGAGTGTTTTGATTGTGTGTACTTAACTCTCTCGCAGGTGGATCTAGGTATTTGAATAATGTGTGGCACAAACAATTTTTTTTCCTCGATCAAGTTCTAACTAATACAAAGTATAGAATAAAAAGCTAGCATTGTATGTATAGTTACTTTGATCAGCCTAGAACAAAATGATCTCTTCCATATTTCATGAATTGGACATATGATTGTTCACATTCATTAACTCAAAACCTTATCAAAACACAACTTAATAAAACTTGGATGTCAAATAGAAATATGAACCTAAAAAGAAAAAGAAAAAAAAAAATGTAACACAATCAATATCTAATTAAAAAACTAATTAAAAAACTTGTGACTATTCTTTAATGAGTTCTCATACATACACTTCACATGGCCATTCACTGTGTGGCGCTAACCAAATGTTGCTAGCGTGTAGCTCCGCCACTGGTCCCCCGAATAAAACATGAAAACCAACAACAACTAGAAAATCAATAATAACATACATTATGCAACGAGCTCGAAGCCTGTAACGTCTACGGGAGCACACGCAAATGTGAAACCCACACATGTAGCAAAAATGGAATCCACATCTGCAAATATGTCATGTTTCATAAACGAGTTAGATTATGTTGCATATATTTATATAAAATATTACCATAGACAATAGAGTTAGAATCGTGTTTTACAAAATAAGAAGTTAAGAAATCACAAAACAGTTAACCATTCAAATTAATAGACATGAACTCCCAAGTTGTGTATCTTTGTTTACTAAAGTATCACAATGGTAAAACTTTGGACAAGTTTATAAACTCAAGGAAATTGCTAAATATAAAGGCTATGTATAAGATATTAGGACACGCATTAACTGTTTGTACCTTTAATACTAATTGCTCAACTCCTGCATTTAACCTCATTTAATTATGCATATTTTTCTTTTTAAACATAGGCCTTAGGGCTACGTTTAGCAAAACCCCTTTCCTAATATGTAAATTATAAACTTTTAAACCTCCTTAGCTTTGAAAATTTATTTGCTATCATGATGTATAAACCTTTTATTTCACAAAATGTTCCACAAATCCCGCGGATTAGAATATAAAGAGGTACATATAGTATAAGATTTAGGAGATTTTCATGTCAATTAGACATGAAATAGAAGTTCACTGTGATTAAAATATATCTAAAAAAAGAAAAAAAGAAAAAAAGAAACTTCTTATGGGTCACAGACTTTTTGAACCTTTCATTATAGACTTATCACTAAACCTTCCATAAGAGAAATCCTTTACATGAACCTTTTCATGTATTACTAAACCTTCGTTTTCATGTATTTTTGTCCGTTTAACGACTTAGTAAACAAACGTAAACAAACACGAAGAACCTTATTTTGTTAAAAAAAAAAAAAAATACATGAAAAGGATAATTTGTTTCATTTATGCATTTGTGTTTTGTTTGTTTCTATTTAAAATTAAACAAACAAACACATACAAGGTCTCGTTCATGTTCTTTCATTGCGTTTACAACCTAGTAACCTTTTCAATTGGTTAATCTACAACAAATTAAATGTGACATACATTCTTAAACTTAGCTACGGGCTATATAGCAAAAAATAACTTAGATATTAAAACAAGATTGGTTAACTTATAAGCCTTGGTTTTGTTTCACCATGTTTGTTTCTATAGTTTTTCACATGTAACCAATCATGTTCAAACCGCATATTTAAGATTGGTTGTGGCCCTCCCAAATTTTTTGACACTGTGTATAAATGGTTTTAGTCATTTTTTATTAAAAAAATTCAGTGTAGTGTATATTGGCCCCCCTAAAATAAATATTTTTCAGTTAGCCCCTCCACCAACAACATTCAAGTTGCGTCCATGTTGTATCATATTCATTATCTGTGTGAGATAGAGGAAGGAGAACAAACCTGCATCTCATATGCTTGCAACCGCCACTACGTTCAACAACATTCCTACACGCTGGACACCTTTGCCACTTCTTCGCCCTACAAAGAGCGCGGAAAGCAACATCAATCTTTTCGCAAGAGGACCCATCATGCCAAGCTACCTTACACTCAAAACAAAAAGGTTGCTCGCAAGAAGGACACACACATCTCTTTGGATTGTCATCACACTCGGACAAAATCAATTCCGAACACTCAATGTTAGGGCAATAAACCCTTTCAACCAAGGACACCGCTGCTTCACATAACTTATCACACCATGTATTAAACAGTTGGTATGTTAATCTAGGGCGGCATGATAAGGGATCAAGAGGACCAGAGCATGTGGTTGCAGGACATGTAATATGTGAAACATTGTCATCGAGTTTACCTTGAATGTATCTGCTCATACAATTAGTGCAAAACCGATGTGCGCATTTATGACCATTCTTGAATATGCTGTTTAGCCTCACTTGTTCGAGACAAATCTCGCACATGGTTTCTTCTTCCTCTTGGACAGCTTGCTCAACTTGATCTTGATAAGGGCATTGTGATTTTTGTTGGCTCTTTGGTATTGCATTCCCCATCAAATTTTCTTCTTGAACTAAATCTAAACTAGGGTTTTGTGATTTCAGTTGGATTATCGAATAAGGACACTTCTTTTCTTGAAGTGGCTCATGATCAAGTGTAACTCGAGTAGGGTTTTCTGATATGACTTGTCTTCTAAGAATGATATTACTCATCGAACAAAGAGAACTCCACATCGTTATAAAATCTTGGAATATTGTTGTCGATATGATTTATATATATGGTTTTGATAAATATAACTAAAAATTTCGAATGAATAACTTACATAAATACGTATTATATAAATCAAATAAGATCAAACTAGGATGGCAATTGATATGTACACGGATTGTTTTTATTTGCACACAGAAAATTAACTGTAAATGACATTTATACCCTTGCATACATTTGCCCAAACTTTTTTGTTTTATTATGTGCTTCATCCTTAAAACACCACTAAACTAAAATCAATGCAACTGCTAACAAAAAATCAGTTCACGGTCATCGTTTGATCAATCTGTGAGCTGAGTCATAAAACAATCCTTACAATTATTGGATCATCGATCAAATGTTAAAAACAATAACAAAAATAGAGATCATAAGTCTGTGCTTGTTTCTTGACACCTTCATGGTGTGTTCCTCCTATTTAACTATATGTCTATCGATAAAGAGTCAATTTCATCAAAACACTTGAGAACTGCAATTCAAAGTGTTCCTTCTACACTTATCGTTAAAATAAGCAAACCAAGAATGATATGTATAATTAAAAAAAAAAACACAGATTTATCTCAAAATTTCTAATATGAAATACAGCGTTTAAGAAAATAGCCCCAAATCCCAATGTTGGAACAACTAGGAGTGAAGATTACAAATCAATTGCAACAAACTCGTTTTTTCGATAGTTTGGCATACCTTTTTTCACCCGATGTGTTCTTTCATTTGTAGAGACTGAAATTAGGGTCGCAACAAAAGAACAGAGACCAAAAATATAAAACACTACAAAAAATAGTGCTACTCTCCACACTTATTTTGCCACGGTATAGTCATCTGTGAAGTTTTTTTTATATGAAATTATAATTTTGCTACATTTATAGGTGTTACAAATCTTTTAAAAAATACTCCACTTATATAAGTGTGGACAATAACAATAATGCTACATTTATAATTGAAGTAAAATAAATTCTTAAAAGGCCACACATATACGTGTAAGAAAACACTTAAAAAATGCTACACTTATAAATGTAAAAATAACTACATAAAAAAGCCACATTTATAATTATAGAAACAAAAACCACACTTATAAAAAAGCAACAAAATCAAAATAAGTCTATCCATTCCCTAATTTACTACTAGTATTACATTACACTCCATCCCTTGTATAAAAAAAGCTTCACAAAATCAAAATAACCATTTCCAAACTCTAAAAAACGCAGAAGAAAAAACCAGTCTATCCATCATAAAATCAAACCCTAACTTTTAATCAAACCCTAACTTTTAATCACAATGTAATCGTTGCCGTAAACATCAGATAATCTGCGATAGGGAACATCACTCATCTGTCATAATCGTTGCCGTAATCGCCGTGGTTTCGTAATCGTCGCCGTGAATCTGTAATCACCGTCGTACATCATCAGGTCAATGTTAGTTAATCGTTTATTATTATGTGTTTTGTTACGATTAACTGATTAAGTAGTTTAGAGATATAACTATTCGGTCCAGATTAGTTGAATGTTATGTTTGCTTGAACTGCTGACCGATTAGTGTTAGTTGTTGATTAGTTGAGTTGTTAACTGTTACGTGTATCGGTTATAATTGTTGATTAGTGTTAGCTGTTGATTAAATTTGGATGAACTCATGATTCCGTTAAAGTAAGTCGATTGTGACGGAGCGAGTGACTTAGGAGTGTATTGTGTAAATGTGATTGAAAGTCTAGTGTGCTTGTACAATTTGATGGAAGGCATATTGAATACTTGGAATCTATTAGATTGATAGTTGCGTTTGCTGTTATTATTGTTAACTGTTAACTACTTCCATATTGTGGTGTGGGTGGGAATGTTGTTGTGGTTAAGCAGTTAGTTGAGGCGCAAAGGTTGTGTTGAATTTTTTACTCGTTGAATTTTTTGGATTTGTCAGAGTTTTTTGAGGATAATGCAGATAAGTGGATGAATGAGTTTAAGAATTATTTGACTGTGAGGTATCAGGTTGTTGAAGATAGTAGTGCTGATGGTTTAGCGCTTGTGGATGGGTTACGTGTGGCTGTTTGTGATAATATCAGTCATTGTATGGAGAAAGAGGAAGAGTTGTCTCAGAAGTATTTGAGCGGGTTTGTGGGGGCAGTTTGGAGTTTGCTTGTGGTGGCATCGGGGTCTCCATGTAGGGAAAGGTTGACTGTTACTGCTATTAAGTTTTTGACTATTGTTGAGTATGCACCATGCGCTGTTTGCTGGTGATGAGATATTGCAGCAGATTACTCAGAGTATTGTGATTCCGAATGTGATGTTAAGGGAAGAGGACGAGGAGCTATTTGAGATGAATTATATTGAGTTTATTAGGAGAGATATGGAAGGGAATGATCTTGATACGAGGAGGATTGCTTGTCAGCTTCTTAAGGGGATTGCGGGAAGTTATAAGGAGAAGGTCACTGCAAAGGTTTCGGAACAGATTCGTAATTGTTTCACTTTGTTTGAACAAAATCCCACTGCTAATTCTGATTCCTGTGATGAACACTGGTCCGATTCTGATTCCTATGATGACAAACCTTTTTGGCGCGTTGGAGAAGCATGAGTCGGAGGAGAATCAGTATATCACGAGGTGTATTATGCGTGTTCTTCATATTGCTGATATTTCACCTGAGAATCAGTATAATTAGACCATGTGATTGTTGTTAAGAGGGTGTTTGGGATTGCATTTTGGGGTAGATTATCTGATTATGGCGTTAGTGGAATGCAGATAATCAGAATACAACCGGCAGAGTTTGGTCACTTCCACTTATTGATAGCGCGGTGTAACACTTCCACTTATTTTCTGTAGTATCTTTAATATACTCTTAACAGTTATGCTTTTTGACCAAACGTCGCTCGTTTAGGTACTCGAAAAAATGATTTATCAGTGATATACTATTGTAAAATGACATTTTTAACTATTTTCTGTTTTTGAAATTAATATGCCTTTTTTCTTTTCCTTTTTAGGTTTGTGGGAGCTTGTTAATTGCAGCAATCATCGAACCTGGTGTAACTTCTGGACTGTTATATACATAGGTAAGATTTTGGAACTTCTCTGCTCAGCTTATGACATATACAAACTCTAAATTTTCTTTATTAAATTTCACCATTATATCCTTCTATCATGAATAGCATGCGAGGACACAGTTGTAGTTTTAATCTACGCGTGTTGTAGGATCTTAGTCTGTTTCTATGTGCTATATCTTTTGACCTTGTACTTTAACAGTTTATTATAAAATAGTGATATTACCGAGTTTGTAGCAGTCATTCCATGTTCCATTACCAGTTATGACCTTGAATTTGTGACTCAACTGGTATATATTTGGATTATTGTTTACATATCTGATATATTATTGTTTATATTAACTTTATGGTATGTTATAAACAATTATTACTTGTTTAGGTAAATCAATATAATATTGTTCCAGTACCTAGGCATTGGTGTCAAAAGTGAAAGTTTTTACAGGTGTGTCATCAAATAGGTAGCAGTTGTTGCGAAAGTTTTTACAGGTGTGTCCTAGTTCAAGTGGATGATTTTCTTTTTCTATTTACGCTGGTTGACTTCGCACCTCATCTTGTTTTGAATCTGTGTGCCAGGGGAAGCGTGGTATTGAAAAGCAGCCATTTCAACTTCATGATTTTATTGCGGCCACAGGAATTGAGAAAATTAGACAGGTAAGCTTGGATCTTGTGATTCTTGTCTGGAATAGCAACATTTAATTAGGCTTATTAGTACTGATGTTGGTACACTATATATGAGGTTCATCATTTAATTGTGGAAATATGTACGCATGGAGAGTGTCACTCCTAGTTAGCACTTTATGTATGAGCATAGATTGAAATATTGAGATTCATAATTAGGCTTATTAGTACTGATGTTGGTAAATTGATAAGTAGTAAAGATAAGGAGTTAAAACTTGATCCGCAGGTTCAATAGAAAATAGATTTAAATATTGAGTTTTGTTTTTTTTTGTTTTTTTGTTTTTTTTCCGACTCACCTATATAGTCATATGCGCTTCAAGTTCCTTGATGTTGCAAGAAGATTTAGACTAGACATCCTTTTGATTTCAGGTGAGAATCACATTTGATGGTTTGGGTAAACACTCCCTGAGTCACACCTATGATCAGTCAATTCTAATGTACGACTTGTTCCCATTCATCTTTGTCCTAGGAGATCATTCTTTGTGAAAACGACAATGTTTTATGATTATGAGTCTAGTTGTTTAATTTTAGAACAACGTCATGTCAGTGAATAGTGTTAATAAGTTTGTGAATGACTGGACTCAAAGTCCTTATAGCAATAGGATGACATGATCCTTAATTCTTTATATAGATGTTCAATTTTTATGGTGTTGTATTGTATATGTCAGTGTGCTCTTACTGGTTACTATTAGACATTCTACACTTCTCTTTTCTATTTCAGTGATTATCTGATGAGTCTATTCTGTGCGTCCATAATCTGTTATGTTCTTCGACATGTAAAATTTACTCTGCAATCATTAAATTCAGTGTTTTGAAACTTATGGTTGCTCTTATATCAGGTTGTGTGTTGTTTTGAGGATAATGACATTGTTCATGTGAATGGGCAAGTTGATCCCAAATCAGATATTGATGTGATCAACTTAGAGCTAGCATTCTCTGATTCAGACCAGGTATACTAACACAAATCTCTTTATTACATTTTGCACCAAGTAGTTATAATATTTTATAGTTAAAATAAGATGAACTGATGGAACTGAACTGACTATCGTACAAGAAATGCAGATTGAGAAAAGGATAGAGAAACTCAAAAAGAGCAAAGCGAGTAATTCACAAGTCAAAGCTAAGGTGAAAATTGTTTTATAGCCCTCAACAGCTATAGATTATTATTCTTCCGGGTACATGGTTTGATATTTTGTGATTATTTTGATGAATTTTCAGGAGGATTCAGAAAAGTCGGCCCTTGAGAAAATACTGCAAGCACTAATGGATGGAAAACCAGCAAGATCAGTGGCTTTAACAGATTTTGAAAAGGAGTCTATACAGCATCTCTGTCTACTTACAATGAAGCCTGTGATTAATGTGGCAAATGTTGCGGAATCTGATTTAGCTACTCCGGAAAGTAATTCTCATGTCAAAAACGTCATGGAACTCACTTCTCAGTTACATTCAAGCATTGTAACTGTCTCTGCACAGGTATTTCATATAGCCAAATTAAAAATTTATCAAAAATTCATTATAACTTTTGAAGTTTTTTGAGATGTAAACTTCATTATGATCCTGCCCCATTTTCTTTCATTTATAATGGAGAAGTTGATTTCATTAGATAGATCCAATTCCAGTCTTGAAAAGTGTTTTCTAGAAGCATTAAGTAGTTTTCTAATTGCAGGTGGAGTCAGAGCTAACCAAACTCCCAACAGAAGAAAGAGCAAAATTTTTGACGTCTCTTGGCGTAGATGAGAGTGGGCTTGGAAATCTTATTAGGGCGACATATAACCTTCTTGGCTTACGTACATACTTCACTTCTAGAGAAAAGGTGAGGAAAACTAAAACGTTTTTCTTAGCGAGTGATTTGCGTATATTTTACATATTAAAGGATTTTTTCTTTCTTTTTACATGAAACTAAAGCATGGACCATACATGCAGGTGTTTGACTTATATGTGTTTTACTTTAAGACTATAAGGATTTACAGTCACAATTGATGTGAATTTAGACATGTTTATTACCTATTTCATTGATATTTTGTTGTACGGTAGAAGGTTGGTGTTAATATTGGTATTATAGTAACATGTCACGTAAAGTAGCTAATTTCATCACCATTTGATATGTCAGGAATGACTGCACCCCAAGCTGCCGGCGCTATCCATTCTGACTTTGAGAAAGGTTTGATTCAAGCAGAAACAGTGAGAATCACCAGGCTGTACAGTCGTCGTCTTAAGGGTAGAAAGCGCGAAGATTGTTGATGTCAAAGGGTAGAAAAAGCGATAGAAAACCAAAAGTGTGTATGCAGACATGCTAAATGATTGATGTTAATTGGTTTTTACTTGTACATTACTGGAAAACATTGAAATATATTGTTCTTTGCTTTAGTTTTGGTCTATTTTTTATTTTGCATCAGGTTTTCTAATATACATATTTGTATGTAATTTCTTTTTATTTTTTTTTCTTCCAGAAAATATGTCCACGCTTTTAGGTGTGAATATTTAACAATGTTGCCACACTTTTGATTGTAAGCATCTTTTTGCAATTTTGCCACACTTTTAAGTGTGGACATTCAAAGAGTGTTTGCCACACTTTTAAGTGTGGATATTGAAAGAGTATCTCCACACTTATATGTGTAGCAAAATTTGTCACACCCATTATTACCACACTTGCTCAAGTGTGGAATTTATAATTTGACACACTTTTAAACGTGGCCAATTGGCCTTTAAAGTGTGGAAAATTTAACTAGTGTTTTGTAGTGAAATGAAATCAACATTACTCCGTGTTTAAGAGTTTAGGTGATGAACTTGCCGATGTGTTAATAATGAACTTGCCGATGTGTTTAAGAGTTTAGGTGATGAAGTGGGGTTGGGGTAAAAAGGGGAAAGAGAATAACGGTGAAAGATAAAGTCAAACTAGGCAAGGGCATAAATGTCATCTTCTTTTGTTTTCCCGTGTGCGAATAAAATTTATCAGTGCACATATCATCACCCAACTAGGATATATTGAATGGAAACCTGCATGAGAAAAAAGGAAAGAGAATAATACGTAAAGAATGGAAACAATGCAATTTATATGTCTTCGTTTTTATTAATTAATTCTTCTACACAAACCATGCTTTCCCCAAACCCCGGTTTACACATTGCCTGAACTGCCGCTTGCGACCTCGATCTGCTAGATACCAATCTATAAAAAAGCTTATAAGATGAGTAGTAATAGACATGAATAATCACAAATAGTTTTTGCGATAAAAAATGACCCAACAAAGGCAGCCTGTCTTTGGCAAAGTTATGATTTAAGTATCCCGTTTGATCCAATAGTAACTGCAGATCGCTATTCAAATTTACGAGGTTGACAGAGCTGGATTGCTGGAATGGGCTGCTTCTTTCCCATTTAGAGAGACCATTTTGTTAGTAAATTTAGTGCACTTGAGGGATTAATTCACACCTGGTAATGGGTTTGGAGGTACGGAGTGTACACCCATTTGGTCACTGAATCCCCTGACTCAATAGTGGTTATGTAATGATTCTGCTGATAGCAGGAATCAGATTCTGCTGATGTGAGATTCTGCTGGTAGAATCTGCTGCTAGTATGATTCTGCTGACGGCATCAGTTTATTCTGCTGCTCGTTTTTAACCACTGATTCATACTATTATGGAAAGTATTATGTTATAATTAATGGGCCGTTAATTATACATAATTCCATGGGCTAGGTTTTGAGTATTCTCTATTATAAATAGAGGTCATAATACATCTGCATGTATATACGAAATCACAAAAAACCCTAAACACTTAAATACGCATCTGGTTCTTGGTTTGTGCCTAAAACAAGAACATCACTTGGTCTTATCCCATAGAGATATTCGTGTAACCCAGGCATAGGGTCGAATAGTTTCTATTGGAAAGTGATACCACGATTTCAAGTGAATATCCAGTACCTTATTAATTATCTTAACCCTAATCTGGGAACTTGTTAACACTTAATAACCAACAATCAATAGAAACTATTAGTGATAATCAATGGCTGCTGCTATGAGACAAATGGCTACTAACTTTTCCAAGTTGGAAAAGTTTGAAGGTGTTGATTTCAGAAGATGGCAAAAGAAGATGCACTTCTTGTTGTCAAGTATGAATGTGGTTTATGTTCTCATAACTGATATTCCAAAAGATTTTGGAGATGATGCTACTATGGATCAGATGAGGGCAAGAAGCAAATGGGAGAATGATGATTATGTTTGCAGAGGTTTAATTCTCAATGGTATGTCTGATTCTCTATTTGATATTAATTAGAATGTTGAAACTTCTCAAGAACTATGGGATTCCTTGGAAGCCAAGTATATGGCTGAGGATGCATCAAGTAAGAAGTTTCTTGTAAGTAATTTTAACAATTACAAAATGGTTGATTCGTCATGGAACAATACAATGAACTTCTTAGTATACTTGGTCGATTCACACAACACAAGATGAACATGGATGAGGCTATTTCAGTCTCTTGTATCATCGATAAACTGCCTCCTTCTTGGAAAGATTTCAAGCATATGCTTAAGCATAAGAAGGAGGAGTTAACTCTTGTTGAGTTGGGCAGTCACTTGCGCATTGAGGATTCACTCAAAGCTCAAGACATTGATAAGCCAAAGAGTAGCACTGCTACTGGTCCATCAGTTGTCAATATGGTGGAGCATAACAACTCCACCAAGTACAATGACAACAAGGGCAAGCGTAAGCATCAAGATAATACCAAATCTGATCTTAACAAGAAACCTAAGGTGACTTGTTGGAAGTGTGGGAAACCAGGACACTTCAGGAAAGATTGCAAGGGTGGTAAAGTTGGAAACAAATCCAATGGATCAGGCACATGTGGAGGGAATGGTAACACAAATTCTATGAAAGGTCAGAATGTGTTTAATAAGTCTTTTAAGATTTATTATGTTACATATATATCTGACATTTACTTTGTGCAGGATGATGATGTTGCGTGGTGGGTTGACTCTGGAGCAACAATTCATGTGTGTAAAGATAGAAGCTGGTTCAAGACCTATAAGTCAATGAATGATGGTTCTATTCTTCATATGGGAAACGAGTCAACTGCCTTGGTGCATGGAAAAGGATGTGTTGATTTGAAGTTTAGTTCTGGAAAGATTGTTTCTTTGTTTAATGTTTTACATGTTCCTGATATTAGAAAGAATTTGGTTTCTAGTAGTGTTTTAAATAATTGTGGTTATAAACAAGTTATTAAATCTGATAAGTTTGTTTTGTCTAAAAATGGTGTGTTTATTGGTTTTGGTTATTTGTGTAATCAAATGTTCAGACTTAATATTGTTCATGATAATATTGATTCTGCTTTTATATCTACATCTAAACTTTATGATTCAAACATATGGCATGCAAGACTTGGCCATGTACATTTTAAAAGAATGCAAGATATGTCCAAGGATGGGTTAATACCAGCTTTTGATATGAACACTGAAAAGTGTAAAACTTGTATGTTGAACAAGATAACTAAGAAACCATTTCAAAGTGTAAAACGTGAAACTATAGTTTTGGAGCTGATTCATAGTGACTTATGTGATCTTCATGCTACTCCCTCTTTGGGGAACAAGAAATACTTTGTGACTTTTATTGATGATGCTTCTAGGTTTTGTTACGTTTATTTGTTACATACTAAGGATGAAGCATTAGATAAATTTAAAGTATTTAAAACTGAAGTTGAATTGCAACAAGGGTCTCTAATCAAAAGATTTAGGACTGATAGGGGAGGTGAGTACATGGATACTCTGTATTTTCAGTCTGTTGGTATAATCCATGAAACGACTTCCCCTTATACTCCTCAGCAAAATGGTATTTCTGAAAGGAAAAACAGGGTGTTGAAGGAGATGATTAATTCCATGTTGTCCTATTCAGGGCTGAGTCAAGGGTTCTGGGGTGAAGCTATGTTAACAGCTTGCTATTTATTAAATAGGGTTCCCAACAAAAGGAACAAAGTTACCCCTTATGAACTTTGGACTAAGAAGAAACCTAACCTTAATTATCTTAGAATATGGGGTTGTTGGGCTGTTGTAAGACTCCCTGATCCAAAGCAGAAAACTTCGGGAGAAAGAGGCATTGAATGCATCTTTGTTGGATATGCTGAGCATTCCAAGGCATATAGGTTCTATATTATTGAACCTAATGAATCTGTTTCAATTAACTCAATAATTGAATCAAGGAATGCATTATTTGATGAGAATAAATTCTCATCAGTACCTAGACCAAGTCAAAGGATTCCAAATGGAACTGATGACATTGGTGTATCAGAGGTTCCTGATGATTTACCATCTCAGGCCCCTGATGAGGTTGTGGAACAACAACCTGAACCTAAGCTCAGAAGGAGCAATAGGGTCAGGACTCCAAAGTCATTTGGACCTGAGTTTCAATTATACTTAATTGAAGGTACAAGGAGTGAGGTCTCTGACCAATACTCTTATTGCTTCATTGTTGAGGATGATCCCAAAATATTTGAAGAAGCAATGAAGTCCCAGGATGTTGCTTTCTGGAAAGAAGCAATTAATGATGAGATGGTTATGTATTGACTGATCTACCACCTGGTTGCAAACCTCTAGGTAGCAAATGGATTTTCAAAAAGAAAATGAAGGTAGATGGAACTGTTGAAAAGTTCAAGGCAAGACTAGTTATTCAGGGCTTTAGACAAAAGTCAGGAATAGACTATTTTGATACTTATGCTCCAGTGGCTCGTATCAGTACCATAAGATTGCTAATTGCTTTGGCATAAATTCACAATCTGATTATTCATCAGATGGATGTGAAGACAGCTTTCTTGAATGGTGATTTAGATGAGGAGGTTTACATGAACCAACCTCAGGGCTTCATCATGACTGGCAATGAAAACAAGGTGTGTAAACTGATTAAGTTTCTTTATGGACTAAAACAGATACCTAAGCAATGGCATCAAAAGTTTGATGAAGTGGTTTTGTCTAGTGGTTATTTACTTAATCAAGCTAACAAATGTGTATATAGCAAATTTGATGAATCTGGTAAAGGAGTCATTATTTGTCTATATGTTGATGACATGTTGATCTTTGGCACTGACCAAAATCAAGTTGACCTTACAAAGGAATTTTTGTCATCAAAGTTCTCCATGAAGGATATGGGGGAGGCTGATGTTATCCTTGGTATTAGGATTAAACATGAAAGTAACAAAATTTCTATCTCTCAGTCTCATTACATTGAGAAGGTGTTGAAGAAATTTAATTACTTTGATTGTACTCCACTGAGTACTCCCATGGATACAAGTGAGAAACTAATGCCTAATACTGGCAAAGCTGTATCTCAACTTGAGTATTCTAGGGTAATTGGCTGCTTGATGTATGCCATGACTTGTACAAGGCCTGATATTGCTTTTGCTGTGGGTAAACTGAGCAGGTATACTAGTAATCCTAGTGCTCATCATTGGCAAGCAATTCAGAGGGTCTTTAAGTATTTGAAGAGAACTATGGATTATAGTCTCTCATATACTGGTTATCCTTCAGTATTAGAAGGATATACTGATGCAAGTTGGATCAGTAACACTGAAGACAATTCGTCTACAAGTGGCTGGGTATTCCTACTTGGTGGAGGTGCAATTTCTTGGGCATCCAAGAAACAAACTTGCATTACCAGTTCAACCATGGAATCTGAATTTGTGGCTTTATCTGCTGCTGGCAAAGAAGCTGAATGGTTGAAAAACTTGCTTCTTGAGATTCCATTGTGGCCTAAACCTATAGCACCTATTTTTATCCGTTGTGATAGTGCTGCTACATTGGCAAAGGCTTATAGCTAGATGTACAATGGGAAGTCTAGACACTTAGGTGTTAGGCATAGCATAATTCGTGAGCTTATCATGAATGGGGTGATATCTATAGAGTTTGTTAAATCTCAACAAAACTTAGCTGATCACTTGACGAAGGGTTTGGCTAGAAACTTGGTTTTGAAGTCTGCTAAAGGGATGGGTTTAAGTCCAACTTAGTCACTGAATGCAAGGATACCCAACTCCCTTCTAAGGAAACTTGGAAGCTGAGTTCAATGTGTAAAGCTGATCATTTAGTGGACTGAAGCACATGTATCACAAACATCCCAAGGTTGTGCTTGCTACCTGCTGGAAAGGAGGATGAAGTCATAACTTCTTAATGGTTAATTTTCTTTGAAAAAGTGCTAAGCAGGAGCATGAATTAAAGATGAACCACCTATGTGAATGTTGAAGTTTTACCACTTCAGGAAGCTTTGGACTTTTAGCTTTTACAACATTTATGAATTGGATATGGACACATGGCTTGTATAGTGTCAAGAGTATTTTAGTGTTTGAAAACTTGTGTGTATTTATCATCAGGTATTCAAATGGGTTGAAGGGTTCAATTCATAGAACACCCTGATTCTCGAATATTTGAAAGTATATGTACTAGTGTGGAAATTCAATCCTCAGGATATTTTCATTTATGCACTTGTTTTGTTTTGTGTTTAATTTTTCATGCAAAGGAAGTGAACTAAATTTGGGGAGGATTGTTAGTAAATTTAGTGCACTTGAGGGATTAATTCACACCTGGTAATGGGTTTGGAGGTACGGAGTGTACACCCATTTGGTCACTGAATCCCCTGACTCAATAGTGGTTATGTAATGATTCTGCTGATAGCAGGAATCAGATTCTGCTGATGTGAGATTCTGCTGATGATGAATTCTGCTAGTAGAATCTGCTGCTAGTATGATTCTGCTGACGGCATCAGTTTATTCTGCTGCTCGTTTTTAACCACTGATTCCTACTATTATGGAAAGTATTATGTTATAATTAATGGGCCGTTAATTATACATAATTCCATGGGCTAGGTTTGAGTATTCTCTATTATAAATAGAGGTCATAATACATCTGCATGTATATACGAAATCACAAAAAACCCTAAACACTTAAATACGCATCTGGTTCTTGGTTTGTGCCTAAAACAAGAACATCACTTGGTCTTATCCCATAGAGATATTCGTGTAACCCAGGCATAGGGTCAAATAGTTTCTATTGAAAAGTGATACCACGATTTCAAGTGAATATCCGGTACCTTATTGATTATCTTAACCCTAATCTGGGAACTTGTTAACACTTAATAACCAACACATTTCACCAAAACATGTGCATAGGATATCAACATATATCAATTATCTATTAGGACAAACATGGATAAGATGCATCATGTTTGAAAACAATTAATCAAAACTGTACAACTGTGAGTGAGTAACTGAGTATACTGAATAGCCAAATATAGGCATTACAACAGTAATATGAGATAACATATATCTATTACAAGAATCATCGCCCTTTATCTTCACATAAAACTTTATAAAAGTGTCTTCTTTCCTCAAGATCAAATATGCCACCAAGATCATCTCCTCGAGCTTCTTCATATCAGAGAGTTCATGGATCGGGTCCTTTTTCGCTTCTTTCATTGCAATCATACGTACCCTTCTTTCTCCTCTTCTCCAAATTTAACGTATGATACCTCCTATTATACTCGTGCAGTCCTTCCTGCATCAATTCCCCAAATTTATCTTTCACAACAACAAGTGGATCTTTATCAACCAGTTCTGACCCTTTATATCCTTCTCTAAGTAAAACCGTATAAATTTGATACTTATTTGTAACATAGAATATTCCCGGATGCTTTAAAAGCAAAACATTTAACATATCGGGTAATCCGAACTCCCTCCTAAAATGACCAAGTTTCATGATTGACGCCTTTTTCCATAACGTAACTGAAAGAAACTCATGTAATAAACCGATGGTTCTCTTCTCCAATTCCCACGACCCGTCTACTAAACGACCAAGATATGTATAAGGTGAAATTTAAGGAAATGAATCAAATTCACGAAATTTCTCCCATGATTTTACCCGAACGAACATGGGAACAATGGATTAGAACCCTTCGTTTGAGCTATTTTCTCAATGGCAGAAACTGCCAAGTCTTGGTCCCACTTAATGAGCTCAATTTCCATCGAACTTTTTCTTCCACTATAATTTATCACTCGGAACATATCAAGATACGTAGGTATGATTCTTATCGAATAAGTGGTACCAAGACTTGGCAGTTTCTGCCATTGAACCAAATAAAAGTGCATACCGCCAATAACTCTAGGAAAAGTATTAGAACATGGTGATAATGAGAAAGACAATAAGTAA
Organism: Artemisia argyi; assembly: GCA_030686995.1. Classification (NCBI taxonomy): domain Eukaryota; kingdom Viridiplantae; phylum Streptophyta; class Magnoliopsida; order Asterales; family Asteraceae; genus Artemisia; species Artemisia argyi. Next base: position 20,271,698 of record CM060703.1, on the reverse strand, counting down.
TCGTGTGACGCTGGGTTCAAATCCTGTGAATTAGTTGAAAAAAAAAAAAAAAAAAAAAAAAAAAAAAAAAAAAAAAAAAACCCTAGTAGTTTACAAAAATAAAACCGTTAAACCAATTATTTTGCAATAGATAAACTTTACTTTTTTATAAAATATAAACTTAGGAAACAAGTTACTAAAACATTTTCTTAAAAAAAACACAAACCTAAAAAACGTACACCCCCTTAAACAAACGACTTTTAGCAGTTGAGTTAACAATGGCGAGATGGGGTTCATTAATGGATGTAATGTTAAAGAATAACCCAAGTTTTAATGGTCAAATTATTGGTTCCACTGGTGGTTTGTTTTCTGCCACTTTGGCTGCTTCATCTGCTGCTGCTGTGACTGCTAGTACACCTTTTGCGTACAGGGCTTTATTCGGGTATGTGCTTTTTTATATAAACTTTTGATTTTTATCATTGGTTTGGTTTAAAGATTTGATTTTGATGTGTAAAATATGATTATGGGGATATTGGATTTTGTTTTTTTTACGTCTAAGCTATACAATGACAAACACAGGAAACTAGGAAAGGCGGAAAGCATATAGCTTAAAGCTAATTGCCTCATAATGTAACAATGCCTTCCGAGTTCCGCCTTTCCCTTATTGTCATTGTATCCAATATACTTATGTAACATACTTACAGTTTGATGCTAATGTGTGTAAATTATATTGCATCAATTGGTAAGAAAACGAAAGTACATTTCACATTGGTGCAATTATTTTGCATTTGAATGCATAGAAATTGCAAGTATTCTACGTACACACGGAAAAACATCTACTATATGGTATAACAAAAGGTGAAAATATGCTGCATTTGGATGCAGTTAATCTTAATTTTGAGTCACGGATAGTGAATCTCACAATTTATCAAGGTAGGTACTAATATGCTGTTTAATGTCAATGAAACAGGGTTGATGGAAGAAGATTTGCTTCTTGTGATGCGGGTCCTACGTCTCCTATTTTCACTGAAGATTACCTCACTGGCATAAGAACCGCATCTGAGACCTTACACCGTCACGATACTTTTAACTATATAACCAAAGAATGTTCCATTGAGCATAAACCATTGTTTTCAGCTTTCACGATGAAACCATTTGCATTGACTATAGTAAAGTCTTTCTTATGTAACTATTTGCCTCTTCTGCCTCTTCTGCTACCTAATGTTGAAGACAACGACGACAATGATTTAGAACCCGACTCTTCTGATGAGCGTCATGTGGATTTGGTCGTACCCTTCAAGAAATCAGTAAAGGACATCCTACGTGAAGTAAGTGTAAAATTGTTTGTTTGTTTGTTTAAACTAAAAGTTTCTTTAAGCTTAAGAGCATTTTGTGTTACTAGTTTTTTTTTGTTTTGTTTTGTTTTTTTGTTTTTTTTTTTTTTTTTTTTTTTTGCTAAATCTAAACTTTCTAGCCAAAAGTTTTTTTTTTTTTTTTTTTTTTTTTTTTTTTTTTTTTGCTAAATCTAAACTTTCTAGCCAAAAGGATTACTTTTTGGTCTGGCCCTTCTATAATTTTTAACATTTATATATGGTTTATAATAATAAAGTTATATGCTGATGCATATTCATTAGACTAGTGGCGTTATTACTAGATGTGTTCTAGAACGATTTGTTGTTCACGATTGCTCACAACATGCTGCGCGGAAGCTTCTTAAAGGTATACGCCCTTTCTTTACTGCAACATCTTAACTTTATATAATATGGAGCATAATATACTATTTAGTGGGTGTTTGGTATAAGTTTCGGAATCACAATCAGTATATGTTTCATTGTAGGGTAGAATGATTACACGAAATGCATCTAAACGAACCTCTTGTGAGTGGCATGGAGTATGGTAATTATTAAGGAATAAGTTCTTAACTTGAATCCCATATATGTCAACCAAACATGTACAATCATATCTATTATCATTCCCTCATTCCCATACCTCCCATCCAAACGCACCCTAATGACCAATTATGTTTTTGTTAAAGCTAGATGTCCCAAAGTCTGCATTGCACAAATCTGACAGGCAGATGCCATTTTATACTTGCACCTTTTATGTTTGGCAATGTTAGATAATAAAGGCCTATAGGCTCGGCCCACTTGTTTAGGCCCGTTTAATAATTGCTAGATTTTGTTTAGGTTAGTCACTAATTAATCTCTTGTAATCTTCATAGTTAGTTGAATATGATAATACAGTATTTTCAGTATTCCCGAGGTTAGTTATGTGTCATGAGTTCACTAGTTAAAGACTTTTAAGTTCGTGAACCTTTTTTCATATATGATATATAAAAAGAATAATGCTTATTGTCATTTACGTTAAGTTATCTAAAAACTTTAATTTGGGTGACCAGGCCGCTTTCTAGGAGTCGCAGCAACATGGCTGGTTGAAGTTGGTATTGAATGTTACCGTTGTGTTCATGACATCGTAAAACCTAAAAATGAAGGGGAAGATCTTGATGTTGTTGTTCACAATGGAGAACGAGCCAAAGGTTTTGGTGAAAGGGTGTGTAATGTTATGGTTAGATGTGGTGCGTCACTAGTTTTTGCCTCCATAGGAGCCGGGATCGGTGCAACCCTCTTCCCCCCAACTACTGGTGAATCAATTGGTAAACACCATACGACTCGTCATGCATGTTTGATTGTTTTTAGGGGTGTATGGAAACGTGTTTCAAAACTGATTATAAGATTTTTGCAACTTAATTTTTTGATGCTTGGATAATATGATTAGGATTAATGACCAAAATCTAAATATAGTTTCATCTTTATATCATTGCATATGAGTTATGACATCCATTGTAAGTAAAGTTCTTATTTTGAACAAAACAACATTTAGCTGTTTACTTATTACAACTTTAAACATTAGAACTACATTAAAAGTTCTAAACACTATAATATGTAGTTGGTTTATGTTTAACGATTGAGTGTGTGATTCCGATGATTCAGTATCATGTACTAATGTTTTTTGGAAAAACGCATACAAATACACCCTTTGAGATTTGTTGTTCTTGACATCTTTGTGTTGTGTAGGATGTCAGCTTGGTGGGATGGCTGGGCCTATCATCATGTCATTTTGTTTGGCTAATGCCTAACGGAGGGGTGCAAACAAGTCAAGCTTTTATCAGGCAACTCGAGCTTGAGCTTGAGCTTGACTCGATCGAGTCGAGAATTTATCGAGCTTGAGCCCGAGCCCAATAAACAAGCTCGAAACACATAACGAGATAGGGCTCGAGCTTTTTGAGCTTTCAAGAACATATATATTTTTAGTATACAATATTTGTATAAACAACGTGAATATTGGTGGTATAATAATTAGATATTTATAGGAGGATCATTTAAACTCTAATTCTCCTAAATGTTTTGTATAAGTTCTTTCCTCTCGAGCTCATCGCGTATTTTCTTAAATTTATAAATGAGTTTGACTATCAAATTTAATGTTTATATATGAATTCAAGCATTTCGAATTAAGCTCGAGCCTTACTCGAGCCTTACACGAGCCGAGCTCAAGCCTGGATGATTAAAGCTTGTCAAGTTATCAAGCGAAGCTCAAGCCTACCTTATAAATTTCAAGCCAAGCTGTCAAGCTCGAGCTCGGCTTGACTCGATTACACCCCTAATCCAAACTAAACGCTCTAAAGTTCCAAATGAGGGACATTAGCTGCTAATGTCTCTCATTTGGAACTTTTGAGCGTTTAGTTTGGATTGTTTTTCAACAGTTGAAGATTTTGATTTCTAAGGTTGACAAATTGTTTATAAAGGTTACCTACAAGTTGCAACACATTGCTGGTGAAACAACAGGGAGATGCATCAGTTGTAAATTTGTGAGCTGTCATAACAACCAATTGTTATAGTAAACATCCTTTTTTACTTGAAGACGCAAAATCTTCAAAATAAGACGGAATTAGATACCTCTTTGTATACGGTTCTATATTTAGTTATCAACCAATATCTTGCGTAGTGTTTTTTGTATTCGCAAATCAAGTTGATGGATGGTACACTAATTCTTACGAAGCAACCATAGATTTTGAGCAACAAACTTGTACAGCTCAATCAAGAATGACTAGGATGGTTAATAACTTTGGAACTTTGTCCATAAAGGAATGACTAAGATGGTTACAGTGAATGTTAACGTTCAAACGCACTTTGTGTGAACGTGCCCACAGTCCTTGTAATTGTTACACCAAAAAAAGATTTTATGAGGCTGCGTGCAGAACGTCATAGATTTGGTCAGCAAAAGCTTAACCCAGTCATTTGAATGACGAGAAACTGCAAATTTTACCTTGAATACCCAGATGTGCCATCTTCTTCTAAAAGGACAGATAAATTATTACAGTTGACTACTTTCTTAGCAATTGACAGCTTTAGTCAAAGAAATTGTTTTACATTCTAGGCAATGTATATTGGTGTTTAAATTTAGCAAAAAAACTACTTCAAATTCCATCTTTTAAAAGACAAGAAATGGAACAAAAAATTACATTGACTGGGTTAGAATTAACCTTACAAACTATCAGGTTATCCTGTGTATTTAATACGATAACCAAATAGAATACGTCAAGGGTGAAGCTTACACGTAATTATAAAGACATCGACATAATTTCATAGGATAACTAACAATGTAGCAAAAGCACAAACTGAAGCATTATCATTCTGGTCATACAGTTCGTTCAAAATGACTAGTATCAATAAAGACGAGCAATTCTATCAGAGTAAGACAGTTTCTATCGTCTTGCAACATCATCCCATTCGATGATACAAACAAAAAAGATACCAATAGGACACGCCAGCATCTATCAAGTAAAATACCTTCAAGTAACTATGCCTTTGGTTTCTTCTCTTTTTTTTCTTTGACGGGGAAAGGCAAGAAAGTCTTGCCACCCATATAGGGTTGCAAGACTTCTGGTATGTTAACACCTTCTGCTGTTTGGTAGGTCTCAAGGATGCAGCATAGAGTCCTCTCAGTTGCTGTGAGAGTAGAGTTTAAGAGATGGCAGTATTGCTTGATCTGATCATTACCCTGTTACATGAAAAATGTCAATTCAGAATCAACAAGCAGATATTGTTGGAATTTTGTTAGGTCGAGTTTGCAATTTTGACCCACCTACTTATGGATGGGTCGGTTCAAAGATTTTGTTCAGGCTTATAAGGGCAAAAACTTCCTAAAAATCGTTTTAGTTTGTTACTAAAATAAAATGACTACAATATGTATAATCCAAGTTTTGGCAATCACACTTAACACGCTAATTATTCTTCGAATACTATGAAAAACATAAACTGCAATTAGACATAGTTTAACAAGTACTTCGGTAATACTCAGATATCTAAAATGCTGCTTAATGATAAAACCAGAAATAGTTTACCAAAATTAAGACTAACCATGTCATGCATATATTACAATAGGCCAACAGTAATTTAAAACTGAAAACTTTGCAAAAAATGTCCAAAAAGGGAACAGGCATCAATTGTTGCATTTTAGATTATTCAAGTCTGAGGTGAAAAAATGAATCATGTAATATGTTGAAGTCCTTCAGTTTTTCTAAAGAAAAATAGGATCTACAACTAGTTTTCCATTTCCCCTTTTTCATTTCTTAACTATTAAGCTATGGATTTACTTTACTCATGAACTTTACTCCTAATTATATTGCTAAAAGATTATTAGGTTCTTCTAGCTGATTCTATAGGACCTTTGTGTTGTATAAAGATCATAGTTAAAAGCAAACAAACCTTCTTTTGTCCAAAACGGATTTCCAACTTTCTTGACTGGTAATCAGTGCAGTTTGAGCACGACACGAGTTCTCTGTAAGTGGCTGATGCAGGAAACCATGCTTCCAAATCATATTTCTTTGCTGCAGCATCATTTAACGCACCAGAGACTATGGCCACTACCTGATATGGCAACTTTAACTGTAGTACAAAAAATTAAATCAAGTGTTACTACAATTATAACAGAAAAAAATATGCTTATCAATACTATTTTTGGTTTTACTGAGTCGTAGATGTTAACCCAAATAAAAACTAATTATGAGCACAGACGAAAACTAATCACTTTGGTGTGTCAATTTGCTATGGTTCTCAAAGTAATACACTTGAGAAAGCTAAATACGGAGTACAATTAATACAGTTCCAGATATCTCATAAAATGCGATCCACACATATACAAAAATATATGCTTATTACTGATGCTGTTAAAAACTTAAAAACCCCACTTTGTTATAGGCAATTAGGCAGGCAAATAACGAGGTCTATTTCCTTGTCAGAAATAAATATTAACTAAAAAATGAAATTAAGTTGGTGAAAAGAATATTTACCATTTGATAAAACTCCTCTGAGTTTGTGATCATCTCCTCAATTGACTTCCAAGAATCGTTGTCATTGGGGCTTGTGATGACAAATTGTTCAACCTTTTCAAACTGATGAACACGGAATATTCCAAGAGTGTCTCGGCCATGTGAACCAGCCTCTTTACGGAAGCATGATGAATATCCAGCATGTCTGGACAAATGTTTCGGTTTATTATACAACCAAAAGAAAATATTTATGTACCAGAGGTGGCAAACTGGTAGGGCTAGGTGGGTCAGTCAAAATATCAAATGGGTCATGTTTAGTTGACCTGTAACACTTATTGTCCTAATGAAACAAAATTTACATAATTAATGTGTCAAATACTCAAAAAATGATAACACAAAAAAGATTTAAAAGGTCTTAGGTACTAACAATACACTATGGAAACTTTTGACCCACTTTCTTTTTAGCTAAATTTTCTACATTACCCGTTTAAGATTAAAATATATAAATTCAACCCGATTATATTATAATTTATAAATAGGTCACAACTGCCACCTCTAGCATCTAATTATAATTATAATGTTAAACTATTATTTTGCAAAGGATATAGGTGTTTACTTTATTGGTAGCTCTTTGGGATGGATCCAGTCATCTATGTGATAAGAACAGAGTGGTTGTTCAGAAGTAGCAATCAGATACTTATCATCTCCCTCACCAGTTACCTATCAAAGAGAAAAATCACATACTCATCATTAACTCAACTGCGATATTGCAAATGGTACTATTGACAAATGCATAAAAAATTGTTCTTTTGTAAGAGTTAGAACAAGCCGCACATCGAGTAAACATGAAGAAACAGTCTAAAAGCAAATTAGCATTTATATATGTGTCTCATATCATCATCAAAAGCTTGCAAGATCTTCACTTATAAGTAAGATCACCAACATACACATGCAAACAAGCAAGCAAGTAGACAAATCACTTGATGTTACCTTGTAAAGTTCTTCGTCAAATTGTGCTAATTGAGCACACTTTGCCATAATATCTTGCCTCATGAAGAATGGAGTCTGCAATGCTGTGTAACCCTTTTTCTCCAGAAAATCAAGACCAAAATTTATAAGCGCTTGATTCAATCGGACACCAACTCCTTTTAGATAGTATCCTCTACCACCAGCTACATTAGCACCTGAATATATTTAAAATATATATATATCATCAGCAACTCAGTTAAGTAAAACTTAAAAACTCATAAGTTATAACGTATAAAGCTCATATAAAGCTCATAAGTCATAACGTATAAAGCTCGTATAAACAATATGTTACCAGGTACCTTTTTCCCCCATGATCAAAATCATATATTGGGGTGAATCTTTTTATTATAATATATATGCATATTAAAAAAATACTCGATCAAATTAGAAAAGTATAATACCTTTTTTAAGATCCGCAATTTCAAGAAGTTCCACAAGATCAACATGATTTTTTAGTTTTGGCTCTACTCTTTTCTCCCCCCATGTCCGCACAACAGCATTGTTTTCCTAAATTAATCAAGGCAAGGATGATAATGTTAAACAACTACTATGACAAAATGCATAATGAATAGAAGATTATCATTCTTATGAGCTAGACATGCAATTTACAGAAATATTATAAATAAATAAATAATCATGTCCACCTCATCGTTGCTAACAGGAACTGAGTCATGAACAAGGTTGCCTACTTTCTCCAACTTTTCAAGTAATGCTGCTTTGGCTTCCTGAACCTCTGCATCCTTCGCTGCGATTGAATCCTTGTTTCTATCTGCATCTTGCATCTTGGCACTAGCATCTCCACCAGACTTCATAAGAAACAAGTTCAAAATTTATTTACACTTGCACATGTTGTATAAAATAGCCAAAATGGGCACCACCACGGCTTAGGTGGCTGCTTCAATATGAACATAACTTAAATGATACGATTAATAGGTTGTGTGCTAAAATATAGCTATAGAAACTTTTGACCCATTTGACCACTTTTCTTTCCAACTAATTTGTCTGACTTTACACATTTACCCATATAACATTAGAATACCAGATTAAACCCCAAATGCGCATTGATATTTAAATGGCTCAAAGCATACAGTTCAAATGTTGGTTATATCTTAAATGTCTTGGGTTTTAATAAAAAAAAATTGAACCCAGTAGTCTAAAAGGATATGCTACTGATTTTTTGAATAAACAATTAGTGACCTTATATCAAATATACCAGTAGTCAGACAAGACTTTCAGTAAAACCACCGAACATATTGAAAGGACTTACAATCCTAAGTTTGGCTACTTCTTTGTTGAGCTTGTTAAAATCTTTTCGCAACTGTTCCAGCTCAAATTGACCTGAAAATAAAAAAATGAATAGAATCTTGTGATTGTGTATATACTATATATTTGTTAAACCTGATCTTTCAGTCTTCTAAATTAAAGACGACGTTCAATCAGGTAAGAGAAAACTTACGTTGTCGCCACTCTCTATCGAGAAGAATAATTTCATCAACGATTTCAACAGGCTTAAACCGACGGCGTTGTGATTCGCGTATGATTTCAGGATTGTATCCTTTTTCCTCTCTAAACAGATTTATGTCCAACATGATTCCTCTTCCTTGTTTGCTTTCTGACAAGATGCAATAATAATTTACATGTTAAAAACACTTGCAAGGAGTCATCAAATCAGGCAGTATGACACAATAGTATATAAATATTTTCAACAGCTCTGACTTCAGTCAATTCAATATCATAAGGGAGCGAAGCTTTAATGGAGTTGGCCTTAAAAAGAAGAAACCAATGGTCCCAAAGATGCTAAAGATCACTGAAATTCACAATAGTATAGATACTGTCAACACATCTGACTGCAGTCAACTCAATATCTAAAGTTTCTCATGATCTCAAATCGGAAAAAAAAAAAAAAAAAAAAAAAAAAATCTCATCTATATATACTGCCAACCAAAACCATCCCAATCTGCGTTCCCTTGTTTTCTAGTCAAACGTAACTACAACCTAAAAACTCGCTATAACCTATCACTACTGCAATATCAATCTTAGTAGTTAGTACAATAACAACAATTACATCCGAATATTAACAAAATTAAAGGTCGCGTCTCTTCTATAATTCACTGTATTTCACACATCACTACAAGCCTGAATTGACATAAAAACCAAAAAAGTCACACGCAAATACATTTCTACCACTCAGACTTAACTTCAGTTCTGTGTAGATAGTGCCTTATCAATCACAGTACAAAAAAATTGTAAATATAATACGTTTATGGCTAGCTTTTAATCTTTAACTCAGTTCACTTCAAACACCAATAGAAACCCTCAATTTCACATAAAAATATATCAGACGCAAATACATCTATACCACTAATATTCAAATTTAAGTTATGGGTTATCGACTTTAGTGCAAATACATCTATAATCCTATGTACCTCACATATCAATACAAGCCGTAAACTCGACATCGAAACCTAAATCAAACGCAAACACATCAACACTACTAAAACTTCCAACGCACTATCAATCGTAACACAATAACATCAAAAACTACATTCCGTCAACATATCGCGCATAATCTATAATTCTATGTACCTCACGTATCAATACAAGCCGTAAACTCGACATCGAAACCTAAATCAAACGCAAACACATCTACACTACTAAAACTTCCAACGCACTATCAATCTTAACACAACAACATCAAAAACTAAATTCCGTCAACATATCGCGCATAATCTATAATTCTATGTACCTCACATATCAATACAAGCCGTAAACTCGACATCGAAACCTAAATCAAACGCAAACACATCTACACTACTAAAACTTCTAACGCGTTATCAATCGTAACACAATAACATCAAAAACTACATTCCGTCAACATATCGCGCATAATCTATAATTCTATGTACCTCACATACAATAACAAGCCCTAAATTCGACATCGAAACCGATAAATCAATCAAAACAGATAAATCAAAAGCAAATAACTTAACCTAACAGTAAAATATATGAAAATAAGCCCTAAATTTGACATAATGAAGTGTGAGTAAGCTAGAGGTTATACGTTATCGGAGAGTGTGACCGGAGAAGGATGAGGTCGCCGGAAGTTGCGACGGCGATGGTGTGACGGCTGCGGCGTCGGCGGAGTGTGGTTAACTATGGTTACTTTTATTCTGCGGGTTGGTTAACTATGGTTACTTTTGTTTTACTTTTCATTTTTATTTTTGGTTTTTGGTTGGTGTGAGTGACAAACCACGACTAATTTACTCAAATTTAAAATAACTTTAAGCCGAAATTATCTAAAAATGCATTAAAGGACATTTTTTTATCATTGTGTGTAGTCATTTTTTTTCTAATGTGTGACTACCCTTTCCAAATTTTGAAGGGTAAAATGGTCATTTTACAGGGCTGAATATTCACAAAATACACACAATGTACCAAATTTGAAAGTTTAGTCACACATTAATGGAAAAAAAGATGGCTACACACAATAGTAAAAAATGTCAACTTTGATGCATTTTTAGATAATTTTCCCTTGTCTCTAACAAGTGCAACTATATGTTGAAAAAACTCCTAAAAGTATTATAGTATTTTTTTTTAATGTTTAAAGTTTTAAGACTTTATACATAGATCCTTTATAATACAAATAAAAGTAAATTATACTCCATCTACAATTCTACATAGATCGTTATAAACACCAGCAGGTACCCGCGTGTTGTACAGTTGCAGCGGCATGTTCCATGCAATTAAATTTACAATGAGAAATATTTTTAAAATTCTATTCTCTGATACAATAATTTTACACATAATGATAATTTTAATTTTGAATAACTTTAAGCAATAACAAGTTAACTCATATAAAAATTGTATATTATACACGTGATGTCATGGCAATACAGATATTGTAGCTGGTATATTGTTAAGGTATGAGGTTAAAGTAGTTGACAATGATCCGTAGTCGCAAGTTCTTTTTAAATAAGGTTAAAGTAGTTGACATAGATTTAGTTTTTATGGTAAGGTTTTAAAATTTTCATTTTGAGAAGATCACAAATGCTTTATAATATAGTATAAATTTGACTAATATCTGGTTTAAATGATCAAACGTGCACATCAAATAAAATTTGTTGTATTTTAATGAATAAAATAAACCATCTACAATTAAGATATCAAATATTTTATATAATAAAAGAATTACATCATTTCGGAGTGTTTTTGTAAATCCCTTCTCAATGTAAAAAAAATTAGGCCAATAGGAGAGCTCGATTTTGCCACATAAGCAAAATTGAGCGACGTGATTGGCCAATAAAAAGTCAAAATTGAATTGATTTTGGTCAAACTTTAATAAATTTGGTAGAGAATTTGATTGAGGAAAAAAACATATAAAAATATATGTGTCAAATTTATGAAAATAAAAACTTAAAAAAAGAGGGGGTAATTAATAAACATTAGTGGTTGAATTTTAAATATATTATATGGGGTTAAGTGTAAAATTATAAATCTCCATGTTTTTTTATAACTTTAGATAATAAAAAAATAACCCCTTACACTTTATAACCCCTACAATCTATAATATGAACTTTGTTTACAATTACATGAGTATTAGTACTGGCTTGAGACTTTCATCCATTAAACTTACAAAATTCTACAAATATACGAATTAGGTTTAATATACGTTAAATATTTTAAAAACAAATATTTGTTTTAAACTTTCATCCATTAAAATATTTTTACTATGTACGTTAAATAAGGACTCATGTTATCCTATTTAAAAATTTAATCTATGCGTACACGGATTTGAATATTAAATACGGCTAAATTATTATTAACGGTAATATAAATATCAACGACTCATGTACTTATTATTTAAAGTTTATATACGGATATCCTGAAAACATTTTTGAAAACCAAAGTCCACAAATTTTAACCCACATAAGAATCAGTTTTTCCATTCCTCTCTTATCTTCTACCCCACATAACAAAGCCTAAACATTCGTTCTTTCAATTCATGAGATTGGATATTCATGATGTATTGCAGTGATGAACAAATGTTTATGTTTTAATTCATGAATATCCAATATCACCAGACATAACAATCGCATCCATCTTCTATAACCCGAATCAAACCATACCTTCCCAAAATCAAACCGATTCGAAAATCAAAAACGAATATTAAAACGTATAAAACCGTACAAAAACGTATACAGTTGTCGATGTTTAAGCTTAAAAATGTATTAATGACTGAGATTAGGTTTAAGTTCAGTTTTTATTTATTTATTTTATTTTATTTTTTATTTTTTTTAATGATCTTTTGGTGTTGGGTTTAGCTGATAAAGTTTGTTAACTTTGACTTTGTGTTTTGTTGAAGTTTCGCTTTTGTGGGTCTTTTGTATTGTTTAGTTGATAAAGTTGTGAAATTTGTTCAACTTAATGGTAGATTATGTTGAAGTTTTGATTCTTATAGCGTTCGGGCATTATAAAGTGATGATTGGTATGCTTTCTGTATGTGTTATGATGATCTCAAGTAAGTATCTCCTTCTATTAATAGTTGTAAATGGAGTTTGTATAAATAAGTTTTTAGTGTTTTTGTGTACTTTAAGTTAACTAATTATTAGGGGTCACTAATGTTGCCAAGTGAGTTTCGACATGTTTTCATAATTTCGTAAGTCTTGGATGCAAACTCTATAAGATTTGACACAAAGATTCAATGGCATACGTGAGATATATTTTGTTTAAAATACAAATTGGGTGTAACACAATGAGTATATTTGCAATTATAAACTCATTATATGGTGACTATCTGAGCTGCAAAGAGACTTCACGTCGAATATTTACTCTACGGGTAAATTGTGTATATCTTTATAAACAACTATTTGATTGGAGCATAATGGAGTGTTGTTCTTTATACGGAAGTGATTGGCACACTTTCGTTTTTTTATCGGGACAGTCACGGTACAAGCAATTAAAGCAGCTTATACTAAAGGTACAACTGTTTATTGTATAATGTGGAGTATCCCAATAAAAATTGAGAGTGCTGCCAACCACTTCCCTTCTTCATATGATATGGGGATGCTTATATATCACACTTGAAAAAAGATTATGTGTTGCAAAGTAACTTATGTACCTTCTAATATAATCTGAATCATTAAACAACCCATTGTAATACTATTCTTTTGAATTTGAATTTGATTTGGATATATAACATCAACTAAAATAGTTAAGGTTAAAGTTGAATCAAATTAACTATGAAAATTTAAACTGGACACTTATTTTGAGACGGAGGTAGTATAAAGGTTCGGCTTTTAGCACATTTACCTTAAATTAACAATTACTCAAAGAAAAAAACATTATAATTAAATTTTATGTCAAAACCCCGTGCGTGCACGGGTATTATAACTAGTATAAAATTATGTGACTTTTGGGGTGGCATAAATATTATTCGTATTTGATGTAAAAAGTTTGTAGTTTTTTGTTAAAAAATAATAAAAGATTGAGCAATTTTATGTTTAAAATGATTTTTTAAACTTAATTTTAATAAATAGTAACAAAATTATACAGAAATATGCTAAGAACCCATTTGGCATGTCTCCATATAACTCACAACTCTAAATTTTATTATTTTTACGAGTTCAATCAAATACTCAGGTCTTATGCTCTCAACTTAATTTCTAAATTATTGAAACTACGAATTGCAGGAATCATCACGTGACAACCTCTTGCGAATTATGGATACACATCAAATGTTTATATAAATCGTGCATATGAAATGTCATTAGGATTTTGGTCATCTAATTAGTGCGAGGATTTATTTGATATATGGAGACATGCCAAGTTTTTCATCTTTAGTAGCAAAAGGAATAATGACCACTTTTGGTCACTGTTATAATGACCAATTGTTTCGTCACTAACGACCTTAACCTATAAAAGTGTTTTTCCCTCTTATCTTTAATATTAGACAAATTCTCGCGCAAAGCAACGGTGTATAACGGCAAATAATTATACTTGCATACTTGTGTTTTGGGGTGACCGGCGGCCTTGATGCAATTTACAAGTTAAATATGTAGTCATTGCGAAGAAAAAAAAAAAGTTTATGAGTTATACACGAAAATGATAAAAGTTTGAAAATTAAACAATATTTAAAATATTAATTTAATAGTGATGTTGTTATCATTTTTAATTAAAGGTATCTTAATCTTAACTACATAAAATGGAAAAATGGTCAAAAGTTGAATTCTTGACTTTGTTGAAAATGTTGAAAAACTTGAAATGTTAAAAATGTTGAAAAAAATTAATGCATTAAACAATTTACCTTAAACTTAATATAGGCAAGTTTCAATTTCATAACACACGGTTTAGATTCATATTTGAAATTTTCGGTTTGATGATTGAATATGTAATCAACCAATTAATGAAATCAATGCTTTAATTTAGGAAAATCATTAACAAGAATCAACTAATTCTCATTCTTTTCAAAATATAGATTTTATCATTGTCAATGTCAAAATTTCAAAATTAATTTTTTTTTACGTCTAATTTTTATTTTACGTAGTTTTTCATTTAGTGTACTTTTTTAATTTCATGTCTTTTTCTATCTTAACTGCATATAAAAAAAATGTCAAATGTTGAATGTCTTAAAATGGTCAATTGAGAGAGGAAATGTGGACACCAACTTACACACGTTTATACAAAGCCTAAATCAACACACGTTCAATGCATGGAATGTATTAGAAGCAAGTAATAACTCTATATTGCATGGACTACTAAAGGAAGTTTCTACAGAAACTTACATCTTACACACCTCTTATGCATGGAATGTATTAGAAGGAAGTAATAAACTCTATATTGCATGTACTACTAAAGGAAACAATATTGCATGGACTATTGCTAAAGGAAACTATATTTGCATAAACTCTACAGGAAACTATATTGCATTTGACTATTGCTAAACGAAACTATATTGCAATTTGCAAATCTTTACTACGTATAAAAGAAAAATGATGGTCAATGTTGAATGGGGTTTGAAAATGCATGAAAGTCTGTGGTAAATTTGGTAATAATCATGGCAATGAAAAGCTGTGCATTTTTTGATTACACATTTGAAACTGAATACTAATCACACGAATTATTTAGATTTAATTCTAGGGCAACTATTGAATTCATGTATTGAACATTCAAAAAAAAAAGTATAAGATGAGGTCTTTGGTCAAATAAGACAGAGAGAAAATCGCTATACTAATTTTTAATATGAAATAGAACCTTTCTAAAATAAACTCATTTCACTAAAATTTAAACTCTGTCAGTGTTTCCCCCGCTCCAAGTCCGTTTATTTCGAAAGGTTAGTATCCATGTCCATATATGCTCGAGCCCTCCCACAAATTAAACTCACCAGAAAAACCTAAACCATCTAGATCTCTGTATGGCGACTTTCATTTACATTTAGACTTGTACTCACCACACAGAATCTTCACATACTCACAATCACACCACACAAAGCTGTTCTAAATTGTTTTGGAGTCATTCGATTAATGTCTTCAGGTTGAGTTGGGGTTCTTGTTTGTGGTTGTAGCATAGTTCTATTCAACCGAGTGCTCAGGTTGATTCGATCGGTTTGTGTCTGTTGGAGTTTCTGGTTCGTTCGTGAGAGTTTCGAGTTCGTGTTGATTTGAGTATCGATTTTAATCAGAGTCTTTGTGTTTGGAGTTTCTGGCTATGTAGCACCGAAACGGGAACGGCAAAGGGATACGGGGACGATACGGGAATGCGAAACAGCAAAAATCAAAAATTCAAGATATGGGAACGGCATAAATACGACAATAAAAAAATATAAAAATATATTAAAGAAAATCCAAAGTAGATAAGTAAATTTGTTAAAAACATCTATAAATATAATTTACTTTATCTCGTTATCATTAAACGTTTTTATTTAGGATATTTAGATCCTAAACATATATTTTTACTCAAAATTTGAAATTGAAAATAAGTATAAAAGGATATATATATATAGTACAACTAGTGATATTTGATGAGGCGAAAAGTGTACCGCTTTTAAGGGGTCATTTAAGCCCGAATTCGAGATTATTTGATCAAATATTGTCCTAAATCGCTCCTTTTATCATTTTAGGTACTTTTGAGGAAGAATCTGGAAAAGGAAGCATTTTGGACGTTTTTGGAGCATAAAAGTGAAGAAAACGGCAAAGTCTCAAATTTCCTTGCTGGAACAGTACCTGAGGGCGTCAAGCTTTTACACGTGACGGCGTCAAGAGTTACAAAAGAGGTGGATATAGAACTTATAACGTGACAGCCCAGAAAGTTTTCAAGCTTATGGCCTGACGGCGTCACCAAGGCCGTCAGGGTCCAATTACACGTGACGGCCCAGAGTGATTTTCTACATGACGGCGTCACAAATGGATCTAGGCAATACGATTTTTATCATGGCGGCGAGTTGACGGCGTCACAAGCTATAACGTGACGCCGTCAAGATGTAAACTCTATATATAGTTTTCCAATTTTCATTCATTAGGGTGCAACTTTGAGGGAATAAACCCTAGACGAATTTTATCAGCTTTTCAAGGATTTCAACCCCTTGATTCTTCCATGTTCAATTGAAGATAAGTATTCATTCAAATCATTCAATATGTCTATGTGTTGTGTGATTATATCTTACGCTTGTATTCTCTTTAACATGCTAGGCTAGATTTTCATTGTGTTTGCTTAGATGTAGTGAAACCTAGATGTTGATTATGGGTTGATTGTTTGTTTATAATTGTTACGGATGATTGTATTCGATGTTAGGCTTAAGAAAACTGGCAGACTGCCATTGGTAACTTGCTTGAACGTCTTAAGAAACATGATCGGAGGTGTACTACGATTTTTTGTTGTATTTAATGCGTAAGAGAATTCTAATGATCCCATGTTAGGAGCTTCTAACGGCTCGACATAGGAGTGAAGTAGGATATTATAGAGTTAGGGAATATTGTACACGGCCCTACGACTAGTATTAAGGAATATGACCCGTCATCCATGCAATTGTAACAACCTAATCAACCTGTAAAAGATATCTAGGGAGTAATGAAATATAAGTAAACACAACTTTCCTCATTATTGTTTCCACCACATTAGTATAATAGTTTCATTTTCATTTTTGTTATTTTATTTTGATTGCATCTTTAGATTAATTGGGTTAGTTGGCTAGCAACTAATTCCGCCCACTCCTTCGAAACCCGAGATTTTAATTGCTTTCTATAAAATATAAAAATACAAAAAGAATCATCCCTCACCTCTAGACCTAGTTTAGCAGGCTTTCTAATCCTAGCGACCCTATTCCTGAGTTGAACGATCAATCCCCCGGTACTTGTCACTATACTATACTACAACAATCAGGTACACTGCTTGGTGGGGGTTGTAAGCTTCTCGAGATCCCTTGAGAGGTAAAACCTGTTGAGAGGGCGCAATTCCCACGTATCAAGTTTTTGGCGCCGCAGCCCGGGGAATAGTTATTGTCTAGGTTAGTATTTCTTTTTATTAGGTCTACTTGCTAGATTCCTTTCTAGTAAGATTTTATTTTTATTTTTAGGTTTTCTTTTTATTTCTTTTTATTTAGTCTATCTTATTTCTTCGTTTCTTTGTTCGTAACCTTTACCATCCGACATCATGGAAGGTGGTAACATCTTTGAACCCATCAACCTACCACAACAAAACCACCCACAAAACCCACCATTAGCAAACCAACCTCCTAGGCCCCGAACGTTAGGAGAGTATTCATGTCCTAGCCACCAAGGCTATCGAAACACTATTGAGCTCACTCAAGGAGCCAATGTGTCCCCCTTGCGATCCGACACCATCCGGTTGGTGCAAAGCGGATGTGCATTCCATGGACTTCGTTCCGAAGATCCTAATCAACATCTCAAGGATTTCCTTAAAATCGTAGATTCCATAGACCTTGATGTTGTAACTAGAGAGTCGACCCGATTATGCCTATTCCAATTCTCTCTACGTGATCAAGCTAGTCAATGTTTACCCGCGGGATCTATCACCTCATGGGATGATCTCACCACTCGTTTCCTTGGTCAATTTTTCCCACCGGGGAGAACTACTAAGCTTAGAAATGATATCTTGATGTTCCAACAACGTCAAGGTGAAACTTTCTATGAAGCATGGACTCGTTTCAAGGACTTACTCCAAAAAGTCCCTCATCATGGCATAGATCTTTGGCTCCAAGTCCAAATCTTCTATGACCATATCGATCTCTCCACAATGCGAACCATTGACCAATCGGCCGGTGGCAAGCTACGTGATCTAAGTGCGGAAGAATCATGGGAACTCATAGAAGATCTCACTCTCTATGACAACGAAAGTTGGAATGATCCCCGTGATTTGAATAAAACGGTCAAGGCAATATCTTTGCCTTCGAACAATTCTAGCACTCCCGACCGTAGGATCATGGAACTTGAAGACCAAGTCAAGTTTCTCATGAAATCCTATGAAGCTCCTAAGCCTTCAAGCCAAGTGAACAAAATCACTTCTTCATGCGAATTATGTAGTGGTCCCCATGACACTCTTGATTGTGTGGAACTCCCCGGACAAGCTTTTGCGGATTACGCATCCTCGCGTACCGACGAAGCGGGAGACAAGTGGTACACTTTCAAACCTGAGCCAAACCCTTTCTTCCTACAACCCTTCTTGAAAAAATCACCTGAACCTTAGGTGGAAACAAAACCAAAACATGCCCCAAAACAATTCTTCCAATCCACCTAATCGTTGCCAACCAAACGGTCCACCCTCTAACCGTACTTTCAACAACAATCCTTCCAATAACTATGGTAGTACCAATAATCTTGAAGGATTGATGTCCAAATTTATGGCATCTCAAGAAGCTCGCATAGCTAAGTTTGAAACCGAATTCAATCAACAACAAACGGAGATGACCAATAAGATTGACAACTTGTTGAAAGACCTCAACAACCAAGTGCTAACTACACCTAGGAAGGACACTAGGGACACTAGTACCGGAATCCAAATTAAGGACCCCTCATCATCCAAACACGTCCACTTTGTCAATGTTGTTACCATTAAGCCAATAGATAAGAATTTAGAAGAAGGTGACAAGGATGAAGTTGGAATTGAAACCGAGACTAAGGATGAGATTAAGGAAGTTGAGGATATTAAGGAAGAAAAGTTAGAGGAAGTAGAAAACGTAGAGGAATACTTTGTTAAGTTACCCACCAAGGAAGAACGGGAATATCATAAGGATCTATTCGATGACCCCGAGACACCTTACGTCATTGGTTCACCACTCATCAAAATTGGAGATCCCTCTAACATCAACATACCATGCAACATTGGGCATATGCATGTGTGGAAAGCTTACATCGATCTTAGGTCTCCTATAAACATTATGACTAGGACTTATTATAACTGGGTAATGAAGAAGCAACTTGGATATAGGATGATGCCTAACATGAATTCTATGAGCAACTTTGTAGGAAGAGTGAAAGGATTACATGTCTTTGTAGGAAACTTCACTTATGTTACCGACTTTGTGATTGTAGAGGATATTCGTCCGGTAATGGATGGTTGCCTAAGTCAAGTAGTGTTCGGAAAACCGTTTGTTGAGGCCTCTAAGATGAGTTATGACCCGTCCCTAGGGATAGTTAGATTCAAGGATGAGAACGATGAGATTGCTTACCAAATGCCCTATAAGATTGAACAATACAGTCTTCTATCAAACCTTGAAAAGGAACACAAGCAAGCGGTCTACTATAGGAATGATGAGGATAGACGTAGAGGAGTAGATTATGTCATGAATAGAATACTCGGTTTCTACAAGGAATGTTTGCAACTAGGTCCGGAATACAAAACTAAGACTGGAGATGACCTAGAGAATGAGACCAATGACGAGGTCACGTAATAGCCCATGACCTTGAGTCTAGCTACAAGACTCGTAAATAAAGAAAAGCGCTTCTTGGGAGGCAACCCATGTTATGTGTGTTTTTATTTGTTTGATTTTTATTTGTTTGATGTTATTTGTTTCCGTATACATGTTTTATTTTTATTGTTGGTAGATCATGTTTCAAACTAAAATTGTGAAAATGCTTTATTTTGTTGTTTAACTTCGTCTTAACTTCATATAAAGGTATTTTGCAAAAGCTAAGTGTAAGGGGAAACCCCAAATTTGTTTCTAAGAACGAAAATGATCTTGATTCGCCACAATATTAAATGAACATGTATATTAGTATTTGTTAGAGTCAAATGCTTGTATCGAGTCATAATGATGTTTTGCAGGATTTTCTAGGAAGTAGGACATAAGTTTTTTCAGAAATTTTCCGGAAACTTAACATAAAGATTTCTGCAGGTAACTTCTGACGACGTCAGGATTTAACCCCTGACGGCATCAAGTGTAAAATTCTGGAAATTTTGCGAGTTTTGTTTTTCTAACGGAGTCTTAAAAGCTTTTGTTGATTCTTTAGTTTTATAAACTCCAGGAAATCTGCAAACATTCATTCCACAACCATTATATCTTAAATTGCTTTCTAGGATTTGTTAGTATATATAGATTGCTGCCGATTTTACGCGAGGTTGCCTTGATTGTTTTCTCAGGTTTAACAGGTTATATATGACAAGAAGATGATTTATATTTCTGGAAGGGAAGCTTTGAACGTTCATTTTCTTGGAGGAAGATCTAACCTTGTTAACACACTATCCACACCGAACAAATCAGGGGAGTAATTGTTTTCATTCTTTTACCTATTTTACTTTTACATTCTTTAATTGAACATTGGGGACAATGTTCATCCTAAGTGTAAGGGGAGGGTAAATGATGATACCTTATAGGATACTATTGCACTTGAGTTTATTTGTTCGATGGTAGGTGTGTAATAAAACTAAGAGAAATACTTGTTAGTGTAATTTTAGCGCCAACTTTAAAATTTTTTTTACAACATTTAGGAGTGAAACTTTAGCCTTAACAAGCGTCTCGTGGATAGGAGTTGTATGACTAACACAAAACCGTACCATTCAGAAAAATTTTCCACCCAAATATGTGAGGTTCGCCTTTAGATTTGATAGGAAAAGCATTCATTATTAGTGCTTATGAGTGTACCGGTAGCATTTAGATTCTAGAACTTGCGTTAGTGATGCATCCCGAGACCGCTAGTGAGACTACATTCGTGTAGTAGGATTTACTACATGATAAGAGGCATTAGGATAACCCTTGTGTTAAACCCGTATCATGATTACTTGACCATTTAAGTCATATTACTTGACTAGTAAAGTCAATTAATTTTCCCACACCTTAGCGTTGTACTCATTTTTAGTACACGAAACCTCTAGTACACCCCTCCGAGTCTATCTTTTCGTTTCTAACTTTAAGCATCCTACTTAAAGGAAGAATTTGTTACAACCCACCCAAATGTGCAACCAAATCGCCTTAGCCTTCCGTGTATGCACTCATCTTTAGTGCATTATTTTTATTTGTTTAAACCCTTAGTTAATTGTCTAATTGATTACATGGTTGCTAAGTCTAGTCATATCCTGTACATATTGTTTTGGGACGATTGGGAGTCATGGGTAAAGTACTTGTGTTATGGAGTAATGGGGAAGAACATCATATATTACCCCCATATGTGCGTTAATCTTAAAAAGTACTCCAAGTGTTTTGATTATCTTGATTCGAGTCATTAGAGTAGTTTATTGTAAAAGTATGTACAAATTCAAGTGTAAAGGGAATGTACATTCCCTATGATGTATTATTTTAGATGGTAGGGTAAGAGTGTATGCAAAAAAAAAAAAAAAATCAAAAAATTAAGAAAAAGAAAAAAAAATGGAAAAAGAAAAAAAAAGAGAAAAACATACGGACTACCATACCGTTTCATTCTATGTTTATTTTATGTTTTTGTTATTTTTGATTTATTAGCTTAAGTCGAGTCGAGTCTTGGCTTAGCAACGCCATATTGTACATGTAATTAACCAAGATAATTAACTCGCCACCAGTAAATATTGCCTTTATCCAACAAAACCGTGTTTTCCATATCCCTACACCTAACGTTATAACCCTTTAAAAGATCTCTTTGATAGTTTATCCTAGGTGCTTACGCCAAGTGGTGGAGGTTTGATCCTTTCCTAAGCCTATGGTAATCTATTTGCTATGACAGGTAGTGAGAGATGTTTTCCATTTACTTATTGTGATATATACTTTATTACACCCGAGAGATGTGAGTATCTAAACACTATTTGTGAGGTGCTAGTGTATGACCTCCGTGATTGCTTTTGGTTTTTAGTATTAAGGAATATGATCCGTCATCCATGCAATTGTAACAAGCTAATCAATCTGTAAAAGATATATAGGGAGTAATGAAATCTAAGTAAACACAACTTTCCTCATTATTGTTTCCACCACATTAGTATAATAGTTTCATTTTCATTTTTGTTATTTAATTTTGATTGCATCTTTAGATTAATTGGGTTAGTTGGCTAGCAACTAATTCCGCCCACTCCTTCAAAACCCGAGATTTTAATTGTTTTCTATAAAATATAAAAATACAAAAATAATCATCCCTCACCTCTAGACCTAGTTTAGTAGGCTTTCTAATCCTAGTGACACTATTCCTGAGTTGAACGATCAATCCTCCGGTACTTGTCACTATACTATACTACAACGATCATGTACACTGCCTGGTGAGGGTTGTAAGCTTCTCGAGATCCCTTGAGAGGTATAACCTGTTGCGAGGGCGCAATTCACACGTATCAAAATTTTTTTGAAAATAATATGAAGTAAACTACTATTTGCTTTCACAAGTTACTAAATAATTGATTGTTTCATCCTACCTACCACTTAATTTAATACTCTTATTTATTTGTTATTTCTCTCTCCTATAATACATCACCATCTTCTTTCAACTTTTCATTTTCCTACTGTAAAAGCTTGAGTGCTTGGCAAACTGATCGAGATTCACCATCTATTTCACCAACTCACTGGCTTGGAAACTTCTTGGAAACGGCATGGAAATCCAGAAACGGCTAGGGAAACAGCAGGGAAACGTTTCGGGGGCGTTTCGGCGGCGTTTTCGTTCCCACCCCGTTCCCAAACGGGTACGCAGCCCTAATAGGCGTTTCGGTGCATCAGAGGTTTCTGGTTCGTTTGTGGGAGTTGCATGTTATAATTATTTAGTAAAAGTATTAGAAACCATTATAGAATATTTGTTTGAGTTGAATTATCACATGTTATAACCGTTTGTAATTACGTTTTGATCTTTTCACGTTCTACTTTAAACATTATACGAAACACCTACCACAATATCGCATATCGTTACTTGTCTGCCGCTAGGAACCGCTGCCGCTAGGCGCGAGTGCTCGCCTAGTTTTAGTCATTGAAATGATTCTTTAAGTTTTCAACATTAAAAATTAAGAAAATGGAGTAAATATTTTACAAATAATGTATAGAGAAAATAAAAGTGAGACAGTAGCAGTGTGAACAGTAGCCACAACTCACATCTAACAAGCTTCTTAAAGAAGCATTGGAAAAATGAGCATGCATAAAAAATAGCAAAACTCACCGCTCATTTGCCAAACAAACAATAAAATCAAAAAGCTCATTGCTCACCGCTCATCGCCCCAAAAAAGGTCCGCCCCAAACGTAGCATTTTAAATTCGAAATGAAAAATTATACTACGTAAAAGTGCACCACAATCTATCTATTATACTATAAGCTTGGGCCCTCTAATTTATTGTGGAGGCGTAAAGATTGCATAGAGTACAACAACCTAATGCTCTTCATTATATAATTTCGAGTGTTTTTTGGCTTTATTTTTTTATAATAATTAGTAGCAGCATATGAAGAGACCCGTGGGTTACAAACTTCCTTAATGGGGGTTAATAGCTGCCTGCATACCTGCATTTGAAGAGACGTGTGGGTTATAAACCTCCTTAGACTTGAGTAATTGCGAGCATGCAAAGAGTCATATCGTTACATTCATGTTTGCTTAATGGAGGAGATGAAAGTGCAAGGTGTTAATACAAATATCGCCTAAAAACGTTATTTATATTTTACGATCTTTGCTAAGTTTTGTTAATGACAAAGTATGAACTTTAGCTAATAGTAAATCATCACTTTAGTGTTTAAGTCTTGTTTAACTAAGGTTTACATTTCCTTTTAAACAAAACATTGTTTTTATTTCTTTAATTAGAAAGTGTCTTGTCACATCATACATTTATGGCAAGCTTGTGTATTTGACTTGCCATAACATCTTACACATTTTTGGAAACTTTCCAAATTGGATTCAATGTGTTTGACTAGTTGTTGTTGATGTGACTTTGGTTGGTTTGAATGATTTATTGCAAAACCTACTGCAAGCCTGGCGGAACCCTGGGGGTACACGGGCGGAACCCATATGAGGGTTCCGCCGTATCCGCCAGACCTGCTGTTTGTTTTGCTATAAATACCAAGCCACTTGTTAGTTTTGAGTCATCACTTTAGGACATATATTTCATATACTCTCTCAACTAACTCAGTAACATTTGACTTGTGTGATCCTCTTATGTAGCAAAGGACTTCACAAGATCAACCAAGAAGTTACAAGTTTCAACTCTAAAGTTGCAAGACTTGTTAGCTTTGTTATGTATAAGCTTTGGTAGTTTATACTTCATTTGTATTGTGTGTGTAGAAGTGATCGGTTAGTATTTTAGGCCTCAAAATACATAGTGTGTCGGGAGTTGTTGTACCCTTGTAAAAGAACTAACGGGAGTGGTTGTACCCTTGGTAAAGAACTCGACATCTAGCTTCGTGTCGGTAAAAGTGTAAGCGACGACGGGAGTGGTTGTACCCTTGTAAAAGAACTCGACATCTAGCTTAGTGTCGGTAAAAGTGTAAGCGACGTTGTAAAGGTTTCTCCACCGGGAAAGGAGCTTGTTGATTAGTGCTTATAACTCTCGAGTTGGAAACTCGGGGCGTGGATGTAGGGCAAGGAAAAAGAGTCCTTGTAGCCGAACCACGATAAATAATCGTGTTGTGGTTTGATCGTTTCTTTCTTTGTCTTTGCTTATTACATATTGTCTCTAGTTAGAATTGTTAATCACACGTAAAGCTTTTCAAAGAATTAAACAAGCAAGTTGAGTTTATATCTTTAAACAAATGTAAAGTTTTCAAAGATAATCAAGTTAAAAAGCGGTAAACTATTCAACCCCCCTTCTAGTTTTCCACAATTGGCATCAGGAGCTACGTTACTCAAGATCTTTAAAATATATTGTATTTTAAAACTTGGATCGATCCATGGATTTTGAAAATCTCAAAGAAGGGCAACCTATTCAAAACCCACCGCTATTTGAAAAAGAAAACTTCCTTGAATGGAAAAGTAAATTTGAAAACTATGTGAAATCAATTGATCAAGATCTTTGGCATATTATTTCTATTGGTGATTTCAAACCAACGAAAACAAGTTTTGAAAACCAAGATGACTATCCTAAACTTGATAAAAATACTAAAGCTAAGATAATGATTTTTAAAGCTTTACCAAGTACCGAATATGAAAGAGTGTATTTTTGTCAAACGGCTAATGATATTTGGAAAAATATGTTAAACTTTCATCAAGAAATATGTCAAGTCAAAGATGATCAATTTGATCTCACATATGAATTAGAAGTCTTAAAAATATTAATAGATAGACATTTAGTTGAGATAAATACATGTGCTACTAGTTTAAATGTTTTAAATGAAGGTGTAAGTGAAGATGATTACTCACGTCGAGCTCTTAGTGGACTTGCTTACGCTTCATGGAATAACACGGATGAAGATGAAGCTAACCATCCGGTTTGTGATTCTCAACTAGATAAAACATCAAGCAAGGTACAATTTGAAACCAAACACTTTTGCTTTGACACATTTATCCTAGAGTTTTCTAAACTTAGAAAATGAGTCTAAACTTTTATGCAACATGGACCTAAAAACTATCTTTAATAATGAATCTTCAAAATCTCTTGTGAATAATTTTGAAAATGAAATCATGTTAGAAGATAAAATGTCTAGACTTGAGAGTCATGTTGAAATTGATTTAGAATGCAAATTATGTCTATATTACAAACATGAAATTCAAAGACAAAATGAAAAGGGAAAAATGCTTGCTAAATTTGAAGAAAGTTCAAAAGCTCTTGAAAGTTGTTTGAAAAGTCAAAAGTCATTTAGAGATAAAACCGGATTAGGATTTAACTCTAATGCACAATCAACAAGTAAAAAAAAACATGTTGTGTTTGTGAAACCTAGGAGTGAATTGTAGGAGTAATTCTATCTCTAGTAAGTGCTCATGATAAAAGGATAATGATATCATGTTCAATACTGTTATGTGTTTGTCTAACCTCCTTGGATTCATAAGTAGTTGAGTTTAGCTCTTCTTCGAGTCAAGATAATTTGTTTAATGATTATCTTCTTGGTGGCTAATCTATGGAGCTTAAAAGGTACACGTCTCTTCAACTTACCTTTCAGTGTTTCATGTTGATTAGTAGTAAGATCTGTCATGAGTGATATTAGTAGTCTTTACTCTAAGGTGTTTATGTTGTGTAAGTAACAATAAGGATTAGATCCTTCGTGTTTAAAGGATTTAGACACTACTTCTAGTAGGAGATATAAGGTGTTTTACCTCGTTAAACTTTCGGGAAAAGACACGAGTAACTCTTGAGTGATTCTCACTTAATACTTGTCTCCAAGTGAGTTAACTAAGAATCTCCTAAGTGATAAGACAACCAATACTTTTGTGATGCTTGCAAATCTAGCAAAACCACAACATTTCATAGATATTTGTAGTACAACGTCTTTTGACATTATATCTTACATTTTCAATTGTGTCTTAAATTCAACCATTCTTTTGTCAAAGTTTCATATAAGACACACAAAGAAAAATAAATCTTTTGAATTCATTAGGATGATTGGGAGAAAAATGATTTATAAACATCTAGGATTTGCACATCAAATTCGACCCATAGTCTTATGATGTTGCATCTCTTAGACATTTACACTCATAGTGTCTTAAGTAAATAAACCCAAAGAGTCGAGGAGTCATTGAATTTAACATTCGATGAAAGACCACCTCCTTCTAAGATATCATCTTTGGTAGATGATTACTTAGTCGAAAGCCCAACATTGATAAGACAAGTAAGTCAAGATCAATAACAAGGAAGATGAACTATTAAAATTGAAAAACAACATCTTTTCATCTTGTGTCAAACATTGAGTCAAGCAATATTGACAAGGTAATAAAAACTTGATTCATAAGTCATAGTTCTGATTAAAACAAATTTGATAAAAAGTATTTTTGGACATTAGAGTAAAGCAATCATTAAAACAAAATAGATCTTTCAAAATAGAAAATAATGTAAATCTATGAAAGACTTCTTTATAATCTAAGCAAGCTCCAAAAGCTAGGGATAATCACTCAAAGACATTCCTAGTTATTCACATGTTCACAATGATTAAGTCCTTTAAGACTTATCAAGAATGAGATTAGTAAATCCGTAGGTAAAACTAAACATAGAGAAATGTTTGGAAGTATACTTGTTCTCACAACAAATAAATCCAACATTATGTTTAGTGCTTGTCTATGTGCTTGTTTTTAGAGAAGATTCTAAAACAACTCCTTCGAAAGAGCTTGTTTGGATTCATCATAAGATACTACACAACTAGGATTATGGTATCCCAAAAGAATGGGAATAGAAACCATAGTATATGTCAAATGGAATTATGTCGGTAATAAGTTGATAAGAAAAGCACAAGTGGTACTTGCACTTTTATACCTACTTACCTATTGATTCTCCAAAACGCGTAAGATTCTCATATTAGTATCAGATGAAGAAGCACGTCAACAAGCTCCTCTTGAACATGCTAACTCGCGTCAACAACAGAATTCATCTTATCAACAAAGGAAGCATCGACTTCAGCGACAATCCAATCCATTATGTTCTTAATTGACATATTGTGATCTGTCATCATCACCTTGGTAAAAATGTTCATTAAGGAACATCTTAACTAAGAAAGTCTTATACGTTAACCATTCTGTCTACGTTTTCACGAAACCTCTTGAATGAGAAGCATCCATCATCCCTAGACTTAGGTAAAGACTCATAAGACTTAAAACCTTAGTTTTGAACATTAGGATAAAACCACAAAAATCAAGACAATTCCTTTTGAATTTTTCCCTGCAATACCCACGGAACCCTGAGACCAAACGGGCGGAACCCTCCCTTTGGTTCCGCCTGGTCCGCCGAATCTGCAGCTTGTTTTATTTTTATTTCAAAACCAAACACTTCATTACTCACAACTTCAACTTACCAACAGCCATTCCTCACTCACAAACACCTTACCACACGAAAATTAGGGCTCTCACTTACATCTCTTTCAATCCAATCAACCTTGTAAGTATTCTTATCATAATTGCATTTTCAATCAAAGTCTATCACTCTCATCTACATACATTAACTAGAATCTTAGGGTTTATGCATAAAATTGTTGATTCATGAAAAACCTTGGGTGTGAACTAATCAAAATTTTCATTAGTTAGGAATTGTATCCTTTTTGTTATTTTCTTGATTTACCAAACACACCAAGTTCATTGTCTTTTAAAAGTCACTAGAACACCATCTTTCACCACATTGTTAAAACAAATGAAAAACGTCATTGAAACACCACTTGCATAATGTCTCTTGAATGCTAAAGGGAATACATAACTAATATGTGTTTTCGGGTACATTCAAACGAAGCTATATTGAATTAGGAGCGTTTGGGTTATATTTTGTTATGTAACAAAACTTGCATTACAAAACGTTTTAAGCATCAAAATGAGTCAAGATAACCGCACCTCTACATTGTTTTCATATAGGCACACATTAGAACATTCACATTATAAAAGTCATTAATTTGAACTTAAACTTTGTGTTTTCTAGGAATCAACATGCCTCCCGCAACATTCTCCGATCACAAGGAAACTCGTAATTACTTACCCAAACACCATAGGACCAAAGGTCTTACTAAAGATCAAGTTGAAACCTTTAAGAGTCTAGAAAAACGATATGTTCATGAAGGAAGAACCATTAATCCATCCTTCCTAGAAGGAACCTCCATTCGCCAAAACTTTGCCGCAATCAACTTTGATTGCCTCCTAGACATCGATGAGCAAATTTGCCCTAGGTTCATCTTAGAATTCTATGCAACCTTAAGCCTTTTCTTCGATGACGATGGTGAATTCTCACTAACCTTTACAATCAATCAAATACCAAACATCATATCCTTGAAAGATTTTGCAACAATTCTTGGTGTCCCTAATGTTGGTACATGTCTCTACACGGATAAGTGGCGTCTTTCTAGTCTTGACTCCATTGAGCGTTTTCATCCATACGACACTCCTCTTGCGAATAAGGAAGCAATTCGTGAGCATCTATTTGTTAGGACCTCAACAACTAGGAAGAATCGTTCGGGTAACGAGGTAGATAAGGACTCTTTTGGTATGGAAATCAATGAGCTCAAACCACAATTTAAGAAATGGGAAGAAATTCTTAGAGCCAACGTTATAAGTTTCATAGGAAATAGAGATCATGTCAACACATGTCTTAGCTACATGCTCTATAGCATTTCCACCGGTCAACCTTTTAACTTAGCCTATTACCTCGCCAAAAGAATGGCAGACATACCCTTGGTAGGAACAACCGCTCTTCCTTATGGAATGCTTCTCACCCGCCTCTTTAGAGCAATCTCACCCATTCCTCCTAACGATAAGGGAATGTGCCTTGACTATTCTCTCGTTCCTCACATTTTCGTCCCTCTAAGTGATAAACGAGTCTTCAAAGCTAAGGGCAAGCGTACTCGCTCACCTTCACCATCATCATCATCATCCGACATGAGCGAGGACGATAAACTTCCTAACTCTAAGTTACCCCTTTAGACTACCTTCAAGAACTCCCCGTCATTGGCAATGCATCCGAAGAATTCAAGCAAACCAAAGGAATTTTCAAGTGCTTTGGAAGGTACCTAAGAAAGCTCAATAAGAAGATAGACCAGCTGTGAGATGAGTGATTAAGGAGTGTTTGGCTGTATGTGTTAAACTATGTGATTTGTATTGTTTTTCACGTTCATGCTTTATTACTTTTGTCGGATTATGTTTTGTATGAGCCTTTATGCATAATGACAATGTTTGTGGTATTTGTCAATTTTTATGCTTATGGTTAATTTCACTAAGTTTAGTGAAAATCGCTAGCCCCCGGTCAAAGTCCTATGATATGAATGTCTACATGCCAAAGTTTTGCATTTCCTAATCAGACATATAATAAATTTTCATTTTTAGGAGTTTTCAAAAAATTTGAAAATCGTCTCGCGGGTCAAAATAGTGGACTGCCTTGTTTTTCAGACCTGGCGGATTTGACGGCACCCTCAAATGGGTTCCGCCAGTGAAATTTCTGGGCAACCCATAAATGGCCCAACGGACCAGACGGAACCCAAAATAAGGTTCCGCCTGTGTTTCGCGAGGGTTCCGCCAGTCACCTGCAGAAAATTTTTGTCATTTTTCCTAAGTTCAAAACTTGTAAAGTGTCAAACCATTATCTTTAGTGAGAAACATCTTCCCTTACCTCCAATAACCATATTAGGACAACTCTCACTCACTAAAACAATTAGGAAGTCACTTCCCGCCAAAAATTCAAATTCAAACATAACTAACCCAAGGAACCCTTTTAAAGGATCCTTCAAACCATTGGAACATTTTCAACCAAATCACTTCCCATGATCACAAAGCATTGAGTGCATATGTTGGTCTTTCACTCCACCCAATTCCATTGGATTGACATCCAATGATTTGACATGTTCATGAAAATTTTCTAAATCATTAGAAACCTCAATCTTTGTATGATAGAACATCAAATCCAAGCACCCCTTTCAACATCTCTTCCACCCTATAAATTTGAAAGTTTTGCAACACTTCAAATCACACCATTACTATCAAAATTTCTTCTCTCAAAACTTCAAAACCACGCCTTTGAAATGACTAAATCCAACACCTCATCCGAGTCATCAAAATCCTTTGCAAAACCGCTAGGATTACTATTAAACCTTGTTGCTTCAACAAAACCATCAAGTCAAACTCATCATCATCAAGTGATGCTTCACTTAACATCTCTTCACCTATCCAAGATTTCCTTAACCTTACTACCTCAACACCTTGCAATACCAATGTGATCACTATTCAAGATTTGCTTAATCTTGCTACTCCAACACCCTCTCCACCACATTGCAACACCAACATAGCCACTATTCCACCACCAACTAGACCTTCAAGTGAGTCAACATCACCTTCTCAACAAGCTCAAACATCAAAAACTCCATCACCTCAATCACCAACACTTACACCAATGGAACTTTTCCATACACCACCAACATCACCACTACCCTATTTGGAAACATTAGAAGACCTATCACCTAAATCATCAAGTCCTCCATCCTTGTCACTTTTTGACACCATTGCTCAAATGGAAACCTAACAACAACTTTGTGAGCAATTAGATGATGAACTTCATCAACCATCACTAGTAGAACGGATGGCTTACCGTTATGCTAGACCATCAATTTTTCCAAATGATCAAGGTCATACACACCTACAATCGTTTGTATTTCACCCCATTTACAAAGACCTTCATGGTAATCCTTCCGGAGAACCAAGCTTCCGCCACTTTGTTCAACAACAAGAACAACCACAACAACAACAACCACTACCACAAGAACATTCCCAACAATTTGAATCTCTACTTTCTTCTTATAAGAAAATAGAAGCATCCATATGGGAAAAACCTCCAAACCTTAATGAGGAAATGAAAACTCATTTAAACAACCTACATGCCTTCAAACGGATGGTTGACTCTCAAATCAACCATTTTATGGATTTCCATACGGCATTACACTCAACTAGTGAAGGAAGCAAAAACACCTCTCAACCATCCACATTTGCTCCTTCAAGTTCAAACCATCCACCTCCAACAAATCAAACCTCTCTTCCACCATCATTTCCCCGCCATGATTGCGGACATTGCGAAAGAACCGCTCACATTAGTGAAAGGTGTCGAACGGAAATTTGCGAGCTATCCGAAGAAATGAGGTTTATCCTAAACCACATTTTGGATCGTCTAGCGTCCTTGTCTCACTCACCTCAACTTTAGAGTCTCCAAAATGAAACAAAACCGTTTCTTTTGGAAAATGTTTCCCCTTTAAACCAACAAACCAAAACCGTGTCACCTCCTCAACCTTCAAAATAAAGCCCGCTACAACCTCCAACACACATTTTCATCCTTAAACAACCTTAGCCTTGTTTTTGGAAAATGTTTCTCATTAAGGAAAATGATGATTTCCTTGTAGCATTTTATGTTCTTAGTTTATTTTTAGTTTTTCTTTATTTTTAAGAAGTAGGATGTTGTCGTCCTAATTTCTTATCTTTGACTTTCTAAGAGTCAAAATTTTACATGAAATGAATTTCATTCTACTACAAGGTTTGCATTGTTTGTTGACCATTTAGGATAATGAGTAAACTATACCTCGCTATGGTAGCATACATATATCCTGTGTTTTAGAAATTAACCTTTCTTTTTGTAGGATCATTATCCATGTTTTCTTTCCTTGATACTCCATTTAGGGGAGTAATATTCAAGGGGGAGCATGAGTATTGCATTATTCCGCTTCGCAACTCTTAGTTGTGTTTTAGACATGAAATGCTTTCATGACTTGTCTTGTGCGGCAACTAACTTTTTTTCTTGTAGGTTCAAAATCCATGTCTCCTCTCTTGGCACTCCATTTAGGGGGAGTATCATCCAAGGGGGAGCAAGTGCATACTTCCGCTTCGCTACTCTTCTTTTTGTTTCGACAAAAAGGGGAGAATTTATATATAAACTTGTTATAAACTTGTTCTCATTTTTTTCCTAACTCTTGCATGTCACATCATCTTAGCAAAAACAAGTTTTAATACTAACTTTATAAGACTTAACACTAAAACTAGTGGCTTACTTATAAATAAAGTTTATGTTTTGTCATCAACAAAAAGGGGGAGATTGTTAATACAAATATCGCCTAAAAACGTTATTTATATTTTACGATCTTTGCTAAGTTTTGTTAATGACAAAGTATGAACTTTAGCTAATAGTAAATCATCACTTTAGTGTTTAAGTCTTGTTTAACTAAGGTTTACATTTCTTTTTAAACAAAACATTGTTTTTATTTCTTTAATTAGAAAGTGTCTTGTCACATCATACATTTATGGCAAGCTTGTGTATTTGACTTGCCATAACATCTTACACATTTTTGGAAGCTTTCCAAATTGGATTCAATGTGTTTGACTAGTTGTTGTTGATGTGACTTTGGTTGGTTTGAATGATTTATTGCAAAACATACTGCAAGCCTGGCGGAACCCTGGGGGTACACGGGCGGAACCCATCTGAGGGTTCCGCCGTATCCGCCAGACCTGCTGTTTGTTTTGCTATAAATACCAAGCCACTTGTTAGTTTTGAGTCATCACTTTAGGACATATATTTCATATACTCTCTCAACTAACTCAGTAACATTTGACTTGTGTGATCCTCTTATGTAGCAAAGGACTTCACAAGATCAACCAAGAAGTTACAAGTTTCAACTCTAAAGTTGCAAGACTTGTTAGCTTTGTTATGTATAAGCTTTGGTAGTTTATACTTCATTTGTATTGTGTGTGTAGAAGTGATCGGTTAGTATTTTAGGCCTCAAAATACATAGTGTGTCGGGAGTTGTTGTACCCTTGTAAAAGAACTAACGGGAGTGGTTGTACCCTTGGTAAAGAACTCGACATCTAGCTTAGTGTAGGTAAAAGTGTAAGCGACGACGGGAGTGGTTGTACCCTTGTAAAAGAACTCGACATCTAGCTTAGTGTCGGTAAAAGTGTAAGCGACGTTGTAAAGGTTTCTCCACCGGGAAAGGAGCTTGTTGATTAGTGCTTATAACTCTCAAGTTGGAAACTCGGGGCGTGGATGTAGGGCAAGGAAAAAGAGTCCTTGTAGCCGAACCACGATAAATAATCGTGTTGTGGTTTGATCGTTTCTTTCTTTGTCTTTGCTTATTACATATTGTCTCTAGTTAGAATTGATAATCACACGTAAAGCTTTTCAAAGAATTAAACAAGCAAGTTGAGTTTATATCTTTAAACAAACGTAAAGTTTTCAAAGATAATCAAGTTAAAAAGCGGTAAACTATTCAACCCCCCTTCTAGTTTTCCACACAAGGGTTGCCGGAATTTATCACATGGTATTTAGTAAAGAAATAAAATTCGGTTATGGATTGAGAAGAAGTTGAAAAGGTTGCAAGAATAATTGATGATTTATCCTAATCCATGCCTATATAAACCGGCCAAAATCACATTCACAAGCACAAAAGTACGAATCTTCATTCCTCCTACTTTATTTTGTAATTTATTGTTTCTTGATTTTTTTTCGTGTGCAGGTAATACATACAACATGATTCTCTTGCTAATGTTACAAAAGAAGAGAAGAGGTGATGTATCTATACTCTTTCTTTTCTCAGTCTCATTTGCAAATTTTATATATATTTTATATAAGAATAATACAAAGAATCTTGAAATCCCAAAGTTCAAAACAACTGCAATGTAAATATAATTAATCTCATACACAAAACAAAAGCAGGTTCAGTTTTTAGCATGCATTCTCACGTTACTCATGCTTTACTGGATTTTAGCATGCACCTTCAGTCCTTCCTATACGTTCGTATATTTTACTGGATTTTAAAAATGGTTCCACGGGTTGATGAGCCAAAATTTGAGATATATATATAAATGCATGTATATTTTGCTATTATTTTTCTCAAGTAATCTCTTATTTTTCCCTATCACAAGGAATAACACATTAAAGATGATAAAGATACGTAGGGCACGACGAGTTGGTCAAGAAGGTCGTTCAAAAAGGACTACAAGGAATGGTCAAAAAGATCGTTCAAGACGGGCTACAAAGATCATAGAAAGAAAGATTTGAACGTAGAAAAAACCGATCCCAAATGAGGACTCATCGGTTGGTTTGGATGTTTTTTTGGAGATACTAATAAATATATATTGAGTTTACAAATGAGAATGATACTCATAAATTCTTAATGACTTTGAGTGTTCATAGTATTGATTTATAAAATCACAATGAAGATATGTTGCATAATATATGACGATCACATGAGTTTTTGTAGTTAAACTAAAGAATCATTTTTTATATTGTGATATCAACTTTAGTGGTTTGATTTTATTCCAAGATTGCTTCATGCCTATAATATTGATGGTTTTTAATTTTGAATAATTACAATTTCATTCTTTACTTCTCTTTTATTTGTTATCGACCATATTATTGGTTTAATTGCATTCTTTAGTATTAAAGAATCTTAAAACCCTTAAACAAAAAAAAAACACAACTAAATACCACCTTAAATAAAGAATATAAAGGAAACAATACACAATTATTGATCTAACCCATTTGTAAATTATAATAACAAATCGGTGCAACGCACGAGTCTTAAAAATCTAAAAAAAATTAATAATAATAATAAATAAACTATAAACTCAACAAAATGATTACATTTACGTAAACTTAAATAAATTCATTTCAACAAATAACCAATATCTCCTGCGGGAGCCTTAGTTATATATTATTGTATATTCGGTAATTTACACAAACATTACGCGATAAACACTTAGATACAAACTAATCAAGATACTCAAGATGGAGTCCCATAATTTAATGTGAAGTAACATCGAGATGGAAGTGCAAGGGTTGCCAGAATTGATCACGTATTTAGTATAGAATTAAAAGTCTGTTATGTATTGAGATGGAGTTGAAAAGGTTGCAAATAATTAATGATTTAACCTAATTCATGCCTATATAAACCGGCCAAAATCACATTTAGTATGTACATTTGAGGATGATTCACACATCTTTTAGATCTTTAATTGTTGTTAGCGGTCTGTAAATTCTCTTTTGCAACATTTAGTACGTACATGTTGAAGTGACACATCTTTCAGATCTTTGTAATTAACTTGGTTTTCTTTTTTTTCTTAATTTAGTTATCATTCGCACGTACCATGAAAATCACACAAGATCATGCATGCTAAGATAAATGAAACCAAAGATTGGGATACCAACTATTTTCTTTGTTTTTTACATATTTAGGTGATTGTTATAGATAAGCATATATATAGATATATGTATTATGTTAATGCATTTTCATATACAAGTAATTTATGTGTGTTTTCTATTGATGTAGCTCACATGTGCAAATTGATTCAAGAAAATGTGCACGATCATGTATGTAAAACAACATTTAAATGGTTAAATAAGGTTTTTTTTTTTTTTTTTTTTTTTTTTTTTTTTTTTTTTAACAAGCTAACTTAATCTTGCATTAGACACTATGATTATTGTTTCCTTATTGGATGTCTTTCGGCGACACCAAGAACCTTTTTTGGATCCAAATATAATGGGAGGAAATAAGAAAATTATTTATCTATAATACTATAAGATTGAGTCCACTAATTTAATGTGGAGTAATCAAAATAATCAATATGGAGTCCCATAATTTAATGTGAAGTAACATTGAGATGGAAGTGCAAGAGTTGCCGTAATTGATCGCGTATTTAGTATATAATTAAAAGTCGGTTATGGATTGAGATGGAGTTGAAAAGATTGCAAATAATTAATAATTTATAATATCAAATAACAAAGTTGAGTTTCAAATATATGCAAAAGTTCAAACTTGTATCGAAAAACAAACCGGTGCATTTAGTGTGAAGTATATACAACATTGAGACGGAAGTGCAAGGCTTGCCGGAATTGATCACATGATATTTAGTAATTAGTATAGAATTAAAAGTCGGTTATGGACTGATGAAGTTGAAAATGTTGCAATAATAATTGATGATTTAACCTAATGCATTCCTATATAAATCGGCCAAAATCACATGCACAAACACAAAAGTTCGAATCGGGGTTATTTGGTAACAATATTTTCCATAACGTTACCATAATTTGAACATTTTATTATGAACCATAACTAAGTGTTTCCGATTATTACTTCAAAAAAAATTAGGTATAGATGTTATATTGATATATTTAATTACTTTCCAAAATATGTTAACATCAAAATCTACGAAAGTATCTATAGTTTACATGTGGAGTCCAAAGGTTTTAGGAATTATAAATAGTGTGTTAATTAATATTCATTTGGTTAACTATTTAGAATTGAGTTTATTGATAAAATTTATTAATATTAGTTAGACTTCAATGTTAATTTTAAACTAAATTAGTTGTACAGTAAAATGAGATGAAGCCAAAAAGGTTTGTAACGATTTTTATACACTTTATGTGGCATTATTATATATACATGATTACACAAACTTTTACATATGCACGGTATTGACAAGGAACCAAAGAATAATATTGAGTGTTGCTTCATCGGTAAGCTACTAAAATATTACATTTGGTAATGCGTAATTATGATGAGCAAGTGGACAAAGATTAGTAGTGAACTATGTAAGAATATGTTTGCATTACTTACATGAATAACAACGTTGGTACATTGCATGTAATGTAGGAACAATGTCACTGATAAAAGTATAATAACGCTCTTTTGTAACGGTGGGTTTTAGTACATCCAATTTGAACAACAAAATTGAAACAATTTTCTAAAACAACAAAATACATCATATTAAAAATATCAACTTAAATAATGAATAAAAAGGATAAAATACAAAATTTTGGCTTGAAGCCATTTGAAAATTATAATAACATTTTTTTTTATAGTTTTAGACATAAGCAACAGTTAAATAGTTTGTTTAAAAATAAAACCGGTGCATCGCACATGCTATGAAGATGAACTCATTATTATCATTGCGCCTATGCAAAAACGTCATATCGAAGCAAATAAAAAATATCAACTGATCTACATGGCTACACATAAATAAAGCATACTCTAGAGGCCGAATGCAAGTAACAACACAAACACAATAATAAATAAGATGCAAGGTAATAAATAAGAGTGTGAAAAGATCAAACCGAGATAAGAGTATTAATACCAAAAGCCCATTTATAAAATAAAACACCACAAAACCAAAACAAAATCAAACATTTTTTAATTTTTATACAAGAAAGTCAAAACGTTTCATATAACATACTAAACAATAATTAAGCATACACTCGACAATACACATAAAGAATACGCGATAGCCCGTGCGTAGCACAGGATCTGAATGTCTCGTTAATGTTATGCTTGCTTCAACTATTATTTAGGCTAACAAAGGAGTAAATTGCGGATCTCATTTTCATTTTGGTTACTTACAATAGATTTAGAAAGATTGAGCTTTGTGTTTATTCAAGCAGTTGATGAGAAATTGGGGCTGTGAAGCAAAGCTTGAATACAACTGTTGAAGTAAAACTTTGCTTCTACTTCAAACAAGCGGAATGAATCCTTCAGACTAGGGTTAGTCCTTCGGATTCAGAGTGATCCTTGTTTATGGTATCTTGCTTCGGATATCTGCAAAACAGTTACGTCCGTTAGTCTCGTCCCGGGAATGTATCCCAGGACCAACCTCCGGCGTGAGAGTAAGTATATGTTCTTAGAGACAGAAAGTATGAATAAAACTAGAGAGTGGGAGAGATTATTTAACCTTAAATGAAGATTTCTTCTCTATTTATAGACTTTTCACATGGAGCGTCAGGCTGGTTTGTACTTAGCTCCTTAATGTTTGCTAGTTTATGCTCCATTATCATGTACTTAGTGTACTTGCTTGCACTTTGGTTAGTGTACTTACTGGTTCATCCGAATGGTTATGACTTCCGGAGGGCTGGTGTAATGCGGAAGTCATCAACCCTTCGGATGTTGGTCTATTCTGCTTAGACACGTTCGGCCATGTTTAGTTTGATGTGGATCCGGAAGGTATGGTGTTTATCCGGAGGGTACATACGGCAACATGTCCCCCCCAGTATCATAGTATTGGTTATGCCAATGGTGTGATACTCAAAGTCCGCGTTTGTAGTTTTCCGAAGGGTAATTTATAGCTCCATCGTTTGTTAATGTGTGCAAAGTGCCAAATGTAATTAATGTGTCGTTTAAGGAGTGCCGTCGTTTTTTACCGTGCCGTTTGGATTGGAACACGTATACATTTTTTGAGATACACGGTGTGGATGTTTGACACGTTAGCCCTACGGGTGACGTGTCTTTTCGCGCTCATTTTTTACCGCCTATAAATAGTCCATTTTCCCTCATTTACACCACTGTAATTTCTTTTCTCAACACACACAGATCTGACACGTTTTAACTCGACCGTATTCCGAACGTCTGTTTTCATCGTCTTTGAGGTACGTCTTAGTCCGTTAAGTTTTTTGTTGTTTGGCTATACCCTTTCTCTTTCGGATTTATCATGTCGGAGTCTACTGCTTCGTTTGAATATGAGGACGTATCAATGCCGGAAGGTTCTCATGTTAAAAAGGACATAAATTTAAGATAGTCTGTGATGGACGAAGGCGAAGTGCTTGCCGTAGTGGAGACTTTCGGATACCGAAGGATTTACATCCGAGGGTGCCTCCTACGGGTATGACGATGGATCAATTGCCTGAGGATGCCATTGGTTTATACGCAGAGTATTTCTTTGACGGCGGCCTCACTGTTCCTTTTACTACTTTTCTTTTAGATGTTATCAAGTATTTTAAAGTTCATATCTCCCAGTTGGTTTCGCTGGGCATGCATCGCGCCACTCTTTTAGAGGTGTACTGCTGGAGCATGCACATTCCTCCTACCACTCCCCTGTTTCGCGTCTTTTATAAGCTCAGCAAGCAGGGTTGTTGGTTTTCTTTTGAAAAACGTGTGCATAAGGATAGGAAATTTTGCTTCGGGGATTTTCCTTCCTGTCTGAAGGGTTAGAAGTACCATTTTTTCTTGATTGATAGGAGAGCTATTCCATTCGCCATGCCTTGGAGGCATTCGGACTCGGATGTGTCTGATCCGTTTCCCAAGAGGGATGAGTATGATGTTTCTCATGCCGAAAGGTTGGCCGAGACGATTATTGAGCCGTGCCAAGTTCCACAGGCGTTCTTATATGCTTTGGGCTTATCGGATCATTGGGAATTTACCGGTTACCGTCCGGCTTTGAGGGATGAGCAGGGGAGGGGTATAGCCTTTGTTATAAATGTGAATTTTTAAGTTGTGTATCATTTTTTTGTATGTTTAACGATGGGTTTTGTTTATCCGCAGGTGTAACCATGTCAAGCTATTTGAAGAAACCACCTCTACGCAAGACTGTGAATGTGGTAAAAGGGGATCGACTTCCGGAAGGGCAGGCACGTGAGACGCACGTTACTCGCCTCCTGGCCTCCAACAGTGAAGTTCCGGAGAAGAGTGCGGAGCCCAGGAGGGTTGAAGTTCCGGATGACAAGGTGTTGGCTGCTAAGGATAAGAAGAAGGAGCAGGCCGCAAAGCTGGGCTCGAGGAAACCTCCGTTGAAGAGGGCCGGAGGGAGTGTTTCTTCCAAACTTCACAAGAGGAGCAAGCTGTCTGCTGATGACCATGTCATTGATTTGGACGCTGCTGAGGGCGTTGAGAGGCCAGCGCCCATCCGTTCGGTGCACCCAAAAGATCTTCCATCTGGTATGTCTTTGTGAACAATCTTTTTGCTCATGATTACCTCTTTTTGCTCATAATTACCTCTTGTTGATGAAGGTTCTATGTTTTCAGGGGATTCGGAGGGTGCTTCCCAGCGTCTGGGGAAAGAGGTTTTGGAGGAGGATGTGGAGGTTGATATAGAGGGGGATGATGAGGATGATACCACCTTCATCCCTGCATGGTCGGTGAAGAGGGGGACTCGCATGAATAATGCTAATGTCTGCAGGGATATGATGATTAACTTGGCCACCCCTTGTGAAGAGAAGTATTTGGATGGTCAGGATGATAATGATGCCATCCGAAGGTCTTGGTTGCTGCTGGGCAAGAATTCTACGGCTCAAGCGGATCTTATCTTCCGTTTCGAGGCTCTTCTGCGTGAGCACCAAAAATTGTCCGAGACTCATAAGGTTTGTGAAAAGACCTTTGATGATAATTGGAAGATGTTTCAGAAGATGTCTGAGGAGTTCCAGCAGCTTAAGGATGTTCATGCAGAATGTGCTAAGGTAAATCCGGAGGGGATACAGAAGCTGCATGCTGAGAATGCTAGTTTGGAGGACCGAGTTTCTCAGCTTGAGGTAGAGAAGGAGGAGTAGAGGAAGGTTTATGGTGAGCAGGCTGAGAGGATCAAGTTGTTGGAGGGTCAATTGTCCGATGCCAAGCTGAAGTTAAGTGACGAAGAGAAGGCTTACCAAGAGCTTTATCAAGAAAAACAAGATTTTGCTGTAGCCGCTGGTAATGCCGAGGTGGACAGGAACCGTATAGTCAACGAGTTCATTCCGGAGGTTATTCGCCGATTCCTTGATAGTCATGAGTTCCGGACAGCTTTGGCGGAACCCTTCAATTTGTACTATCAAGCAGGGTTAATAGATGGGGCTGGTCTGTTTGATGAGCCGGAGAGGGCGGCCAAATTGTTGGGAGAGGTTGAAGGGATGGATATGGAGGCCGATGAAAAATACGGTTCGTTATACGATCAGGCACTCTCCCAAGACTACCCCTTCATTCAAAAAATCCGTCGGACCATCTACCGTAACTTTGATGAGTTGATAGCTTTGGTTCCTGATCCTGCCCTTGCTCCGGAGGTTGAAGCACCGGAGGTCGAATCTCATGTTGAGAATCCATCCGTTAACAGATCTTCGGATCAGAACGCCTCGGCCTTTGTTTGAAGTTATGTTTTAAGGGTTCGCATACCTCCATTTTGACTATGGACACAGGTATTGCGGATCCTTTGTGAAGCTGCTTA
The DNA here is from genome assembly GCA_030686995.1 of Artemisia argyi. NCBI lineage: Eukaryota > Viridiplantae > Streptophyta > Magnoliopsida > Asterales > Asteraceae > Artemisia > Artemisia argyi. The sequence continues at coordinate 20,229,458 of CM060703.1, read as the reverse complement.
TCCTAATTCTTTTGGGAACCGTGTTTTGCGGATCCTTGACTATGGATCTAAGTACCCCGGATTCCTTGTGAAGCTTTTACTTATCCTCTCGATCGTGATTGATGTAATAGTATAGGTTATCAATGTTCCGTCTTTCTATAGAACAGGTCTTTCGGAATGATTAATGTACTTAGTAGTTTTTTGTAATAGTGTAGATTATTAATGTTCCGTCTTTTTGTTCTTCCGTTATTCCGGAATGACCGATGTAACAGATTTTGATCGTATAAATATACATCGTTTCCTTTATTTGTCTTGTTTTTCAGTTATGTATGTGTACATTCCGCAGGGTGTGACTTAACCATCGTGGTGTGTTTTGTTATACCGGGTCACGTGTGCCTTTCGGCTCTTGGCCTTAGATTATACCCACTTGGGGTTTTATTTTATCGGACAACGCGTATCCTACGGTTCTTGGCATTAGATTATACCCACTTGGGGTTTTACTTTATCGGACAACTTGTGTCCTCCGGCTCTTGGCCTTAGATTATACCCACTTGGGATCTTATTCTACCGGACAACTTGTGTCCTATGGCTCTTGGCCTTAGATTATACCCACTTGGGGTTTTATTCTTCCGGACAACTTGTGTCCTGCGGCTCTTGGCCTTAGATTATACCCACTTGGGGTTTTATTCTACCGGACAACTTGTGTCCTACGGCTCTTGGCCTTAGATTATACCCACTTGGGGTTTTATTCTACCGGACAACTTGTGTCTTACGACTCTTGGCCTTAGATTATACCCACTTGGGGTTTTATTCTACCGGACAACTTGTGTCCTACAGCTCTTGGCCTTAGATTATACCCACTTGGGGTTTTATTCTACCGGACAACTTGTGTCCTACGGCTCTTGGCCTTAGATTATACCTGTTGGGAATAGACTTTATTATTTCAAGTGTCGGTCATTGAATTTTGTAATAGGTTGCATTATTTAGTTAATACGTTAGTTATTTCATATGTTTTATTAAGCTTTATGCTTAGTTTATAGGTTTGGGTAAAGTCTAAGGGCTAAGTGTGTAATATTGTCTAAGTGTGGTGAAGCCCTAATCCTTTCCTATAAATAGCAATGTATAACCTCATTTGAGGTTGTTGGTTCTCTTAATATTATTATTGGTCTTTCATATCTTACTTAGGGTTCCTTCCACTCTCTCTCTCTCTACTTACTTTCTCTCTCTAGGATTCTTAGTGATTATGTTGTAAAATGGTGACCTAACAAGTGGTATCATTCGCCAAGGGATAATATAGGTTGATTTAGGTTTGATTTGGTAGTAAAAACTTGGTTCTTGTTGTGTATTTGAGAAATACTGGTACTGTTCATCGCCTAGGTTTCGAGTTAGGGGTGCATTTTCTTAGCGAGTTAGGATTGATTTATTCTATAGAGTTAGGGGTGAATTCTCAGTTCTATCGAGTTAGGTTTACATTTCTATCGAGTTAGGATTAGTAAGTTCTTCTTGACTTATCGAGTTTGAGATAATTTTGGCGAGTTAGCCTTCTTTTCCTAATCGTTTATCGAGTTAGGCTTGTTGTGACTTTAACTAAGGGGAAACTCTGCCCAACTCAAGTCTCTCTACCGAGTTAGGAACTCCAAGATCTTACCGAGTTAGACATTCAACTAAACTTACCAAGTTAGAGTTATCTCTGGACTTATCGAGTTTGGATACTTTATAGAACTTATCGAGTTTGACTTAAACCTACACTTACCGAGTTAGAATTATTTCAGAACATACCGAGTTTGAAGATTAAAAGAACTTACCGAGTTTGAAACTCATTTGACCATACCGAGTTTGAAACATCATATTAACATACCGAGTTTGATATCAAGTTTTTCAAATCTAATTACAACCTTTATTTATCTTTTACGATCCAAGTTTACCGTAATCACGAAAGATGTCTCAACCACCCAATTATTTTTTTCCTCATTCTTCGCAACATCATCCGTAGTATCAACAATCGTATCAACAACCGTTTCAACAACCGCAACAATCATATCAATAACCTTCACAATCACACTTTCATCAACAACCGTTTAATCAACAACCACAATATCTCATGATGCAACAACATCAAATCATTCCTCAACAACAACCATATCAAATGTCTCAACAAAACACTCAGTTTTCCTCCAAACAACCTCACTGGTTTGACAGAATGTGTGAAGTTATTACAACTCAACAATCCCGACATGAGGCAGGATCACTTGAAACACCTCCAATGCTAACACCGGGAAACTATGTTCAATGGTCAAGTCGATTCTTACGATTTCTTGAACTAAAGAAACCTCATGGGAAATTCTTGAAACAAGTGATACTTGAAGGACCATTTGAGTGGCCTACAAGATTTGAAATTGGTGATCCAACTGCTGATCCTCCACGTCCTCCTGGTGATAGACCTCTTCCAGAATCTCAACTCACAGAAGAACAGAAATTACATCGTGAAGCTGATGAGTATGCAATGGCTTATATACTTCAAGGAATACCAAATCCAATTTATCGAAGTGTCGATGCTCAGAAAACTGCCAAAGCTATGTGGGAACATGTTCATCTCCTTATGGAAGGCACTCAATTGAACAAAGATGATATGGAATCCAAACTCTACATGGAATACACTGACATCACAATTGAACCAGGAGAGTCACTTGAATCCTACTATCATCGTTTCACAAATGTGGTCAATGATCTGGAACGTCACAAAATCACAGTACCAAGGATTGCAGTCAACTCCAAATTCGTTGGTAGTCTTGGCCCGGATTGGCATAAATATGTGACATTTGTTCGTCAAACAAAAAATCTTCATGATGCTCCATATGGTTTGTTGTATGATTTTCTGAAACACCATGAACCTGAAGTGGAAAAAGATAGAGCTCTATGAGGAGGATACACACCAACTCCAACACCAAATTCTTTGGCACTCGTAGCTCAATCTCTCTATGCTCCACCACCAATGTCAAATCATGCATATGTTCAAGAGCAGAACTACTTCAGTTATCCACAATCTTCTACCTCGAACCAAATGGTCCCTTATGATTCATCTCCACAGAATGCTTCCACTCAACTTATTCCATTAAACAACAATGATGCAGTGTATTACTCAAACTCCAATGACGATGACGATGATGACTTTAACACGTTGAATCAGGGACTTGCTCTTATTGCTCGTGCTTTTAGCAAATTCTCCAACAAAACAAACAACCGTCAACGTTCATCTTCTAACACAAGGAATCAAGCTGTTGTCAATGATGGAAGGGTGGAAATTCAGAATCGTAACTTTGGTCGATCTGGTTCAGGAAGTTCTTCAGGAAATTTTGGGAATGGTCAGAGGTTTAATAACAATGGAGGGTTCAGGAACAACTCAGGATCTTCTCAGCAAAGGTCTGAACCAGTTGCAACTAGGAACTCCAACTCAGGGAATGCAGTGCGGTGCTATAACTGTAATGAACAAGGTCATATAGCGACAGCATGTCCCAAACCGAGAACTCGGGGTAGTAAGTTTCACAAGCAGGCATTACTGATGGCTCTTCAAGATGAAAAATATGGACATTTCCCTGAACAGGATAACAACTTCATGGCAAATGTGAACAATGATGATGACATGGAAGATCTGGAAGCCAATGCAGCTGTGATGCTTATGGCCAATATGCAGGAACTTAAGCTTAATGATTCAGGTCCAGTGTATGACACTTACGGCTTGTCTCAGGTACATGACCTCAATGCATGCTTTATACATGATATAGCCTCACCTTCTGCTTCTGAATCAGATATGGCGCAAGTTGTTCCATCTGACTCATCTTCATCTTCTCAAACAGATGAACAAATAAGCACAGTTGTCATATTCGATGATGACACAGTTGTTTCATTTGATGATCCTATTGAGAACGATAAACATGATCATATAGAACAACATGAACAATCATTTGATCCAGACCCTGACCTCATATTATCACAACTGAATGCTCTACAAATGCAAATCATAAAATGCAAGGAGAAAAACAAAGTTTTAAAAGAAACTAATGCGTCACTTGCAAGAGATATTGAGTGTTATAAAATTCAGCTTTCAAATCAGGAAGACAAGATTAAACATACAAAAAGTTTTGAAAAAGCTTTTCAAGATTCTTACAACAAAGAACAAGATTTTCAACACAAAATGCAAGATTTAATTAAGTCAAACAGAAAGTTGATTTCGAAATTCGAAAGTGAAAAGTGTGAATTGAAAATGCAAGTTGAACGTCTTTAAACAGTACTTTCAAAAACAGAAACAGAATTGTCAAGTTGTAAAAAGGATTTTTGTGAACATAAAATACGAAAAGGGAAGTATATAGATGACTTACTCGGTGAGATTGTTGATCTTGAAAAACAACTCAAAGAATTTCGTAACATTGTTTACAAACACGGGAACTCTGTCACAACAATTCAGAAATTTACTTTAAAACCGAGACCCGATAAAGGTTTTGCACTTGGTGATTACAATTCAATGTTTCTTCACACGGCATTCAAAGAAATTCCTAAAATTTACAGTATGGACCATTTGCTTGATAATACGATTGTGCGTGCTGTTGTTTTTGATACTGAGGAAGAAGAAGAACTTGAAGACGAGAGTCGATCAAAAATGAGTTATGTTCAATATTGGACACCATATGATTATTCAAAAGCTCCACCTCTTTCTAAATCTTTTGTGACTCAAAAGGAATTACCTGAGAAATCATGGTTTGTCGAAGAGTCATATGTTTCATCCTCTAATGCGGCCCCTGTCCAAACTGTAGCACAAATAAATGGTCCTTTACCATCATCCAGTGAACTTACACCATTACCGAAAACTTGTCGTGTCTTAAAATATTTCAAAACTTTTATGGAAGACATCGAAATTTTGGAGGAAACAATTGCACGTAATTCTGAAATAAAAATTGAAACTTTTCAATCCGCTTATGAGCGAGAAAAGAGAGATATTTTTCAAAAACAAATGTTGCCAATTGTCAAACACCTCCGTCTCTGTGCTACACGTTGGGATCAGGAACTTCAAAACGAGGTGAAAAATATGATAAACGTTTTCAACTCTACCGAAAATGAGATTTTGGTTCAAAAGCAAAGAAATAGAGTTTTAAAAAATGATGCTGATCGACTCTTGGAACAAGTTCTCAATGCTGACATTTTGTCTGTTATCATGAATGATCTCTATAATTCTGGTACTTCTATGCTTATGGATGATCTTTGTGTTGATAATAACTCGTTGAATGTGGAAATTGAGACACTGAATCATGAGAATGAAAAGCTGAGAATTAAGAATGATGATGTGACAAAACAATTTTCAAAAGAAATTTGTCAACTCAAACAAAGGCTTGAATGGTGTCAAGCTCAAAGTATTGAAATGGAATTGAAACTTCAAAGTCAAAATGTTTCAAACTCTTGTCAGCTTTGCAAAAACAATGAGTATTTAAAAAGTCTCTGTCTAAAATATGAGAAAGAAATTGCGGATTTAAAAATTGAAAATGTCGAATGGCAACAAAACCGCGATGACATTAATTACTGCAATGTGAAACTTGTGTCTGAAATTCAGGATAAAAATCACATCATCATCGATTTGAAAGAGAAAATTAAGCTACTTCAAAAAGGAAAGATGGTTGACACCACGGTGATAGCACCAGGAATGTATCAATTAGACAAAACTTCTAAAGGGAATGTTGTTCAAAATACTAATGTTGGTAACTCTACTTCTACAGGACTAATCTCCACTAATAGCGTTAGCAGACCCAAGCGAAAAAGTAAAAAGAAGAATAGGCTCTGGCAACGTAAAAGAGGATCACTAGAAGCTCAAGGAGTAGAAGACCAATTTAGGAATTTGAATAAAACTCATGTTGCATCAGATTTAGATTCTAATCTGGCAAATTCTAATCCAAATCTAAATGTAACGAATGATGAACCTTTGAATGTTTTGAATATTAATGCATCTTGTGTGTTTTGTCGTAAAAGCGTATCATCTGGTGATCATACTAAATGCATAGCTAATTCTCTTCTTACTCGTCATAAGAAACGTAGGACACGCATTCCTTCTAGGCCCACTACTGCCTCTAAGTCTATCTTAGGAAAGCCACCTTCTACGGTTTCTAATGAAGTTGAAGTTACCCCCATAGGTGCGGAGAACAAATCTAGGACTGAGCCAACTACTAGTGCATTTAACATTAAGAAAGCAAGAACTAGTTGGAATTGGCAACGTTGGTTACAACACAAACCAGACTTTAAATGGATTCCTAAATTGTTGAATACATGTGCTTCTAACCAACAGGAACCCGCACTTTCATTGGGTTCCACCCTTACTTCTGTTCCATCCGTGTCTTCTTCTTGTGATGCAGGTGGTACAGATTGTTCTCTGGATTGTTGATAGCGGATGCACCCGACATATGACAGGCAATCTCAAACTGTTACACAACTTTGTCTCAAAGTTCATTGGTACTATCAGATTCGGGAATGATCATTACGCTTTAATCATGAGATATGGTGACTATGTAAGTGGGACCATCGAAATCAGTCGTGTTTACTATGTGGAAGGCCTTGGACACAACCTTTTCTCTGTTGGTCAATTCTGTGATGGGGATCTAGAAGTTGCATTTCGTGAGAAAACTTGCTTTGTTCGTGACTTACAAGGAAACGATCTAATGTCTGGCTCACGTGGCTCCAATCTTTATACAATATCAATGTCAGATATGATTGCAACATCTCCGATATGTCTTCTCTCCAAAGCGGAATCGACTAAATCTTGGTTATGGCACAAACGTCTTTCGCACTTGAATTTCAAAACTATGACTGACCTTGCTCGTTATAAACTTGTTGATGGATTTCCAAGATTCCGTTTTACCAAAGATCACTTATGTCCAGCCTGTGAACAAGGAAAAAGTACTCGGGCTCATTTTCCTTCAAACCTGTGCACAGTACGAATCATGTTTTACAATTGCTACATATGGATTTGTGTGGACCGATGCGTGTTCAAAGTATCAACGGGAAACGCTACATTCTTGTAATTGTGGATGATTACTCCAGATGGACTTGGGTTTATTTTCTACGAAGTAAAGATCAGGCTCCTTCAATGATCATCACCTTTCTCACTAAAATTCAAGTTCAGTTACGCAACACGGTACGAATAGTCAGAACTGACAATGGAACTGAATTCAAGAATCAGACACTTAGGTCATATTATGAGAAAGTGGGAATTGAACATCAAACATCTATTCCTAGAAGCCCATAACAGAATGGAGTTGTTGAAAGACGCAACAGGACGTTAGTGGAAGCTGCTAGAACTATGTTGATTAATGCTCAATTACCAGATTATTTATGGGCGGAAGCTGTTTCAACCGCATGTTATACCCAAAACCGTTGCATGATCACAAAACGCCATCGCAAAACACCTTATCAAATTGTTCACAAAAGGAAACCAAATATCGACTACTTTCATGTATTTGGAGCACTTTGTTATCTGAAAAATGATCGTGATGATTTAGGTAAACTTAAAGCAAAGGCTGACATCGGAGTGTTCGTTGGATACTGTGAAAATTCTAAAAGTTTTCGAATCTGGAATCGTCGAACAAGAGAAATTCAAGAAACTATTCACGCTAATTTTGATGAACTCACACAGATGGCTTCTGAGCAACACAGCTTAGGACCCGAATTCAACCGTCTTAACTCTCCGGACTCTTCGGCTGAACAATTGCCACTCAACCGCAAAGAATTGGAAACCTTGTTTGCTCCACTGTTTGATGACACAATTGAATACCGTTCTACTGAGGTCTCACCTTATTCCGCTGCACAACCTGATAATATTCCAGTACCTGACTCACCTCGACAAACAACTACAACTGTTGAGAAAGACAGTCCTCCAATTGCATCACCATCTACAGCAGAACAAACTGTTTCTAACTCCCGACATTCAGCTGAAGATCCTATACCACAATCAGTTCCACAACCCGCAGAGCATGATCCTGATGCGTTCTTCAACCCGTTTGCACCGGCTCCTACATTTCCTGATATAGCTGAGTCATCTACACGCAATTTGGATCCTGCTAACATGCGAGATACTTATCAACTACACCCTTCAACACACAAATGGACTCGAGACCATCCACTAGTTCATATTATTGGCCATCCAGATGCACCTGTAATGACAAGACAACGACTTCACACTGATGGAGAAACTTGTATCTATGCACTCACAGTTTGTCAAGAGGAACCAAAGAACATTAAAGAAGCAATGACTTATGACAACTGGATTGAATCTATGCAAGAGGAATTTCAGCAGTTCATCCGATTAGAAGTCTGGGAATTAGTTGAAAGACCCGACGGAGTCTTTGTCATTGGGTTAAAATGGATTTGGAAAAATAAGCTAGATGTAGAAGGCACTGTCATACGTAACAAATCACGCCTGGTAGCGAAAGGATACTCCCAACTAGAAGGACTTGATTTTGCTGAATCCTTTGCTCCAGTGGCTAGACATGAAGCTATTCGGATCTTTTTGGCCTATGCTGCACACAGGAACATGGTTGTTTACCAAATGGATGTGAAAACAGCATTTCTTAATGAAGACCTCCGTGAAGAAGTGTATGTAAGCCAACCAGACGGCTTCGTTGATCCTGAGCGTCCTAATCACGTTTACCGACTCAAAAAGGCACTCTACGGGCTCAAACAAGCCCCACGGGCGTGGTATGACAAACTTTCTACTTTCTTGCTGACCAATAAATTTTCTAAAGGTTCGGTGGATCCAACACTTTTTACAAAAACCTACGGGGAGGACTTACTCGTTGTTCAAATATATGTCGATGACATTATTTTTGCATCAACAAAAAGAAGTTACTCTAATGATTTTGCAAAACTAATGAAAGATAATTTTGAAATGTCCATGATGGGTGAACTTTCATTCTTTCTAGGACTACAAGTTCATCAATCACCCCGTGGAATTTTTATAAATCAGTCCAAATATGCTCTTGAAATTTTAAAGAAACATGGGATGATGAGTTGTGATACTTATAATACACCGATGGGCTATACCACAAAACTAGACGCTGACTTACATGGGACACCTGTTGACCCTACCAAATACCGAAGTATGATTGGGTCCCTCATGTATCTCACGGCTAGTAGACCTGATATAGTATTTGCTGTCTATATGTGCTCTCGCTATCAGTCCAAACCAACTGAAAAACACCTCAGTGAGGTCAAAAGAATCCTTCGATACATAAAGGGAACCATTAATTTGGGAATCTGGTATCCGAAGGATTTTGGTTTTGAACTAATTGCTTTTTCAGATGCTGATCATGCAGGATGTTTAGACACACGCAAAAGTACATCTGGTGGATTACAGTTTCTCGGAGATAAACTTGTGTCATGGCAATCTAAGAAGCAGGACTGCACATCACTGTCGTCAACAAAATCTGAATATGTAGCCATGTCTGCTTGTTGTGCTCAAGTCATCTGGATGAGATCACAACTTAAGGATTATGGCTACCTATTCAACAAGATTCCATTCTACTGTGATTCCAAAAGTGTTATTGCTATCTCCTGCAACACAGTACATCATTGCAAATCCAAACACATCGATCTTCGATATCACTTCATCAAAGAGCACGTTGAAAAGGGTACCGTTGAACTTTATTTTGTTGGGACTGAGTACCAATTGGCGGACTTACTTACCAAATCTTTAGCACCATCAAGGTTTGCGAGTCTAGTTCACCAAATTGGTATGCGATGTTTGACTCCAGATGATCTGGAAAAGTTTTTAAAACACAATTGATCGTCAAACATCAACAAAAATCTTTGTATATATTCATATTTTTCATAAAAAAAAAAAAAAAAAAAGTTTTCCTTGTTCAAGATATGCAGTTCACAACGCTTTTCTAAAAAATCATTATAAAATGCATATCTTGAGGGGGAGACAGAAATCTTTTTTAAACTTCCTTATTTTATAACTCTTTCTCATCACTACTAAATCTCATTCTCGACACCTCTTGAACCGTTACGTGTTAAAATTTTCCGAATTGCTTCTTATGGTTGGTTCAAGAGGGTGCCACATCCATAATTCTCGTTACATTTTTTTTTGTCTCATAAGTCGTAAAGTCATTCTTGAAACTCAAGGGACTCAATGTGTATCATTGGTTTTTTTAAGTTTTGTTTGGTAAAACAAGTAGAGGGGCCAAAAGTGTCAATTTCTCAAAGATATTAATATATACTTGTTTTTATCATAAAATTACTTCAATTTTTTTTTTCATTCCAAATAACCATACGCGCCCCATAATCTGAAAAACACCAAACGTGCGAAAATTTTTCAATATCAAGAATTTCTCAAGGTTTTTTTTTTTCAAGATTCATTGATTGTGAGTATTCACAATTGTCACATTCTTTACCATTTCATGCATCCTATCTTTTGATATGTGTTTAATCGATTTTTTAGGGTTTATCATAATCGATTTTAGGGGTTTTTTGTGATGCACTGTGTTAGGATAATTAAGTGTTATGACCAATTGCGGCATGTCCTTAAGGGTCTATTACCACCTTTACATTGATTATCATAGCTACTAGTGTGCGTTATTAGTTTTTTTTGGTTTCATATGCTCGAATTTTATTATATCACTGGGTCTGGTGCTTATTTGATTGATTGGTTTGTTAGGTAGTTAGTTTTTGGATGTTGCTCATGTGCTTATCGAGTTTCAATTTATCAAGTTAGCCTAGATTTAGTGTTATTGTGCTTGAATTTTTTTTGGATATCGAGTTTGCCATCTCTGCTGTTATCGAGTTTGAACCTCTTGATGGTTATCGAGTTTGGTAAATTCACATGGTTATCGAGTTTGAAAATCTATATGCTTATCGTGTTTATAAAATTTGTGGATTATCGAGTTTGATCAAGTTTTGTGGATTATCGAGTTTGAACTAGTTTGTGGCTTATCGAGTTTGGATGTGATCTGGTGCCTATCGAGCTTGAATATTTTATGATTATCGAGTTTGGAAATGATTGAGCCTTATCGAGTTTGATGACAAAACTTCTTATCGAGTTTGACATTATCTTTTGGACTATCGAGTTTGGTGCTTAACTTTTGTGGTTATCGAGTTTGCAACCATTGTGCATATCGAGTTTGAAATTTTTTTTGATATCGAGTTTGAAGTCTTTTCTGTTATCGAGTTTGAACAATTTTTCCTTATCGAGTTTGGTCAATTTAAATGCTTATCGAGTTTAAAATTTTTTAGCCTTATCGAGTTTGGATCAAAAATAGTTTCCGAGTTTGAAATATTTTTTTTTTATATATCGAGTTTGGGATAATCATCGAGTTAAGTCTAAAATTTTTCGAGTTAAGTCTAAACTGTTTTTCGAGTTGAGTTATCTAATCTCTTACTTATTTCACTCCGAGACAGGAGTTTCGAAATGGAACCATCACGTATGGGTTCTAGTTTTTCCATTTTTATGAAAAGAAATGCTGCCGAAATTTTTCAAAATTTGTCAAGTTATGAGTTTTTTTTCTAAATGGAAAGATGATCGCGTTTCATGTTTATCTAATAGTTGTGATTGATTCTTATGAGGATTGTATGTGTCTCTTGGTTTGATTTATCATGTGTTGTATATGTGATGTTGACTTTATCTTAGGCGATTGTTTTTCGGATATTATTCTTTTGTCTAACACTAACGAGCTAATCACCACATGGCTTTTGTTGGTTTATGAATCATTTCAGGTCTCGATATGGCAAAGAAATCAACACCTAGACACGAATTGATTCAAGGAGATGAAAGAGTAATCGCTAAGACAAACCATAGGATAGATCTCGATTCAATCACATGTTATGATACGTGTGCAATCATCCTGGAAATACTTAAGAGACACTTCATTTACAACCTCCTCACCATCACCACTGAAGTACCTGAAGTCTACTTAACACAGTTTTGGGAGACTATTGAAATTAGCAAAGATGAAAAGTCATTGGGGGTTCATCTTGATCACAAACTTGTTGTGTTTGATGTACAAACTCTCCGCACTGTTCTCGGTTTGCCTAATGTCAAGAAATTTTCTCATATGCCGTCATTATCAGATGTTATCAGACTTCTTCGAGAACTGCAGTATGATGAATCAATAATCCAACTCAAAAACATATCCCACGTGGACAGGAAATACATTCCACAACCATGGCTCACACTTTACTCAATTCTCTCCAACAGTTTAACGGGCAAAGAAACTGGGCACGAACATCCTAGTTTAGAATTGATGCAGATTTTCTGGGGAGTTGTCAAACAAGCCAAAATTGACTATGGTCAACTCATTTGGGTGGACATGGTTAATCACGCAAGACAGTTTCAAAAATTGTCTACCTCAAAAATTCCTTTCTACCGATTCACAAAGTGTCTCATTGCTCATTTCATGGAGAAATACCCAGATATTGATCGTAGATCGGAAGATAAGAAACACCCCCCCCCCCCTCTGTGGATCATAAATACTCTAAAACCAGGATTCAGAAGACAAACACTCAAAAACAAGGAATGAGAATTCCCGATAGTCTTATGCTTGATGATGTTCGTGACACTGAGGCATATATTTCGTATGATGAAGCTCAGAAAATTGGTAAAGTGGGTTTGACTTAGACAAAGAAAAGGAAAACTTCTAAAAAGAAAACTTCAACAGATGCTTCTACAATCAAAACCATTCCCAAATCCAGAACCAAAAAGGTCACAAGAGAGCCTAAGAAGAAAGTGACAACTATTCGTGATGAACCAACGGATGATGAAGGAGATGCTCATCTGGAAAAAGAAACTGAAAAACTCACAGAGACTTCAAGCAAGAAGGCAGATAAGGGAAAAGCTATTGAAACTCAAGAAGAATCAGTCACCTCACCAATGTCTGAATCCGAAGAAGATGAACAACTGCAACTAACCTTAAGGAAAAGCAAAGAATCGGAAGCAGAAAGAATCGCAAAAGTTACAAAGAAAGGTGAAGGTTCAGGTACTGAGGAGGTAAGCCCAACTCCAGAACCCGAAAGAGATGATCAAACATCAGAAGAAACACATTCACAAACCGAATCATCCTCTAAACAAGGTGATGATAACTCTGAAGATGAAGTCGAGTCATCAAGTTCTGATCTAAATGAATCTCTCGATAAACCGGCTGAAACTGAAGTTGAAGTTGAAGCTTCAAAAGACAAAGACGATGAGGAATCCGAGAATGAAGAGAGTAGCGATGAGGAAGATAAATCGGAAAGTGAAGAAGTTAGTGATGAAGAAGATGTGAATGATGAAGATGATGAGGAGTCGGATGGTGAGAAAAAGGATGAGCTACTTGAAACTAGTCAAGATACCCCTATTGACATTGTAGGAGTTGATGAAGGACAACCAACAGTTCAACCACAACAACAACCTTTATCACAACCTCAAAGTCATCCTCTGCAAAGCCCTAATACAACTGTTGTTCACTCAAGCTTGTTGAAATCACTACATGACCAATACAACGCACTTGAAAAGCAAGTTCATGAACAACAGCGTGATGTTGAAGCTTTCAAGATCTATAATGTGGATAAAGCAGTTGTGGACCAAGTAAAACAGATATTACCGAGGGAAGTTCAGAAGTATGTTCAGAAGGAACTTCCTTCTGCTGTGAGACATTATGTCAACAGGAATCTTGCAGAGATCGTTTCTCACAGGTTTCAAACTACACCAATCACTGTTCAGACTCTACCTCCAAAACCTTCCATAACTGATCTCAAAGGCAAATTATTGGAAGCTATTGTGAATGATCCGGAGGAAAATGATCTACGCAGAGCACTTATCAAGTCTATCAAGAAAGCTGAAAAGAAAAGCGAATCCTGCAAAAAGACTATTGCTACTAAACGTCGACATGATGATTCCGACCCTGATGATCAGCCACAACCTGATAAGAGGAAGAAAGTGTCCGGTTCCACCTCCAGATCTCCTACCATAACCGCAACCGTTAACGTTTCTGCTGATCCAAACCCTCCACAATCAACTGCGGATCCTCACCCCTCACAACCAACTGATGATGCTGATGTCGATATGGATGAAATCCCTCCACTTATCACCGAAACCATTACGGAACCACCCAAGGAAGCTCAATTAATTCCAGCTCCTAAATGGATTAACCCCGATGCTCCTTCTTTTAACTGGTTTGATGAAATGGTTGATGCTCACCCAGATGACACTGAAGCTGAAGAAATGACTGAAGGATCTATTATAAGCTTCACAAAAAGAATTAAAAGGGTGATGCAGACTCAAAGACTTCAGCTTTCTGACTTGGTTAAGATTTGCAAAGCAGGGTTCACAGAGTTCAAAACATGCACAACTACTGAACTTGAGTTCGAATATAACGTGGATGAGGTTGCAAGAGCTCTGTCTGAAAACATTACTTGGGAAAAGAGACCATCTTGGGACAAACTCTATCATGGCACGGAACCTCTCGTTGATGAGTTCAAATATCAAGATTTTACTCAACCGTTACCCCTTGTTGGTCCTCCAAGTGATCCTAAGCTTCCCAAGCAATACTTCTTCAACAAAGACCTTATCTATCTTATTCATGGGAGCACGAATCCGAATCACCGTTATGCAACATCTCTCACCATATTCAGAGCCGCCTCATATCCTCTGGAAACACTAGAAGATCAAATGAGAGGCTTGCATTCCACATCTATCTCCAAATATAATCATGAAGCTGCCTTATGTACGCTTCCCTGGCCAGAGATGCGTAAATGGTTCTACAAATACAAGCAGACATTCCGATCCAACCACAGAGTCTTCTCGAATCATCGCATTCTTGCCATCACAGCAGTCCCAAGTACCGAGAAAAGATATGGATATAACTTTCTTGATAAAATTGAGGTCCGCCGAAGTGATGGTCAACTTTATACATTCAGTGAAGCTGACTATCATCGCTTGAACCTCAATGACATTGCTGACATATACTTGCTCAAGGTTCAAGGCAAACTTCAAAACTTGTCCGGTAGCCTTTAGTATGACGTCATCAACTCCATTTTGCTCTTCATGCGCCAAACCATTATCAAAGCAAGAGTCGAAGATGCACAACTTGGGGTCGAAAGTTATCAAAAGTCACTCAACTTTACTGCTCCACAATTATATCCTCCTAACATCCCGCATTTAAGACCTTTCATCTTCAACAAAAAACCTTTTGGAGTGATTTACCCGCACAACGATAGTTACCGTTTCATGAAATACGAAGAGGTTCATAAGTTCGGGGATCAGACTCTCAGATTTGTCAGAATTCAGCTGAATGAAAAGCTCAAAGAATATGATAGTGGGATTAAAGTGGGATGGAATAAAAGAGATGTGAAAGAAGCACTTAAGTTCTTGGCTAGGATTGATCAAAAGCTGAGGTTCAGGGAGCAGATACGCACTTTGGAGAGTTTAATTGGAGGAAGGGAACCTATTCCGAATATACTCACTTACCGCCGTCCAGATACTCCTCGAATATGATAAGTCTGGTACTTCAATCATATTGGTTTCATTCTTATCTCTCTTCATCAATGACTTTGGCTTGTGCACACATAACAGTGCACAACCCGTTCTTGTAAAGAAAGGACACTGAGGTACGCATCAGTGCCTCAATCCTTATATAAGGAGCGAAGGCTTCTTACTTTTGAGTAGAATTAATCAAACATTTTTCTGATTTTCAGAATTCTGCTCAAAAGACAAGTATTTCACCTTAATGAGTATTCACTTGTTGAGGGGGAGCACTTGAAAAATTCATCGTTTGAAAACCAAAAGTTCTTGTTGAAATCTCCCCATAAGACTCAAAAAGCATATTTTAATCAAAAGTTTATCAAAAACAACATCTAATATGCTATTTTTTAGGGGGAGAAAAGGAAAGTGATTAAAATATGAAAGTTAAAAGTTGCTAAAATGTCAAATCTCATGCGAGCTAGACTCAGATTCACCCAGGAATTGACGAAACATAATAGTTAGTAAATTCGAAAAGACTTTTCCTCGACGGGTAATAACATCAAGTTAGTTACTAGAGCTAGTTGTCACCTAAAAGCTGACAATGGAACTCTTTAACTAGCCACGTAAGCGTGTCTCGAAGAGGATTTGTCCTAGTAGAAATGTACCGTTTCGAGAAACTTTCTGTGGACTTGACCAGGCCGGGTAATAACTTCAAGCTAGTCTAACTAGTGATGTAAGCGTGTCTCGAATCGGTCTTGTTCACTGAAAGTGGATCAATTCAAAAAGTGCTCGCTCCTCCCGCATGTGCAAATTATTAAATACATATGAGCACATGTGAAGGGGGAGCCCTTCATAAGTAAAACATAAAACTCTCAAAGTGTTAAACAAAATGTTTGATAAACACAAACACTTTAAGAGATTTTTCAAAGGTTTCAATGGCAATTATAGGATAGTCATGGAGTTATAAGGTGACTAAGGTTAGGAAATAACCGTCCTATGATCCGCCTAAGCCGGAGGGATCTACCCAAGGACATCACCAATAGTTAGAACTAGAAGTCCTTAGGTATGATACGTAAAAAGGAGTAAAGAATGAAAGGAGGAAGAAGGGGTTGAAGAATTAAAAAGAAAAGTAAAGAAAAGGGTGAAAAGAAATAGCCCTCCATATGTTCAACCTTAGGGCAGACATCGGGTTCAATTCATATGCTACTGGTTGTTGCAAAGACAACACCGGTATTGAAGATTAAGTCATCATGGACCCAGTGACGCAATGCACTAAACCTTCTTAACCACTCAAGTTCTCTTAAAAGAGCTTGTTTCATTCTCACGGGGAACCAGTGTAATCTATTGACTTATCTCTTAGAGATAGTTGATATTGAAGCAGGAGACCCCTCCCTAGTCTCCGTATAGGAAACCTAAGTGAGCACTTATCGAGTCTAGAGCCATGAGATACATCAAAGATCTCTTAGGAACACTTAGTATTTCAACAACTGGTGTTCTACATCAATGGGCACCAGCTGTAAATTATCGAGTCCTTCGCAGATCTTATCAATCTACCGAGAACGTTTATGAGAGAATTACATATGTATTTCTCAATGATTGAATGGAAATTCCTGCCAGGGTCAACATCAAACAGCCCTGACAGCAGGTCACTTCGGTAACCCCACAAGGGTTACGCTTAGTGTTCGTGGTGGTTCTTTAGCGATCTACAGTCGTGGAGTGATCCCCAGCGACTCACCCAGTCATTGAGCTACCTAGTAGGTCTTGTAAGCTCCTTCGGGAGTATCTGATATGGGAACGGCCTGGATAAGGATTAGAAGGAGTCTTCACAATATGCTGTTGATAAGCTCTAATTCCTTATCTGTAAGTACCGGTTGATTATTGCTAACTGTTTACTTGCAGGTACATCTCCTCCATGATGGTAGATTCCAGCATGCTTATACATACATCTTGAAGCAAATGAAAGCTCCCCCAAAGATCTTAGCACAACAAAGTTCAAAGAAAGATTCTACGCCAAAAAGAAGAATCTACAAAGTATAAAGACTAAAGATCAAAGTGTATGCAAAGAAACCTCGTGCTTTCGAAAGTCTAAAGTCCTTAGATGTATGAGCATGCTGGAATGGCGGACAACCACCACAGACACAGAAGTGACGATTGGCAGACAACTTCATAACATGATCACCATCACATCAACAAAGAACGAAGTACAAAGAACGATGAAAGATTTTGCTAACTACTTTTGAGGACGTCAACTACAAAGTTTAAGTATAGAAGATGACGACGTCAAGCAACCTTTGATGACCAACACTTAGGGGGAGATTGTTGGGAATAGACTTTATTATTTCAAGTGTCGGTCATTGAATTTTGTAATAGGTTGCATTATTTAGTTAATACGTTAGTTATTTCATATGTTTTATTAAGATTTATGCTTAGTTTATAGGTTTGGGTAAAGTCTAAGGGCTAAGTGTGTAATATTGTCTAAGTGTGGTGAAGCCCTGATCCTTTCTTATAAATAGCAATGTATAACCTCATTTGAGGTTGTTGGTTCTCTTAATATTATTATTGGTCTTTCATATCTTACTTAGGGTTCCTTCCACTCTCTATATCTCTACTTACTTTCTCTCTCTAGGATTCTTAGTGATTATGTTGTAAAATGGTGACCTAACAATACCCACTTGGGGTTTTATTCTACCGGACAACTTGTGTCCTACGGCTCTTGGCCTTAGATTATACCCACTTGGGGTTTTATTCTACCGGACAACTTGTGTCCTACGACTCTTGGCCTTAGATTATACCCACTTGGGGTTTTATTCTTCCGGACAACTTGTGTCCTACGGCTCTTGGCCTTAGATTATACCCACTTGAGGTTTTATTCTACCGGACAACTTGTGTCCTACGGCTCTTGGCCTTAGATTATACCCACTTGGGGTTTTATTCTACCGGGCAACTTGTGTCCTACGACTCTTGGCCTTAGATTATACCCACTTGGGGTTTTATTCTACCGGACAACTTGACGTTAGATAAAAACAACTTTTCTCACGACCCAACTGCATAGAATGTTTTATTGATGATAGGAAAATGGCTCATGCCTTACAATAAGTCTTCTTGGAATAATAAATTACATGAAACATTTTTTCAAATTAATTGCATGCCAGGTTCGAGGTATTTCTATGTCGTCCATGGTTTGGAGCTTGTACGTGCCATGTTGGTAAGCTTCCGTTATCTGGTAGGGGCCTTCCCAGTTAGGTCCCAACTTTCCTTGATCTTCTACTCTGCTGGCTTCATTCTTCCGATACACGAAGTCTCCTACTTTGAAAGCTTCGGGTCTAACCCTTCGGTTGTAATACTGTTCCACCTTCTTTTTGTATTTTGCCTCCCTTATTGCTGTCATCTCTCGTCGTTCTTCTAACAAATTTAGGTTCAGATTGATTTCATCGTCATTGTTCTCGACATTTGCCATCATGGTTCGGAAGGTGGGCATACCGATTTCCGCCGGAATGACTGCCTCGCTTTCGTAGGTCAGACTAAAGGGAGTTTCTCCATTGCTAGTTTTCAAGGTGGTATGGAATGCCCATAACACATTTGGCAATTCATCGACCCATCCGGCTCTTTCTCTTCTGAGCCTAGATTTGAATCCCTTCATTAGGCTTTTGTTGGCTCTTTCCACCAATCCGTTGGCTTGGGGGTGAGCTACGGCCGTGTTGATTTGTATGATATTCAATCTCTCGCACCAACTTTTGAATGGATCTCCCACGAAGTTACTTCCATTGTCCGTGACGATTATCTTAGGTAGTCCGAACCTACATACAATGTTGTCCCATACAAATTTTTTGACCTCCTTGCCGGTTGTTTTGGCCAGCGGCTTTGCTTCCATCCATTTTGTAAAATAGTCTATTACCACGATCACATATTTAACTTTTCCCGGAGCTTCGGGTAAAGGTCCTAACACGTCAATTGCCCATTGGAAGAAAGGCCATGGTGCCATGACGGAGGTTAGTACTGTTTTTGGTAACTTAGGAACCGGAGCATGTATTTGACATGAGTCGCATTTTCGGATGACTTCCCTAGCATCTCGATGCATGGTTAGCCAGTAATAACCCTGCCTCATAAGTTTGGCTACTACAGACCGGGGTCCGGAATGCATACTGCATGCTCCTTCGTGCACTTCTCGGATTACGTAATTGGCTTGGAGAGGTCCGACGCACCGCAGCATTGGTCCTAGGTAGGATTTTTTGAATAGTACATCGTCAATTAATGGCTTATTTTCATACGAAGGTTTCGAGCTTCGTTTTGATCCTCCGGCCATATTCCTTCGTTTAAGCACCGGAATATGGGTGACATCCAGTTTTCTTCCTCTTCTTCTACTATTGCGTTAATTCTCTCTTCCTCAGTGGATGGTTTCTCCAATACTTCCACTAGGATTTCCTTTGTTAAGTGGTTGAATGCTACGGATGCTAACTTGCTTAACACGTCTGCTTTTTGGTTTTGGGCTCTCGGGATATTCTTTATCTTAAAGCGTTTGAAGCAAGCGATGTATTCCTTGGCTTTGGCGAGGTACTTTGTCATGCTCTCCTTGTATGCGGTAAACTCTCCATTGATTTGGCTTGCCACTAGGTTTGAGTCCACTCGTACGTCCAGCGCTTCTATATGCATTTCTCTTGCAATTCTCAGTCCGGCCAGGAGTGCTTCGTATTCTGCTCCGTTGTTGGTAGCTTCGAAGTTTAACCTGAGAGCATAAGTGTATTCTTCTTTTTCTGGACTGATTAGTACTAGTCCTGCTCTGGAACCTTTTTTGCTAGAGGCTCCATCGGTGTACAAAATCCATTCTCCCGTCTGAGAGACGTTACATATCTCCTTGCCCCTCCTTTTTGGATCCGGATAGGCTGTGCCGATGGGCACTTCATTAATGAAGTCGGCCAACACTTGTCCCTTGACAGCATTTCTTGGTACATAGGTAATGTTGTAGGCCCCCAGTTCTACCGTGTATTTGGCTAACCGTCCGGACGATTCTGCTCGGTTTAATACTTGCTTGATGGGATGGTCCGTTATGACTTTGATGGGGTGAGCTTTGAAGTATCGCCTCAGTCTTCTGGATAAATGTAGGAGGGTTAAAGCCAATTTTTCGACCGGAGCATATCTCTTTTCGGCCTCGTGCAAGGTTCGGCTTACATAATGGACCGGGATCTATCGTCCTTCCCTTTCGACCATCATTACCCCACTTATTGCTTCCGTCGCGGCTGATAGATATAGGTACATGTCTTCTTTTGGTTTCGGCGTCGTTAGGCATGGGAGCTCCAGAATCATTTTCTTCATCTCTTGGAAAGCCTTTTCAGCCGCCTCAGTCCATTGGTATTTTTCTTTATTATCTTTGGTGATGTTCTTTAATGTTTCAAAGAAAGGCAGAGATCTTTCGGCAGATTTTGACAAGAAACGGTTTAGTGCTGCGAGTTTACCACTTAGAATTTGCATTTCCTTCAATGATTTTGGTGATTGCATATCAGCGATTGCTCTAGTTTTCTTGGGGTTTGCTCTAATCCCTTCGGAAGTCACCATATATTCGAGGAATTTTCCTTCCTCCACTCCAAAGGAGCATTTCTTAGGATTTAGTTTCATGTTGATCCCTCGGAGATTGTCGAATGTTTCGGCTATATCGGCCAACAGTTCTTTTTCCGTTTGGCTTTTGATGACCATGTCGTCCACATATACTTCCAAGTTTCGGCCAATTTGCAGCCGGAAGGCAGAGTCTACTAACTTCTGATAGGTTGCCCCGGCATTTTTTAGTCCGAACGGCATTTTGACATAACAGTATGTTCCGCGATCGGTATAGAAGGTTGTTTTCTCTTCATCTTCCTTTGCCATTTGCACTTGGTGATATCCTTTGTAAGCATCTAGGAAACATTTATAGCGGAATCCTACGACTGATTCGATCTT
The DNA here is from genome assembly GCA_030686995.1 of Artemisia argyi. NCBI lineage: Eukaryota > Viridiplantae > Streptophyta > Magnoliopsida > Asterales > Asteraceae > Artemisia > Artemisia argyi. The sequence continues at coordinate 20,208,085 of CM060703.1, read as the reverse complement.
CCAATCTATTTCGGGTAACGGATAGTAGTCTTTGCGACATGACGAGTTTAGGTTCTTGAAATCAATACACATCCTCCAACTTTCGTCCGGTTTTTTTACCAGTACAGGGTTAGAGATCCATGTCAGATACCGGACAGGTCTGATTATTCCGGCCTTTAGCCATTCTTCCACGTCTCGATTTATGGCTTGGTTCTTTTCTTCTGAGAAGAATCTCTTTTTTTGTGCAACAGGTTTGTCTTGGACGTTTACATTAAGTTTGTGTTCAGCTGCCCATCGGGGGATTCCGATCATATCCGATGGTTCCCAGGCGAAGATGTCTTGACTGTTTTTGAGCAAAGTTATTAACAGTCTTTGTCCTTCTTTCGAGAAGTTTTTCCCTATTGTAACTAGTTGTTCCGGATATGCCGGGTGAACCATTATTTCTTCAGTTCCGGTGCCTTTTTCAACGGCGATTTCCGAGGGAGTCTACGTATTGGTCTCTCTTTCCATTAAGAATTTTTCTTCAAGTTTTCTACACTCTGAGATGATGACCGATCGGGTTACCAAAGTGGCAACGCCCCTTGGTGTTAGGAATTTCATCATGGAGTGTATTGTCGACGGGATGGCCCTTAGCTTTTTGATTCCGGTTGGGCCGAGTATTATGTTGTACGGGGAGGGGGATCTGACTACTGCAAATTTCATTACCGTTCGGCGGTATAATCCTTCGCTTCCGAAGCATACTTCTAATTCGATTTTTCCCAACGGATTTATAGCCTCACCGGCGAATCCTACCAGCGGTGTGTTTGTTTTTGTCAAACGAGACCGGATGGAAGAGTTAAGGTTTAAAAAGCAATGTTCGTACATAACTTCTACCGAAGCGCCTTGATCGACATATACTCTCCGTACAGTGTATCCCTCGACTTCCGCTTCCACTATGAGTGGTTCGTCGGAAGCATCTCCCGGTAGGATTGGCGGAAAACTTATGGGGGCATTCATCCATTCTTCCTCCTGATCTATGACCTTGCGTTTCTGTCTTCTCTCCTGATATCGGACCATATAGATGATTCGTCCTTGATTGTTTTGATTGTTATTTCTGGGAGGTGCTCTATCTCTTTGCCGGACATCCCTAATCAGGTGGTCCAGTTTGCCCATCTCCATGGCTTTCTTGAGTTGCTCCTCCAGATTATGACAATCGTTGGTGAGATGACCTTTCTCTCCATGGTAGTCACAATACTTATCCATATTTTCCCTTGAAGGCCTTCCTCTCAGTGGGGGCGGTGCCGGAAGTCTGAGTTGGTGTTCAGTCAACAGGATTTCTTTGGGGGCTTTGGTGAGCATGTTTAAGTCTATGGGCTTGGTATCCCTCCGATTTCCATCATTACGGCGGAAATCTCTTCTATAATCGGTCCTGTTGGTATTTTCGTTCCTGGCCTGACCGTAAGGTGTAAAGTAGTCATTTCGTCGGGGCCTGAATTCTTCCCGGGGGATATCTCTTCTACGATTTCCCCTGAAGGAAGATCATTGTATGTTCTGGTCGTTTCGGCTATACGAGTTAGGATGGTAATCCCTTCGACTATTATATGTCCTTTCTCCCCTCGGTACCTCCGTCAACCGGTATGCCTTTTCGGACCGGATGAAGTCGTCTACCCTTATCATCATCTCGGTTACTGTCCGGGGAATTTTCTCAGAAAATCTCTTTGCCAGCTCCGGACTCTTGCATCCGTCCATGAAGGAGGATATTTGCATTACCTCCGGAACACCTGAAATACGACTAGATTCGTCTGTCCATCGTTCCTTGAATTCTGTCAGGGCTTCATTAGCCTTCCGGTCAATCTTGGTTATTTCCATGGGATCTCTGACACATTTTCTGCGAAGGGCGAATCTTTGCACAAATTGCTCACATAGGGTGTCCCAATCGTCAATACTTCCTCGCGGGAGATTGTCGAACCATCCTCTGGACGCGTCATCTAAAGTTTGTTGGAACATCATGCACCATATGGGCATGGGCCAAGCGCCCTGGTTGGCAGCTCCCGCGAATCTTGTGATATGGTCGTCAGGGTCTGTGGATCCATTGTATAACCTTATGTGGGAAGGCATCACGTACTTTGCATTTTTGGGTCCGGAAAAATCAATGATCCTTCGGGTGAAAGGACTCTTGGACGCTGCCTTGAAAGGTTTGGAAAGATCGTCCGTCATTTCCTCTTCGGCCTTCTGAGCTCCGACATCATGAGACTGGGCAGCTTCGAAGTCGAGTTGGATAGGTTCAATTGGTGTTTCCCCTGTGCTATTGTATTGTTGAATAAGAGCTTTTAGGCTGGCTATATGATTCTGGATTTGTTCCATGTTGCTAGTGTGGGCGTTGTTATCTGGACGACTTCCGCTTCCTTCGGGTGTTGCTGGGGTAGGACCTGTCATCTCTTAGCTTGAGTAGAGTGAATGACGTGTCCCACAGATGGCGCCAATTTGTTGAAGTAAAACTTTGCTTCTACTTAAAACAAGCGGACTGAATCCTTCGGACTAGGGTTAGTCCTTTGGATTCAGAGTGATCCTTGTTTATGGTATCTTGCTTCGGATATCTGCAAAACAGTTACGTCCGTTAGTCTCATCCCGGGAATGTATCCCAGGACCAACCTCCGACGTGAGAGTAAGTATATGTTCTTAGAGAGAGAAAGTATGAATAAAACTAGAGAGTGGGAGAGATTAGTTAACCTTAAATGAAGATTTCCTCTCTATTTATAGAATTTTCACATGGAGCGCCAGGCTGGTTTGTACTTAGCTCCTTAATGTTTGCTAGTTTATGCTCCATTATCATGTACTTAGTGTACTTGCTTGCACTTTGGTTAGTGTACTTACTGGTTCATCCGAATGGTTATGACTTCCGGAAGGCTGGTGTCATGCGGAAGTCATCAACCCTTCGGATGTTGGTCTATTCTGCTTAGACACGTTCGGCCATGTTTAGTTTGATGTGGATCCGAAAGGTATGGTGTTTATCCGGAGGGTACATACGCCAACAACAACGGAGTTTGATGAATTTCATAGTGTAATAGGATATGTGAAGCTGTCTCTTTGTTTCGATTTGAATAACTAGTATTATGCCCAAAAAATCAAAACAGATTGTTATTATTTGTCGAATAGATGTTACAATCAGTTTAGATAGTCATTTGTGAAATAGATACTGATTTAATATGATATTGGTCATTTTTTATTTGGACTTCACTCTTTTGTGTATTGCTTATTTGCTTATAGACTTTGGTTAAGTAAGCATATTGAATATTGATACGTTTAGTATGATGTTTTAGAGGTAACAAAATTACATCTGCAAAAATAGCTAATTGTATTTGTCATTTGAATCTTGAAGCTAGGACAATAGATTAGTATATACACGTATATTGGTTTTATAGGCGTTACTTACTACAATCAACCTCTAGCACACTCATGGCTAAGAATTGCACTATTAATTTTGATGCAAATTATTTTGGAAGTATTGAAATTTCAGTTTTCAAATGGTAGTTGACATAAACGTCGGTCGTGTTTGTTTTTCTCGAGAGCTACCAACCATCTTATGCGCCTTCATATACTTTTACAAAAAAAAACAAAACTTTTTAACCCACTAAATTGCCTATAAATGTACTAACAAATCACACACACTTACAATATATCATAACATATTACTATCTACTTTTCTCAATTTTTTCCAACTAAAATGAATCCCAACTCACCATGGATTAACAACACGCTCAATGACCCGTCGAACCAAATGACGGGCTCGTCTTCAAATCCGGCCAACAATCCGGGCTCGTCTTCGAAACCATACAATCAATCGCCTTACTTTCCTACCTTCCCAACAAACCCATACATGAATCCCGAAGAACAAATGCTATTTAGTCAATGGAAAATTCAACAATATCAACAACTTTCTCAACAACATCAACAACTAAACCAAGGCACCACTTCCCAACCAAATTCCGACCATGCATCCTTCCATCTATGAGACGAATACGAAGATGAAGACGACGATAAAGAAGAGGTGATACCGACCCCGACGTCGAAGTAGATGAAGACGAAGACGAAGGGGAAGACGAAGAAAACCACCGAAACGCAAGCTACACAAGGTGGTGCTCGACCTTGTAACGTGTGGACCCAAGACGAGGAGTTGCTTTTGGCGTAGTGTTTCATTCAAATATCCGAGGATCTAAAAAGAGGTGCGGGTCAATCAAAGGATACATTTTGGTATATAGTTCTCGACGTATACTATATGGAAGCCGAGAAACACAAATGGACTATTCGTACCAAGAACATGTTGATGGGAAAGTGGACTCCAATGAATAAAGAGGTTACCAAGTGGAATTCGTTAGTGAATAAAACAAGTATTATGAGTGGGGAGAGTGATAAAGATTTTATGGCGAGGGTGCATTGTTTGTGTAAAATGGTGACGGGTAGTGACTTTAAACACATGAGCGCTTGGGCCTTTTTAAAAGACAAGCATAAGTGGAAAAATCCCGAATCGACATTGGCAAGGCGAAATCATCTTCAGGTTACGGAGGAGGAAGAACCCGAGCATTTTGGACCAGACGCGTTGCCACGGCCTGACAGCATGCACCAGATTTCTAAGAGTCAACGTTCGTCAAACTCGACCGCTAGTTCCGGTTCAAACCCGACAATGTTTCAAGGAATGCTGCTACAACAATACGAGTTAGACCCCAAGGCAAAGATGGATGTAATCGAACGATAGTCACTCGCGAGAGTTACTTCATATGAATCTCAAAAGATTGCCGAGGAGATACGAGTGCTACAAATGGATACAAGCAAGATGGATCCGATCGACGCGGCGGTCGTGAAAGCCCAAAAAGCACGAATCCGGGCAAAGTATCCAACCGACGAGTACTAGGTTTTTATTTCTATGTTTATGTACTAGGTTTTTATTTTTATGCAATTTTTTTTAGTGAAGTTTATTTTAGTTAATATTATGTATGTTTTATGTTAAAAAAAAAAAAAAAAAAAAAAAAAAAAAAAAAAAAAAACACCACATTTTCTGGTGTCAACGGTAACGGCACAAAATGTGGTGCCAAAGGTTTTTTGATGCCGTTCTGTGTTTTGCTGAAGTGGCACAACTTTTAGAGAATGACACGAGCCGAATGGCTCCACGATACCTAATGCTCTTATCAAAATTTGTTGTAATTGACTGTGTTATGATGGATTTTTTTTGCTCCCATGTTCTTTAGGATTTCATTATTTTCTATGGCACATTTGTTTTGGAAGTGTATGAAGTTGCTTTCATCTTTGGTACCTCCATATCATGATACAAGAGTTCATGGAAAATTTGTGCCTACTAAATTAAAAGCGAAAACAGTAAGATTAACGATTTTGTTTTTGTCATTCAAATAAAGGCTTGCTGTTTTTCAACTTATTGCCTTTCTAGCTTTCTTAAGATTTCCCATTCATGCGTTCAACATGTCACATACTACATGGTAATACTAATCCGTTGTGATTATACAATAACATAATAGATAAAATAAGGTTATTAGTATTTTTCTGTACCAGCCGATTATCAGTTTTGTTGAAGCTCTAATTCTAATGGATTATTATCAAAAATAGATTACTTAACTGACCATCACTAGTTCACTACCTTATGTCACATGAATCAAATAACCACATATGAAAAGCACATCCAAGCACATACTGAATATTGTTTGATTTGTACAAAGAAATGGTTTAGTAACCGGAAAATTGTCTAAATATACATCCAACTTGCCACCTTTTACTATTGTATACACGTAACTTTTTTTTTTTTCCTATTAAATACACATACTTGACTAATCAACTTTATTGTGTCAATAATTCCCCTTTTTGATGACGTGGCGATTATTAACGCCCTAATTACATACAATGTTACCCAACACCCGTTTTTTTTACTTGCGGGTCGTTTTTGACAAGTGTTAAAACTTTTGGGGGGGGGGGGGGGGTAACCAAACAATTTCTAAACCACTAACACTTACCACCACCCATATATAAACCCCCAATTATCCATTTACCCCCAAATTAAAGAACCCTAATTTCAGTCCAGAAATAAATTAATCAAAGCTCAACGTTGATGTGTGTTGTGATATATCAGGTATGTTACTTTATTAAGTTGGTTTTATCTGTAATTTGTTCATATTCCAGAAACCCTAATTCGTTATACTTGTCAATTTCTGTAACAGAATGATACCTGGTACGAATTTGCACCAATTTGATGTTTGGAATGATGGCTATTTTGCACATTCACCCTTGAGGTATGAAGATGGTGTTATTCTGAATATGGCTGTTGAGAGGATGCCATATGAAAAGTTTGCTGAATTTTTGGAGGAAAAATGTGGTAATTACTTTAACGTCTTGTATTACAAAGTTCCTACTGTTGAATTAGAGAAAGGGTTAATTAGAGTTAGTGATGATAAGCAAGTAGCTATGATGTTTGATATTGCTGAATTGTATGGTAGGTTAGACCTTTATCTTGATCACTTAGGTATGGATATGTCAAAGTATGAGTGTAAAGCAGATGAGGTGGTTGACTCTCTTTGTAAAGCAAAAGGTCCTCCTAGAAAGAGGTATTGCAATGAATTTTCAGAAGATGAGATGGTCAATTGGGCTGAGATGGAGATTGAGTATGAGGGTTCATGTTCTCATCATCCTAGAAGCTCAGATGGTGAGTATACTAGAAGTAGTGGAGTTAGTGATATGGATGGGACTAGTGCAGATGGTGATGTGGATAAGACTAGTGTAGATGGTGATGTTGGTAGGACTAGTGTAGATGGTGATGTGGCTAGGACTAGTGTAGATGGTGATGTGGCTAGGAATGTTAATGTTGATGGTGATGTGGCTAGGAATGTGAATGTTGATAAGGGCAAAGAGAAGGTTACAGTAGCTGAAGAAGAGTGTGAGTATGATTCTGATTCTAATTTTGAATCTGACTATGATTCAGATAAGTCAATTGACTATCTCAGCCCTGGTGAAGAGGAGTTGATTGAACTAAGAAAGAGGATCAAAGCTAATAGAGAGAAGGAACCTGAGTCTATGCCAGAAATGATGGAAACAAATGATGAAAACATTACACCTGTTCAAAACAATGTTACTCATAGAAGTGAGACTTTCATAGAACATGATGTATTCATGGCCAATCTAATTAGAAGGCTTCAATCACCAGATGAGAATGGAATTCAGCATGATCCATTCATTTGTGTGGAAACAGATGTTGACAGGTATCCGGTTTATGATGAAAGTACCCACTGGAGACTTAGACATCCAAAGGTATGTTGTGTTTGAATGTTGTTTATAAATGTTGGTTATAAATGTTGCTTATGAATGTTGTTTATAAACATAGGCTTTGTTTGAAATGCAGGTTGGTGAAAAGTATCCGAATGTTCAGAAGTTTAAACAGGGTCTAACCTTCTATGCATTGGCTAATGGATTTTCAATTTGGTTTGAAAGGAGTGCAAGTAAGTATGTTATTGCAAAATGTGGGTAGAGAAAACCAAAATTGCTTGATCCTAAACTAGGTAAACAAAGGAAGAATAAAAGGTATCCTTGTGTTAACGAATCTGAGTTACCTTCATGTCCCTGGAGATGCTATGCTAGGTGGATGAATAAAGAGAAAACTTTTCAAGTAATTAGCCTAAATGATGAACATACATGTGTTAGGAACTTTGAGTTTGGGTCTTTAGTGAACTTTAGGTGGATAGGTACAGTATTTGGTGATAAGATTAGGGCTAATCCTGAGATTAAGTTGTCTGCCATAGCTGACCTAGTGATGAGGAAATACAAGTGTAAGGTATCTCCAAATCAGTGTACTAATGCCAAGAGGTTTGCATTAACAGAGTATGAAAAATCAGTTGATGAACATTATGCCCTGCTTAGGTCTTATGGAAGAGCAATATTAGATTCCAATCCTGGGTCCACTATCAAATTAGGAGTCACTAACAATCCTGATGGGAAAACATACTTTGATAGGTTTTATGTTTGTTTTGCTGGTCTAGTAAATGGTTGGAAGGCTGGTTGTAGGAGAGTGATTGCCTTAGATGGTTGTTTCCTTAAAAAGCCAAACCAGGGTGAAATTCTTACTGCTATTGGAAGAGATGGTAACAACCACATTTACCCAGTGGCTTGGGCAGTGGCGAATGTTGAAAACAAGGACAATTGGAGCTGGTTTTTGGAATTGCTTGAAGGAGACTTGGACTGCACAAAAGGCCAGGGTCTAACTCTTATGTCAGACCAACATAAGGTATGCGTGTATCCACAATTTAATTTTTAATGTGTTAATCTTATATTTATGTCTGTATATACATTATAACACTGTGCTTATGTTTTGGTGAAGGGTCTTATTGAAGCTGTCAAGGATGTTATGCCATATGCTGAACACAGGCAATGTGCAAGGCATATTTATGAAGGCTTTAGGAAACAATTCACTGGTTTAGAGTTTAGGGATCTGTTTTGGAACCTGAAGTCCAAGAAGCAGAAGGGCAACAACAAGTTGAGATTGAATTGACTGGTACTCAAGTTGAAATTATGCAGGTACATGAATCTCATAAGATTTCATTCTTCTGTGTTTTTGGGTGATGCATTTGTAACATAAGATTTCATGAAATTATGCAGGTAGATGAATCTCAAACTCAAATTGTTGAACCTGAAGAACCACCAGAGGAACAACAATTTCAGATGCAAGATCCAGTTGCACAGGTAAGATTAAGGAGGCCAAGTGAAAGAATCATGAAGAACAAGTTGGCTAGAAAGATCTATGGCCAGGGCAGTACTCCTCAGGCTGCACTGGATGTAGATGATGCTTGAACAAAGAAAGTTTCATGTGCCCATTTTGTACATCTTTTGAGGGCAAACTGATGTAAACTCTTAGTAACTAATTATGGGTCTGTAATGTGACTAACTATAACCACTAATATGTTGCAGCAACATGTTTAGTTGATGAAATGACCATCACAAGTTAGCCCATTTTGTACATCACACAGGGCACATTTGATGGTCATTGTTCAACTCTTAAATGCAATGAATATGCAATATTTTATGTAGTATTTCATATGTGCATTTGATGGTCATTTTTTATGGTCATGATGTTTGTACATTCCAACAACACTTAAGCTATACCAACAAGCTATGATACAGGCCTATGATATGGGACTTGACTTTGTGATGGTACAACACTATTTTTTTCAAACTGCAAAAGTTAATAGCAGTCAATGGAATCTTTACTATGTAACTTGTGATCATTAATACTTGTGATCTTTACAATGTATTACTGCAATTAAAACGCCAACCACTAGCAGTATATAACATACCAACATCCATCCAAAGCTAATAACATACCAACAAATGGCTTCCAACAAAGGAAAAGGTATTCTTCCATGTTCTTTGCTTTTATCTTACATCTTCAATTGCCAAACTACTAACTGTCCTTTACAATGTTTCTTCTTACCATTTATTGGCAGAAATCATCTACATTTCAAGTGACAGCTCTGAGGCAAAATCATATGATCCACCTAATTATGCCTTTTCTTCAGACAGTGATGTATCCAGTGGATGGTCGAATTACTTTCCTAAAGAACCAAATCCTTACAAAGTAACTTCTAAAAGGGTTGAAAGCACTCCAACTGTGATTGACAAAAAGGAAGCTAAGTTGGCCTTTGTTGCAAGGAAGAAAGTCCTAGGGCTGCCAGCACCAGCAACATGGAATGATCGTGGTATCAAAGCATGGGTTCCAAAAGGAAAAGGGACAAAGTAAGAGCTTAGGTCATGAACCATATGTTATTTGGGTACAATATATGTATGTATGAGGAATGGTTTAGGTAACCATCCTACAATAAAACCATTGTAGCCCTACCATGAATCAGTGAAATGCTTCTTTCTCAAATTTCCAACAATCTTATACTGTTAACCAACACATTAGTTATCATAGGAAAAATTCACATAGGAAATACAAGCAAATATTTCATAAACTTAGTTAGCATTCAACATGTGATAACATTACATTACATGGATCATAAACTAACTTACCAAGTTCTACTAACATGCCCATCAACAACCTAACATTACCAAACCCAAACAAAGATTAGACTACTTGCCTAGTGACATACCTATTCCAACACATATTACACACAAACATCCCAACATTACCATGAACAACTTGTCATACAATTCCAACTTGGCCTTTGCAGCCTTCAAATCATCTCCCAACCTTGACTTTGTGACCTTCAACTCTTCTTCCAACCTTGACTTCTCCAACGCCAGTGACTCAATCATTGGTCCATTATCCATTCCTCTTTGCCTTTGCAAGAACCCGTATACCATGTCTTTGTAATATTGACTTGGAAGGTCATCATCAAGAAACTCGTACACATGACAAAGGTCACATTTGTCATACCTCTTTCCTGGATTCGCCCTTGAAGATGATGTTTGTACCCTTAATTGTCGATTGCAGTTGCAAAAAAACTCAATCTTTCCTCCAATTACACGGGATTGGGCTGAACTTGATGTGCTCATTTTTAGGGTTCCTCACTTAAACTTTTGGTACCGTTTGGGAGGATATGGGGGAAGAGGGAAAATGGGGGTGGTGTTATTAAAATGATAGGGTCACATTACCCCCCCCCCCCCCCCCCCCCCCAAAAGTTTTAACATTTGGCAAAAAGGACCCATAAGTAAAAAAAAACGGGTGTTGGGTGATAGTATTAGTCATTAGGGGCGTTAATACACGCCACGTCATCAAAAAGGGTAATTATTGACACAATAACGTTAATTAGTCAAGTATGTGTATTTAATAGGAAAGAAAAAAGTTACGTGTATACAATAGTAAAAGGTGGCAAGTTGAATGTATATTTAGACAATTTTCCCCCAATATTTAGATATGATTACCAATTTGATTCTGATGTCTCAACCTCAAAACCATATAACCTTTACTAGTTGACACAACACAACATATGACCTTAATTGTAAATGATGAGAGCCTAGACCTTTGAAAGGGCGATTAAGTATGATCTGAATTTTGTAATAATGATATATGTAAGCTGCAATTGTTGGATACTTGGATGGTTGTTTTAGCAGTACCATAATCATGGAATGGTTATTAATCTGTGCTTTTTTTCTTTTTGATTCTAAGTGTGTTAGTTCGACTCTTCTAAGTATTTGACACTATACTGCTAGTCAGGTTGGTTGTGAAAACTATTTAGGAATTAAGTGACTGAATCGTCCTATGAAAAGGGCAACCTACATGTAATAGTGAACATAGCTAGTAGCTACACGTTGCTTGAAAAATCTTGCATGATTCGTAGCAAAGAACATGAAAACATCTAAAGAGTTGAAGGAAGGAAATTACATTGTTCTTACAGTAAAAGCGAAAGCTTTAGAACAAATGTGACAATTTTGGCTATTTTATATGTAAATGGGTCAATTAAGATTATGATCTGAACAACACTTCTTCGGTGGAAAATAATCAAATTTCGGTTATTTCTTTCATGAGAAACATGCATACTTTAATATATTTTAATCTATCTTTGATCACCTTAAGTCTTTCTTGCCCTTATCATAGCTAATGAACTGTCATCTCATAAAGTAAAGTTTACATAAAAGGCAGGGAGATGAAGTCCATTTGTAGAAGTACAGTTAAGCATTGCAACCTAAGAGGACAAGATGCTGCATGATAATGTTTTAGAGGTGAGATAACACCTTGAGGTTAATTGCCCCCAGGTTGCAGAAGCACTTCCCGGGCTAGACGGAGCCTCTTTGCCTGATCTTTCACCAACAAAAACATACAAATATAAAATTCGGTTTGGTTATAAAAATCGTAGACTTTTTCAGCTTCAGTGACACCCAAATCTCGACGGCATACCAAATCAGTAAGAGCCTTTTGCAAGTGCGCCTGTTTTAAGGAGAGACTCATTCCAGCAAGAATCTCAGGAGAAAAAGTCATACCACTTCTTGCGGTACTGTTACCCGTGCTGGTTTTACTCTTACTCGTCCGACAACTGTAGCTCCAAATTACCAACGTCGGTACTTCGTGACCAAAGATGTTGGAAAGCTGTTCCCGGTACATCGAATAAGAACCCTACAAGTAGCATCATAAATATTAATGAACACCAATTGTGTTGTTTCTCAATTTTTTTGATGAATATTTAAAATGACTTGAGATTATATATATACAACACCAAATAAACTATTCCATATCGTTAAACAAATATAAACTGAATGGGGTTTAGGAACAATGGTGAACCTATAAACTATTCCATATAATTACATTGCGATCGAAGATGCTCGAAAGTGATCTTACCCCGTGTTGCAGCTCTAATCTATCATTCATGGACGCATGCTTCGGTCTGATCACCTGCTTAGGATTCTGCAAACCACAAAACAAATTAGCTAGTGAAAGGGTTGCAACAACAATATAAACTGTTAAGGACCCTCCAAGTAGCATATCAGAATATTCAAAATATCATATTCAATATCAAGCAATGTCATCAAATGCTGAAGTCAGCACATCAATCCACAAAATTTGTCCCTCAGTATAGAAAATATACTTACGCTTGTTATTGGTTCGCTATTTGCTAATTTCCTTATCCTTGGGGTGGTAACTCTTTTAGTTCGCTTCCTCTGTAAAAAGGAAAAACGAAAGAAATTATAAACCCAATGACCAATGTACTAAGCGGGTGTTTGGGAGTGCATTTGTAAGCGGATTATCTGCTTATTGTGTTTCGAAAACAGCATAATCAAACCCAAACACAATATTTCAAAATCACTTTTTCATTATATGATTATCCGATCATTGTTATTTGTTCATGCTTTTATATGTTAAAACCAAATACACTCTAACTCTTGCAATCCCTCAAACACCAAAGACTGAATTCACCTTTTCGACAGCTAACTACATTTCCTCTATCCATGTTAAGACCAAATGCAGCTCACCTCACATAAGGACTACGACTCAAAACACATAAAGGCCTCATTAGCTGCAAATACAATTAAGTGTAATAGGCTAAAGTTCCACCAGCAAAACAACCACTCCGAAATGCAACAAACACCTCACAAAACAACCAACACGTAACACCCCAAACAACAGCCATCAAACCAAACCAGGAACAAAACACCCTATTACTGAAATGGAACTGGTCATTCCATTCAGTACAAACTTTAAGGACATGGTTAGACTTCAATTCTTCACTGTGATACCCATAAGGTTATAAATTTTTAAAAATTTAAATTCTATATGTTATTAAAAAATCTTGTCGAAAATTTTAATCTAATTTTTTCACCAATGATAAAGACAATAAAGTGGGAAAAACCAGATTTTTGATGCACAGACACACTACACTAAAATTAATAATGTTGACTGTTGAGGTAAAAGTTTGCTTCTACTTCGAACAAGCGAGATGAATCCTTCGGACTAGAATAGGTCCTACGGATTCAATGTGATCCTAGCTTATAGTGTGTTGCTTCGGATATCTGCAAAACAAATACGTCCGTTAGACTCGCCCCGGGAATGTATCCCAGGACCAACCTCCGGCGTGAGAGTAAGTATACGTTCTTAGTGAGAGAAAGTATAAATAAAACTAGAGAGTGGGGGAGAATTAGTTAACCTTAAATGAAGATTTCCTCTCTATTTATAGACTCTCTACATGGGGTGCCAGGCTGTTTCGTACTTAACCCATAATGTTCGCTAGTTTAAACTCCATTATCGTATACTTTGGCGTACTTGTTTGTACTTTGGTCTAGGTACTTGTTAGCTTATCCGAAGGGTTTGTGATATCCGGAGGACTGAGCTCATACGGACATTCGTAACCCTTCGGATATTGGTCCGTGTTGTTTGAACGCATTTGAGTACATTTTATCTGATACGGATTCGGAAGGTTTGTCATCGTACGGCAAGTATCCGGAGGGTACATACGTTAACATGTCCCCCCAGTATCATAGTATTGGTTGTGCCAATAGTGTGATACTAAGTTTTTATTTTTTGCGATTTTCCGGAGGGTAAACCATGGCTTTGTTCTTTTGTTATTCACGCAAAATGCCAAAAGTAATTAAGGTGTCGTTTAAGGTGCGCCGTCGTTTTTTACCGCGTCGTTTGGATTGGGACACGTATGCATTTTCTGAGAGACACGGTGTGGATGGCTGACACGTTAGCCCTACGGGTGACGTGTCCCTTTCCCGCCTATTTTGACCGCCTATAAATAGTCCCATTTCTTTTATTTACAGCACCGTAATTTTATTTCACACACATACCTCTGACACATCTCATCTCCTCCGTATTCCGAACGATTATTCGCGTCGTCTTTGAGGTACGTCTCAGCCCGTTTAGTTTTTTTTGTTGTTTGGCTATTCTCCTCTCCTTTTCGTTCGTTATGTCGGAATCCACATCATCGTTTGAGTACGAAGATGTGTCTAATCCGGACGGTTCGCATGTGAAAAAAGATATGCATTTAAGAGTGTCCGCAATGGATGAATCTGATGTGATCGCTGTGGTAAAAGCGTTCGGAATACCAGAGGATTTACATCCAAGGATACCTCCATCGGGTATGACGATGAATCAGCTTCCGGAGGGTACCATAGGTTTGTATGCAGAGTACTTTTTTGAGGGTGGTCTCGTCGTCCCTTTTTCCACCTTTCTTTTAGAGGTCATTAGATATTTCAAAGTTCACATTTCTCAGCTGGTTCCGTTGGGTATGCATCGTGCTACCCTATTTGAGGTGTATTGCCGTAGCATGCACATTCCTCCTACCACTTCTTTATTCCGTGTCTTTTACAAGCTTAGCAAGCAGGGTGATTGGTTTTCCTTCGAGAAACGCATCCATAAGAATAGGAAAGTTTGTTTTGGGGAATTCCCTTCTTGTCTGAAGGGTTGGAAGTATAATTTTTTCCTGATCGATAGACGGGCTATTCCGTTTGCCATGCCCTGGAGGCATTCGGATTCGGACGTATCGGATCCGTTTCCAAAGGCAAGTGAGTATGATGTTACTCATGCTGAAAGGCTTTCCGAGACGATCATTGAGCCTTGTCAAATTCCGCAAGCGTTCTTGTATGCTCTGGGTTTATCGGATCATTGGGAGTTTCCTGGTTATCGTCCGGCATTGAGGGATGAGCAGGGGAGGGGTATAGCCTTTGTTATAATGCGTGTTTTTATATTGTGCACCTCTTTTCATTTTTAACGTTGGGTTTTGTTTGTCCGCAGGTATAACCATGTCAAGTTATCTAAAGAAACCTCCACTACGAAAGACTGTTCAGATTGTTCAAGGTACCCCGTTTCCGGAAGGGCATGTTCGTGAGGTGCATGTTACTCCTCCCTTGGCCTCCAATACTGAGGTACCGGAAAAGACGGAGGAGTTGAAGGGTGTGGAGGTTGCTGATGATAAGGTGATGGCGGCTAAGGATAGAAAGAAGGAGCAAGCAGCGAAGGCTGGTTTGAAGAAGCCTCCTTTGAAGAGAACTGGGGCCGGGAGTGTCTCTTCCCGCCTTCACAAGAGAAGCAAGATTTCCGCTGGTGACACGGTTATTGATTTGGATACCGGAGAGACCGTGGAGAGGCCGGAGCCCATTCGTTCTGTGCATCCGAATGTTTTGTCATCTGGTATGTTTGGATGATCTTTTGTAGTTATACCTTCATTGCTCTCTTTTTTTTTTTATTTATATTTGACGGAGATTCTTTCATTGTCAGGGGGTTCAGAAGGTGCATCCCGGCGTCCGGGGAAAGAAACGCTGGTGGATGAGGATGATACGGAGGTTGACATAGAGGGGGATGGTGAGGATGATGCCCTCTATGTACCTGCGTGGACTGTGACCAAAGGAACACGTCTGAACACTGCCACTGCTTGTCGAGATATGTTGATAAACTTTGCAACTCCCAAGGAGGAGAAATATCTGGATGAGCAGGATGATGAGGAGGCTGTCCGCAGATCATGGTTGTTGTTGGGCAAATGTGTCACGGCTCAAACGGACATGATTTTCCGTTTTGAGTCTCTTTCGAAGGAGTACAAGAAACTGTTTGATACCCACAAGATCTGTGATAAGACCCTTGATGACAACTGGAAGATGTTCCAGCAGACGTCCGGAGAACTTCATGAGTTGAAGAAGGCTCATGCGGAATGTTCTGAGGTAAATCCGGAGGGTTTGAGGAAGCTTCAAACGGAGAATGCGAGTCTGGAGGAGAGGGTTGGAAATCTTGAGTTGGAAAAGAACGAGTGGAGGAAGGTTTCCGGCGAGCAGGCCGAGAAGATTAGGTTGTTGGAGGGGCAGCTGTCTAAGGCCAAGCAGAAGCTAAATGATGAAGAAAAGGCTTATAGGGAGCTTTGTCAGGAGAAGGTGGATATTGCAGTGGCCGCCGGTAATGCCGAGGTGGAGAGGAACCATATTGTCAATGAGTTTATCCCGGAAGCTATCCACCGCTTTCTCGGGAGTTACGAGTTCCGAACAGCCTTGGCAGAGCCCTTCAACTTGTTTTATCTTTCGGGGCTAATAGACGGGGCAGGTTTGTTTGAGGAGCCGGAGAAAGCGGCTAAGTTGTTAGGAGAGGTTGAAGGAATGGATATGGAGGCCGGGGCCAAATATGGTCCGTTG
The DNA here is from genome assembly GCA_030686995.1 of Artemisia argyi. Classification (NCBI taxonomy): domain Eukaryota; kingdom Viridiplantae; phylum Streptophyta; class Magnoliopsida; order Asterales; family Asteraceae; genus Artemisia; species Artemisia argyi. The sequence continues at coordinate 20,191,531 of CM060703.1, read as the reverse complement.
TATGACAAGGCCTTGTCTCAGGATTATCCTTACATTCAGAAGATCCGGGAAACCGTGTACCGGAAATTTGATGAACTGAGCGCCTTAGTTCCTGACCCTGCTCCGGCTGAAGAACCAACTGAGGGTCCGGAGGTTGAATCTCATATCGAGAATCCTTCCGATACCCAGAATGCCTCTGTCTTTGCTTGAAGTTGTTTGTGTTTGGAAGATGTATGTCGGAGTCCGGATACCTCCATTTTGACTATGGATTCAGGTATCCCGGATTCCTTGTGAAGCTTACCAATTGATGTAATAGAATAGGTTTGTTCAGTTTTTGTTATTCCGTTATTTCGGAATGTTTGATGTAACCGAATTTTGATCGTATGAATATATCACTTTCTTTTTGTTATTTGTATCGTCTTTAAGCTACATGTATGCCTTACGTAATTTATTACTCCGTTATTCTGAGGAGTACGTAATTTATGGAACTTACGGCTTTTAATTATATACTCTAGAGGTTTTGTCTCATCGGACAATATATGCCTTACGGCTCTTGGCCATGGTTTATTCCTTATCTTTATTTGATGGGGTAACTTGTACCCTTCGGCGTTTGGCCTAGAATTATACCCACTTGGGGTTATTTTTGACGGGGTAACCTGTACCCTTCGGCTCTTGGCCTTAGTAATACCCACCTGGGGTTTTCTTTGACGGGGTAACCTGTACCCTTCGGCTCTTGGCCTTAATAATACCCAACTGGGGCTTTCTTTGACGGGGTAACCTGTACCCTTCGGCTCTTGGCCTTAATAATACCCACTTGGGGTTTGCTTTTGACGGGGTAACCTGTATCCTTCGACTCTTGGGCTTAATAATACCCTCCTGGGGTTTTCTTTGACGGGGTAACCTGTACCCTTCGGCTCTTGGCCTTAATAATACCCACCTGGGGTTTTCTTTGACGGGGTAACCTGTACCCTTCGGCTCTTGGCCTTAGTAATACCCACCTGGGGTTTTCTTTGACGAGGTAACCTGTACCCTTCGGCTCTTGGCCGTAATAATACTCACTTGGGGTTTTCTTCAATGGACAACTTGTGTCTTGTGGAAAATAATTCAATGTATGGTCAAAGTGCATCGGATTTTTCATTGATGTAAAAATGGCTCATGCCTTACAATAGATCCTGAAAAATCAAAGTACATAATAGGTTACATAAAACATTTCTTTAAGTTAATTGCATGCCAGGTCCGAGGTACTTCCACATCTTCCATGGTTTGGAGCTTGTATGTGCCGTGCTGATAAGCCTCCGTTATCCGATAGGGGCCTTCCCAATTAGGTCCCAATTTTCCTTGATCTTCCACCCTGCTGGCTTCATTTTTTCGGTACACGAAATCTCCCACTTTGAAGGCTTCGGATCTAACCCTTCGGTTGTAATATTGCTCCACCTTCTTTTTGTACTTCGCCTCCCTTATGGCTGCCATTTCCCTCCGTTCTTCTAATAAGTTTAGATTTAGATTTATCTCATCGTCATTGTCTTCAACGTTTGCCATCATGGTCCGGAAGGTAGGCATACCGATCTCTGCCGGGATGACTGCCTCACTCCCATAAGTTAGACTGAAAGGGGTTTCTCCGTTGCTAGTTTTCAGCGTGGTTCGGAAAGCCCATAGTACGTTTGGCAATCCGTCTACCCATCCTGCTCTTTCTCTTCCTTGCCGGGACTTAACTCCCTTCATTAGGCTTTTGTTGGCTCTTTCGACCAATCCGTTGGCTTGAGGGTGAGCCACGGCCGTGTTGATTTGTGTTATATTTAACCTCTCGCACCAACTTTTGAACGGATCTCCCACAAAGTTGCTTCCATTGTCCGTGACAATTATCTTGGGTAGTCCGAACCTGCAGACGATGTTGTCCCATACAAACTTTTTGACCTCTTTTCCGGTTGTCTTGACCAACGGTTTTGCTTCCATCCACTTTGTGAAATAGTCTATTGCCACAATAACATACTTAACTTTTCCTGGGGCTTCGGGCAAAGGCCCCAGAATGTCCATTGCCCATTGGAAGAAGGGCCATGGTGCCATGACGGAGGTTAATACCGTTTTTGGCAACTTGGGGACCGGAGCATGTATTTGACAAGCATCGCATTTTCGGATAACTTCCCTAGCGTCCCGGTGCATGGTTGGCCAATAGTAGCCTTGCCGCATGAGTTTAGCTACCACCGTCCGGGGTCCGGAGTGCATGCCACAGGCTCCTTCGTGCACCTCTCGGATTATGTAATTGGCTTGGAGAGGTCCGACACATCGTAACATCGGTCCTAGGTAAGATTTTTTGAATAGCACGTTGTCAATTAGTGTGTAGTGGCTTATTTTCATGCGGAGGCTTCGAGCTTCGTTTTGATCTTCCGGCCATATACCTTCGTTTAAACATCGGAATATGGGGGACATCCAATTTTCTTCCTCTTCTTCCACTATTGCGTTGACTGTTTCTTCTTCGGTGGACGGCTTCTCCAATACTTCTACCAGGACTTCTTTCGTCAAGTGGTTAAATGCAACGGATGCTAGCTTGCTAAGCACATCTGCTTTTTGGTTCTGAGCTCTTGGGATATTCTTTATTCTGAAGCGCTTGAAACAAGTGATGTATTATTTGGCTTTCGCGAGGTATTTTGCCATGCTCTCCTTGTATGCAGTAAACTCTCCATTGATTTGGCTTGCCACTAAGTTAGAGTCCACTCGTACGTCCAACGCCTCTATGTGCATCTCCTTTGCAATTCTCAATCCGGCCAGGAGTGCCTCGTATTCTGCTCCGTTATTGGTAGTTTCGAAATTTAAACGGAGAGCATATGTGTATTCTTCTTTTTCCGGACTAATTAACACTAATCCTGCTCCGGCACCTTTCCTGCTGGAGGCCCCATCAGTATATAGGACCCATTCTTCTGGTTGAGAAACGTTGCATATCTCTTTGCTTCTCCTTTTCGGATCCGGGGAGGCTGTTCCGATGGGTATTTCATTAATAAACTCAGCAAGCACTTGTCCTTTGACAGCATTTCTGGGCATGTAGGTGATGTTGTAAGCCCCCAATTCTACTGCGTATTTGGCTAACCGTCCGGACGATTCTGCCCGGTTGAGCACTTGTTTGATGGGATGATTCGTTATGACCTTGATGGGGTGGGCTTCGAAATACCGCCGCAATCTTCTTGATAAATGCAGGAGGGTTAGAGCCAACTTTTCGACCGGGGCATATCTCTTTTCGGCTTCGTGCAAGGTTCGACTTACATAATGAATTGGGATCTGTCGCTCTTCTCTTTCGACCATCAGTACTCCACTTATTGCTTCTGCTGCGGCTGACAGATACAGATACAAATCCTCTTTAGGTTTCGGAGTCGTTAGGCAGGGAAGCTCCAGAATCATTTTCTTCATATCTTGGAAGGCTTTTTCAGCCGCTTCCGTCCATTGATATTTTTCCTTGTTTTCCTTGGTGATGTTTTTTAAAGTTTCAAAGAAAGGGAGGGACCTTTCGGCTGATTTTGATAAGAAACGATTGAGTGCCGCAAGTTTGCCACTTAAGCTTTGCATTTCCTTTAGTGATTTTGGCGATTGCATATCGGCGATTGCTCTGGTTTTCCTGGGGTTAGCCCTAATCCCTTCGGACGTCACCATATATCCGAGGAATTTTCCTTCTTCCACTCCGAAAGAACATTTTTTAGGGTTTAGCTTCATGTTTATTTTCCGGAGATTATCAAACGTTTCAGCGACATCGGCCAATAGCTCTCTTTCCGTTTGGCTCTTTATCACCATATCGTCTACATACACTTCCAAGTTCCGACCTATTTGCTTCCGGAAGGCAGAGTCTACCAACTTCTGATAGGTTGCCCCGGCATTCTTTAAACCAAACGGCATTTTTACATAACAGTATGTTCCCCGATCCGTATAGAAGGCCGTTTTCTCTTCATCTTCCTTTGCCATTTGTACTTGATGATATCCTTTGTAAGCGTCCAAGAAACACTTGTATCGGAATCCTATTACCGATTCGATCTTCCAGTCTATTTCGGGCAACGGATAGTAGTCCTTGCGGCACGATGAGTTCAGGTTCTTGAAATCAATGCACATTCTCCAGGTACCGTCCGGCTTCTTTACCAACACCGGATTAGAGATCCAGGTCGGATATCGGACAGGTCTGATTATTCCGGCCTTTAGCCATTCTTCTACGTCTTGATTTATGGCTTGGTTCTTTTCTTCTGAGAAGAATCTCTTTTTCTGAGCTACCGGTTTATCTTGGACGTTTACGTTGAGCTTATGTTCAGCTGCCCATCGGGGAACGCCAGTCATATCCGAGGGTTCCCATGCAAAAATATCTTGGTTGTTTTTGAGTAAAGTTATCAATTGTCTTCGCCCCTCTCTTGAGAAATTCCTTCCTATTGTCACTAGTTGTTCCGGATAAGCCGGATGGACCAGCACATCTTCGGTTCCAGCCGTTTCTTCAATGGGTGTTTCCGAGGAAGTCTCTGTTTGAGTTTCCTTTTCCATTAAGAATTTTTCTTCGAGCTTTCTGCATTCTGAGATGATAACCGATCGGGTTACTAGAGTGGCGATGCCTCTCGGTGTCGGGAATTTCATCATGGAGTGTATAGTTGACGGGATAGCTTTTAGTTTTTTGATTCCGGACCGACCAAGTATCACATTATACGGAGAGGGAGATCTGACCACCGCAAACTTCATGATGGTTCGGCGGTATAGTCCTTCACTCCCGAAGCATACTTCTAGTTCTATTTTCCCCAACAGGTTTATGCTTTCTCCTGAGAATCCTACTAGCGGTGTGTTTGTCTTAGATAGACGTGACCGGATGGAAGAGTCCAGATTTAGGAAGCAGTGTTCGTACATTACTTCTACCGATGCGCCCTGATCGACATAAACTCTCCGTACAGTATATCCCTCAATCTCTGCTTCCACTATAAGTGGCTCATCGGAAGCGTCCCCCGGGAGGATCGAAGGAAAGCTTATGGGGGCTCTCATCCACTCTTCTTCCTGATCTATTGTCTTTCGCTTCGGATTTCTTTCTTGGTATCGGACCATATTGATGATTCGACCTTGGTTGTTTTGCTGGTTATTTCTGGGCGGTGCTCTGTCTCTTTGTCGGACGTCTCTGATTAGATGGTCAAGCTTTCCGGTATCCAGGGCTATCTTGAGCTGTTCTTTCAGATTGTGACAGTCGTTGGTGAGATGGCCTTTTTCTCCATGATAATCGCAGTATTTATCCATGTTTTCTCTCGACGGTCTTCCTCTTAGTTGCGGGGGTGCCGGTAGCCTGAGCTGGTGCTCCGTTGACAGGATCTCTTTAGGGGCCTTTGTGAGCATGTTCAAATCTAGTGGTCTGGTATCTCTCCTATTCCCGTCGTCACGCCGATGATCCCTCCGGTAGTCTATCCGATAGGTGTTATTGTCATTTCGCCTGGGCATATATGGTGCGAAATTTTCATTTCGTCTAGGTTTAAAGTCTTGGACATCTTTCCTGTGGCTTCCTCTAAAGGAGGATCGTTGTGCGTTATGCTCATTTCGGCCGTATGGATTAGATTGATAATCTCTACGAGAATTATCCATCCTTTCTCCCTTCGGTACTTCTGTTAGCCGATACACTCTTTCGGAACGGACGAAATCATCAACCCGTATCATCATTTCGGTTATGCTCTGGGGAACCTTCTCGGAGAATCTCTTCGCCAGCTCCGGACTTTTACAACCATCAATAAAAGAGGATATCTGCATCAGCTCTGGTACTCCTGAGATGCGGCTAGCCTCATCCGTCCATCGTTCCTTGAATTCCGGGAGGGCCTCGTTGGCTCTACGGATGATCTTGGTAATTTCCATCGGATCCCTGATGCATTTTCTTCGAAGGGCGAACCTCTGAACGAATTGCTCACTCAACTCATCCCAATTGTCAATACTACCTCGCGGAAGACGATCAAACCATGCTCTAGCAGCGTCGTCAAGGGTCTGCTGGAACATCATGCACCAAATGGGCATGGGCCACGCACCTTGATTGGCCGCCCCTTCAAATCTGGTGATATGATCATCAGGATCTGTAGACCCGTTGTATAACTTTAAGTGAGAAGGCATCAGATACTTTGAACCCTTTGGTCCGGAGAAATCGATGATCCTCCGGGTAAACGGACTCTTGGACGCCGCCTTGAAAGGTTTGGATAAGTCGTCCGTCCTCTCCTCTTCGGCTTTTTGGGCTTCGACATCATGAGATCCGGCAACCTCAAAATCGAGTTGGATGGGGTCAATCGGTGTTTCTCCCGAGACATTGTATTGTTGGATGAGAGATTTTAGAGCAGCAAAGTGACTTTGGATTTGTTCAAGGTTAACAGGATTGGTATTATTATCCGGACGACTTCCGGAGCCTTCGGGTGTAGTTGGTGAAGGACCTGTCATCTATTAACTTCGGTAGAGTGAATGACGGGTCCCACGGATGGCGCCAATTTGTTGAGGTAAAAGTTTGCTTCTACTTCGAACAAGCGAGATGAATCCTTCGGACTAGAATAGGTCCTACGGATTCAATGTGATCCTAGCTTATAGTGTGTTGCTTCGGATATCTGCAAAACAAATACTTCAGTTAGACTCGCCCCGGGAATGTATCCCAGGACCAACCTCCGACGTGAGAGTAAGTATACGTTCTTAGTGAGAGAAAGTATAAATAAAACTAGAGAGTGGGGGAGAATTAGTTAACCTTAAATGAAGATTTCCTCTCTATTTATAGACTCTCTACATGGGGTGTCAGGCTGTTTCGTACTTAACCCATAATGTTCGCTAGTTTAAACTCCATTATCGTATACTTTGGCGTACTTGTTTGTACTTTGGTCTAGGTACTTGTTAGCTTATCCGAAGGGTTTGTGATATCCGGAGGACTGAGCTCATACGGACATTCGTAACCCTTCGGATATTGGTCCGTGTTGTTTGAACGCATTTGAGTACATTTTAATTGATACGGATCCGGAAGGTTTGTCATCATACGGCAAGTATCCGGAGGGTACATACGTTAACATTGACATGTCTAGTGTTGTGATTCAAAACATAAATATATATAATGGAAGGTGATACCATGATTACTAAATCAGCCCTAAACCAGATTCATAAACCAACTAAACTACTCCTTATAACAATCAATAAAACAAGTCAAACAAAGAGGTAAATGATGAGTATGAGAGTTTGAAGAAATACATACTTTAGGCAATACGTTTGATGAACAAGAAGTAGAAACTTCTGCATGACATTGACATTGGCATTGAGATTTCTTAAGCCTCATTTCAATTCATTAATCATCTTTGAAAGAGGTAAAAGCAAGGATATATTTGTTTGTAAAACTTGGGCAATACGTTTGATGATATATTTGTCCTAGGGAATACGCACCAAGGACAGATATTTCAAGATTTGGTCTATAAGCAAGGATTGTGTAGAGACTAGAGAGGGATACTGTCATACTGACAAAGAATAGAGTAAATATTTAGTGGGTAGAGGAAACTTATTAGGGAAGCTGTAATTTGTGTTCATACAACTGACGCTAAACATGGGCTTTTAGATAGAGCAAATTACGAATATGGACCATTTAGATAGTAGATTATTAAAAATGAACCGCGCACATAAATTTTATCAAAATGGACTTTCGGTTGAGCATCCGTTAGATGCAAGACACATGGCTCATTAACAAATCAGTAACCGTCCATTTATTTAAAGCGCACAAGCGCACATTAACAAATCATTTACCAAATTTCAAGCGCACATTTACAGTTTGTTTCATTTGTGCGCGTGAACCATAAAAACCACAAAACTTCAAAGGATTAGCGCACAAGCGCACAACACCAACGCACATTTCATTTCATTAATTTGTCCGAACCATAAAAAACCACAAAACTCCAAATGTAAAGCGCACAAGCGCGTTTGGTTTCCATGTGCACATGAATTAATAAAAACAAAATAAATTACAAAACCACAAGATTCCAAATGTAAAGCGCACAAACGCGTTTGGTTTCATTTTTTCGTGTGCGCAACACATTTTTGTCCGAAGCACAAAAAGCCACAAAACTCCAAATGTAAAGCGCACAAGTTTTCATGTGCGCATGAAGTGTACTTTGTTCTCTAACCAAGGTGCATGTGCTTTAAAATCTTGATTTCTTGTTTGGGGATTCAAAGAGGGGAAGAATGAGTGAGATAGCAAATGAAGTGTAAAATGTGATTCCTTAAAATTGTAGTCTTTTTACTTTTACTCATTCTTTGATGAGAAAAAGGGAAGTGCACGATAGTCTATTTTCATGCTTAGAGCATGCCCATCGGTAACGTGGAGAGACACGTTAAGCCAAATTTAACGCACGTTAGGGTGCGTTATTGTTGTGTTCGTTGCGTTAAGGCCCACGTTAAGGCCCAAATTTAACGCACGTTGGTGGCTTGACGCGGCGTTAAGCGTTATTTTTTTTCTTTTCTTTTTTTTTTCTTCCGATTTAACTAATTTTTGGTGGGTTTTGTTGGTGTGTTTATATATAATAACGTGTGTGTGTGTTATGTGTGTGTTTTAGTGTGTGTCGTTGCAGGTTTCAAAGGAAGAAGAAGAAGAAGAAGAAAATATGTAACTTTTGTAAAATTACACTTTCAGTCCTTGTGGTTATGGCTTTTATGTATTTACAGTTTAGTCCTTGTGGGTTTTTTTTTTTTTTTTTTTTTTTTTTTTTTTTTTTTTTTTTTAAGTAAATAACATTTGTATTTTTAGTGATTTGTTTAAATAAAATGTAATTTGTTTTAATTTGTATTTTGTTAAATAATTGGAAAAGAAGAAAAAAGTGGGGCCCAAATGTTGAGTTATTGTTGTAGGTGTTTTTTTTTTTAGTTAAGGTTAAAGTGGTAAAGCTGATGTGACGCTGACGTGGCGCTGCGTTAACTTATAACTTGAGTTATTGATGGGCATGCTCTTAGGAAATTTATTTTTTAGATGTTTGATGAGAAAAGGGAAGCGCACAGGCGCACATATCTTAGACTTTGCGCCATGGTCTGGTTTGTTAAATTGCTAGAATTTGATTCATTCTTGTAAAATGGGTTATGAATTAGTACACTTTGGTAATTTCTTTTTTTAGATGTATCTAACTGAACTCTTGTTGTGTACATTGCTTTGCAATTTGTTTTAGGTAAACACATCACAAAGAAATCTTTGCTCTAAATTTTTTACTTTCAAAATAAGTATGATAATAACAATGTTATTTACCAGCTCTATGTTTACATTGACTATTTCATACTCCGACATATTATTTTTGAAGAAGAATATTGCATATTATTTATTTATTATTTTTTACCATTTAACACTTTATTTTTTAATTATAGAATTAACTTTTGGATTTAAAGGAAGGCAAACAAGCAACAAGCTGCACCGCTAGCCCCTTTTTGGATTGCAAAACTTATTCTTTTGAAGACTACATCTCTGGATCTAGGTGTCATAACATTACTATAAATAATTCGTTGGACTCTATTGAGAAACTTTACTGCCTCATGTGCAAGAAAACCAAAAGTATCAAACGCAAAAGAAATAAAACATATTGATTTTCAAACGCGAAATAAATAAAAACATCTATTTTTGCACATATTTATACACTTACATTTTCATTAGATTTAATTATTCAGCAATCAAGATATGTTTGTAGTCCCTGATTTAGTCACATCAAGGATATTAATAAAAAATAAGTTTAAAGTATAAGGTTGAAAATGAAAGTTTTGAGTTTTAGTGCAATGACTAGTATTAAATTATATTTGGTACATTTTGAGCTTTAAGGTGTGTTTGGTACCTTAAAATGTCAATGAGCGAATGCTTTGATTGTGAATAACATTGTTTTTTTTACATCTATGACTATATTAATTGACTATGATAGCAAGATATTAGGGTGCGTTTGGTATCCCCCAATCGGAATAGGTCTATGGATTTCATTTCGATTCAAAGTGTTTATTTAGTAGGCCAGGGAATGATATGGGTATATTATAATCATAGATTCATTACACATCAATTTGGTATATAAGAAATCAATTCACGCGGTCCATTCTTTTTTTCACTACAAAATTCAAATATCTATACACTTTTTCATACCATATTTTGTCATCAAAGCATAAACAATATATCGCAATGATATATTTTTTCATATTCATTGTCATTTTATCCCATACTAAATCCGATATCCATTGTCATTCCTAGCAACAAACCAAACGGGCCCTTAGTCATACTCCATTCCTTATCAGTGGGTCCCACTCCTTTTTTATCTTTAAATAATCAAAAAACTTATGTAGTGGTTTATTTATTTGATTATTCACTTCATATACCGAGGCCCATTTTATGATAATCAAATTAATTGGTAAAACCTAACAATGATATCGGAATTGATTCCATGATTAATACACATACTCATTCCACCCTCTTATCAAAGTTATACCAACTATGATTTATAGCAACAAACCAAATGGCACCTTATTATTCATTGAACTATTATAGTGTACAAGTTTAGCGCTTACCAAAGAGAGGTTTTGTGGTATTTTTTTTCCATTATTTTAAGGGATAATGATTTTTAAATGTATCCAACTTACCACGTTTTACTAAGTTGTGTATGAAACTTTTAATTTTGCTAACCTGTGGTCTGAACTTACTAATCTTTGCTATCTTGTGTACTCAATCTACATGGCAAGGATTTTAGCTGAGTTGGCAATGTGGCCCAGTGTTGACTCCATTATATTATTAAAAAAACTCGTTATTCTATCCCGTTTTCCCTTTTTTCTTTTTTATAATACTTTTATTTTTTTTATAATCTCAAACACAATCCATATTATTCCCACTCCAACCCTAACCCTAGTAAACACTCTCCACCTCTCTCCCACATATATCCGGCCGCTACTGTAGCGCCGTCGCCACCACTGCCGTACTCCACCAACACCGCAGCCACCATCATCCTCACCTTCATCTATCACCATCAAGCAACGAAGCTACCACACCAACATCAACAACACAACCGCCGTCACCACCACCACGCCATCGTGAGCCGCCACCATCCCCACCATCATCCTCACCTTCATGTACAGTATAAATTGACCAGAAAGTTTAGTTACCTAGTTTCATTTCATTGTTGTTGATGTTGTTGATTTTGATTAAACAACAAACAAATTTTTGGGTTGTTAACCTCTCACTCTCCTTTGTTAAAACCAGTCCCTTCGGTTGTTAAGTTGTTTGGTCATTGACTAACCTTCCAAGCAACAATCTTTGTCATTTCTTATTCAAAATCAATTGAGTTGATCATGTTCTTTTGATTAAAGAAAAGGGTTTTCTTAGTTTTTGTTGTTTGATTCATCTAGAGGGGTTTATGGGTGGATTTAAACAGTTTTGGGTTTTGTTCTTGTTGTTGTTATCAGTAATTTTGTTTCAGGGTGTTGTTGGATTAAGGCCTTTGTGGGAAACTGCGCGTTCCGATGAGGTTTGTTTCTTATCCGGATTATGTAGTGAAAGAAAATGATTTATGTGCATTCGGGTAGAAGGGGATGATTTTTGGGTAGAAGGGGATGATTTTTAGGTGCGAGTGATCAAAAGTATTTATGGTGATCTTGGTGGGTTGCATAACTCAGATGAGGGGCATATTGCTAAAGAGTGGGCAGTGAGAGATAGATAGAATAGGGGTTGGTCTCTTGCTTTTGATGGTGTTTTCTTAGTCAAAGGTTTTAAAGAGGCAATTGATGAGAAAATTCTTGTCTCAGGTGGTAATGTTGAAGAAACAATTTGGTGTAAAGATGAAGATGAGGGTGTTTTCGTCATTTTACCTATTTAATTATTAAAAAACAAAAAAGGGCCAGCGTGGATGCAAACATGGATGCCAACGTGGCAAGAAAAATCGTAAAACCCCTTAATCACCCCGTTAGTACACAAGATTGCAAAGATTAGTAAGGGAGTGTTTCTTTTTTCTTTTTTTTCCTGTTTGGAAATGGTTCATGGTTAGATTAATATGTTGTTTGGAGTAAGGATGGTTTCAACATATACATGTTTCTTTCTCATCCTGAATAACCATCTTAAAATACTCAAATGTCCAATTTTCTTGTATATACTTGTAAGCCAAAAGCAAATAAATGATTCAAACTCAAAAAATAAAAATTTTATTCAGTTGAATTCCCAAAGTCCCACTTTAAAAAGAACAGACACATGGAACATTTTGTATCTAATAATGAAAAAATAAAGAAACATCTTAAATTCCAATTATATAATAATACCTTATAATCAAATCAATTCAACCAAATACATAATCTTGTCTAACAATCTAAAGTCAAAGATCGAACAATAAAGAAATACTACATTAAAACTTTAATCACTACAAACTTTCAAAGATTTTTCGGAGAGATCAGATATACAGTGACGACGATTGAGTGGTGGAGACGGCGGAGTAGCATGGTGGATCAGATTGGACATGGCAGTAGGTTGTCATGGGAGGTGGGTGTGAAGGAGGAGAAAAACAATTGAGTTATGTGGGGAAGAAATAGAAAATAGAAGAAAAAGAGGTAAGGGTATACTTTTGAAAAAGCATCCTGGATGGAAAGAAGTTCATATTTAGCCCTCTTTTAGAATCAGGATTTTCTTTTGTTTTAAGCAAAAAAGAAACACTATTTTTACTAGTTGGGTTAAGGAATTTCTTCATCCAGGATGATTAAGCAAAAAAGAAACAACCCCTAAGTTTAGACACAAAGTTAGCAAAATTAAAAGTTTCATACACAACTTAGTAAAACGTGCCAATTGAATTCATTTAGAAATTATTATCCCTTATTTTAATGCAAAAGTTACAATATGTTCTGAAAAATGCTTGTATTTAAATGTATTTATAAAGATAGAATATCTATAAGAATTTTTTTTTAGAAACAAGCAAGATATTTTAACGAAAGTAGTGGACAAGTGAGGGTATAGTTTTCTTTGATGTGTGTGTGAAGTTATATACTGTGTTACAATAATTACTCGTATTTGTTTGATTTTATATAACTAAAAATAATTATGTCAAGTTAAAAGAATTTTGTCTTTTTAGTTAGTTCCACGTGTCAAATTTATGGCTGTTTTGATGTCAACTTTTTAGATGATACGCAGTGGGCGAGAAGGCTAACATGAAGGCTTTTATTGAAGGTAAATCGGTGGGAATTTTCTTTCAAGACGGCCCGCACGACTCATCCTAAGTAAGGGCTTAGCCAACAAATTGCTCTTTGATTGATTGATAATTCAAGGTTGTCAGGATCGCGATCCTGATCGTAGGATTGTACGATCCTACGATCCTACATATAAAAAACGAGCAGGATCATAGTAGGATCTTAATTCTATCAGGATCGGTATAGGATCGTAGGATCGCACGCAGGATCGTAGGATCGTAAACGATCCGATCCTACTACAAATCCATGTTTTTATCTCGAGGGGAGCAAGATCGTTGTAGGATCGTAGGATCGCACATAGGATCGTAGGATCGTGAACGATCTGATCCTACTAGAAGCTCATGTTTCTTATTGTTTTTTCTTTTATCATTCATTTAAATTCATTTATCATATAAAATATTCTATAAAAGTATAAAACTACAACTCTTATACAATAATATATACATTTTCATAGGATCTTACGATCCCGATCCGATCCTACGATCCCGATCTTGTGAAACCGAAAACGATCTTAGGTAGGATCCCGATCCTGACAACCTTGATTGATATAACTAAAGATAGATCACCTTAACGGTATGTTCACACGTTTTTTTTCTTAGAAGGAAATGAAAGTAAATGAAAGAAACTCAAAGAATATGATATTTTCGAGTTTCTCTAAAACAAAATAGAAAGAAAAGTGAAAAGAAATGCCGTAAAAGTTTTGTGGTTTTTTCCCCTAAAAGTTTCTGCTCATATATGGGCAGATTTAGAAAGAAACTAATATACATAAAAAAATTTCATTATAAAAAGACCAGTATAAACCTCATTGTTTTATATCATGTGTTATATACAAAGCCGTATTCGAGGGTGTGCGATGTGTGCAGTTGCATAGGGCCTCCAAATTATTAGGGCCTCAAATTTTATATATAATATAAAATATATAACAAAAAATAGATAAATTTTATATATAATATGTATGTATATCCGTATGTGTCCTAGAAAGTGACTACAAATGTTTGATTTAAGATGTTGTATCGGAAAATGCTAGCAGGAGTGGTTTTCTAATGATAATTTCTCATTTTATTTCTTTAAAACATTATTTAACTTCTGTTGTTAGGTCTCGTTTTTGTAATTAAATTAAGTTTTGCACCGGGCTTCCGCAAACTTAGAGACGACACTGGTTATATATTGTCTATGTATATTAAAAAAAACATAACTATAATTTGAAGCAACAAGGAAAAAGACGAAACCTGAAAAACTAAATAAATCTCGAAAAAAGATTAATACAAAGTTTATTTGTTAAATCCGGATCAGCCCAAAATGGTGTAAGAAAGATTGTGGAAGGTAACACACTAGACTTGTGCAATCGTAGTTGGTTAACACGTTTATTAGTGAATGTGGAGGCCTAGGGGTGCAAACGAGCCGAGCTAAGCTCGAGCTTGACAAGGCTCGAACTCGGCTGGAAAAAGAAAAAAAAACTAGGCTCAAGCTCGGCTCGATAGCTCATCAAGCTTTACCATCCAGGCTTGAACTCGGCTCGATTTAGTTTCGAGCAAAGCTCGAGCTTTGCTTGAAAAGCTCGAATATATGTATATGAATACATGATTACATATATATGAAAAGCTCTAATGTTATCACCTTGTCCCACTGATCAAGACACATTGACCAAAATCAGTAGACAAATTGAACACCTATCCGAATTAGAGCATTATGGCCATTATTCCTTATTTGTAGTAGTATTTCCAAAGGGAATACCTGATGGAGTGATGGCTGATGAAGACGAAGTGATGGCCAAGAAGTGTGCACCATTTAGATTGTAGAATACAAAACGTTACATAAGAATAATTAGGGTTTGAAGGGTATATAGTTAATTAATTGTTTATGGAGTAATCCTTCTAATTATGTTAATATTCAAATTAACTCTCATTTACTTAAAGCTCGAAAAAGCTCGATAAAAGCTCGAGCTCGGCTCATTATATGTTTCGAGCCAATATTGGGCTTGAGCTCGCTAAAACCTCGACTCAATCGAGCAAAGCTCGAGTTGCTAGATAAAAGTTTGGCTTGTTTGCACCCGTAGGAGGCCTACGTTAAAATCCCTCCATGTGCAACTTTCTAAAAACCCAACATGCCCAGCGGAAGAAATAGGATAAAAAGAACCAAGAAGACTTAATAATCAATACGGTCTCCCATGGTCTAGCGGTAGAGTCAATGTTCATGCAAAGCTTGAGGCGCAGGTTCGATTCCCTCTGGTGTAAAGTTTTGCTATTTATTTTAGTGCCCAGTCAGCAGTCTAGTCAATCACACGTGGCTACACGTCGGATGCTACGTCAGCACAGCACACGCTCAACAACTCCAGATACATGCTTGCACACTCTCGACACACGTCCCAATTGGAGGATGCCACGTAGCCAGATTCAGTCTGATAGAAATTAATGCCAGTTTAGTACCCTTGGAGATAAGGGACCTGTTTTGCAAAGTTATCTAACTTAAGAGCTGTTTAGAAAATATGTAAAATCTTAATTTTGGGTCAATATTGTAAGTTCGGGTTTATAAATACTTTCACCTCAACTCAAAACAATATATCTTCTCTTCCTTTATTTTTTTTTTTATTTTCTCTAGTTTTAGTTGTTAAATTTAACAAGTTCTATTTGAAGAATTTTGTTTAGATTTTATAAAAGTTATTGTTTAATTTGCAATCCTTCTTATTTTCTTTTACTCACTTCTATATTTTATTCATCTTTATACAAGTAAAAAAGATTTATAAAAGGATATACGAAACCTTGAGTTTATAAAGTTGTATTGGTGTTTTTACACTTTGGGTACACATACTCATTTTCACATATTTATTTCATTGATTTATGAGCCTTTTTGGGTGATAAATTAGTGAAAATATTATTTTTCTTTCAAAAAAATCTTTAAAAAATTTTATAAACTTTTTTCATTAATTTATTATTCTGTGAAAATTTTGAATTTTATTTCCTTAATTTACTATTTATTTTAGATTTAATACTTGTTTTAGTTATTTAAATTTTCATTTTTCTTGTTTTAATATATTTATATTTTTAAATCTTTGCAATTTAGTTTACTTTTTTTGTAAACATATCTCCTTCAAAAAGTTTGGTGGTTAAGATTTATTTTATGAAGATTAGTTTATCTTTTTATTTTTAGCATTTTGTTGTAAAAGGCTTATATTAATATATTTGTTGGTAAAATCGTGATTTAGTTTTTGGATTCTCTGAGCAAATACCGGGTTTTATCTTTCTTCTCTCTTCCATATTTAATCATTTTTAGCTTAATATATTATTTATTGCTTGCCATGTTTAGCGTAGTAATGATTATTATTGTTATTAGTTTAGCTTTTATTATGTGTGAGTAGATTTTATATATTTTTGTTTAGAAATTGGTGGTTAGGATATTTTGTTTACTTTGGAGAAGTTGTTGATAGTGAAATTAATTGTTAGTTTAGGTTATTATATTCATTAACGGGAGACATCTGACTTATGGTTTACCTATATTGTTTTTATTTAATTTGATGGGCAAAAGCCGTCGGAAAGAATGAAAATTCTCTAGTACTCAACCTAGATTAGCAACTAATTAGTTTATTGTGCGCGTATAAGGGTTAAAATTGATATACGAAAGTATAAGGAGATAAACCCTTGTACGAGTTTTTGATCACCAAAATAACTTCCTTATTAATCGTAATATTTTAACTGCCGTTTCTAGACAAAAATATTCTTTTATTATACATTTTTAGATCCTTGCCTTTTGCTTGTTCTCGTAGTATATTTGTAGATAATACTTGCTTTAGAATTCTTATTAGTAATAGATAATCTTCGCTTGTTACAATTTTAATTTTAGACTTAAAATAAAAAACAAACTAAAAAACCACGACAACTAAGCATAAAACAATAAACTTTTGATGTAATTTTCAAATTCATTATTCGCCAAGGATACGACTCCGGGAGATTCGATTTTTACCTTTCCTAAGGTATTTATCTTATCCACTTGGGAATTTATAACAGACCGTCTACGACAAATCAAGCTTACACGACAAATGATAGCTGAATGAAAATGACACAAATTAATCTGTAGTCAATAACGTGAACCAATAGACTCACACATTGATGTTAGCTCATAAACGTTAAACGTGTGCAACAATCGACACAAATTAACTCTAAATTCTTACATCGATGTAAAAAACCCATTTTTGATATTCATAAAATACCTAAGCATGTGACATATAGTTTCAATAGCTAGCAAAAGAGATAAAGATCAAAACACATGTGGTACCGAGCCGGCATGTTTTCTCTAGTCTTTTTTAATCATTGCTATCGACGTGCAAAAACAATAAAAACTAAATAAATACGAGATTAAAAAGCTTTTACTTCATCATAAAATTCTGAAAACATATAAACAACCAAACAGAAAAATTTGACGTCATTAAAATACACAGGAAAAAACAACACATTTAATCTTTTATGAGATATAATATTATCTCAGAAAAATATTAAATTTATATTATCAGATAATATTAATATCTCAGAAAAAAGCACATAAAATATGATAATATTAATATCTCAGAAAAGATTAAATATGCTATTTTTGTGTATTTTAATGTCATCAAAATTTTTCTGTTTGGTTGTTTATATGTTTTCAAAATTTTATGATGAAGTAAAAGCTTTTTAATCTCTCATTTATTTAGTTTCTATTGTTTTTTTCAGGTCGCTAGTAATTATTAAAACAGATTAGATAAAACATGTCGGCTCGATACAATATGCGTTTGGATCTTTTATCTCTTTTGCCAGCTATTGAGACAATATATCACATGCTTTGGTATTTTATGAATATCAAAATGGTTTTTTTACATCGATGGAAGAATTTAGAGTTAATTTGTGTCTATTGTTACACATATTCAACGTTTATGAGCTAACAGCAATGTGTGAGTCTACTAGTTCACATTATTGACTACGGATTCATTTGTTTCATTTTCATTCTGCTATCATTTGTCGTATAAGCTCTTTGGTTGAGGCTCTTACATGGGTCCTTTTATTTGGTCTTATTAGATGGCAATGCAAAATGAAGATTAAGGGAATGATTGGTAGACTTAGTTCGATTTTGGGACTAACGATGTATTTTAGATACAACCACAGAGGGATGAATCGAGTATTTTACTCTTACATATATAAGTGTTGGGCTTTTTAGAAATAGGGTTTATTTCTTCCTGTCACTGCCATCTAATGCACATTCATTATCTAAACATGCCTGACGACGACTTTGGTGTCTGACTCCTCCCAAACCAACCAGTCAACCGGGTGCACTCAATTGGCTCACTCGGGAGGGAGTGCAAGATATAAAATCTGTAGAAGTACAGGGAAATCCCCGGGTCGTTAAGTCCAAACAAGGTTGAAATTGTGTTTTGAAAACGTTTCGGGAATGAGTGGCACTGAGGACAGTAACCAATAATGATTTGGGTTTGATTTACACTACTGGAAAGTATTTGGATAACAGTATTAACAAGCACAAGAAACAGATGTATATAAACGTGAACTGAAATTAAATCAGAAACGATTGCGTGCTGGGAAAAAAGTGAGTTTTAAGCAAATATAAACTACAGGGGGTAAAAATGAAACTTTTACAAACTTAATATAAAAAGAAAATTTAATTAAAAAGAAAATTATTTGTTTGATTATTTTATTATTTAATATTAATTAAAAACTATTTAATAAATAATTAAAACTAATTTTAAACTACTTTTAAATTATTAATCTATACTACTTATAAAGCATTTAGCACCTTCTCTCCTATTAATTTTTTAAGACTTCCTAAAATAGATTTTTAAGTAAATACAAGTAAAGAAGCATCATTTACAAATATTTGAAGCACAAATAAAAAAATACTATTCAAGACATACAATTAATACACAATTTAATTCACCCCTTCACAAAAAAAATACAACTATTTAACCACAATATACAATCAAATTAAACATATTGTACAAACTCACATGGTCTCGATTTATGCATCATAAGCCACAAACAGTTAATGACCAACTATTAAGAATCAAAAAAGCCAAATACTTCAACCAGTACATGCCAAGAAAAACAATGATTCTGTCCTAACTTATATCCAAAAAAAAAAAATCAGTAAAAAAAAACACCTATAACAATATTAGAATCCATCTCTCCAGCTAAAAAAAAAGAAAAAATAAAAATAAAATCCTCCTCTAGATATTAATTGAAAATTAAAACAACAAAAAAGATATCGGATTTAGTATTCAAAATGATCAAAAGTCGTTAAAGAATCCAAAAACCCAAGACCTTTTACCAAGATCTTTGAGCCGAAAAACAAAAAACAAAAACAAAAACAAATTCGTGTTACACACAAACCAATAGAGTTTGTATCTTGTTTGTGATTGTGTTTCGAGACCATGACAACCAAAAAGGGTATTAGTGATTTTGTACTAATCGGTTATAAGAAGTAAACCAATCAAAGGATAAAAGGCTGAGATTAACACGAAAGGGTTTTGATTGTTTAGTTTATGAATAGATATCGAGACGAAGTGTTCGGTTATTGGTGGGATAAGATTGAGATAAAGTTAGAGAGGCTGAGTTTGTTTATTAGTGAATGAAATAATATGAAGTGTGGTGACTCATGTTATGGACTTTAGGTTTAGGGTTGTTATCTTTAGGATATAAATTTAGGATATAGCTTTAGGCTTAATATATGTAATACTAAATTGGGTCAAGCTTTAAATTCGGGCGTTGTGTGTCTGGGCCAACGATTAAGAATCTTGAAAATTAGGATCTCGGGTTTCGTAATTTCAAGATAAACGATTTTAAATATACAACCAAAAAACTCATTATCGACTTTTTGTACTAAACCAAAAACTAACTCAAAACTCTGGTTATGACTCATATCACGTGAGTGCACTAATATTTTTATAGGAAATAATATGATATTGCATAAAGATATTACTAGAAAAAGATCTACTTTTTATAAACTTGTTATTACGGTAAACATATAATTAAAAAATATGTTCATAAAAAATTTCAATTACAAGGTACCCGCCGCCGCAACGCGCGGGTACCCTGCTAGTAATACCTAAATGACTTAGAAATTTATGGAAATTTTTATAAAACTAATTAACCATCACAGGAATCCTAAAAATTTATAAAAAGTTTCTAAAAGTTATATTTAAGCTAATTTACTAATTAATCACTTATTTATTAATTAAAATCTATTTAAACTAATTTAATTTCTAAAAATTACCAAATGAACAGTGAAAATTATGGAAATTTTCCTAAAAATACTTTACTGATTATAAAACCTAGAAAAAAATATAAAAACTAATATTGCTTATAAATAAGCAGAAAGAAAATTAAATATTTGGTTTTTTAATTAAAACTAATTTAACTTATTTTAATTATTATAAATACTAAATTAACTCAGAAAATTAGGAAAATTTTTCTTAAACTATTTTAATATTACTAGAAACTTAGGAAAATTATAAAAATGAAAATTACTATTTGAAAAAGCTGAGCAATAAGCCACATGGCTTAAATAGAAGTTATCACTATTTTTATTTTTGTCTTTTTCTGAATTTTCTTTTACAAATCAAATTTACCACTAAAAATAAGCAACTTTTACAAAGGCACTTTGATTGGAACTTAATAACAAGCAATGTGCAATCCAAAGTATGAGACAGAAGTCCTAATAAGCTTGTGAAACTTGGATTTTTTAGCAAAATGACGAGGCGAAAAGTGTACCGCTTTTAAGGGGTCATTTAAGCCTGAATTCGAGATTATTTGATCAAATATTGTCTTAAATCATTCCCCTTGTCATTTTAGGTACTTTTGGAGAGAAATTTGGAAAAGAAAGCATTTTAGACGTTTTTGGAGCATTTAAGTGAAGAAAACGGCAAAGTCTCAAATTTCCTTGCTGGAACAGTACCTGACGGCGTCAAGATTCTCCACATGACGGCGTCAAGAGTTACAAAAGAGGTGGATATGGAGCTTATAATGTGACGGGCCAGAACCTTTTTAGTGCATTGGCCTGACGGCGTCACCCAAGCCGTCAGGGTCCAACTACTAGTGACGGCCCAGAGTAAATTCCTACATGACGGCGTCACAAATGGATCTAGGCAATATGATTTCTATCTTGATGGCGTCACAATTTAAAACGTGAAACCATCAGCCTGTAGAATCTATATATAGTTTTGCAATTTTTCATTGTAAAAGTGTGGAACATTAGGGTAACTTTGGAGGAACGAATTTCATAAACCCTAGGTCGAACTTTATAGCCTTTTCAAGGGTTTCAACCCCTTGAATCTTCCATGTTTCAATAAAGATAAGTATTCATTCAAATCATTCAATATGTCTATGTATTGTGTGATTATATCTTGCGCTTTTCTTTCTTTTAACATGCTAGGCTAGGTTTTTATTGTGTTTGCTTAGATGTAGTGAAACCTAGATGTTGATTATTGGTTGATTGTTTGTTTATAATTATTTTGGATGATTGTATTCTATGTTAGGCTTAAGAAAACTGGCAGACTTCCATTGGTAACTTGCTTAAACGTCTTAAGAAACATGATCGGAGGTGTACTACGATTTTTGGTTGTATTTAATGCATAAGCGAATTCTAGTGATCCCATGTTAGGAGCTTCTTAGCCGGCTCGACATAGGAGTGAAGTAGGAGCTTATAGAGTTAGGGAATATTGTACACGACCCTACGACTAGTATCAAGGAATATGACCCGTCATCCATGCAATTGTAACAAGCTAATCAACCGGTAAAAGATATCTAGGGAGTAATGAAATCTAAGTAAACACAGCTTTCTCCATTATTGTTTCCACCACAATTTAGTTTAAGTTTAATTTTATTTTGATTGCATCTTTAGTTAATTTGGGTTAGTGGACTAGCAACTAATTCCGCCTACTCCTTCAAAACCCGAGGTTTTACTTGCTTTTTATAAAATACAAAAATACAAAAAGAATCATCCCTCACCTCTAGACCTAGTTTAGTAGACACTCTAATCCTAGCGAACACTATTCCTGAGTTGAACGATCAATCCCTCGATACTTGTCACTATACTATACTAAAACGATCAGGTACACTGCCTGGCGGGGATTGCAAGCTTCTCGAGATCCCTTAAGAGGTAAAACCATTTGTGAGGGCGCAATCCCGCACATCAAGTTTTTGGCGCCGCAGCCCGGGGAATAGTTATTGTCTAGGTTAGGATTTCTTTTTATTAGGTCTACTTGCTAGAATCCTTTCTAGTAAGATTTTTTTTTTAGGTTTTCTTTAGTTTATCTTTTTCTTAGTGCCTTTGTTAGTAAATTAAATTCATTGACTATTCTGTTGGCCATTATGGAAAACGCGAATCCACCCCTTTCCCCTAGTGAAGTGGCTTTGTTGCGTGAACAGATTGAGAATGAGATTATGGAACTTAGGGAGCTTAATAGGTTAATTAATGTTGAGCTCGATCATGCATTTAGCGACCTAGCGACCGCCTTGTATTCAAATAAGGACTTAGGATCTAATGATTTTGAGAATATTGTTGAGGAACTTGAGGAAGGGGAGATAGATCCGAAACTGGATGACTATTTCAATCTATATCCCACTAAGGAGGAAACTGCATACTATAATAATCTTATTGATTATCCTCGAGCTCCTTTTACTAGAATTGACCCTAAGATAAAGAGAGGCGATCTTAAGAATGTTAAGATACCATGTATGATTGGGTATAAGTACATTGACAACGCTTACATTGACTTTGAATCCCCAATCAACATTATGTCCTCAAGTGTTTATAATGATATAGTGAAAACAAGACTTGGACCTAGAAAAAATCCCAAATACCCCGGTGGAGTTTGTAACTTTGTCGGGAGAATTAAAGGTCTACATGTCTTTGTTGAGAACTTTACCTATATCATTGACGTTATGGTTGTTGAAGACCTAGCTAGTGTTATTGATTGTCGCTTATCCCATGTTGTATTTGGTAAGCCACTTGTTGAAGAATCCAAGTTAGAATATGATGAGATAGAAGGGACGATTCGATTTACTAGTGAAACAGATAGGATCACATATAGGATGCCTAATAGAATGAAGGAATTTCGTTTTGTGCCTCGATTTGATATGGATAACATTGGTGCTTTTGAGGACATCAATGAAGAGGAAAAGAAAAAGGGCATGGACTATGTATGGGAGAAGAAGAGCCTTTTCTATAAGGATTGCTTAACTCTAGGGCCAAAATATAAAGTTGATAGGGAATTTGCCAATAGGATTATAGGAGCAATTAAGAAAAAGGTGGTTGGTCTCTATCAAGAACATTTACAATCGGGTCTGGAATACAAAACTAAGATCGGAGATAACCTAGAGAATGAGACCAATGACGAGGTCACGTAATAGCCCATGACCTTGAGTCTAGCTACAAGACTCGTAAATAAAGAAAAGCGCTTCTTGGGAGGCAACCCATGTTTTGTGTGTTTTTATTTGTTTCCGTATGCATGCTTTATTTTTATTGTTGGTAGATCATGTTTCAAACTAAATTGTGAAAATGCTTTATTTTGTTGTTTAACTTCGGCTTAACTTCATATAAAGGTATTTTGCAAAAGCTAAGTGTAAGGGGAAACCCAAAATTTGTTTCTAAGAATGAAAATGATCTTGATTCGCCACAATATTAAATGAACATGTATATTAGTAATTGTTAGAGTCAAATGCTTGTATCGAGTCATAATGATGTTTTGCAGAATTTTCCAGGAAGTAGGACATAAGTTTTTCCAGAAATTTTCCGGAAACTTAACATAAAGATTTATGCAAGTCTCTTCTGACGGGGTCAGGATTTAAAACCTGACGGCGTCACGTGTAAAATTCTAGAAATTTTGCGAGTTTTGTTTTTCTAACGGAGTCTTAAAAGTTTTTGTTGAATCTTTACTTCTGTAAACTCCAGGAAATCTGCAAACATTCATTCCACAAGCAGTATATCTTAATTTGCTTTCTAGGATTTGTTAGTATATATAGATTGCCGCGATTTTACGCGAGGTTTCCTTGATTGTTTTCTCAAGTTTAACATGTTATATACGACAAGAAGATGATTTATATTTCTGGAACGGAAGCTTTGAACGTTCATTTTCTTGGAGGAAGATCTAACCTTGTTAACGCACTATCCGTACCGAACGAATCAGGAGAGTATTTGTTTTCATTCTTTTACCTGTTTTACTTTTACATTCTTTAATTGAACATTGGGGACAATGTTCATCCTAAGTGTAAGGGGAGGGTAAATGATGATACCTTATAGGATACAATTGCACTTGAGTTTGTTTGTTTGATGGTAGGTGTGTAATAAAACTAATAGAAATACTTGTTAGTGTAATTTTAGTGCCAAATTTAAAATTTTTTACAACAATTAGGAGTGAAACTTTAGCCTTAACAAGCGTCTCATGGATAGGAGTTGTATAACTAGCACAAAAAAACCGTACCACTCAAAA
This sequence comes from Artemisia argyi, assembly GCA_030686995.1. Classification (NCBI taxonomy): domain Eukaryota; kingdom Viridiplantae; phylum Streptophyta; class Magnoliopsida; order Asterales; family Asteraceae; genus Artemisia; species Artemisia argyi. The sequence goes on along the minus strand of CM060703.1, from coordinate 20,166,927 downwards.
ATTTTATCAAAAAAGGTAGTGACCATCCGAGTATTAGATTAATTGGCTAACGCGCCAGCACTAGTGTATGACTTGGTGACCATCCGTTATGCAAATAACGCGCCAGCGATCCAAGAAGTGCATTAGTTAGCATCCGTACGGGCCTTCTACTAAGTGAGGATTCGCCCCTAGACTTTTTAGGAGAAGCATTAGAGCTTATGAGTGTACCAGTAGTACTTAGATTCTAGAACTTGCGTTAGTGATGCATCCCGAGACCGCTAGAGAGACTATATTCATGTATTAGGATTTACTACATGATAAGAAGCATTAGGATCACCCTTGTGTTTAAACCCGTATCATAACTACTTGACCATTTAAGTCATATTACTTGACTAGTAAAGTCAATTAATTTTCCCTACACCTTAGCATTGTACTCATTTTTAGTACACGAAACCCCTAGTACACCCCTCCGAGCCTATCTTTTCATTTCTAACTTTAAGCATTTTACTTAAAGGAAGAATTTCTTACAACCCACCCAAATGTGCAACCAAATCGCCTTAGCCTTCCGTGTATGCACTCATCTTTAGTGCAGTATTGTTATGTGTTTAAACCCTTAGTTAATTATCTAATTGATTATGTGTTTGCTAAGTCGAGTCATATCTTGTACATATTGTTTTGGGACGATTGGGACTCATGGGTAAAGTACTAGTGATATGGAGTAATGGGGAAGACATCATATATTACCCCCATATGTGCGTTAATCTTAAAAAGTACTCCAAGTGTTTTGATTATCTTGATTCGAGTCATTAGATTAGTTTATTGTAAAGTATGTAAAAATTCAAGTGTAAGGGGAATGTACATTCCCTATGATGTATTATTTTGGATGGTAGGGTAAAAGTGTATGCAACAAAAAAAAAAGAAAAATCGAAAAAAAAGAAAAAAATAAAAAATAAAAAAAGAAAAAGAAAAGAGAAAAACATACGGACTACCATCCCGTTTCATTCTATGTTTGTTTTAAGTTTTTGTTATTTTTGATTTATTAGCTTAAGTCTAGTCGAGTCTTGGCTTAGCAACGCCATATTGTACATGTAATTAACCAAGATGATTAACTCGCCACCAATAAATATTGCCTTTATCCAACAAAACCGTGTTTTCCATATCCCTACACCTAACGTTATAACCCTTTAAAAGACCTCTTTGATAGTTTATCCAAGGTGCTTACGCCAAGTGGTGGAGGTTTGATCCTTTCCCAAGCCTATCGTAATCTATTTGCTATGACAGGTAGTGAGAGATGTTTTCCATTTCCATATTGAGATATTTACTTTATTACACCCGAGAGATGTGAGTATCTAAACACTATTTGTGAGGTGCTAGTGTATGACCTCCGTTCTTGTTTTTGGTTTTTAGTGGAACGATTATTTGTTGTAATTACTTTTATATTAGTGTTAAATGACCCCTAACTTGTTATTTGATTAGAATAAAAGCGCATTTGCTTGAGGACAAGAAAATCTCAAGTGTAAGGGTATTTGATGAGGCGAAAAGTGTACCGCTTTTAAGGGGTCATTTAAGCCCGAATTCGAGATTATTTGATCAAATATTGCCCTAAATCGTTCCTTTTGTCATTTTAGGTACTTTTGGAGAGAAATCTGGAAAAGGAAGTATTTTGGATGTTTTTAGAGCATTTAAGTGATGAAAACGGCAAAGTCTCAAATTTCGTTGCTGGAACAGTACCTGATGGCGTCAAGATTCTCCACATGACGGCGTCAAGAGTTACAGAAGAGGTGGATATGGAGCTTATAATGTGACGGGCCAGAACCTTTTTAGTGCATTGGCCTGAGGGCGTCACCCAAGGCCGTCAGGGTCCAACTACTAGTGACGGCCCAGAGTTAATTCCTACATGACGGCGTCACAAATGGATCTAGGCAATACGATTTCTATCTTGGCGGCAAGTTGACGGCGTCACAATTTAAAACGTGACGCCGTCAGCCTGTAGAATCTATATATAGTTTTGCAATTTTTCATTGTAAAAGTGTGGAACATTAGGGTAACTTTGGAGGAATGAATTTCATAAACCCTAGGTCGAACTTTACAGCATTTTCAAGGGTTTCAACCCCTTGAATCTTCCATGTTTCAATAAAGATAAGTATTCATTCAAATCATTCAATATGTCTATGTATTGTGTGATTATATCTTGCGCTTGTCTTTCTTTTAACATGCTAGGCTAGGTTTTTATTGTGTTTGCTTAGATGTAGTGAAACCTAGATGTTGATTATTGGTTGATTGTTTGTTTATAATTGTTTTGGATGATTGTATTCTATGTTAGGCTTAAGAAAAACTGGCAGACTTCCATTGGTAACCTGCTTGAACGTCTTAAGAAACATGATCGGAGGTGTACTACGATTTTTGGTTGTATTTATTGCATAAGCGAATTCTAGTGATCCCATGTTAGGAGCTTCTTAGCCGGCTCGACATAGGAGTGAAGTAGGAGCTTATAGAGTTAGGGAACATTGTACACGGCCCTACGACTAGTATCAAGGAATATGACCCGTCATCCATGCAATTGTAACAAGCTAATCAACCGGTAAAAGATATCTAGAGAGTAATGAAATCTGAGTAAACACAGCTTTCTCCATTATTGTTTCCACCACAATTTAGTTTAAGTTTTATTTTATTTTATTTTGATTGCATCTTTAGTTAATTTGGGTTAGTTGACTAGCAACTAATTCCGCCCACTCCTTCAAAACCCGAGATTTTACTTGCTTTTTATAAAATATAAAAATACAAAAAGAATCATCCCTCAACTCTAGACTTAGTTTAGTAGACACTCTAATCCTAGCGAACACTATTCCTGAGTTGAACGATCAATCCCCCGGTACTTGTCACTATACTATACTAAAACGATCAGGTACACTGCCTGGCGGGGATTGCAAGCTTCTCGAGATCCCTTGAGAGGTAAAACCTTTTGTGAGGGCGCAATCCCGCACATCACAAAAAGCTAGTAATAAGCTACAAGTTGGTAAATAAGCTATATTCTACTGATATGATCACAAAACAAGCACAAGTTACTGAATAAGCACTCTGGTTAACCCACAAAGATCAAATAAGCACTTCCAAATTCACAAAGGCCAAACAGGCCAAAATGTGCAATCTTGCAGGCCTTGTAGGGCCCACAATGGTAATCAGGGATCCAAAGTAAGACTTGATCCAAAAAGCTGAGCTTAAGGGCTTTTCAAAAAGCCAAAGCTTATAACCTGGGTCCCACTAATAAGCACTAGGGAGACCTATGAAGTTGGGCAAATCACACTGATCACTCAATATGTGGTCTGTGGTCAGGGCAACTTTAATGCCAAAATAAGCTAAGGGCAAAAGATGTGAGATCCAAATTAAGCACTAAGATAAAAAGCACTATTGTTAAGCTTCCCAAAAATCCAGGGATTGGGGATTGGGGATTGGGGCCCACAAATGAACCTAGGAGGGGCTTGGGAAGTTAGCTTGTTTGGGACCAGTACTTTGGTGCAGGGGAGGGTCCTCACCCTGCAGGCTAAAATAAGCACTTGCACAGGCCACAGAAAAAATATTCAAAATAAGCCAATGGTGGATTTTGAAAATTTAGCTGGGAGATTTTAACTTATAAAAAGATCAAAGCTTAATTTGCAACACAAAAATCAGGAAAAATCTTTGGAATTTTGACTTTCTGCCAAACTATGCAATTTGACTTTGATACGTGGGAATTGCGCCCTCGCAACAGGTTTTACCTCTCAAGGGATCTTGAGAAGCTTACAACTCCCACCAGGCAGTGTACCTGATCGTTGTAGTATAGTATAGTGACAAGTACCGGGGGATTGATCATTCAACTCAGGAATAGTGTCGCTAGGATTAGAAAGCCTACTAAACTAGGTCTAGAGGTGAGGGATGATTCTTTTTGTATTTTTTATATTTTATGGAAAGCAAGTAAAATCTCGGGTTTTGAAGGAGTGGGCGGAATTAGTTGCTAGCCAACTAACCCAATTAACTAAAGATGCAATCAAAATAAAATAAAAGAAATGAAAATAAAACTATTATACTAATGTGGTGGAAACAATAATGAGGAAAGTTGTGTTTACTTAGATTTCATTACTCCCTAGATATATTTTACAGGTTGATTAGCTTGTTACAATTGCATGGATGACGGGTCATATTCCTTAATACTAGTCATAGGGCCGTGTACAATATTCCCTAACTCTATAAGATCCTACTTCACTTCTATGTCGAGCCGTTAGAAGCTCCTAACATGGGATCATTAGAATTCTCTTACGCATTAAATACAACCAAAAATCGTAGTACACCTCCGATCATGTTTTTTAAGACATTCAAGCAAGTTACCAATGGAAGTCTGCCAGTTTTCTTAAGCCTAACATCGAATACAATCATCCGTAACAATTATAAACAAACAATCAACCCATAATTAACATCTAGATTTTACTACATCTAAGCAAACACAATGAAAATCTAGCCTAGCATGTTAAAGAGAAGACAAGCGTAAGATATAATCACACAACACATAGACATATTGAATGATTTGAATAAGTACTTATCTTCAATTGAACATGGAAGAATAAAAGGGTTGAAACCCTTGAAAAAGATGGAAAATTCGTCTAGGGTTTATTCCCTCAAAGTTGCACACCAATGAATGAAAATTGGAAAACTATATATAGATTTTACATCTTGACGGCGTCACGTTATAGCGTGTGACGCCGTCAACTCGCCGCCATGATGAAATTCGTATTGCCTAGATCCAATTGTGACGGCGTCATGTGTAAATATACTCTGGGCCATCACGTGTAAACCAATCCTGGCGGCCTTGGTGACGCCGTCAGGTCCTTTGCACTAAAAACATTCTGGGCTGTCATGTGTATTTCCCACTTCCACCTCTTTTGCCACTCTTGACGCCGTCATGTATTAAATTGTGACGCTGTCAGGTACTGTTCCAGCAAGGAATTTTGAGACTTTGCCGTTTTCTTCACTTTAATGCTCCAAAAACGTCCAAAATGCTTCCTTTTCCAGATTTCTCTCCAAAAGTACCTAAAATGACAAAAGGAACGATTTAGGGCAATATTTGATCAAATAATCTCGAATTCGGGCTTAAATGACCCCTTAAAAGCGGTACACTTTTCGCCTCATCAAATACCCTTACACTTGAGATTTGCTTGTCCTCAAGCAAATGCGCTTTTATTCTAATCAAAATACAAGTTAGGGGTCATTTAACACTAATATAGAAGTAATTACAACAAATAATCGTTCCACTAATAACCAAAAACAAGCACGGAGGTTATACACTAGCACCTCACAAATAGTGTTTAGATACTCACATCTCTCAGGTGTAATAAAGTAATATCACGATATGGAAATAGAAAACATCTCTTACTACCTGTTATAGCAAATAGATTACCATAGGCTTGGGAAAGGATCAAACCTCCACCACTTGGCATAAGCACCTAGGATAAACTATCAAAGAGGTCTTTTAAAGGGTTATAACGTTAGGTGTAGGGATATGGAAAACACGGTTTTGTTGGATAAAGGCAATATTTACTGATGGCGAGTTAATCATCTTGGTTAATTACATGTAAAATATGGCGTTGCTAAGCCAAGACTCGACTCGAATTAAGATAATAAATCAAAAATAAAAACATAAAACAAACATAAAATGAAATGGGATGGTAGTCCGTATGTTTTTCTATTTTCTTTTTTCTATTTTTTTCTTTCTTTTTTTATTTTTTCGATTATTATTTTTTATTTATTTATTTATTTTTTGTTTTTGCATACACTCTTACCCTACCATCCAAAATAATACATCATAGGGAATGTAGATTCCCCTTACACTTAATTTTTACATACTTTACAATAAACTAATCTAATGACTCGAATCAAGATAATCAAAACACTTGGAGTACTTTTTTAAGATTAACGCACATATGGGGGTAATATATGATGTTCTTCCCCATTACTCCATATCACTAGTACTTTACCCATGAGTCCCAATCGTCCCAAAACAATATGTACAAGATATGACTCGACTTAGTAACCATGTAATCAATTAGATAATTAACTAAGGGTTTAAACATGTAACAATAATGCACTAAAGATGAGTGCATACACGGAAGGCTAAGGCGATTTGGTTGCACATTTGGGTGGGTTGTAACAAATTCTTCCTTTAATTAAAATGCTTAAAGTTAGAAACGAAAAGATAGGCTCGGAGGGGTGTACTAGGGGTTTCGTGTACTAAAAATGAGTACAACGCTAAGGTGTGGGAAAAATTAATTGACTTTACTAGTCAAGTAATATGACTTAAATGGTCAAGTAATTATGATACGGGTTTAAACACAAGGGTGATCCTAATGCCTCTTATCATGTAGTAAATCCTACTACACGAATGTAGTCTCACTAGCGGCCTCAGGATGCATCACTAACGCAAGTTCTAGAATCTAAGTACTACCGGTACACTCATAAGCTCTAAGGCTTCTCCTAACAAATCTAGGGGCGAACCTCACTTAGTAGAAGGCCGGTACGAGTCTTTGACGCCTCAACTAACTGATGCTAACTAATGCACTTCTTGGATTGCTAGCGCGTTATTTGCATAACGGATGGTCACCAAGTTATACACTAGCGCTGGCGCGTTAGCCAATTAATCTAATACTCGGATGGTCACTACTTTTTTCTTGATAAAAGTTTTGAGTGGTACGGTTTTTTGTGCTAGTCATACAACTCCTAACCATGAGACGCTTGTTAAGGCTAAAGTTTCACTCCTAAATGTTGTAAAAAATTTTAAATTTGGCGCTAAAATTACACTAACAAGTATTTCTCTTAGTTTTATTACACACCTACCATCAAACAAACAAACTCAAGTGCAATGGTATCCTATAAGGTATCATCATTTACCCTCCCCTTACACTTAGGATGAAAATTGTCCCCAACGTTCAATTAAAGAATGTAAAAGTAGAATAGGTAAAAGAATGAAAACAAATACTCCCCTGATTCATTCGGTGTGGATAGTGTGTTAACAAGGTTAGATCTTCCTCCTAGAAAATGAACGTTCAAAGCTTCCCTTCCAGAAATATAAATCATCTTCTTGTCATATATAACCTGTTAAACCTGAGAAAACAATCAAGGCAACCTCGCGTAAAATCGGCGGCAATCTATATATACTAACAAATCCTAGAAAACGATTTAAGGTATAATGCTTGTGGAATGAATGTTTGCAGATTTCCTGGAGTTTACAGAACTAAAGAATCAACAAAAACTTTTAAGCCTCCATTAGAAAAACAAAACTCGCAAAATTTCCAGAATTTTACACGTGATGCCGTCAGGTGTTAAACCCTGACGCCATCAGAAGTGACCTGCAGAAATCTTTATGTTAAGTTTCCGGAAAATTTCTGGAAAAACTTATGTCCTATTTTCTGAAAAATCCTGCAAAACATCATTATGACTCGATACAAGCATTTGACTCTAACAATTACTAATATACATGTTCATTTAATATTGTGGCGAATCATGATCATTTTCGTTCTTAGAAACAAATTTGGGTTTTCCCTTACGCTTAGCTTTTGCAAAATATCTTTATATGAAGTTAAGACGAAGTTAAACAACAAAATAAAGCACTTTTACAATTTTAGTTTGAAACATGATCTACCAACAATACAAATAAAGTATGCATACGGAAACAAATAACATCAAAAAAATAAAAACACACAAAACATGGGTTGCCTCCCAAGAAGCGCTTTTCTTTATTTACGAGTCTTGTAGCTAGACTCAAGGTCACGGGTTACTACGTGTGTGAGCTCCTCGTCGAGGACATCTTTGGGGTCAAACTTAGGTTTCAATTTCCTATTGGTTCTCTTGGTACGGTATGACTTCTCAAACTTTTCTCCATCCGGATCATATAAAATCATCTTTATATGCCATGATCCGTCACCTTCCTTAGGTGGTTTGTCCCAATTCCATTTAAACTTATCCGCTTCCCTTTTCCACTTATTCATCTCTAGGTTGATAGGCATTACGCTTAAGAACTCAATCATTTTCTTAAAGACTAAGGGATCCTCAAAAGGGTCTAGTTCCTCATCTCTAGCTATGAGTTGTTCCACCGAATGTGTCTTATCGATGAAATCTTTTTCTAAATAGAATGGGCGTTGAGGTCCTATAAAGTTCCTTTCTATCCAAGGTCCATATCTAGATGGTCTCCTATTCATCTCTACCCAATGGGGTGTCGGTTCGTCCTCACAATCGTAGCTATGCTTCTTAACATCATAAACCGACCAAGTCTCACCATCTCCTACCGCTATCTTAGACTCCTTACAATCTATCATGGCACTAGCGGTTGCTAAAAATCCTCTTCCTACTAACAATGGGCATGTAGCATTACTAACCATATCTAGGACGTGAAAATCCGCCAAGATAGTCAATCTTCCTATGTGAACTACTACATCCTTGATCATTCCAACAGGATGGGCAACACTTCCATCCGCTAGAACAATTAGTACTTCCGTCTCCTCTAACTTTCCTAGCTTAAGAGTGGTGAAAAGGGATAAAGGAATCAAGTTGAGGCTTGATCCTAAGTCGGCTAGTGTGTCGAAAGCTTCAAATTTTCCTATCTTACAAGGCAAAACAAATATACCCGGATCATCAATGTAGCCCCTCGCAGATTTCACGTCTATATTTTAACTATTTTATGTCTAATAATATTACTTTTAATTACCTTTATAATCAATCTCGAAAGTTTAATTGTGTGAATTTTCCTCACGACCAACACAAGGCTAGGATAAGTCTATGTGTTCAAAATACTCAAATCTCACCAATAGTCATATTTTATATGAACTATTCTCATTATGTCATCTTTACGTGATCATTTTACTTCTTACATAATACGCGTGCTCAAACCTACATTATTAGGTTTCAACAACGTATACACACTCCGTTAAACTTATTACACTCTTAATATACCTAGTTGGAGTATATTGATAAGTTTTGACATTTTTATGTTACCCGGTTTTAAGTTTTGAGACTTAAGAGTTTAACATTAGTAATTATCGGGACTAAACTATACCTCGTAGGAGGCATACTTCATCATGAAGCAACCTAAGATAAACTTACCACCTCATAAGCATGAGGTGGCGTGGTAATGAGTTAGTCACAAGGACATGTTGGCTTAACACAAGACATGAAGTCTTATATCAAGCCACATCCTACTTACACCTCCACGTACAAACATAATTATACATTAATCTTCACTAGTAAGAAAGAAATATCTCCTTTGTTTCTTTTTCTCCATACGTACACAATATAACAACCCTCACCATCATTAAGTTTGATCTTTAAAAAACAAGTTATACTAAGAAGAAAATGAAGACCATGGTGAATTCTACCTAGACCAAGTGAAGATTTATTACTCCAAGCTCACAACAAGACTTACACAAGGCAAAGGACTGAAGTAGAAGACTAGTACAAGGTTTCTTTACGGCTACCACTAGTTGGGTTGAAGATTGAAAGGCTAGTTGGTGATTGAAAGGCTTAGGATAGTGTTCTTGGGTTCTTAGTGTCTTTCATCTAAGAAGTTGTAAGACTTAGTTTAGTTTTCAAGCTTTTCCTTCATTTTGATGTAATTACATGTTGTACAAGTTTCATATGTAATATGGCATGGTATGATGTTGTACATAGAGAAAAACATGAGTAAAACTTGTAGAAACCTTTTTGGTACAACTAGTATGTAACTACTAATTTTGTTAAGCCTTGACATGGAATAATAAACCTAGGACCTTGACAAGTTTGAGGAATAAATAGAGGATGCTAAAACATGAACTTGAGCTTTTGAATCATGTTAAAAGGGCTTGTGGTTAAAAAGTTATGCTTAAGTAAAGATTAATAGAAGAAACTTGGTGCTGAAACAAATAGTCTTCTGATCTGATTCATAAAATCGCGATTTCGACCCTTTTCTAGTCCGAACCAGCGAAAGTGTAAAACACGAAAGTTGTTCAGAAAAATGTTTTACATAAGAAAACGCGGGAATTTAAGCCTGAAAGTGTAAAACAAGGGCTGGAAACCACAGAAACCAACTCGAACTGTTTTGACCCAAAGTTGTCTCCCGTAAACTTAGTCGCATTAGAATTATTTCCCGAACTTGATATTGTACCAAAATTTTCAGGTTTCATAAATAAATTATAAGTGTCTTTTTCATAAGGCAACATAATCCTTTTGACTTCGGAAATGGTATTTTAAATATTGACGACTATTATGACCAAAAACCATTTTGACCCATTTTTATCCACTTTCATGATGTGTAACCAATTTTAACCCATTCTTGTTGACAAATGGACCTTATTAACTAAGTATTACATTTAAGACCATAATCGTGAACATAATATACATCTTCATAAACACTTTATAAACATTGTTTTCATAAAATAACAACTTAAGTCCTATGTACATACCGTATTCTAAGACATGATCACTATAATTTCATAGGTCATCGTTAAAGACTGTGATCTTGCAATACACTATCTATCGTTATAATTCACTACTGATCACTACGGTGAGTTCATGGCCCCACTTTTACTTGTTTTGAATTTCTTTGGGGGAGAATACATGCTCATTTATACTTTAACTCGTTGTTGTTATACATATGGACACAAGTACATTGAACATTTGTTGATTGCCTAAGTTGTCTTATTTGCCATAAAATCCCCACAATCATGAACCGTTAATTACTCTTATGAGAGTAAGCGCGAATGCCGTGAATAGATCTATTGGGGGTAAACTCCCCCGTCCGTGTTGGTCGCTCCAACAAGAAAACGGACGCATTTCATTTGATGTCGTACAGGTGTAGGGCAAAACACCTGGTTGGGGTGATACATAACTAACTGTCAAGGCTTCGGTTTCATGAGCTTAGTGCAATAGGAATACATGAACATGTTTGAATTACAGTTGTCGTTGAAATCTTGTGGTCCACATTGTTGTTACTTTTACTAAAACCTATGAACTCACTCAACCTTTGTGTTGACACTTTTAGCATGTTTATTCTCAGGTTTTGTAAGACATAACTTTGGATTGGAGCATTAGAGTCGCATGGCTTGTTTTGAAGACGGGGATGCATTCTATTCACCATTCGATAAAACTTTTGTAAAACAATTATGTAATATTATATTTTGGGACCTCATGTTATAACTCTGATATTACTTATCGAATGGAAATTTTTCAAAACGTCTCATTTAGAATACGTTTTCTATAACTTGTACTTTGTGCTATGAAGTAACACCCCAATGACACTAGCTTCCGCTGCGCTATTTTGGGGGTGTTCAATCAAGCTTTTTAGGCAACTTGTTTTGAACAAAGGCGATCCCATTTTTACCCAATTTAAGTTTCTCATATTTCTCCAGGAGGGCACTATAGTAGGGAGCACGGGCTAAGACATCAATGACGGGGCGTTCAAGGTGGAGCACCTTGAATTCATCGTCAAGGTCTTGTGTAGGAGGTGTTTCAACTATGTTATTGACCGGGTTAATATCAGATGTTTTATTCAATTGGTCCTTTTGAAGAATTTGGGTTTGCTTGAAACATGTGCTCATTGCTTTGACCAAATAGTATTGTGGACAAGAAGTAGGTGATGAAACTGATGATATGGCATTAACGTTTAGTTTTGGGTTCTTGACCGTGTCACTTGGAAGTGCTCCCATTTCTCGGTCATTGAGAACTTTCAACAATGTGTCAATTTTATTGGTCATCTCACTTTGTTTTTGTTTGAAATCGGCTTCAAACTTAGATATGCGAGCTTCTTGAGATGCCATAAATTTGGACATCAATCCTTCAAGATTATTGGTACTACCATAGTTATTGGGAGGATTGTTGTTGAAAGTACGGTTAGAGGGTGGACCGTTTGATTGGTAACGATTAGGTGGATTGGAAGAATTGTTTTGGGGCATGTTTTGGTTTTGTTTCCACCTAAGGTTAGGGTGATTTTTCCAAGAAGAGTTGTAGGAATCACCGTAAGGGTTTGGCTCGGGTTTGAAAGTGTACCACTTGTCTCCCGCTTTGTCGGTACGCGAGGATGCGTAGTCCGCAAAAGCTTGTCCGGGGAGTTCCAATCAATCACGAGTGTCATGGGGACCACTACATAATTCGCATGAAGAAGTGATTTTCTTCACTTGGCTTGAAGGCTTAGGAGCTTCGTAGGATTTCATGATAAACTTGACTTGGTCTTCAAGTTCCCTGATTCTATGGTCAGGAGTGTTAGAATTGTTCGAAGGCAAAGATATTGCCTTGACCATTTTATTCAAATCACGGGGATCATTCCAACTTTCGTTGTCATAGAGAGCAAGATCTTCTTTGAGTTCCCATAATTCTTCTGCACTTATATCACGTAGCTTGCCACCGGCCGATTGGTCAATGGTTCGCCTTGTGGAAAGATCGATATGGTCATAGAAGATTTGGACTTAGAGCCAAAGATCTATGCCATGATGAGGGACTTTTTGGAGTAAGTCATTGAAACGAGTCCATGCTTTATATAGAGTTTCACCTTGACGTTGTTGGAACATCAATATATCATTTCTAAGCTTAGTAGTTCTCCCCGGTGGGAAAAATTGAGCAAGGAAACGAGTGGTGAGATCATCCCATGAGGTGATGGACCCCGCGGGTAAACATTCAAGCCATTGACTAGCTTGATCACGTAGAGAGAATTGGAATAGGCGTAATCGGGTCGACTCTCTAGTTGCAACATCAAGGTCTATGGAATCTACGATTTCAAGGAAATCCTTGAGATGTTTATTAGGATCTTCGGAACGAAGTCCATGGAATGCACATCCGCTTTGCACCAACCGGATAATGTCGGATCGCAAGGGGGACACATTGGCTCCTTGGGTTAGCTCAATGGTGTTTTGATAGCCTTGGTGGCTAGGACAGGAATACTCTCCTAAAGTTCGGGGCCTAGGAGGTTGGTTTGCTAATGGTGGGTTTTGTGGGTGGTTTTGAAGTGGTGGGTTGATGGGTTCAAAGATATTACCACCTACCATGACGTCGGATGGTAATGGTTACGAACAAAGAAACGAAGAAATAAGATAGACTAAAGAAAACCTAAAAATAAAAATAAAATCTTACTAGAAAGGAATCTAGCAAGTAGACCTAATAAAAAGAAATCCTAACCTAGACAATAACTATTCCCCGGGCTGCGGCACCAAAAACTTGATACGTGGGAATTATGCCCTCGCAACAGGTTTTAACTCTCAAGGGATCTTGAGAAGCTTACAACCCCCACCAGGCAGTGTACCTGATCGTTGTAGTATAGTATAGTGACAAGTATCGGGAGATTGATCGTTCAACTCAGGAATAGTGTCGCTAGGATTAGAAAACCTACTAAACTAGGTCTAGAGGTGAGGGATGATTCTTTTTGTATTTTTTATATTTTATGGAAAGCAAGTAAAATCTCGGGTTTTGAAGGAGTGGGCGGAATTAGTTGCTAGCCAACTAACCCAAATTAACTAAAGATGCAATCAAAATAAAATAAAAGAAATGAAAATAAAACTATTATACTAATGTGGTGGAAACAATAATGAGGAAAGTTGTGTTTACTTAGATTTCATTACTCCCTAGATATCTTTTACAGGTTGATTAGCTTGTTACAATTGCATGGTTGACGGGTCATATTCCTTAATACTAGTCGTAGGGCCGTGTACAATATTCCCTAACTCTATAAGATCCTACTTCACTCCTATGTCGAGCCGTTAGAAGCTCCTAACATGGGATCATTAGAATTCTCTTGCGCATTAAATACAACCAAAAATCGTAGTACACCTCCGATCATGTTTTTTAAGACGTTCAAGCAAGTTACCAATGGAAGTCTGCCAGTTTTCTTAAGCCTAACATCGAATACAATCATCCGTAACAATTATAAACAAACAATCAACCCATAATTAACATCTAGTTTTCACTACATCTAAGCAAACACAATGAAAATCTAGCCTAGCATGTTAAAGAGAAGACAAGCGTAAGATATAATCACACAACACATAGACATATTGAATGATTTGAATAAGTACTTATCTTCAATTGAACATGGAAGAATCAAAGGGTTGAAACCCTTGAAAAAGCTGGAAAATTCGTCTAGGGTTTATTCCCTCAAAGTTGCACACCAATGAATGAAAATTGGAAAACTATATATAGATTTTACATCTTGACGGCGTCACGTTATAGCTTGTGACGCCGTCAACTCGCCGCCATGATGAAATTCGTATTGCCTAGATCCAATTGTGACGGCGTCGTGTGTAAATATACCCTGGGCCGTCACGTGTAAACCAATCCTGACAGCCTTGGTGACGTCGTCAAGTCCTTTGCACTAAAAACATTCTGGGCCGTCATGTGTATTTTCCACTTCCACCTCTTTTGCCACTCTTGACGCCGTTATGTATTAAATTGTGACGCCGTCAGGTACTGTTCCAGCAAGGAATTTTGAGACTTTGCCGTTTTCTTCACTTTAATGCTCCAAAAATGTCCAAAATGCTTCCTTTTCCAGATTTCTCTCCAAAAGTACCAAAAATGACAAAAGGAACGATTTAGGGCAATATTTGATCAAATAATCTCGAATTCGGTCTTAAATGACCCCTTAAAAGCGGTACACTTTTCGCCTCATCAGACTTTTTGATTATGAACCTAGGTTTAACTAAAATGAACTTTGATCTGATCTAGCTTACTGAAAATGATGTTTTGAAGTTAAGATGAACCTATATTTAGCTATCTAAACAACTTATGAAAGGATTTGAGTGACCTAGAATCTTAAAAACTTAACAGTGTATCCTATTGATGAGATTAAATCCTATTTTGACTTTTTTACTAATAACTACTAAATTTTATGACTATATTGAACTAATATTACCTAATGTGACTTGTGAGGACCAAGATTAACAACAAAAACAAGCTTGAACACAGAGTACCAAGCAAATCCAGACAACCTGTTTTGATGCTTGATTTTTGGTTTTCTAAACAAATGGTTCCTTGAGACTTTGTAACTGCTTCCAATCAACTTAATATGATCTAATGAACCTAATTGAACACAGAAACAAGGTGTATGAGTACTAAAACTCAGGAATCCAATATGTGATATTCTAACAGTGGAAATGAGATTTTAAAGCACAATGAATTTTAATGGACTAGCACTACTTTTTAAACAAAATTATGCTAGATAACAACTAATAAGCATAAATAAGCACAAACAAGCAGTTAATAAGCAGATGAACAGTGAAATGGAAAAAATTGAACAAAGGGCTTACAATGTGTAATCCAAGCTTACACCATGAACCATGAACCAATTTACCAATCCTATAGGCTTCCACAAGCCACTAAACCATAGCCATCCATTATGCACTATGCTCCAGCCATCATCTTCTTCAAACCTGCAATTTTTGATTATTTTTCTATTTTATAGATTTTTTTTTGTATTTTTGATTTTTGATTTTTGATGCTAAACTGCTTTTTAAGGTTTCTAATAGCTATGAAAAGCTATATAGGGAGCTTATGTGAGCTATTAAGTCCAGAACAACAAGGTTCATCAGTATTTAAGCTAAATGAGATTTTTGAATTTTAAATATACATAAACTGAAATTGAGAATACAAACTGAATTTGAAGCTTGAAAAAGATTTAGATTAACATAAAAATGCTCAGTACAAAGCTTTAAACTGAAAATTACAAGAGATGATTATGAATTACACTATTCGACACTAAATTGAACTAAATTAATTTGCTGTGTCTTCTCTTCTCCTTCTTCTTCCTTTTATAGCCCTCAATTAGGGTTTCTGGGTGATTGAGGCAAAAGCAATCAACTAAAGTCAACCACGGATGTGGTCAATGTATTCAAACTCCTTGGGCTCAATCTCCGTGGAATACAGTGTTTCCCCGGGTCGTTATGTCCCAGCGAGGCGTGCAAAGGTATTAAAAACGGGTTTGTGATCGGGTGAATTTGGACAGAAAAGGGTTGTGATTGATTACTCTAAGGAATTTTGAAAGGAAATAGCTTAAATAAGCTATAGGAATAATTACGTGAAATCAAACTACTTAAAAACATTATCTAGATTTAAAAACGCGAAAGTTGTTTAAATAAAAACGCGAGTGCGCGAAATAAAAAGTGAATCGTGAGCAATAGAAAGCCTACGGGGATGAAAATTACATTTTTACACACCTAATTATAAAAGAAAATTTTGGAAAAAAGGCCCCAATTATTTTTTTGAGTTTTTAATTATCTATTATTAATTAATTACTAAATAAACTAAATTAAATTATTAAAAATACTAAATTAATTTTGAAAATTACAAAAATTTTTCTAAAATTACTTAACACTATTAGGAAACTAGGAAAAATAGAAAAAGCCCAAAATGCTTAATAATAAGCAGTGTATTAAGGAAATAAGCTAAATAATCTTAACAAACTAATTCTACTATAAATAAAGTATTGTGCAAACCATGTATTGAAAAAGACCCTAGGGTGACTGGTTTATGAGTGTTGTGTTATGTCTGTGTTGACTTGGTCCAAAGGAGAGGTCAGGGGTTCGACCCTTGGCTTCTACCTTTTTTATGAAACATTTTTTTTAATTTCTGACTTTTGGAAACTGATAATCATTGAAATACGACAAACTTTTGTGAAAAATGTTTTTCTTGAAAACCAATAGACAAGCTGGAATGAGAGCTTAAGCTTAGCAGATAACATAAACAAACTCACACCTTAACTGATTGTGCAAAATAAGCTCAAATTAACACCTATGCAACCTAATAAGCTTAAGATGACTAAAATTAAACTTAACAAGTCAAACTGAGTGCAAATTAACTAACTAGAAGGCAAATTAAACACTTGGAACTAAATAAGCTCCAATCATCAAACTGCCCAAACAGGCCAATGAGGGCTGTTTTTTTTTTCAGCCCACAAATAAGCCACCCAACTGAACTTGAAACCTAGGAAATAAAAGCTGTAAAAGATGAAAACCACACTACAAACTTTTAGCACAACCAAATTCTAACCCAAAATACTACTCTCTCCTATCTAAATTGAGATTAAAAAAAACTGTTATGGGGCTATTTGGAGTGGCAAGCTTGCACATGTGAAGGGGGTTCATGGCAGGGCAAAATTAAGCAAACAAGTGAACTCTAAAATGCAAAATAAGCTTAAAACTATAATCACCTACACTATTGACTTTTCAAAACAACAAGAATCAAACCAAGAGGTCAATTATAGAGCATGTAATGGATCAATCAAAATGGGTCAACATGGGGTTGGGTTTGGTGCAGGGCAGAACATGCCTGAGGTCAACTTTGAGCATCAAAGTAAGCACTAAAAAAATCCTAAAATTAAGATGAGGGCTGATTCCTAAAGCTTAGCTGGGGGAATCTATCATGTAAAAGTTTCAGGGTCTGAATCTAAACACAAAAATCACAAAAAATCATGCAAGTTTGGGAATTCTGCCTAAATATAACAATTTGACTTTTTAAGATGAACTACTAAATTGACTTTGGTGAAGTTTGATCCTAATTTGTGGAATGATTATGCAATAATAAGCTATAATAAGATGAAATTAAGCTACTCTAACAACCCTTGAACTGAAACGCATGCTTATTAGTTCTATATCCTAGATAGTGAACTAAAACAAGGAAATCAAAGATCCATTTGACTTTTTATTAAACAACTACTAAATTTTATGCATACACTATTCTAATAGGACCTAATGTAGCCAGTAACAAACAACAACAACCCAAAGAACTCACTCAAGCTCAGTGATGCACACTGAACCAAACACCCCTTTAAGTTGAAACTGATTTCGGATTTCAAAGGATATGACTATTTGGACCATGAAAATGATGCACAGGCTCATAATAAGATGCAATAAGTTCATTTAAGCATACAACCATTAATACTAACAACAAAAAGCTATAGATTACTTATGATGCTACAAGGATAGTTAATATAAGAAATATGAATCATTATGAGAAACAGTGAGCAAACAAGTGAAACTAAACCATATCTTAACTCAAATACACTAAATGATCACAGAAATATGATATGAGCACACATATAAGTACTTCTACAGTTACTTACAAAAATTAAACAAATGCTTACAAGATGTCCATTGTGTGGAAGTTAATGAGAACCAGAACTAAACCACAATCCTATGCTCCCATGAGCTCTAAACCATATTACATCCAGAATTCCATCAAGTTATTTGCTTCAGTCTTCCTTGTACACTAATTTTTAATTTAATGAACATTTAAATGGTAATTTTGAGATTTTTTTATGAAACTGAATGAAATTTGATTCTAATACTGCAAATACTTAGGAGAGCTTATAAATAAGCTAAGGTGAGCTTAAATGAACAGTGAGCAACATTTTTTAATACGTTT
Source organism: Artemisia argyi (assembly GCA_030686995.1). Taxonomy (NCBI): domain Eukaryota; kingdom Viridiplantae; phylum Streptophyta; class Magnoliopsida; order Asterales; family Asteraceae; genus Artemisia; species Artemisia argyi. Next base: position 20,148,555 of record CM060703.1, on the reverse strand, counting down.
AAATGAATTTGTCAATTTCACTTAAATATGCCAAATTTGAATTTATAAAAGAAATACTGAAATTAAGATGATACAAAGTTGTCATTAAATTAATATAACTGATTACAAGCTTCTGAAACAAGGAAATACAATTGGAATTTTAGTTACACTAAGAACGATTACCTACAGTACACTACTCCTACATGGTCTTCTATGTTGCTTCTTTCTTTCTTTTTATTGACCTTCTGAGCTCCCACTTGATCTCTGATACTTTCCCACTTGAATTCTTGACCTTTGGATGGGCTCAATTGATCTTGGCCATTGGAATGGGATTTGGCGGGAAAAATTTGTAATAAGCAATTTGGCAGCTTCCTTTTGGCAGGGGTATAAGTTTTGTTATTATATGGTGGAAAGGTAGTAATAGGTTGAGTGTGGCAGAGGAGGAGGGTGGGAGAATGATGATGGTGTTGGCTATGGGTTTCAGTCTAGGAGGGAGTCACGGGTTGGGAAGAGGGTGAGGTGGAGAGTTGACCATATTTGACCCTGGGTGGGAGTATTATAACCAAGGGTGTTGGATTATTTAAGTTGGGCCAGGGGTAGTTTGGGCTTGTGGGATGGATTAGGATTAGGATTATGGATTAGTGTTTGTGTTGGGTTGGGTTGGGGTGTAATAAAAGGGTTGGGTTTGTTTGGTTGATACACTACAAAGATCCATTTAGTTAAGTAAATAATTCATAGGGACCAATTGTGTAAAAACTAAAAACTTAGGGACCTGATTTGCCAACTTTCAAAACTCCTTCCAAGGATAAAACTTGCCACATTATAATTCCACAAGGACTTTTGATGTAATTTTCCAATTTTAACTTCCCAGGGACTAAAACTGCCAAAACTCAAAGTTGAGGGACCAAAATTGTAATTTCCTCAAACTTTTTACCCAAGGATTATTTTTGCCAAAGTTTATTAACACAAGGACCATAATTGATAATTTCCAAAAAATTTAATCTCAGGAACTAATTTTGACAAGTTTTGAAAGTTGAAGGACTGAAACTGCCAATTATGCAAACTTTGTTTGTTTTTCATCTGTTTTTAATCATTTTGCATCTGAAACATATAAAACACAATCCTGGGATATTTTTAGTATTTTTGATGCATTTCTGAGTGTTTTTAAATGTTTTTGCAGTTCAGATAAGACAAAAATGATGAGTATTTACACACTCATCAATCCCCCACATTAAACTATTGCTAGTCCCTAGCAATCTTTTATGAAAATTTAATGGATTTGAAGTCTCTTTACCAAAAGCCATTACTTCTGGAGTAGCCAAATATTTCAGTTCAAGTAAGAACTATGGTACACTGATAACCATATGATTTTGAGCAAATCATAAGCTGTCAACGGATTTGATTTGTCTTTACCAGAAGCCCTTTGCTTCTAGACTAGCCAACTCTTGATGGAATACAGTCATCATCTTGGTGAGTTGATTACCAATTATGGTTTTCCACTACCTTTACCACAGGCCATAACCTTGCGGGCTAGCCAACTCTTTACTTTTTAGGATATGGTGAGTTGAATACCATACAATTTTCGGCAAATTGTCAGCCATAAACGGATTTGAGATATCTTTACCAAGAGCCGTTTGCTCCTGGATTAGCCAGTCCTTTTGTGGGTTAGACATGGTGGACTGATAACCATAAAAAATTTGAAATAAAGTGAAAAAAAATTTTAAATTTTGGCCAAAAACGGGGGTACTATAAGGTAAAATGTGATCAAATTCGCTAGAATTCCCCCCCCCCCCCCCACACTTAGAATTGAATATTGTCCTCAATATTCAAAGTCCCAGCTATTATGCCGACTCATTGAACGTAAAAATGCAATATTACAAGTTAAATGTGGAAATACTATTTTCCACTTTATTTATATATACATACATTTTTTTTATACATGGTAACAACAGCAGGGGTAACCCCCCCCCCCCCCCCACACTCATGGTGAAAACCCATATGCATGCTACTGCTTTTGTTTACCGAGTCGCTAGCTTGACTCGACCCCGAATTCATTGGTTCTTGGGGAAGCAACATGTGGAAGAGACAATCTCCATCGGACTTTCATTCAAGATGTTTGGACAAACATTTGAAGCACGTGAAAGTCCGACACCGATGAGATATATAGTCCTTGGCTCAAGATAATGGTCAATGGAAATGCCGGGGTCAAAGATAATGTCTTCATTCCCGAAGGAGTGAAGAACAGGAGAAGCTACGGGATAGGTGAAGAAGAGAAAGAAAGTCATGATAAAAATCATGACTAACTCATCATCACCCACAGGAGAATTCATAATAACATGAATCTCATCTTTTAAGCTAGTTTGATCAAGACATATCCCGGGTGTGTCTAGATCAAAGTAGAAGTTATCATACTCCGGTGGAGATATGATATGAGTGAGTTCACATGAGAACTCATCGAAGCTGAATGAATCATATTCGGGATTGATGTGAGTGAGTTCACAGGAGAACTCATCGAAGGTAAATGATTCATAATCGGGGAGAGAATTATGAGAATGAGAAGTGGTACTGCCACTAATCTTCTCTCCCCTAGGATCAAAATTGAAGGCTTCAAATTCTGGTATAGAATCATCGAAAAGAATGTCACTATCCTTAATAGGGATAGTAGATGACATAGGTTTCTTATTGAAAGCCTCGATTTTAGAAATGAGAATACTGACATTCAATAATGTAGCACGAAGTGCTTCATCTTGGATTTCAGTGTCAGTTTCTTCATCATTCTATTCTTCTAAGCTGACTAGCTCAGAAGGTAATTCTTCCACATAAACGATGTCTCCACAAGATAACGAATCATCATCAGTAGAATCGGAGAACATCTCAACATGATCAATTGGGAAGATAAGAGGAGGAGGGATATCACACATATGATCAAGAATTCCCTGTGACTCTCTTTGGATTGGGACAAGGTTCTCAACACTAGACTTTATGAATTCGTCCGATTCCTTTTCAGGAACAGTGTCAAGATGCTCGTCCCCCATGCACAGAGAGTGAGTGGGAACTTCGGGTGTGATATCCATAGACTGAGGGAGTTGAGAAGGACTAGCAGTCATGGATTCTACAATTTCCATTATTTCTATTGCTAGTGATTCAGTCATATTCTTTTCTCCCTGTATTTCTACTGAAGCAGTTTCAACTGAAGTTGAATCAAAAGGTTTCTCAGATACCTTTGGGATTGGAACAAGGTCATCTAATTCCTCAAGAGGAATGATTTTGACTTCCTTGTCCCCCATTATCAAGATATCTGAAGGTTTCTTAGGGTTTTCTTCTTCAAATGGTTCATCCTCATCACTTTCATCCTCAAGATAAAATGAGTTAACAGGAGGATTTTGTTTCCTAAGAATCAGATCCTGAAGACAGTTTATACTATCATGAATGTTCTTGTTGAATTGAGTTTGAGCAATAATCATTTTAGTAATCAATTCAAATCTAGCTAACTCGTCCTGAGGCAGTGGTTGAGGGGTTGTGTATTGTGAAGGCTGGTTAATACCAAATTCATGATTGTTACAAGGAATTTGTTCATAGACAAACTGATTCCTAGTTTGACAATCAAAGCTGTAGTGAGGGCATCCACAATACTTACAACAGTAAAACTGCTGGGTCTCATGGTGTGGAAGCTGATGGAATGAAGTAGTCGTGTCATGGTAGGAATAGGGATTCTGGTTATAGACAGACCCGTTTCCTGACTCTACCACGCCACAACTAGGGCAATTACCACCATTATAAGGACTACCACACCATCGACAAACAAGAAGGTGAGGATGAGACATAGAAAGAATCAAAGGGTTTTAGAGGGTAAGAAATGAAGAATCAAAAAGGTAGGAGGGTAAAGATGGATATTTTTGGGATTTTTGATAAACATTTTATAAAAATAAGAAAGAAAAATCTTTTTGGGTTTTTGTGTTCGTTGAAAACTAATTTTGAAATATTTTCGGGAACTGTTTTGTTTTTATATGATAATAATAAGAAAATATGAACAAGGATAGATAAATATACAATGGGTAGATATCCAGATTCACTAATCTGTAAAACCGTTTAAAATACGCGCACAACCTCCCCGGCAACGGCGCCAAAATTTGATTGAGGCAAAAGCAGTCAACTAAAGTCAACCACGGATGTGGTCAATGTAGTCAAACTCCTTGGGCTCAATCTCCGTGGAATACAGTGTTTCCCCGGGTCGTTATGTCCCAGCGAGGCGTGCAAAGGTATTAAAAACGGGTTTGTGATCGGGTGAATTTGGACAGAAAAGGGTTGTGACTGATTACACTAAGGAATTTTGAAAGGAAATAGCTTAAATAAGCTATAGGAATAATTACGTGAAATCAAACTACTTAAAAACGTTATCTAGATTTAAAAATGTGAAAGTTGTTTAAATAAAAACGCAAGTGCGCGAAATAAAAAGTGAATCGTGGGCAATACAAAGCCTACGGGGATGAAAATTACATTTTTACACACCTAATTATAAAAGAAAATTTTGGAAAAAAGGAAATTATTTTTTTGAGTTTTTAATTATCTATTATTAATTAATTACTAAATAAACTAAATTAATTTATTAAAAATACTAAATTAATTTTGAAAATTACAAAACTTTTTTCTAAAATTACCTAACACTATTAGGAAACTAGGAAAAATAGAAAAAGCCCTAAATACTTAATAATAAGCAGTGTATTAAGGAAATAAGCTAAATAAGCTTAACAAACTAATTCTACTATAAATAAAGTATTGTGGAAACCATGTATTGAAAAAGACCCTAGGGCGACTGGTTTATGAGTGTTGTGTTATGTCTGTGTTGACTTGGTCCAAAGGAGAGGTCAGGGGTTCGACCCTTGGCTTCTACCTTTTTTATGAAACATTTTTTTTTTTTTTAATTTCTTACTTTTGGAAACTGATAATCATTGAAATACAACAAACTTTTGTGAAAAATGTTTTTCTTGAAAACCAATAGACAAGCTGGAATGAGAGCTTAAGCTTAGCAGATAACATAAACAAACTCACACCTTAACTGATTGTGCAAAATAAGCTCGAATTAACACCTATGCAACCTAATAAGCTTAAGATGCTAAAATTAAACTTAACAAGTCAAACTGAGTGCAAATTAACTAACTAGAAGGCAAATTAAACACTTGGAACTAAATAAGCTCCAATAATCAAACTGCCCAAACATGCCAATGAGGGCTGTTATTTTTTTCATCCCACAAATAAGCCACCCAACTGAACTTGAAACCAAGGAAAAGCTATAAAAGATGAAAACCACACTACTAACTTTTAGCACAACCAAATACTAACCCAAAATCCTACTCTCTCCTATCTAAATTGAGATTAAAAAAAACTGTTATGGGGCTATTTAGAGTGGCAGGCTTGCATATGTGAAGGGGGTTCATGGCAGTGCAAAATTAAGCAAACAAGTGAACTCTAAAATGCAAAATAAGCTTAAAACCATAATCACCTACACTACTGACTATTCAAAACCACAAGAATTAAACCAAGGGGTCAATTATAGAGCATGTAATGGATGAATCAAAATGGGTCAGCATGGGGTTGGGTTTGGTGCAGGGCAGAACAGGCCTGAGGTCAACTTTTAGCATCAAAGTAAGCACTAAAAAAAATCCTAAAATTAAGATGAGGGCTGATTCCTAAAGCTTAGCTGGGGGACTCTATCATGTAAAAGTTTCAGGGTCTGAATCTAAACACAAAAATCACAAAAAATCATGCAAGTTTGGGAATTCTGCCTAAATATAACAATTTGACTTTTTAAGATGAACTACTAAATTGACTTTGGTGAAGTTTAATCCTAATTTATGGAATGATTATGCAATAATAAGCTATAATAAGATGAAATTAAGCTACTCTAACAACCCTTGAACTGAAATGCATGCTTATTAGTTCTATATCCTAGACAGTGAACTAAAACAAGGAAATCAAAGATCCATTTGACCTTTTATTAAAAAAACTACTGAATTTTATGCATACAATATTTTAATAGGACCTAATGTAGCAAGTAACAAACAACAACAACCCAAGGAACTCACTCAAGCTCAGTGATGCACACTGAACCAAACACCCCTTTAAGTTGAAACTGATTTTGGATTTCAAAGGATATGAAGATTTGGACCATGAAACTGATGCACAGGCTCATAATAAGATGCAATAAGTTCATTTAAGCATACAACCATTAATACTAACAACAAAAAGCTATAGATTACTTATGATGCTACAAGGACAGTTAATATAAGAAATATGAATCATTATGAGAAACAGTGAGCAAACAAGTGAAACTAAACCATATCTTAACTCAAATACACTAAATGATAACAGAAATATCATATTAGCACACATATAAGTACTTCTAGAGTTACTTTCAAAAATTAAACAAATGCTTACAAGATGTCCATTGTGTAGAAGTTAATGAGAACCAGAACTAAACCACAATCCTATGCTCCCATGAGCTCTAAACCATATTCCATCCAGAATTCCATCAAGCTATTTGCTTCAATCTTCCTTATACACTAATATTTAATTTAATGAACATTTATAAGGTAATTTTGAGATTTTTTTATGAAACTGAATGAGATTTGATTCTAATACTGCAAATACTTAGGAGAGCTTATAAATAAGCTAAGGTGAGCTTAAATGAACAATGAGCAACAGTTTTTAACACGTTTAAATGAATTTGTCAATTTCACTTAAATATGCCAAATTTGAATTTATAAAAGAAATACTGAAATTAAGATGATACAAAGTTGTCATTACAGTAATATAACTGATTACAAGCTTCTGAAACAAGGAAATACAATTGGAATTTTAGTTACACTAAGAACGATTACCTACGGTACACTACTCCTACATGGTCTTCTATGTTGCTTCTTTCTTTCTTTTTATTGACCTTCTGAGCTCCCACTTGATCTCTGATACTTTCCCACTTGAATTCTTGACCCTTGGATGGGCTCAATTGATCTTGATCGTTGGAATGGGATTTGGCGGGAAAAATTTGTAATAAGCAATTTGGCAGCTTCCTTTTGGCAGGGGTACAAGTTTTGTTATTATATGGTAGAAAGGTAGTAATAGGTTGAGTGTGGCAGAGGAGGAGGGTGGGAGTGTGATGATGGTGTTGGCTATGGGTTGCAGGCTAGGAGGGAGTCACGGGTTGGGAAGAGGGTGAGGTGGAGAGTTGACCATATTTGACCCTGGGTCGGAGTATTATAACCAGGGGTGTTGGATTATTTAAGTTGGGCCAGGGGTAGTTTGGGCTTGTGGGATGGATTAGGTTTAGGATTATGGATTAGTGTTTGTGTTGGGTTGGGGTGTAATAAAAGGGTTGGGTTTGTTTGGTTTATATACTACAAAGATCCATTTAGTTAAGTAAATAATTCATAGGGACCAATTGTGTAAAAACTAAAAACTTAGGGACCTGATTTGCCAACTTTCAAAACTCCTTCCAAGGATAAAACTTGCCACATTATAATTCCACAAGGACTTTTGATGTAATTTTCCAATTTTAACTTCCCAGGGACTAAAATTGCCAAAACTCAAAGTTGAGGGACCAAAATTGTAATTTCCTCAAACTTTTTACCCAAGGATTATTTTTGCCAAAGTTTATTAACACAAGGAACATAATTGATAATTTCCAAAAATTTTAATCTCAGGGACTAATTTTGACAAGTTTTGAAAGTTGAGGGACTGAAACTGCCAATTATGCAAACTTTGTTCATTTTTCATCTGTTTTTAATCATTTTGCATCTGAAACATATAAAAAACAATCCTGGGATATTTTCAGTATTTTGATGCATTTCTGAGTGTTTTTGAATGTTTTTGCAGTTCAGATAAGACAAAAATGATGAGTATTTACACACTCATCAGTGGGTCCCTCTGATCATATCCCACAGCCATTGGATGTCTGAAATTAATCCTAGCCCTCAATTGCACTTTTGGCGCCAAAAAGATTATTGCAAATTGCTCTGTAAATATCAATAGGGGGTGGCATTTATTGTGGAGGTGATGTTAGGTAGATATGGTGGGGATGATGGGATGTGATGGTGCTAGTGGGGGTGGCAAACCAGGATGGTTTTGCAGAGGAGGGTGAGTGGTTTGAAGGGAAGGGTGGTTTGGTGGGTTTAACTTTCGTTGACCCTGGTAAATAACAAACGGGGTGAAGTTTGGCTGTGAGGGAGTTGGGCCAAGGGAGTGGGCTGGTGAGGGTTGTGTTGTGCTATTGGATTGGATTTGGAATTTTGGATAATAACTAAAAGGGTCCGTTTGGTTTGAAAGTTATTACAAGGACCATTTTTGCAATTCACTGAATTTTAAGGGGCTGGAAGTGTAACTGACCCAAAGTTCAAGAAGGGGTCTTTCTTGCCAAGTCTGAATAACACAAGAACCTCTTTTGATTTTTCCATGTTTGAAATTCCAGGGACCATTTTTGCAATTCTGAAACTTGAGGGACCACTTTTGCAATTTCATAAAAATACAAGAGTTTGATCTGCCATTCTTCCAAAGTTGTCACAAGGGTGTATTTTGCCAAACTTGAATAGTATAAGGACCATAGGTGATGATTTTCCAATTATTAATCCCCATGGACTAATTATGCCAAAACTAAAACTGTAGGGACCAAACTTGTAAAATCCTCAAATCTTTCACCCAGGGACCAAACTTGATAACTTGTGAACTCCAAGGACCAGTGTTGACTTTTTCTTCCAAAATCCAATGCTCAGGGGCCATTTCTGCCAAATTCTGAACTTGAGGGACTTAAGTTGACAACTTTGCAAACTCGTGCTCGTTTTTGTCCTTTTTTGCCTGATTAATGCCAATTTCTGAAATATCCATTCCTGCATGATTACAAACACAAAAATACAATATCTCTGGCAATTATGGTTAGTTTGTGTCTGTTTTGGTCTTAATATGGCCAGAAAAAGGTGTGTGAATAAGCACACACTAGTGTCAATGTTTCTTCTTTTGGTATCAATATTTCTTCTTTAAATGGGTATCTTGAAGCTATAGAGGGTCATCTTAAACGGGTAAGTATGGCGGCCTCAACTCTAGAAGGCTCCACCGCAACGTGCGGCCGCCTAATTCTTCGCTTTTGAACATTAGAGTTTCTTTTAGATTTATAAACATTTTTTACTTTTATTTCACTCCTATGTTGTAACCCAACCCCCACCCCACCCCCCCCCCCCCCCCCCAAAAAAAAAGAAAAATCACACTGGAAGATAGTGTCACTAGGGTGTTACTTCATAGTACAAAGTTCAAGTAATAGAAAATGACCTCTAAATGAAACGTTTTAAAAGTTATCATTTGATAAATGAAATCAGAGTTATAGAAAAGAGGTCCCAATGCAATAAGGTTGATGACATCAAATAAGTACATATTATTGTCATCATTTGTCCTATTTATTTGACTTGTTTTATATAATTATCTATGAGAATCGATACTTAATCATTTGCTTTAGTAATTCTCAGGTAAAAACAAACAATTGGTGATAGTTAATGATTTTGGACGAAATATGAAGATAAATGATAAAGATTGGAAAAGTCTACTGAGCTGAAGGAGATACGCAGTATCATTCTAGACAGATATGTCGTATCATTATACTTAGATGAATTCGAAGACCATTGCCTGACTTTGAAGAATGCGCCGCATATGAAACTTTGGTCAACGAAGAAGAACCAACTTGTTCTAGTCAAGATACGCCGCATTCCAGTTCACCAAATACAATCCAAGATACTGACGGACATGCACCGCATTGATATGAAGATACGACGCATCTGAATATGGTGATCCCACACGAATTTAAGTAAATGCGGCACATCTACTTACTAGATGCGCCACATCGACCCCTCAGACAGAAACTATAAATACCCCAAGAAACAACCGGATTTCGTGTACCATAAACCCTAAGACGAAAAAGAGAAACCATAAGGAGAAGAATACAGACCAAAAGGCAACATAAGACATACCACATTGAAGATCTCAGATAGATAAGAAGGTCCTGCTTGTGTTTTAAATCTATTAAGTAGTTTTGTTTTATTGTAATAGTACGCTTTAATCCAAGGATTGATGGGCTTGTGACCGCCATATTGCTCCCCTTAAAATTGTTTTCCCATCGATTAAAGTTTATTTGATGTTTTTTTGTTCTTGTTATATGTGCTTTGATAACCTCTGTGTCTAGTTATGGCTTGCTTGGGCCGCCATACCCCTCCCACGTCTTCTTCACTAGCATTATAAGTTAGTGTAAGCCCTTAAAAAAGGTTAAATAGAATATACATAAGTAATCATTAAGCGTTTACTCGTCTATAGTCAAGATACCAACGAGAGAGAATAGTTTACGATACTCATCATATAAAACTAGCAATAAAACAAGTGACAAGCTACTTAATCATTAGTTAGGCCTCTTATCTATATCTATTATCTATATGTGTACGTGTTATCCATTCGTTGTATTCTTGCTCAATAGTTTTATTAGTTTATTTAATCAAACCAAATCGTGTCAGTCTCTCAGACTGAACCCCCTGCGTTGGATTAGATTGTAAAACTAACTTAGGATATTAAAATACTGATAGACATTGTAGGTGTTAACGTTCCACTCTTAGTGATTGACACTCTACTTACCAACTAGCCTACTGATGAGGCGAAAAATGAACCGTTTTTATGGGGTCATTTATGCCCGAATTCGAATTTATTTGATCAAATATTGCCCTAAATCATTTCTTTTGTCATTTTAGGTACTTTTGGAGTGAATTCAGGGAAAGGAAGCATTTTGGACATTTTTGGAGCGTAAAAGTGAAGAAAACGGCAAAGTCTCAATTTTCCTTGCTGGGAATAGTACCTGACGGCGTCACAAGTTTCTTAATGACGGCGTCAAGAGCAACACAAGAGGTGGAAGTGGTGACGGTCCAGTGAAAACGTGACGGCGTCACCATAGGCTGTCACGGTTCAAGAGTTGGTGACGGCCCAGAACTAATTTACACATGAAGGCGTCAAAAACTGGATCTAGGCAATCCGATTTCATTATGGGCGGCGAGTTGACGACGTCAGAATTTTCTTCTTGACGCTGTCACCCTGTATAATCTATATATAGTTTTGCAATTTTCATTAATTAGTGTGTAACTTTGAGGGTGTAACTTTGGAGAGAAACCCTAGTCCGATTTTCACAGCTCTTTCAAGGGTTTTTACCCTTTGAAACCTCTTATGTTCAATTGAGATAAGTACTCTTTCAATTCAATCAATATGTCTATGTGCTGTTTGAATATATCTTACGCTTGTCTTCAATTTAACATGTTAGGCTAGATTTTTTTTGTGATTGCTTAGATGTAGTGAAACCTAGATGTTAATTATGGGTTGATTGTTTGTTTATAGTTATTATGGATGATTGTATTCGATGTTAGGCTTAAGAAAATTGGCAGACTTCCATTGGTAACTTGCTTGAACGTCTTAAAAAACATGATCGGAGGTGTACTACGATATTAGGTTGTATTTAATGCGTAGGAGAATTCTAATGATCCCATGTTAGGAGTTTTTAACGGCTCGACATGGAGTGAAGGAGGATCTTATAGAGTTAGGAAATATTGTACACGGCCCTACGACTAGTATTAAAGAATATGACCCGTCATCCATGCAATTGTAACAAATGATTAACCTGTAAAAGATATCTAGGGAGTAATGAAACCTAAGTAAACACAACTTTACCTATCATTGTTCACACCATATTAGTATAATTAGTTTATTTTAATTTTTGTTATTTTATTTTAATTGCATCTTTAGATAAATTGGGTTAGTTGGCTAGCAACTAATTCCGCCCACTCCTTCAAAAACCGAGATTTTATTTGCTTTTATAAAATAAAAAAAATACAAAAAGAATCATCCGTCACCTCTAGACTTAGTTTTTAGGCTTTCCAATCCTAGCGACACTATTCCTGAGTTGAACGATCAATCCCCCGGTACTTGTCACTATACTATACTACAACGATCAGGTACACTGTCTGGTGGGGGTTGTAAGCTTCTCGAGATCCCTCGAGAGGTAAAGCCTGGTGCGATTCCCACGTATCCAGTTTTTGGCGCCGCAGCCCGGGGAATAGTTATTGTCTAGGTTAGGATTTCTTTTTATTAGGTCTACTTACTAGATTCCTTTCTAGTAAGATTTTATTTTTATTTCTAGGTTTTCTTTAGTCTATCTTGTTTCTTCATGTCTTTGTTCGTAACCTTTACCATCCGACATCATAGAAGGTGGTAACATCTTTGAACCCATCAACCCACCAGTTCAAAACCACCCACAAAACCCACCACTACCAAACCAACCTCCTAGGCCCCGAACCTTAGGAGAGTATTCCCGTCCTAGCCACCAAGTCTATCGAAACACCATTGAGCTCACCCAAGGAGCCAATGTGTCTCCCTTGCGATCCGACACCATCCGGTTGGTGCAAAGCGGATGTGCATTCCATGGACTTTGTTCCGAAGATCCTAATCAATATCTCAAGGACTTCCTTAAAATCGTAGATCTATAGACCTTGATGTTACAACTAGAGAGTCGACCCAATTACGCCTATTCCAATTCTCTCTACGTGATCAAGCTAGTCAATGGCTTGAACGTTTACCCGCGGGATCCATCACCTCATGGGATGATCTCACCACTCGTTTCCTTGCTCAATTTTTCCCACCGGGGAGAACTACCAAGCTTAGAAAATGATATCTTGATGTTTCAACAACGTCAAGGTGAAACCTATATGAAGCATGGACTCGTTTCAAGGACTTACTCCAAAAAGTCCCTCATCATGGCATAGATCTTTGGCTCCAAGTCCAAATTTTCTATGACCATATCGATCTCTCCACAAGGCGAACCATTGACCAATCGGCCGGTGGCAAGCTACGTGATCTAAGTGCGGAAGAATCATGGGAACTCATAGAAGATCTTGCTCTTTATGACAACGAAAGTTGGAATGATCCCCGTGATTTGAACAAAACGGTCAAGGCAATATCTTTGCCTTTGAACAATTCTAGCACTCCCGACCGTAGGATCATGGAACTTGAAGACCAAGTCAAGTTTCTCATGAAATCCTACGAAGCTCCTAAGCCTTCAAGCCAAGTGAACAAAATCACTTCTTCATGCGAATTATGTAGTGGTCCCCATGACACTCGTGATTGCGTGGAACTCCCCGGACAAGCTTTTGCGGACTACGCATCCTCGCATACCGACGAAGCGGGAGATAAGTGGTACACTTTCAAACCCGAGCCAAATCTTTACGGTGATTCCTACAACTCTTCTTGGAAAAATCACCCAAACCTTAGGTGGAAGCAAAACCAAAACATGCCCCAAAATAATTCTTCCAATTCACCTAATCGTTACCAACCAAACGGTCCACCATCTAACCGTACTTTCAACAACAATCCTTCTAATTACTATGGCAGTACCAATAATCTTGAAGGATTGATGTCCAAGTTTATGGCATCTCAAGAAGCTTGCTTAGCTAAATTTGAAACCGAATTCAATCAACAACAAACGGAGATGACCAATAAGATTGACAACTTGTTGAAAGCCCTCAACAACCAAGTGCTAACGACACCTAGGAAGGATACTAGGGACACTAGTAGCAGAATCCAAATTAAGGACCCCTCATCATCCAAACAAGTCCACTTTGTCAATGTTGTCACCATTAAGCCAATAGATAAGAATATAGAAGAAAGTGACAAGGATGAAGTTGGGATAGAAACCGAGACTAGGGATGAGATTAAGGAAGTTGAGGTTAATAAAGGAGAAAAGTTAGAGGAAGTAGAAAACGTAGAAGAATACTTTGATACGTTACCCACCAAGGAGGAACGAGAATATCACAAGGATCTATTCGATGATCCCAAGATACCCCACATCCTTGGTTCACCCCTTATTAAAGTAGGAGATCCCTCTAACATCAACATACCATGCAACATTGGGCATATGCATGTGTGGAAAGCTTACATCGATCTTAGGTCTCCTATAAACATCATGACTAGGACCTACTATAATTGGGTGATGAAGAAGCAACTTGAATGTAGGGTAATGCCCATCACGAATTGGATGAGCAACTTTGTAGGAAGAGTGAAAGGATTACATGTCTTTGTAGGAAATTTCACTTATGTTACCGACTTTGTGATTGTAGAGGATATTCGTCCGATAATAGATGATTGTCTAAGTCAAGTAGTGTTCGGAAAACCGTTCGTTGAGGCATCTAAGATGAATTATGATCCGTGCTTAGGGATAGTTAGATTCAAGGAAGGAAATGATAAGATTGCTTACCAAATGCCCTATAAGATTGAACAATACCGTCTTCTATAGAACCTAGAAAAGGAGCACAAGCAAGCGGTTTACTATAGGAATGATGAGGATAGACATAGAGGAGTAGATTATGTCATGAGTAGAATATTCGGTTTCTACAAGGAATGCTTGCAACTAGGCCCGGAATACAAAACTAAGATTGGAGATGACCTAGAAAATGAGACCGATGACGAGGTCACGTGATAGCCCATGACCTTGAGTCTAGCTACAAGACTCGTAAATAAAGAAAAGCGCTTCTTGGGAGGCAACCCATGTTTTGTGAGATTTTTATTTGTTTGATTGTTATTTGTTTCCGTATGCATGCTTTATTTTTATTGTTGGTAGATCATGTTTCAAACTAAATTTTGAAAATGCTTTATTTTGTTGTTTAACTTCGTCTTAACTTCATATAAAGGTATTTTGCAAAAGCTAAGTGTAATGGGAAACCCCAAATTTGTTTATAAGAACGAAATTGACCATGATTCTCCACAATATTAAATGAACATGTATATTAGTATTTGTTAGAGTCAAATGCTTGTATCGAGTCATAATGATGTTTTGCAGGATTTTCCAGGAAGCAGGACATAAGTTTTTCCAGAAATTTTCCGAAAACTTAACGTAAAGATTTCTGCAGGTCACTTCTTACGGCGTCAGGAATTAATTCCTGACGGCGTCATGTGTAAAATTCTGGAAATTTTGCGAGTTTTGTTTTTCTAACGGAGTCTTAAAGTTTTGGTTAATTCTTTAGTTTTATAAACTCCAGGAAATCTGCAAACATTCATTCCACAAGCATTATATCTAACATTGCTTTCTAGGATTTGTTAGTATATATAGATTGCCGCCGATTTTACGCGAGGTTGCTTTGTTTGTTTTCTCAGGTTTAACAGGTTATGTATGACAAGAAGATGATTTATTTTTCTGGAAGGGAAGCTTTGAATGTTCATTTTCTTAGAGGAAGATCTAACCTTGTTACCACACTATCCACACCGAACGAATCAGGGGAGTATTTGCTTTCATTCTTTTACCTATTTCACTTTTACATTCTTTAATTGAACATTGGGGACAATGTTCATCCTAAGTGTAAGGGGAGGGTAAATGATGATACCTTATAGGATACAATTGCACTTGAGTTTGTTTGTTTGATGGTAGGTGTGTAATAAAACTAAGAGAAATACTTGTTAGTGTAATTTTAGCGCCAAATTTAAAATTTTTTACAACATTTAGGAGTGAAACTTTAGCCTTAGCAAGCGTCTCATGGATAGGAGTCGTATGACTAGCACAAAACCGTACCATGATAAGTGTGTAAATACTCATCATTTTTGGTCAATCTGAACTGCAAAAACATTTAAAAATACTCAGAAATGCATCAAAATACAGAAAATATTCCAAAACTTGTGTTTTATATGTTTCAGATGTAAAATGAGTAAAAACAGATGAAAAATGCACAAAGTTTGCATATTTGGCAGTTTCAGTCCCTGAACTTTCTAGAAATGACAGTTTTAGTCCCTAGAAGTTTATTTTGGAATAAAAAGTCAAAAATGGTCCTTAGGAACTCAAAAGTTGTCATAAATGGTCCCTGGTTATAAAGTTTGGAAAATTACATGTTTGGTCCCTGAAGTTTCACACATTAGCAGTTTCAGTCCCTGGGAGGTTTATATTGGAAAATTATCATCAAGGGTCTTTGTACTAGTAAAACTTGGCAATTTCAGTCCCTTTGATATCTTTGGATAAATGCCATGTTCAGCCCCTCAAGATTCTAAAAATTACAAATTTGGTCCTTGTATTAAATTCCATTACAAACCAAACGGACCCTTGATTAATATTAAACCAAATCCAATCCAATAACAAACACAACCAACCCTACCCTTGGCCCAAAACCTTACCAGCCCAATCAACACCCCGTTTAATACCACCCCGGTCAACCAAACGGTCAAACACCACCCCTTCCCACCAAAACCACCCTTCCCTGCAATACCACCCCCTCCATACCACCTCTTGTACCACTTGTGCCCATCCACCAGCCCTTATCCTTTCCCAATTCCACACCCCAAGAAGCATTTAATATCTCCCCTTACACACGCAATCTCAGACCCCCAATTGGCCTCAATAGGTTTTCCCGCCAAAATTGAATGGATGGCTAGAATGAGAGTTTTTAATCCAGTGATTCACTCTTATGCTGGGAAATGCTCCAGTGGGTCCCACGAGCCCTACAAGTCCTTATAAATCATGAAAGAATGAGAGGGAGAAAGTAAGTAGTTAATTTAGTTTAGGTTTATGTCGTAGTTAGCTTAATTCACTTTTCCAGTTGTATTTTCAGTTTTAAAGAATTGTAATCAATCTTTCAATCCTATTGTAAACCTAATTTAATCTTAATTTCATGTTCCTCGGTTCTAAATCAGTTTAAGCATTTTTCACTTAAATCTCAATTTAGCTTTTATGTTGTGTAAATTGTTGTTATACGGTTCTCTAAGTTCACCTCAGTCACTAACAAGCTTTTATAAGCTTTTAATGCTTTAAAATCAGCTTCTATCACAAAATCCAGAAAATACTCAAAAATAGAAATAAATAGCAGAAAAATAAAAAAATCCAAGAAAAGGATAAGAAGCAGTGAGCAAGGAAGAATGTGTATGGAAATGGTATTAGTAGCTTCATGGGAAGCTTAGGATAGTGTTATGAGGGCCTGGTTACTTGTTTCTCAGTTGGACACAAATTGTAAGCTTTTTCCCATTTTTCTTGCATTTTACTGTAGCTTAGGTTAATCAGCTTGATTCTAGTGTTTCTTTGTTTATTTACTGTCCTTAAGTTGATTGGTGTTGAATGAGATCATGTATGTTCATTGGTTTAACTAGTTTCTCAATATTGCTCATTAATGTAAAAACTGCATATTCTTGGTTAAAAGGTATTTAATATTAATGTTGATGTTTTTGGGAGCTCAAATGGTTTATCATATCATATTAAGCAGTTGTGATTCAGAGTTATGGAATAAATAAGTGTAGTACTTTTAAAATCACATTTTCAGTTAGGTTAATGAGTGTTTGGAAATTGCTGGTACAAAGGCTCTGAGGTGTTTTTCTTGTCACTTTCAGTTGAGACATGTTACATTAGGTTTATTTAGGTGAGTCAAGCCTTAAAATCTAGGGTTTGTTTGGAGGAAAGTCAAAAGCTTAGTTTAATCTTTCTCACAGTCCACTGTGTGGACTTTTAGATCCATGAACCTCCATATTAGTTTATAATTTGTAGCTTTAGCTTATATTATCTTTATCCTAGCTTAATACATATTTCTCAGTCAGTAGGATCATTCAGAAACTCACCATAGTCAGCATTTCAAGTTCATTGCAAAAGTCAAAATTTCATATAGGCAGAAAATCTCAAAAATTGCATGAATTGTTTTGAATTTTGTGTTAGGATCTAGGCCTTGAGCTTTTCAGAAATGGTAGTTCCCCAGCTAAACTTTTGAATCCCATTGTCACTATATTTTTGCAATTTTTTTTGTGGGCCCCACATTTGCCCAAACACACCTGCAGGGGGAGTCACCTCCCCTGCACCACCACACAGTCACCACCACCCCACCTTGCTGAGGTCTCAAAGAGCTCCACAGTGGGCCCTATAACCCCCCTGGGCTCTTTGGACTCATAAGCTGCCCACCTTCCTATTGGCACCAAGCTTTTGAGCTCAATACCCCTGGGACCCACCTAGAATCATCCTTGTAATCTGTCCCATTTTCTGGTTGAAATCAAGAAAAGCAAGTGCTTATTTTAGGATATTGGCTTATTCAGTGAGCTTATTTGCTAGTTTCTAGCTTATTCCTGTCCAAGTTACTTGTTTGAACTTAATTTCACCCCTGTGGACCCCACATAAGCTCATTTAAGCTTATTTCCTAGTTTGGTCAACAATAGTCAACTGTCAAGCTTTTTAGAGTCCAAATTGCTTATTTTTAAGCACTGATCATTTTGTCTTTTCAAAAGTTTGTTATTTTAAGTATTTAGATAGTTTCCAAAAAGAAAATCCAGAAAAAACCAATTTAATATTAAGTGATAGTTTATATTTAATACTAATTATCTTTTTAATTTTCCTTTTTAGCTTTTTTTTAAGTACTTTGCAATTTTATATTTTTTTTAATTTTCTTTTATGTTAAAGTAATTTTAATAATTTTTTCAAATTTTTATATTGTCATCTAGTATTTATTAGAATTAAATATAGTTTAAGTAATAATTAATTAATTTTTAAGTATTAAATAGCATAATTAGTTTTTATCAAGTAATACATAGTTTTTATATTTTTCCTAGCTTTTATATGTTATAAAGTAATTTTATGAATTTTTCTAGAATTTGTACTGTTCATTTTCTATTTTTTAGAATTTAATTAGTTTAATTAGTAATTAATTAATAATTAGGATAATAATTAGTAAAATAGTTGTAAAATACATAAAATAAACTTTTTATAATTTTTTAGGATTCCTATGATGGTTAATTAGTTTTATAAAATATTTCATAATTTTCTAAGTCATTTATGTGTTATTAGTAATCGAAAAGTAGATTTAAAATAGTTTTTATTAATTATTAAATAGTTAAATTAGTTTTTAATTAATAAAAAAATAATAAAATAATCAAAAAAATATTTTTCTTTTTAATTTAATTTTATTTTAATATTAAGTTTATAAAAGTATCATTTTCTCCCCCTGTAGTTTATTTTTCCTTAAAACTCACCTTTTTCCCAGCACGCAATCGTGTCTGATTTTAATTTGATTTACGTTTATACACATCTGTTTCCCGTCATTGTTAATACTGTTATTCCTAATCATTCCAGTAGTGTAAAACAAATTCAAATCATTATCTGGTTACTTCCCATTTCAAATTCACCCGATCACAAACCCGTTTTTATACCATCACACCTCGTTGGGACATAACGACCCGGGGAAACACTATATTCCACGGAGAATTGAGCCTAAGGAGTTTGACTATATTGACCACATCCGTGGTTGACTTTAGTTGACTGCTTTTGCCTCAATCATACCACTTAAAAAATTTTCTACCCAAATATGTGAGGTTCGCCTTTAGATTTGATAGGAAAAGCATTCATTATTAGTGCTTATGTGTGTACCGGTAGCATTTAGATTCTAGAACTTGCGTTAGTGATGCATCCCGAGACCGCTAGTGAGACTACATTCGTGTAGTAGGATTTACTATATGATAAGAGGCATTAGGATCACCCTTGTGTTAAACCCGTATCATAATTACTTGACCATTTAAGTCATATTACTTGACTAGTAAAGTCAATTAATTTTTCCCACACATTAGCGTTGTACTCATTTTTAGTACACGAAACCCCTAGTACACCCCTCCGAGCCTATTTTTTCGTTTCTAACTTTAATCATTTTACTTAAAGGAAGAATTTGTTACAACCCACTTAAATGTACAACCAAATCGCCTTAGCCTTCCGTGTATGCACTCATCCTTAGTTAATTATCTAATTGATTACATGGTTGCTAAGTCGAGTCATATCTTGTACATATCGTTTTGGGACGATTGGGACTCATGGGTAAAGTACTTATGTTATGGAGTAATGGGGAAGAACATCATATATTACCCCCCATATGTGCGTTAATCTTAAAAGTACTCCAAGTGTTTTGATTATCTTGATTCGAGTCATTAGATTAGTTTATTGTAAAGTATGTAAAAATTCAATTGTAAGGGGAATTTACATTCCCTATGCTGTATTATTTTGGATGGTAGGGTAAGAGTGTATGCAAAAAAAAAAAAAAAAAAAAAAAAAAAATCGAAAAAAAAGAAAGGAGAAAAAACATACGGACTACCATCCCGTTTCATTCTATGTTCATTTTAAGTTTTTGTTATTTTTGATTTATTAGCTTAAGTCGAGTCTAGTCTTGGCTTGGCAACGCCATATTGTACATGTAATTAACCAAGACGATTAACTCGCCACCAGTAAATATTGCCTTTATCCAACAAAACCGTGTTTTTCATATCCCTACACCTAACGTTATAACCCTTTAAAAGACCTCTTTGATAGTTTATCCTAGGTGCTTACGCCAAGTGGTGGAGGTTTGATCATTTCCCAAGCCTATGGTAATCTATTTGCTATGACAGGTAGTGAGAGATGTTTTCCATTTCCTTGTTGTGATATATACTTTATTACACCTGAGAGATGTGAGTATCTAAACACTACAGTAAACCCTCTATAAATTAATACTCGATAAATTAATAACCTCGATAAAATTAATAATTTGTCCAGTCCCAACTTGGGACCAGTACAGATTTGGACCCCAATCGATAAGATAGTAAGGTAATAATTTATCTGAAACCTCAGTATATATATATTGGTCCCAACGAAACTATAAATTAATAATTACTAAAAATTTTCACAATTTCTTCAATTCCTTGAACCTTGTAACATTCGTTATATACATTCATTAATTTCTTCAATGCCTTGAATTAATAACATGTTAGTTAGAACTTGTTTTTGTGATATATTTTACATCTCTGACTAGTATGTATTGTAGCTAGTATATTTGACTTGAAAATTTGAAGGTTATACGTAAAATCTTTTTAAATTAATAAATTATTAATTTATCGATATAATAATATCTTGCTAAATTAATAAAATATCTCGGTCCCAACATAATTAATTTATAGAGGTTTTACTGTATTTGTGAGGTGCTAATGTATGACCTCCATGCTTGTCTTTGGTCTTTAGTGGAACGATTATTTGTTGTAATTACTTTTATATTAGTGTTAAATGACCCCTAACTTGTATTTTGATTAGAATAAAAGCGCATTTGCTTGAGGACAAGCAAATCTCAAGTGTAAGGATATTTGATGAGGTGAAAAATGAACCGTTTTTAGGGGGTCATTTAAGCCCGAATTCGAATTTATTTGATCAAATATTGCCCTAAATCGTTCCTTTTGTCATTTTAGGTACTTTTGGAGTGAATTCTGGAAAAGGAAGCATTTTGGACGTTTTTTGACCGTAAAAGTGAAGAAAACGGCAAAGTCTCAATTTTCCTTACTGGGAACAGTACCTGATGGCGTCACAAGTTTCTTAATGACGGCGTCAAGACCAACACAAGAGGTGGAAGTGGTGACGGTCCAGTGAAAACGTGACGGCGTCACCATAGGCCGTCACGGTTCAAGAGTTGGTGACGGCCTAGAACTAATTTACACATGACGGCGTCAAAAACTGGATCTAGGCAATCCGATTTCATTATGGGCGGCGAGTTGATGGCGTCAGAATTTTCTTCTTGACGCCGTCACCCTGTATAATCTATATATAGTTTTGCAATTTTCATTCATTAGTGTGTAACTTTGAGGGTGTAACTTTGGAGAGAAACCCTAGTCCGATTTTCACAGCTCTTTCAAGGGTTTTTACCCTTTGAAACCTCTTATGTTCAATTGAGATAAGTACTCTTTCAATTCAATCAATATGTCTATGTGTTGTTTGAATATATCTTACGCTTATCTTCAATTTAACATGCTAGACTAGATTTCTTTTGTGATTGCTTAGATGTAGTGAAACCTAGATGTTAATTATGGGTTGATTGTTTGTTTATAGTTGTTATGGATGATTGTATTCGATGTTAGGCTTAAGAAAACTGGCAGACTTCCATTGGTAACTTGTTTGAACGTCTTAAGAAACATGATCGGAGATGTACTACGATATTAGGTTGTATTTAATGCGTAGGAGAATTCTAATGATCTCATGTTAGGAGTTTTTAACGGCTCGACATGGAGTGAAGGAGGATCTTATAGAGTTAGGGAATATTGTACACGGCCCTACGACTAGTATTAAGGAATATGACCCGTCATCCATGCAATTGTAACAAATGATTAACCTGTAAAATATATCTAGGGAGTAATGAAACCTAAGTAAACACAACTTTACCTATCATTGTTCACACCATATTAGTATAATTAGTTTATTTTAATTTTTGTTATTTTGTTTTAATTGCATCTTTAGATAAATTGGGTTAGTTGGCTAGCAACTAATTCCGCCCACTCCTTCAAAAACCGAGATTTTATTTGCTTTTATAAAATAAAAAAAAATACAAAAAGAATCATCCCTCACCTCTAGACTTAGTTTTTAGGCTTTCTAATCCTAGCGACACTATTCCTGAGTTGAACGATCAATCCCCCGGTACTTGCCACTATACTATACTACAACGATCAGGTACACTGCCTGGTGGGGGTTGTAAGCTTCTCGAGATCCCTCGAGAGGTAAAGCCTGGTGCGATTCCCACGTATCACCTACACTGATCCTGCTCGTTAGTGTGTGTGTTATAGGATAAGTCGGCTAAATATAAATTTAAAATTTGATTAACTACAAACGACATAGCACGCGACATACATCAAAGGTTCATAAATATTTTTAAAATATTATCGAATAATTATGATTGCATCAAAGTCTTCAAAATATGTCATGCGACTCTAATATTCCAAGCCAAAGTTGTGCCTTACGGACCTGAGAAAAGACATGCTAAAAGTGTCAACACAAAGTTGGTGAGTTCCTAGGTTTAATGTAAATAAGATGAAAACCTTTTTAAGTAAGTCCTCATGACAGTAAATGTCAACGTATTCCTGTTACAAGTCTCACCCATAAGACTTGTAACAATTTAGGTCCATATATAAATTTATGATGATAAATATTTCTAAAAATAGAAAGATTCAGAGTACTAAAGTCAAATCTAAAACACTTGGTAGTAATAATTTGTCAGAAAAGTCTTCGCAAATATAGCTCATGATGTAAATCATCATATAGGAGAGAAAACCGTTGAAACAAATATTCATTACAAAATTCATATCAATATATCCTGTTACAAGTGGGAAGTTCGGACTCGGCTAACATCCCCGGCGTACCGGTGTCGACCCAGTGCGACGCGGGTACCGGTGCGAATTCCGAACGGGACGCGGGGAGGAGAAAGTGGACGCGGCCATAGTCACAGGAAATGTGGAGTTATGATTTTCGTGGTCATGGTGTTTTCCGGTGAGAACTTAGTTGGGGGAAGATGATGAAGCGTGGAGAAGATGAAGATATATGAGATGAGAGAGAAAAAAATAGAAAAGTGTGTCTAATAAATTTTTTTGCTTGCTGTTTATGTTCCCAAGTGATAGTACATATACCACAGCTGTTACTTTTTTATCTTTTTGTTTAAAATAAAATATTAAAACTTTAGTTTTTTATTAGTTCGAGGTAATAATTTAAAGTCAATTCTTCAATCTTTTATTTCAACTTATAATTATAAACCTTTTAATACAATGAAAGTTTAATAAACTTAATAAAAGTTTATAAATATGTATAAAAAAAATATATAAATACCTATTGAAACTTTTATATGTATAAGTATACAAAGTTATATTGTATCAAATTGGTAAATCGTACCAAATTATATGGTACATCGAACCGAAGCGGACCGGAGCGTACCGAAATGAGCCTACCCCCTTTCGTACCAAATTTTAAGGACATATAATTATGAATTATAATACCCCGTGTCCCCGAGTCCATATGTGGAAAACTAGAAAGGGGGTTGAATAGTTTTGCGTCTTTTTCGTTCAATAAAAGTTTACTTTCCAAGAATTGATGATACTTTTTAAAAACCTTTGAAACTAAAGTATAGATACAAATTAATTCACATATGTCACATAAATACTACTTTATTTAAAGTGTTGAATAGAAATTACAATTTCATATTTCTCACTTAATTATAAGTTTGTATTTGTATATGTATATGTGATTTAATGATTGTATATACTTTTAATTTACTAATGTGTAATTAATGTTTTGAATGGAACCTAGTTTGATCTTTATGTGAAACCAATATATGCACAACACACAATAATAATAATGTACGAGAAGCAAGTAAGTAAACAAGTAAAGGATGAGAGATGGAAAGATCAAACCGAGAGACAAAGGATTTATAGTGGTTCGGCTACAAGGACACCTTCCTTGCCCTACTCCACTCCCCGAGCACCGAACTCGAGAGTTTTCTTCACTAAGTCAATAACCTCCCTTATGGCGGAGAAAACCGTACACACCAAATACTTACACCAATTAACGACACAAAGCAAGATGTCGAGTTCTAATCGTAGCTAGAACCAATCTCACACCAAATGACACACCACAACTTCTTCACACCTTTTACTTCTTCAATAAGTCTTCACACCACGAGTATCTTCACGCCTTCACAAAATTCTTCACGACTTCAATGTCTTGCAACTTCACAACTTCAAAGTATCAATGTCTTCACAACTTCAAACCAATAATATCTTTGCACCTTTAAGCCACTAGAGTCTTCACAACTTTAATCTAGTAATGTCTTCAAGTCTTCTCCACTTGAAAGCTTCACTTTCTTCACTACTAGTCACTATTGCCACTCTCTCCTATCTTCACTACTATCCAACACTACTTCTTCACTTCAACTTCCACTACACACTTACAACAATTCTAGATTCTACAACTAAATCTAGCAAACTAATAAATACACCTTATTCACCAAAGTATGAAAGATCAACAAGATGAAACAAACAAACAACTTAGATAGCAATATGATACTAAGTTGTAATACTTCTAGTAGAAGTATTCTTCTCTTTGCACTTGAGTGTTGAAGCTTGAATCACTTTGAAACAAAGATCAAAGTATATAAGATCAAAGGATTTTTAAAGGATTGAGAAGGATGTTTAGATCAGAAAGTTTATAGTGCAAAAAGGTGAGAAAAATATGTGGAATGATCCAATATTTATAGGGCCAGAAAATACTGTTCTGGAGCGTGCCGGTCCCCTTAATTAGGGGGCGGTCCCCTTAATGATTAAGGGGGCCGCCTAGTAAAATTAAGGGGGCCGCCCTCCTGAACGTTGGATTTTCTTGTCCTTTTGTGAGGGGAATTTTTCTGGATTAGATTTGCCATTTTTGGTTGAAAATTTGAATTCACAAATATGTAATGAATTAAACATATTCTTTTAATTCCAAAAATGTTTTACAAAAGATATAAAATGTTTTGTGACATTTTATAAATATCTAGTGATTAACAAAAAATGTTCCTTTGATCTTATAATCCCTTAGACACTTTGTTTATTCACACCTTAAGTGATTAATTGGTAAAAATGATTATTTACTACTAAATACTTGTTTATGTCATAATCTTTGGTTTGATTAGTTTTCGTTTTGTGATTATCAAAACATAGAGATATCGAAAGATATGAATAACGTTTTTAGTCATTTATTTATATCAACACCATATTCAAAATTTGGACTCTTTCAAAACGAGTCCACGAATCCTTGAAATCATATCTTGAAAGGTCCGACCCTTGGACACGTACCCGAGTCCGACACCCGTACCCGAGTCCGAGCATCCTAGGTTACAAGTCCCACTTATACCAGAATTATAACATAAAGATTCATACACCAATCCATGATAATGTTGTAAGTGTAAAAGTCAAGTGCGGACCACAAGTATTCAGCGTTTAAGGCGAAAATTGTAACACATACAATAATCGTAAAGTAAATATTATTGCACTAAGCTCATGAAACCGAATACATTAATAAGTGTATCAATAAATTGATAATTTTCCTAGTAGGTAATTTTCCATTTACCCATCATCTCAAATACAGTGTGTTTGGTTACCTATCTAGTCAACCAAACGGGATTCGTCAATCCCATAGGCCTATCTAAAGCATTCCCGTTTACATAAAAGTAATTAATGTTTCATGATGTTAGGAACTTTTGGCTATAATAAGTCAGTTCAAGCATACATTTTTCAAGTACTTGTGTCTATAGTAAATACAAGCCATGTATTTATATAAAATGAGTAAAATGTCTCTGTAAATGAGTACAGTGTTTTAGTAAATGAGTACGGTGTTTCAATAAAATTTTCAAGTGTTTCAGTAAACATTTCGAGTATTTCAGTAAACTAGTGAAGTGTTTCATATAAACAAGTAAGTGTTTCAATAAACGAGTAAAGTATTTATGTAAACGTTTTTTTTTTTTGGGTAAAAGGGTTAATTCACCCCGGTAAAATTCATTACTCCAAAAAACGTTGAGGTACATAGGATGAGGGTGATATCCCTCACCTCAGTCCCTTAGGACACTTACAGACTTGAATATAAGAATGACATACCATTCCTGT
The DNA here is from genome assembly GCA_030686995.1 of Artemisia argyi. Classification (NCBI taxonomy): domain Eukaryota; kingdom Viridiplantae; phylum Streptophyta; class Magnoliopsida; order Asterales; family Asteraceae; genus Artemisia; species Artemisia argyi. Next base: position 20,122,116 of record CM060703.1, on the reverse strand, counting down.
AACTTACAATAAAATGAACCTACCAATAATGACAAAAGTACATAAAAATTAACAATACTACTCAAGAAAAGCACTTGAGTCTTCTATATCATTATAGCGGTCCACCTTAACTTCCATGAAGAATCCACTTAGAAACATCCGAGCGATCTTCAACACATAATCTGTTTGTAGTAGCAAAGCATACCACAAACAAAACCTCCACCAACAACATCTAAAATTCCATCATATAACAGCCCCGCAAAAAGCAACACTAAAATACAATGGAAAAGTCGACCAATGGGAAACTAAGTAGAGAATCATCTAAACCATGAATAACATTACCCAATCCCAACATGAACTCCAAAGCAGGTCGTTGCAGCAATCGGCATGAATAAGGACCCTTAAGGAACATGAAGACTAGCAAAAACGACCTCACCAAGGCTGATGGACATGAACACACCAACATCAGGTCGTACCACATAATAAGGTTCAACAAAAACCTTAACAATCAATATAGCTGCACCGCAGCATCAACCAACATGTAATCCCAAACAGCCTTCGATTAAGATACAAGAAACCTTGATGGAATTAAACGCCCCCGCTGTAAAGAACCCATATTAGACTAAAATAGGGTTTACACAAACCCTAACTTCCAATCGCCTCACAAAACAGTCCTATGAAAAAGTAATAATTGATACAAGATCAATACAGATTTGTGCATAAAGGACAGGGATTTTTGAACAAGAATATCCTAAAACTTGACTTAAATCTCTCTAAACACCCATGAACATAACACATATCTCTGATAAAGAACCTTAAATCAACAAACAAACCCTAAACAAGGGTAACGAGCAGCATCACTTCCCATCAGCGAAAACCCTAAAGAAGGTTTACATCCATGATGAATAAATAAACCAAACCCTAAAGGCTAGGGTTTCGTTATGCGTTAAGAACAGCAGGTCCCCGTCAAGATCGACCAAAAAGAAACCCAAAAAGGTTTTATAATCCTTAAGCCAAAGCCGACCATAAATCACCACAATAAGCGTATATAAGGTAATAGCATGATATGGTAATAAACGCTTAACAACCCACCAGATCGTACCAAGAACAAGGTCGATCTATATGAATAAACCGACATGAATTAAAAGCCAAAATACTGGAAACGATCTACAAAAACTAGGCCTGCCGAAACCCTAACAAAACTGATCACACTAAAAGAAGGCAATCGACTAGATAAAACTTAGGGTTTTGGCAGATCAGGCACACCCCTATACGAGAAAAACACTTCTCAATATAACCGATTGCATACCAATGAACGAATCAGAGATTGTTTAGAGGTAGAGAGGCGATTATAGAGTAGAAAGTGGCCGGAAAAGGGTAGGGATAGGGGTGGCCGGATTACACCAAGAGAGAGAGAATATTAGGGTTTTTATTATTTATGTAAACGTTTCAGTAAATGAGTAAAGTATTTCAGTAAAAATGAACAATGTATGCAATTAAAACGAACATGTATTCTCACCCCAAAAATAGTTTAAAACGAGTAAAAGTAAGGCTATGAACTCACTGTAAAGCAACGAGATAATGCAACGAGACGCTGATAATTATTATAGGAGTAACCTAAAAATAATATGTTGCGTCTTAGATTGAGAATAATAAACATGAATATGCAAATGAGTTTTATAAAGTTTTTATATCAATTATACCATTGTACTTAGTGTTTATAAGGTTTATAAAACAATTGGGATAAGTTTTACAACAAGTTTGTTAAATTTAATAAACTCGAACATAAGTGCGGTATAGTTTTAAAATAGTTACCCGATTTTATGAAATCCGTTTCTCCTAAACCGTAAAGAGTTATGACTCGGTTATTATGTCCATGGAAAGGTATTTGAGTCTATTAATCAATTTTGTGGGTCCCAATGTTTCTAAAATTACAAAACTTGTGTAAAATTACTAAAATACCTTTAAGTGTTAACGCTGGAAATTCACTGCACAAAACAGTCCTACGAAAACGACTCTAGTTTACAATCTACAACTCCATTTTAGTCTGTTCCAGCGGTTACGTTTAAGTTAAAATGTCCCCCTATGTTTTGTCTTTGAACACCAACAGTGGTTATGCAAAATTTTAAGAGTTTTTGGCCATTGAAAACATGTTACCAAATCTGGCATAATTTTGCCATTTATTTTCTAGTTAAATCATCGGGTATCATTGTCGGCCGAGCCTCCCGGAAAATCGAAGCTAAGACATAGATCTACAAACTTATATTTTTTCCAAGTCCAAAAATCTACAGATTTTTACAGATTGTGTCGTTTTGGTCACTGATCAAATATGTCCCAAATAGTTGTGATCAAAACATTGTTTTCTAAATTTTTTTCACTAAGTACAATGTATAAATCTTTCAAAATAAGTGTATAAAATGTAAAATATATTTAGATCTCAGATCTATAAATATATGAACACGATCAATATAAGATTATGGAAATAAATCATGTGGTGATTCCTGAAGGAGAAGATATGTTGGGATTAATCAAGAACAAAACCAAGAATCACCACTAGATCTCCAACCTACATGAATCACAAACCCAAAACCAATAACTTTAGCAAATATACTTGTGATCTCAGCCCCTTATACCAAAGAAAGAAGATGTTTGATGGTGATTTAAGGTGAAATAAATTGAAGAATCAAACTAGGAACCTCAAACCTTCATCCTTAACATAAGAACTAGTGAAAACAATGATCAAATGGGGGTGTTTGTGTGGTGGTGATGCACGAAATTGGAGAGGGGGGAGAGGGTGAGACGGAGTTTTGAGTTATCTCGAGATCTACAAATGCATGTGTGTAAGATACATGCAAAATTTGTGAGACAAGTGTCTCACAATGTCATCCTAAGATGACACACCAATTATGTGTGTAAGATACACCACATAAGGATGACACACCAATTAGTTAGTGGGGAAAATTTGGTTTAATTTGATGTATAATGAGTTTTGTGGGTTTATTGTTAAAAGGGGGTGCGGGTTTGAGCTAGAAATGTAAAAACTTGCAACGTTTTTGTAAAAGCGGTAAAATAAAGTATAATATACAATATGTATGTAATGAAAGTAGAATGCTTAAACATGTATACTAAGCATAGTCTATAGTTGGTTTAAGTTTAATCTACGTTTAACGACGTACACGAGTTAACCTACCTGGTTATTCGTAAAAGTTAATTTTTGTGGAAATTAAAATAAATAGTAAATTTAAGTGTGTATAAGTAGTTTTTAAAGTGTTAATAGAAATGCGGTGCGGGTATTAGGTAAACATGCGTATAAGTTACAAATGCTTAACACGTAAAACACAAGTTACTTGGAAACATTGAATTTGAATAAAAATGATTATTTAAATAATCTAAATAAACTAAATATTAGTCTAGTGTGATGTAACATCTTAAAATGTGGTTTTTATTATGCACGTGATAACCTAATGGTTATACGTAAAGTTTAAAAATTACGTGTAGATAAAATGTTAAAGTTTATAGGTAAAAGTTGACGTAAAATTACTAGTTGTTACATATGTGAGACATATATAACATATATTTTACAAGATGCATATGTTTTAATTTTGGTAGTATGATACAAAGAAGAAAATTCAAATGCATACTCTTATTTTGGTGCATACCAATGGATAAATCCTCACCATCCATCTAGTTTGATCTAATGGTGGGATTAACCTAAGATTAAATAGGGAAACATAAGTCCATGTTTTTTTCCCCTTTTTCTTTGTCTTTTTATTTTTTTATTATTCATTTTTTTTCTTTCTTTTTTTCCATTTTTTTTTTGTGTTTTTTTTTTCACGCTTCATTATTGTTTCTTTTTTTTTCCCCCTTTTTGTTGCCTTTTTTTCCACCTTTATTTTTTCTTTTTTCTTTTATCCATTCTCTTTTTTCTTTTTTTCTTCTAATTCACGTTTGTTCCTAATAAACATTTTTTTTCGCTTTAATTTATTTTCGTCTGTTTTCATACGTCTTCGTTCGTTTTTATTTGTTTTCGTACGTTTTCGCCCGTTTTCTTACGTTTCGTCCGTTTTCATACGTTTTGTGCGTTTTCAAACGTTTTCATCCACTTTCTTACGTTTTTGCCCGTTAACGTCTGTTTTGATACGTTTTCATATGTTTTCTTACATTTTCGTTCATTTTCATAAGTTTTCATCGGTTTTCATATGTTTTCGTTCGTTTTAATAGGTTTTCATCCGTTTTCTTTCGTTTTCGTCCGTTTTTCATATGTCTTCGTCCGTTTTCAGACGTGTTTTTACAATTTCATACATTTGCGTCCGTTTTCATACATATTCGTCCATTTTCTTATGTTTTCGTTTGTTTTCATACGTTTTCGTCCATTTTTCAAATGTTTTTGTCCTTTTCATACATGTTTTTACACTTTCATACGTTTTCTTCCGTTTTCATACATTTTCATTCGTTTTCTTATATTTTCGTCCATTTTTTATTCGTTTTATTCCGTTTTTAAATGTTTTTGGCAATTTTCAGACGATTTCATATGTTTCTAAATATCACAAGTGATATTCTGAATATCACAAATCATATTCTGAATATCACAAGTGATATTCTAAATATCACAAGTTATATTCTGAATATCACAAGTGATATTCTGTGATATTCAGAATATCACAAGGGATATTCTGAATATTACAAGTGATATTCTGAATATCACAATTGATTTTTTATGATATGCAGAATATCACAAGTGATACTATGAGTACCACAAATGATATTCTGGATATTATAAGTAATATTCTGTGATATTCAAAGTATCACAAGTGATATTCTGTGATATTCTAAATATCACAAGTGATTTTCTATGATATGCAGAATATCACAAGTGATACTATGAGTACCACAAATGATATTCTGGATATTATAAGTAATATTCTGTGATATTCAAAGTATCACAAGTGATATTCTGAATATCATAAGTGATTTTCTGAATTTGACAAATGGACGAATATTATTTATGATATCCAGAATATCATTTGTAGTACTCATAGTATCACTTGTGATATTCTGCATATCACAGAAAATCACTTGTGATATTCAGAATATCACTCGTGATATTTTGAATATAACTTGTGATGTTTAGAATATCACAGAATATCACTTGTGATATTCAGAATATAACTTTTGATATTCAGAATACCACTTGTGATATTTAGAAACATATGAAAACGTCTGAAAATGGCAAAAAAAAACATTTAAAAACGGACGAAAACGAATGAAAATGTATGAAAACGAAAGAAAACGTATGAAAGTGTAAAAACATTTATGAAAAAGACAAAAACGTTTGAAAACTAACGAAAACTAAGAAAACGAACAAATATGTATGAAAACAGACGAAAACGTATGAAAGCGTAAAAACGTGTCTGAAAATGAACGAAGACGTATGAAAAATGGACGAATATTACTTATGATATCCAAAATATCATTTGTGGTACTCATAGTATCACTTGTGATATTCTGCATATCATAGAAAATCACTTGTGATATTCTGAATATCACTTGTGATATTCTGAATATAACTTGTGATGTTTAGAATATCACAGAATATCACTTGTGATATTTAGAAACATATGAAAATGTCTGAAAATGGCAAAAAAACATTTAAAAACGGACGAAAACGAATGAAAAAACGGACGAAAATATATAAAAACGTATGAAAGTGTAAAAACATGTATGAAAATGATGAAAATGTTTGAAAACTAGATGAGAACGAAAGAAAACAGACAAAAATATATGAAAACGAATGAAAATGTAATAAAACGAACGAATATGTATGAAAACGGATGAAAACGTGTGAAAGCGTAAAAACACATCTAAAAAAGGACGAATACGTAAGAAAAATGGAAGAATATTACTTATGATATTCAGAATATCATTTGTGGTAATCATAGTATCACTTGTGATATTCTGCATATCACAGAAAATTACTTGTGATATTCAGAATATCACTTGTGATATTCTGAATATCAATTGTGATATTCTGAATATCACTTGTGATATTCTGAATATCACAGAATATCACTTGTGATATTCAGAATATAACTTGTGATGTTTAGAATATCACAGAATATAATTTGTGATATTCAGAATATCACTTGCGATATTTAGAAATATATGAAAACGTCTAGAAATGGCAGAAAACATCTGAAAATGGCAGAAAACAATTAAAAATGAACGAAAACGATGAAAATGTATGAAAACGGAAGAAAACGTATGAAATTATAAAAACATGTATGAAAAGGATGAAAATGTTTGAAAGCTAGATGAAAACGAAAGAAAACGGGCGAAAATGTATGAAAAAGAACGAAAACGTAAGAAAACGAACGAATATGTATGAAAACAGATGAAAACGTATGAAAGCTTAAAAACACGCCTGAAAAAGGACGAATACGTAAGAAAAATGGACGAATATTACTTATGATATCCAAAATATCATTTGTGGTAATCATAGTATCACTTGTGATATTCTGCATATCACAGAAAATCACTTGTGATATTCAGAATATCACTTGTGATATTCAGAATATAACTTGTGATGTTTAGAATATCATAGAATATCACTTGTGATATTCAGAATATCACTTGCGATATTTAGAAACATATCAAAACGTCTGGAAATGGCAGAAAACAATTAAAAATGAACGAAAACGAATGAAAATGTATGAAAACGGAAGAAAACGTATGAAATTATAAAAGCATGTATGAAAAGGACAAAAACGTTTGAAAACTGGACGAAAACGTATGAAAACGAACGAAAACGTAAGAAAACGAACGAAAACGTAAGAAAACGAACGAAAACGTAAGAAAACGAACGAATATGTAAGAAAACAGATGAAAACGTATGAAAACAGACGTGAACGGGCGAAAACGTAAGAAAGCGGACGAGAAACGTATGAAAACGGACAAAAATAAATGAAAACGGGCGAAAACGTACGAAAACAGACAAAAACGTATGAAAGCGAAAAAAACGTGTATTACGAAAAAACATTTATTAGAAATAAAAGACAAAAAAAAGGGGAAAAGGTGATTTAGAAAAAAAAAAAAAAAAAAAAAAAAAAAAAAAAAAAAAAAAAGTAGCTTGAAAAAAGAAAGACAAAAAAATAATAAAGAAAAAAACAAAAAAAACAAAAAAGAAACAAAAAAAACAAAAAAGGAAGAAAAAAAATATGCGGGAAAAAAAAACCAAAAAGAAAGAAAGAAAAAAAAAAGAATAATAAAAAAGACAAAGAAAAAGGAAAAAAAAAAAAACATGGACTTAGGTTTTCATATTTAATCTTAAGTTTATCCCAACCATTAGATCAAACCAGATAGATGGTGGAGATTTATCCATTGGTTTGCACAAAAATAAGGGTATCCAAAATAAAGTGCCTCTACATAATTAAATTTGATTTAGTGAAAATATATAAAATAAAAGATCATATTATTGATTAGGACGTGCATAGTTTTTGCCGTATAAAATATAATTAAGTTTAACACACTGTGTCTTAATTGTTTGCGAATATATAAGCCGCTACCAACCACTTTAACCTTCTTTTTCTATAACGTTACTCGCATCCTTTTTTTTATTGCCGCAATATGGCGTGAGCATCCATTTTTACATTGCCAAAATATGGCGGGAGTAATTTATATGAAACAGTTTGCTATTTTTTAAAAGTTATTCAAACCTAAATGTTTTATCATACGTAAAGTTGATGTTTTATTTTAAGACACTGATTCTAAAAGTTTAAATTATAAAATACTCACAACACGTAATTAACGACTATCTTATAAAATAGCCAAAACAAATCTATTCTTATAATTTTTTGAAGAGTAAATTGCATAAATCGTCCTTGAACTTTGGCCAAATTGCATGTTTCATCCCAACGATTACAAAAGTGCGAAAATCGTTCATGTGAGAAACCTTTGAGCAAATTTTCGTCCCTATTTGGGACGAAAATTGCATGTTTTGAAAGTGTCAAATTGCATGTTTCGTCCCAATTAGAGACGAAAACTTACTCAAAGGGACAATTTTTGCACTTTTGAAATGGTTTGGACGAAACATGCAATACGACCAAATTTCATATACGATTTATGCAATTAACTCTTAGGTGAATAAGCGGCACATTATTCTAAACAAATAGGAGTAAACATTTAGGCGGCAGATAGTTCATAGGTACTCTAGTAGTGTTGGATGACTTACTGTGAAAGCTTCTGCATTGAATTTTCTGTGAAAGTCTCCACTTTCCCTATTAATGTCTACGTTTGAAAATTTTGTGTGTTGTTAATCCTTGATTTTACTATTTCTCAGTCATTAAATATAACACATCCTCTTGCATAAAACCTTCAATACCAAGAAATAAAACCCTCACACACAACAACTCTCTAACGCCGCAGCCGTCACACCATCACCGTCGTATCTTCCGGCGATCATCGTCTTTGATTCTGTATAACCTCTAGCTTATATTGTTACGGAGTATTTGTTTTACTGTACGTACGGATATATATATTTTTAATCATTATTATGTCAAATTTAGGGCTTATATTTTACTGTCAAGTTAAGTTTGGTTTATCGGCTATTGGTTATTTTACTGTTAGGTTTTTTTAGGTTAAGTTTTAGTAGTATAGATGCATTTGCTCGGTTTCGATGGCGAGTTTAGGGCTTGTTATTGTATGTGAGGTACAGTGGATTATAGATTAATTATGCGCGATATGTTAACCTAATGTAGCTTTTGATGTTATTGTGGTACGCTCGATAATCCAGTAGTTATACATATGTTAGCTAGGTTAATTTTAGTGGTAGCTTTTGATGTTATTGTGGTACGATCGATAATCCAGTAGTTTTTTTTAACATCATAATTTTTATTTATTTCATCAAAATAGAATTTACATAGTGGTTGAAGGCAAACGGGCAACAAGCTGCACCGCTAGCCCTTTTTGGATTGCAAAATAGAATTTACATAATTTTTATTTATTCCAGTAGTTTGATGTTAAATATAATATTAGATCTTATATCATGTAGTCTTTTTAGTAGTTTTTCCTTGGCTGTTTGATTTTGTGCTATGTATTGTTTTTTCTTGGTAATAAAAAATGCTGTCTTCTTGAAAGAACAAGTTCTGATATGTTTTTTGTTCATTGGTCTAGGTTATATATGTTCTATTCTTCTTCAAATATGTGTATTAGTATAGTCCCTGAAGTCGTTTACACTACTTGTCTTGTAAATATGTACTCGCTCGATAGCTTCTTTGACTCAAAAGGGTTTCGTTGTGCTAGTTCTCTTATAAGTTGATATATATAAATTTCACAATGTTTACCAAAGAGTGTTGTTAGTATGTTTAATTTTGTGAGCATTAATCTTTCTAGTTAGTATGTTTGCTGTTAGAATGTCCAAGCTCTGGTAGGTTTTTGTAACTACTTATTGATTGTTTTCTCTCATGTTTTCTCAGATCAGTCTCATGGAGGAGAGTTCGTGCTTTGCTCAGGTATGGTGATATTTGTAGCTTAATTTATGGTTCGTTGGATGATAGATGTGGTCATAGCTGAAGCTTAATTTAGGCACAAATGGGGATGTGTTTTCGTCCGTTACTCGCAACATGACTCGTTAGTAGACCAGACTCGCGAGTCATTGACCGAGTCTACTTGACTCGTGACTTGTACGAGTCAGAAAATGATGACCAAGGACTTTTTTAAGCTTCTTTATATTATCGTGACTCTTACGAGTCACGTCGCGAAAGTTAAAAACTAGGCATGATGCATTTGCAAGCTTTTTTGTGTGAGGACTTTGGAGGACCAAATCGGACCACCGTTAAAGAAAAACTAAAATTGGAACTTAGAACATCATCCAGGTAGTAAATATTAAAGGAAAATGATAGGGAGACCTAAATGTATCCCAAGCACCACTCAATATTAAAACCCATCAACGGAAGAGTTAGTATTTGCCTCTGTTCGGTCATAGCTCAAACTTCTGCTTTCTCTTCAAAATGTTTACACCACTCAGCCGACCTGTGCAAATTACACCAATCAGCCTCTTCAAAATCTACCCTCATAATTAATGCTGATTGAATTCTCTCCTCCCTCGATTATTCAATATTTTTTTGCCGGAGCTATTCTTTGTTTGCCAGTGGATTACTTGATGTATTTACTTGGTAGGAGCTGATTGTATTGTGGGCACTGGGCAGTGCTCATGTATTCATGATCTTATCTGGAGGTTCGGCTGCCAACATGATGTATTACACAACCATCTCACCTTAAATATATGATTATTTCATAGTTCTTTTGTGTACATGGTTGTGCAATCATTAGAAAGAGTGATTCATTAGTTCTCTTCATTTTAGAATTAGAAGTCTGTTATATGAAATGCTATCATGTGATAGTTCTAACCAGGTATACGATTTTCGATGACTGAATTATGATTCTTTAATTTTGGTTTTAGTTTGATTTTAATTTTATAACAGCCTTAATTGTGTCCCAATTGTGTACACTTTGTTGACTACAAAATGATTGAATGACGAACTACAGCCCTAACTGTGTCCCAATCCCACATTGACCACATTGGCCAACTGATTAACAGTCTTGACTTTCGTTTACTATCCCTAAATGATCTTTGGTGAAAACACGAAAGAACCCTTGCGTGAACTATGTCATATGTGTGTCTCTTAATTTCTTGTTGAACTTTTCTCCATATTACATATGCGTGTCTCTCTTTTGATGTAATCTGTTAAATTTCAGATTCAAGGTATGGAACATACAGGTGGAAGAGAAACTGGAAGAGGAGAAGTGACTTCAAAAGTTAAAGGTATAAATGATCCTTCTCAACTCACTATTAAATTTGCTATGCAAATGTGTTTATACACACAAATAAGAAAGAGTTTAATTAATATCTATGTATATTATAAACATAAAGTGATCTTTTGCTATAAACGTAAATTCTTGATTTCTTCATACTTGTACGTAAATAAATACAACAAATATTGTCTAGTTTAGGTAGTTAGAGATTTTAATTCAAAAGTGATCAGGTTTACATATATATTTTTTTTCTTTTTTTCTTGCAATTCATTTGCATATTCTAAAATTAGTTTAATTTTATTGGCAATCCTTCTTAACTGGATTTTTTAATGGGTAAGTGGATGAATCACGAGGAAATAGACGTGGCTTTCAAAGACAGACATGTTGAAACCAGCAAAGTGGATTGGGACTGGTTGCATATTCTGTATACTGTTCGGTTCTCGATCCATAATATTTACATAAAACTGGTTTTCGCTATCATGTATTTTTTAAAGCCTGTTAATTTTATTTGTTAATAATATAATGTGAATTAATTAACTGTGCTTTAATGATCAACTTATATACATTTGGTGCTAGTGGGAGAAGGAAACCCCATAGATGAAGTCAGCCCGGAAGAGAAGAAATTTCTGAGAACTGCAATAGAAGCAGCACTCAAAGATGAATATCTCAGCCCCGAAAAGAAACTTCTGATAACTGCAATAGAAGCAGCATTCAAAGATGAAGATCATTATCTGAGCCCGGAAGAGAAGAAATTTCTGAGAATTGTGAAAGAGGCACTCAAAGATAAAGATCACAGCCCGGAAGAGGAGAAACTACTGATAAGTGCAAAAGAAGCACTCAAAGAACTTGTGTTGACATCAAAACCGATTTCAAGACCATCTGAACCGTGACCGGTGTGACCCGAGACCCAACCCGGCCCTACCTGTTTTCCAACCTTATTAAAACAAATTAAGTTGGGAGAATGATAAGAAACCGGAAGCATTAACAATGGATCAACTTACCTTTACTTAATCAACGTGGTAATAACTTTTTATGTGGATCGGTTATGTTGAAGCTGTTAATTATGGTGTAAAATTTGTTTGGACCATCTATATTCGTTTTAACTTTCATGCGTAACGCTTAAGTGAGAGAAGACGTCAGCCTTCGCAAGTGTAATTGTGTATGTGTGTAAAAAAGTAAAGAAAAATATGAAGACGATGGGGTGAGGGTTCTTTTTATCCGTGGGCGGTTTTGGGCCGGCGCACCATCAGCAACCGAGCCGGGCCCAACCCACTAAGGGGCACTAAAAATTTTTATACCCATTATATGTACTAGGCCCAACTCACTATGGATATTATAATATAGGGACACTTTTTATTTTTTACGTGTCGGGCCTAATTTTTTTTTGAGGTTCTCAGCACCGCCCCTGTTTTTATCCAATCATCATCACCATGGTTCATGATAAGAACCAAAGGCCAAAAGCTTGAATAACATAATCATACACTAAATCTTACAAGACAAAGCCAAAATTATCAGTACAAATTGGCAACATTTGGCAGTTAAAACAAGCATTCTCCGCTCAATGAAATAGTATTTATAAGTGAAAGAATTGAATGGAGATGAAAGTGGTCGTATTAGTGGGCCCAAATGGCTAGTTGAAGTAGCTAGGGTTGAGCATCGTCCAGGACGGACCGGACCGACAAGCCCGAAGATCGAAATTAGCCAAAAAGCCAAGACCGAGAACCGGACTAAATGTGGTCGGTCCGGTCCGGTCTCGGTCAGTCTGTTGGTCGGTCCGGTCCAACAAGGCCAAATAATCGGTTTGTGGTCCGGACCGGACCGAGGACCGAATTAGCCAAAAAGCCAAGACCGAGGACCAGAGCGAATGTGGTCGGTCCGGTCCGGTCTTGGTCGGTCCGGTCCATTCGGGTCGTTTGCTCAGCACTAAGTTGAAGTTAGCCATGATACCCGATGCTCTGAATACATCTCAAACGTTTATATAAATCATGCATTTGAAATGTCACAATGATTTTGTTCATCTAGCTAGTGCGATGATTTATTTGATACTCCCTCCGTCCCATTTTAATTGTCCGCGGGCCCGAATTTGACCGTAAATATTTTTGTTTGTATTATATAACACTTGATGAAATTTATATCATTGAAAAGTTCGTTAAACGAACTTTTCAATGATATAAATTTTATCAAGTGTTATATAATACAAATAAAAATATTTACGGTCAAATTCGGGCCCACGGACAATTAAAATGGGACGGAGGGAGTATTTAATTTGGTATATGCAGATTCCTATGGGGCTAAATACAAATTATATATTGATGGTTTGGACTTCGGACCTAGTTATCTGTTTAACATGATATTGTCTAACGGTTGACATCATGTTCGACTCACCTTGTTACAGCCTTATATAATAAGCGTCAGAAAATTTTAACTACAGCACGTAAAAACTTTAATCTAATTTCAAGTGATGCGCCATGAAAATTAACCAACTTTTAATATACTTGAGGAATATACTAAACTTTCAAAACGGTCACATGGTTACGTGTGGTGTGTCATAAAGCCGACCTGACCCGAAACAGAACGTGGTTATTCGGGTTAGTTCAGTCTGGTTCAAATTTATATTTAGGTCAATTAGGTTAACCCGAATTGACCCAAGTTCTAAACAAGGTCGGGCTCGGGTTTAATATATGTTATCTTACTCGGGTTCGGGTCAACTTAAGTGTCCCGAGTTTTATTATTATTTTTTTTTTCTTTCTAATTTTCGTATTTAAGTTTGAACACCAAATTTGTATCATTTTTAAATGGCCTAAACCTGAACCCGAGTTGACCTGATCTGAATTGACCCGAGTTCTAAATAAGGTCGGGTTTGGGTAGATTTTTTTTAGCCTTGATTCGAATTAATCAAACCCGATTGACCCGAACCCGACCAGATCGACCCGAATAACACCCCAAGTTACGTGTCTCTTTGACAAGATAAAATAATACTTGCTATCTTCACGGAAATAACAATTTCCAAATATTCAAAACAAGCTAGCTAGCTAAGCTGGGTAATACTTTATATCCCACTAGTTATAATACCCGCGCACGCGCGGGGTTTTTTCTAAAAATTTTAATAATGTATTTTTATTTGTTAAAAAACAAATAACTTATTTTATTTGTTTTTTTGTTTTAATTTTGATTTATAATTATATAGTTATAATACCCGTGCACGCACAAGGCTTTAACAAAAATATTTACGTATTATATATTATATATTACGGGTTTAAATTAAATTGCATATTATCGTCGTCGTTGTTGTTGTTGTTGCTGTTATTATTATTATAGTGTGTAACTGTTTAAATTATGGCAAAAGGCAAAAAAATGTAACTAACATGTCACTTTTTTGCTTTGTTGTGTACAAAAACAATGAAGTTAATTTTAAATGACTTGTGTTGATTAAACGTTAAAATGTTATTTTATGACATAAAACTTGTAACTTTATGTGAAATATTGTACCGTCAAAAATGTTTTGTAATTTAAATCCCACTTTATGTTTTGTAGATCAAATTCAATGAATGAAGCGCTAACGTCATAGATGCTAGACACTTTGGACTAAATTAATTTTGCTTTCTTTTAACCCATCATGTATTTTCAGTTTATTTGTATGTCTCATAGCGTTTATTGGTATGATTCAAAGAAGAAAACTCTATGAAAGTTAAATTTGCATTAAATGTAAGGGGGTCTTGAAATGGAGGTCTAGGTTGTTTTTGGAGAATGAAGCCACAAAAGAATTATAATTAGCTTTTATTAGTTAGAACCACAAGCATGAACGTTTGAATTGTGTTATAAATTTAAAAATAGATATTAAGCTAGTAATTGGAGAGACATAATATTTTAAAAGCCATTGTAAGGTGTTGCTCAATCTCATTTCTTCATGCGAACCTGCAAAATGTAGTATCATAAATCTGTAAGTACCAATTGTAATATATATCCAGGATAATAGTTGCAAACAGTTAACACATACAACCAAGAGAACATAGAGTGCCAAGGAGTGATGTGTCATCCACCCTTATGATTAGCAACTAATCAAGGATTACAGAGAAGGTAATTCAAGTACTTTTTGGGGTAGTTGTAAAAGTGGAAACAATAGACTTAGACAAATGTCAATACAAATTCGGGCAACCAAACACAATGTGCAGTAAAAATGCTTATCTAACTTAAAGAAAAGAGAGAACAACCTAATACTTACTTGCCATTAAGATGCAAATCACCAAACTCATTTGAGTGATAACCATAAACCATATGATAATGATGCAAATTAATTTTTGATAGTGTGGACTGAATTTGAAACCACAAATTAAAAGTAACAATTCTCAAATAAGTTAATCCAAACATCCCCTAAAGTATATCAAATCCAACACGAGCTTGAAAAATCTCAACAACCAAAAAACTATCAATAAGGTGTAAGATGACTTATTTATTTAACTTCTACTCATTTTGGAGTATATATGAAGATATAGTCTTCTCAAATACTCATCTAATGAAATAAATTTTAAGTGCATAATTGAAAATAAAAGACTTTTTTAAAATGCAAAATAAATAACATCTGCAAACCCATCATTGGTTTAAACTTGCAGATTAGCCCTTCGGCACGTTATCTAAACTTAAATGGATATTCTGGGAAAAGACAATGCATCATATTTTATGTCGAAATCTAAAATGGATGTTCAAGGAGAAAATGGATACATGTCTTCCATCACATTCACACTTTCAATTTTATTCTACTATTTCACTGCATGTGGCTTTGATATAAGTCGTACTAACGGAGTCTAGACATAAGTAGAACTAACGGGGTTATAGCAGTCAACCTTATCTCCTGATGAACAAACAGAAAGGAGTGCTTGTAATGTATTATGCTTTTGCCTCATTACTAACCACACTCTCGTCGGTTGGAGTTCTTCTCTACATTAATCAATGAACAAAAACATATTAAGAGATAGACATCTACAAATATCCTTTGATTGAGTTTTGTGAAATTAATAAAGAAAATTGTTTTTACATCTTAAAAGATGGAAATTACCCTTTTGTTTCTCACATATTGCTGTTCGGAGCTCCAGAGTACTTACATTAGAAGTGTGCCTTGTGTAACCTTCATGGATTGCGTTTATTCCAACCTATGCTATATTAAAACTTTTAAAGAGTACGTTTAGCAGCTATAGCAATGAAAAGAGTGGACTAAATAGGTAATAGATGTACTTTGAAAAAAAAAAAAAAAAACACATGAATATAATCAATCATTGTTGCTATAAAAACTTTTTCCCACGACAATTAAACTTTTCCTTAAAATGTTATATGTCAATATTATCACACAAATTTGAGACACTCTTGATACAAATTCAATGGTCACTGTTCAGGAATCGAATAGTTACCACTATCTTGTGTTACTAATAGCCTGTAACCATTACTTTGGGGGGGGGGGGGGGGGGGGGTTGGAATTGCTTACTCAACCAACTTATAGGCTTATTGTGATGTTATACACCTAATAAGCTACTTCCAAATTCCACGTATTCAGATGGAGACAAAACAAATTATGTTTATCAACTTATTTGACCTATTTTTAAGAATCTTATTTAAGTAGTTTTTCACATCATCGTTTTTGTACCTCTATAATCAGACTTTGCAAAACACTCAAAACAGCTTACCAGCTCATTATATTTCAACAAAGCTTAAGCAAATCCAAGCACTAAAACATCCCTAAGCAAAGATAGTATTTTTCCAGTTAGAATTTCTACCTGATGTAGTTTCTTCGTGAAAAGCGATTAAGGTATATGCGTTCTTCCAAAAGAGGCCACCGGGACTGTTTGGTTTTCCTGGTGTGCCGTTCCAAGATTTATTTACTCCCTCTAGACCATACTTCTTCTGAAAACCAAAAAAAATCAATCAATAAGTTCAATGGATAGTTCTTAAAATATAATAATACCATACAAAATCCCAAGCAAATATGATCCTGCTTTGAGGAGCTCTTACTCATTAGTTTTGAAATACTAATACAACTTATATTAAGTACTAATTTGGCATTACTTGTCACCATTATTTTTTTATTATTATTTTTTTTGTATTATGAATTAGTAGCATAATCAAAATAGTGTCAGCTAAACCTTTTTCACCCGTTCGAAATTTGATTTAGTGACCATACCTGTGACAATCTGACCTTTGAGACCCATATTGTGTGTTTGTTATAACCATAATGTTGGTCCCGTTCTCTTTTCCAATTCTTATCCCTCACCGCCTCTGCTTTTACTTCTATTTTTGCTGCTCTTTCTTTCCTTCTTTTCCCTTCCTCTGGCTCTACTTCTTTCTCTTATGTCTCTCTAGCTCATTCCAGTAACCGATTACCAGAAAATTCTCATTACTTAAAATTAATTAATTGAAACATAACAAAAATGGTTGATGTGATTTCACAAAGATTATGACTTGATCTCTCATGCCAAATTGCATCAGAATTATTAGTATTTCAAAAAGCATGGTGTGTGGAGCCGCAAAACCTTTTCTGTCAATCCAAAAAAAAAATTTTGATTATAAAATTTTAAAATATTAGATTGGTGCAAGACATATCTTACACTTGTGCCATCGGAATTTCTAATAACATCAAAATAATTTATAACACCAAACAGTGGTGCTTTAGACAAATAAATCATACAAAGTATTAAAACATTAAACATAATCCAAGCATAAAAGAGTATTACGAAGTATAAAAGGTTCAAGTACTCACCACAGGGAGGAAATTTTCCTGCTGGGATTGCTGAGATGAACCTGGCCGTGTCAAGTTCATTTGGTCTTTTACCCTGCATAATCATTAAAAAAAGGTTACTTGATGGGGTATTTGGTTAAAAGCGTGGTTCAGCAACTTATTAGTAATTGCAGATTCAAAACAAACAAATTGTTTTTAGTACCCCAAACAGGCTATAACTCGATGCGTTTAGGTCAAAGAGCTTATTGAGCTCATAAGCTTAAGTTCTAAATGCAAGCATTGCAGTAAAATAAAGTAACAAAAATTATAGAACAACATTACATTGCTGCAAAGAGTGCAAGGAAGCGCCCCATTTAGCCCATCCACCAATTTTTCCTTCACAGTAACACAAAGAAATACTTTATCAGCAGCGGCTTTGCATTTATCCACTCACACTGTTATGTAGACATTGCCTGTCGAGGCTGTTCACTTTGACTGACTTGACCCACCCCACGTAGACCAAACTCCTGCTAAACACCAATCTGACTTTCAAAACGAAACTCACTTTCAGCTTATTTTTGGGCAGATTAGCTTATTTGTTTCAGCTTAAATTTTATAAGCTCAATAATGG
Organism: Artemisia argyi; assembly: GCA_030686995.1. Classification (NCBI taxonomy): domain Eukaryota; kingdom Viridiplantae; phylum Streptophyta; class Magnoliopsida; order Asterales; family Asteraceae; genus Artemisia; species Artemisia argyi. The sequence continues at coordinate 20,103,994 of CM060703.1, read as the reverse complement.
TACTTACCTGATAATTGTAACTTATTTTTACCTAAAATAATTCTACCATAGTAAATTTAAGTTGCATACTATGTTATAATAAAACGCGTCTCACCTTTGCCCCTTCTGCAACATCGGGATTCCCTGCAGATTTGGTTTCTTAACACCACTTTCCGTAAGTCCCTATAATAGGATATACAAATACTCAGATAAGCAGTTTGAAAAAAAGGGTATAAACTTGAAGTCAAATAATCAGCGAATAGACCTTGTTTTTTAAAATAATTATTGGTAAAAAAATTGATTATACCTTAAAAAACCACATACTTGCAGCTGCACCGTAAGACAGGCGTCAAGCCGACATTGCAACGTTCGCCGTAAAACCCAAATACACCATGGCATCCGGAAATGGCTACGTTAGTGTTAATGCCCCACCAATATACGGCTGCTCTTGTTGAAGCCTATGAGTATATATGTTATATTAATCCTATGTTCTATACAACGCAAAAACTTTCAAACATGAGTATTTTTAAAATCATTAGCAATAACACTTTCACAAACAGATATATTTATACAGACATTAAAAATCAAACCTGCTGACCTGCTGTTTTTTTTTTCTTTATTGAATGATAAATATATATCTCTTATGATGATTTTCGTGTGAATAAAAAAATTGGGCTATCAATTGACTTTATATAATGGTTTAACCGAGTATAACTTAACTTCCTATTAGGATTCTAATTATAAACGTAATATAATTCAAACTCATCTGTACTTTTTTAAAATTTACAAAATAATAATAATAACAATTAAGTCCTAAAATTTTTATAAAGTTACTTAAACAACTACAACTTTTTAAAAAACCAAAAATCACAATCAAATTAAAATTAATAAATAATAAATTATAAACTTATAAAAATTAACCTTGAACTCTTGCTTCTCATGTTCTGGCGCAAAATTAAACTCTTCCTCTTCATCGGATTTGTTAAAATTGTACCATCGATTGATGTTGTTATTATGTTTTAGGTCGGATCGGCAGCATCGGATTGTTGTTGTTGTTGTTGTTGTTTTTAGCATCTAATTGTTCTTGTGATTGTTGTAGCATACGATTGATTGTTGTTCATATGGATTGTTATTGATGATCTTATGGGTGGATTTTGTTATCCCATTGTGACAATCAAAATCTCCCAACAGAAGATCTGGGTAATTGGTTGGAGGAATTGATACTATTACCATCTTTTATTGTTGACTGGACGTTTGAGGCCAAAGCAGCAGATGTTGATGTGTTAGCAGCAGATGTTCATATGGATTTTTATTCATGTTCTTATGGGTGGATTTTCTTTACTGTGTTTTTTTAACATGTGGGATATAATGAATACAAATGGGGATACTCCGCTTTCAACAAAATATTTACACTTTAGGCATTCAATATCTAAAAACAACAATAAAGTCCTTGTGTATTTTTGCCCAATTTTAATATTTAGGTATAAAAACGAATTTTAGTCAATTATTACACAAATATAGAAACATTATAGATTTTTAAAATATTAAAAACCTTTTTAAAAATTAAGAATTAAAAAAAAAGTTACCAAAATAAGTATGATTTGATTTGAAAAGTCCCCACTAGAGGTTTTATTTTATTAGGTAAAAGATGACTCAAAAAAGTCAATGATTCATAAAAGCACTATGAATTTATGGTTAAGATTCACACTCAAGTTATTCAACTACTAGTGGACCATACATAGTGGTAGTTATAATTTAGTTATAAAAATAATAATTACTAAATGTGGAAACATATATTAATCGTCCTGCCGACGAAATCTCGGAAAATAATGAAATTTCACCGACATATTAACGTGATAGGACGTTGACATTTACACTCTTGTGTTTTTTTTAAGTTTATAGAATATCTTAGATTACTATGTTGTCGAGTTTACCTTAACGTATTTTCGTTTGGATTGTGTTATACAAACCCTCCTTATATTGTCACATCGGGAGTTTTGTCAAACCGTAAAACATTCGATGCATACTGTATAATCCGGCGATATGAAAACTCCCTCTGGGGTCCAAATAACTTGCCGCTTTTCGTTTTTGTCTTGAAATTGACTTTGTGCGTTTCTCAGTTGTTGAATGTTCAATTAATTAGCTGTTGTATTTGTTCGAGTATGGTAAAAAATAATAATAATTATTATTGTGGGATCTTGCATTACGGTTGTAATTTTATATATTGTCAAAATGCTCATTTAGCATATATTGTTTTTTTCATATGATTATCAAACTTCTTAGCTAGTATTGTCAAAACGCCATCGTGAATGCGGGTAAAAGGTGACACAAAGTTATTCTCAGTGTTATGCTTATGGGATAACCACTATTTTTCATGGCAAGTAATATGTTACCGGCTGATATATATGTGTTAACAGGGGGCTTTATTTTCAGAACCCTGTTAACTGCGGGAACTGCGAGAACTCTTATTTGACATTAGAAAACATGCATGTTCATATAAAACTTGTATGTTTTCTTACATACACTTTAATACAAATACCTGCGTAACATACATGTTCATATAAAACCATTTTGCATTGATATGTTACACTTAATAGGGTTTTATATGAACATGCACTAGTACAATCGAGGCTTTCCCCGACGACTTTTTTAAGCCCTTTCCGTCGACATGTCGACGGAATAATACGTTACCGTCGACATGTCGACGGTACCACATTGACGGCTGTGCTTTGACGGGAACAGTGTTCCGGTCGACAATCACCGTCGACACTGTGGGTCCCACGTCGTTTTCCAGTCAAAGAAATTTGGTGTCCGTCAAACTCTTCCCGTCGACATGTCGACGGTACCATATAACTAATTAACGTTTTAATTAGTTGATTATAATTATGGTTTATATGATACCGTCGACATAATATGTATTAAGGTGTATGTAAAAAAACATACATGTTTTATATGAATATGCATGTTTTCTAATGCAAAATTTGAGGTCTCGCAGTTTCCGCATTTAACATGGTTCTGAAAATAAAGATACACTATGTTACCACATCTTGTGCTCATTTGTCCAAAGCCTTGTGCAAGGGCCTCACCCATCCTATATGAACTCTATGATTTTTCGGACATAATATTTTTTTTTTCTTTTTTTTTTTGGTTGTTGTTGCAAAAGGCGAGCTCTATGAATTCTATGTTTAGGGTATAGTTGCACTCAGGGTCGTTTCATGGTTTTCTGTACCCTAAGTAATAACAACAAAGAGGTCATGTTACTTTTGTAAACTAAAAAGAAATTTTTTATAAATTTGAATTGTATATTTATATGACTCATATATATTTAATATTATATGTATTTATGTAAAATTAATAAAAATGTAGTCTCTTTTAAGTGGAGGCCCTGTACGACGGCGCTTATTCCACACCTCTCGGAGACCTCTTTGGTTGCACTTGAGGTGGCAAAACAGACGGTTGGGTTAAGTAACGGGTTAAAACGGTTATATTAAGAAAAAAAGTATCGGCACATTACACTTATTAATCAAACTTGGTTGACCACTGATCCTTTTCTACCAACCCTTTCTATCATCTTAGTACACTATCTTTGTGTTCTCAAGTTGGGGATTAGAAGTGAGAGGTAAAAGAAGAAGAAGGAGGAAACAAAAAATCATGGAACCGTAAGAATGTTTCTATTTGAATTTATTTATGTTTCTTTTTCTTTTTGTTTAAGAAACACTTAATAATACAATAAATTCTCAATTTTCTGTCACTTCCTTTTAAAAATTAAAATATATGATAGGCAAAATATCATTCCAACCTTTGCCAACCTACTTGACCTTACCACTTTAAACCCATGTTATTCTTTTGTTTATTACGTTTAAAATAAAATTTCCTTATAAGCTGGGTTGATTTTAGACTCCATATCATGACAAGAAAGCGTGTTGCACACATGCATGTTCTCACTTAAATGCCGGTGCATGCGACCTTCCGCCAATTTTCTAATGACAGTATAAAATGCACTTCAACTCCTCAAGACCTTAAGTCATGTACACATTTTACAACAGTACGATGTCTAAGTTCACAAACCATGGATAATAACTAGTTCTGCTAATACGTACATTCAAAAATCATTCAAGCCGATACGTAAGTTTAATACTCGTAAATCTTCTTGTTTTTTTTATTCGACTTGATATGGTTCATTAGTAGTAAGTGTTTGAATATTTATGTTGGTAGTTGTTTAATAAGATCTAATGAATTCGCGTATGTGATCTAGATTTTTGATGTATCATATCGTAAACTGTTTTTGTTCGTATTTGATCTATAGAAATATACGATTAAGTTGATATTGTCATGAAACACGTACTTGAATCTGATAAGTTTGAGTATGTAATTTTCTTTTTTTAAGTTGAATATGCAAAAATGTACGTAAAACTAAGTTGAAATTCTGATGAAATATATAGTAGAATTTGATGAGTTCTAGTATGGTTTTCGACTTTTCGTGTAAGTGCTTGTTCGCAAAAATGAATTTTGAAAGTGAATTTTGAAAAGTTTGTTGACAAACCGAAAGTTGTATGTTGCTACATGCTTACTTTATGCTTCTGTTGTTTGATTCCAACTCATATGCCCCCTTGAATGATTACATCTCAATGATCATTGTTACTTCGGTTCGCTTATGGTCTAATTCGATTCCTAGAAATACATGTATTAAGGCGCGTATGATCTATTAGTCATGTGATGTTAACATGTTGGATAGATGTCATATAGTTGTGTAACGATGTACGTATGCTGAATATATAATAAGTTTGGTATCAAATTGTTTCTCAGGACTCGTGAGAAGTGTCACACATCGAGCCCCTACAGCCGAATCCTCATCCTCATCCTCAAACTCCAAACCGGCAGCCACTCTTCCACGTCCCCAATCAGTTTTCAACTATCTCCACCCAAGTTACAGACAAGTAGCCATTCTCTTGATCATCTACTTGGGCGCAGGAACCCTTTGTTTTTATTTCCTAAGACACCAAATCAACGGCAAAAAAACAAACAGTGTCCTTGATTCTGTTTATTTCACTGTTGTCACAATGACTTCTGTTGGGTATGGAGATCTTTTTCCTGGTAGCGATGCTACAATATTACTCGCGTGTCTTTTTGTCTTCTTGGGTATGCTTCTTATTGGTCTCGTGTTGAGTAAAGCTGCAGACCTTTTAGTTGAAAAACAGGAAGTACTACTAGCAAAAGCGTTACATACTCATCAAACTGTTGGGACAGCAGCTACAATTAAAGAAATGGAAAGCCATCGAGAGAGGAATAAGTGTATAATACTAGTGGTTTTGCTTGTGGTTCTTATGGGTGCTGGGACTACGGTTTTGGTTGCTGTTGAGGATTTGGACTTTGTTCATGCGTTTTATTGTGTTGTTGGGACGATTACAAGTTTGGGTTATATTGATAAATGTTTCTCAACAGAAGGTGGGCGTGTTTTCGCGTTATTTTGGATATTGTCGGGTACTGTTTATTTAGGTCAGTTGCTATTTAGTTTTGCTGTGCTGCATACTCAGAGTCGACAGAGGAAATTAGTGAAATGGGCTCTTAAAAGAAAGACGACGCCTGCTGACTTGGAGGCAGCCGATCTTGATGATGATGGTGTTGTAGTGTAAGTACAAACAACCATGACCTTTCTGATTTACTCGTGTTTTATCTGTAGTAATTTTTTAGGCATACCTCACCGTTGCATAATCATCATTAAAGCTGATATGTGCCTCTTATCTCACTATTATTGGTGATTATGCAAAATGGTTTTAAGGTCCACTCGGGGGGGGGGGGGGGGGGGGGGGTCCTATTTCCCATATGGGACGACCTTCACAAACAACGTAGGCATATCTCAACATTAATGGTGAAGGGTCTCGAGCGGTCCCTTCTTACCATATGGGACATCTTTCATAATCGTTGCGCCTTTAAGACTACTGACCTATCTTTCATGTATTAATGCTAGTTTATGAGGAACATCTCAAATTTTTCGATTATGGGACATCTTCTATAATCACCAAAAGACTACTGCAATTTCATTTGCCTAACCACTGTATTTTAATTACCATAATAATAACTACTGCCATTTTTGTTTATCAGTTGTAACTAATTCTATTATTCAACAGGGCTGCTGAATTCATCCTTTATAAGCTAAAAGAGATGGGTAAAATCAGCCAAGAAGACATGGCACCTATCATGGAAGAGTTTGAAAGACTCGACTTTGATAAGACCGGCACATTGACTGCTTCAGATGTTCTGCTTTCACAATCGTCGTGGTACGCTGCAGACATCTTACTGACACAAACATCCGTGTGAAGTTACACGATGATGATGATACTATAGATGGCATTTGTTAATTTTTTACATGTATCTATGATTTGTTAAGGTTGAATATGAATTGTAACTAGAGATAGAACTATAAGTACATTTCACTGCTAATTCATTATTACAGATTTTTTCATTTAGCTTTGGTATAAACAAAGTTTGCTTAGTTAGAAACAAAATTTGGTTTGCCGATTTTCTTTGAATATGATATTATTGAAGTCTGAATTCCATTCCATTTTTTGGGAGTATGATTTCTTTTTAATTTACTGAATAACTTTCTTGATTTTGATATGTTAATTAGTATTTTATGTTCTTTTGTATGCAATCATAATCTTTTTTTCTTCTTTAACACAATTTGCGCATACTTCAAAGGTTTTTAGTCGGTTACTATTTTAAAGATCAAAAACAAAAGGGAAGAAACTTTAAAAAAACAAAGCAAAACATGTTTAAGATACATGCTAACATGATGGTTTATAAGACAATTAAAGTAAAGAAAGAGTGTGAAATAAAATAAAGTAATCGATTTCTTGCGATGATGATAAAGCAAAGAAAACTAGGACAATTAAGCTGGAGATATAAGCAATACTCAATCAAAATAGAGGCTTAAGCTGGCAATATAAGCATGAGTTTAAAGTTAGCATCACTGGATAGAAGTGATCTATTGATTGATACATACGATTACACTTGATTCCACATCTCATGAACTATAGGACCATTAAGTTATTGCTGTAGTACGTTGCATAAAGTTGAAATTGCCTAATGCATCCTCTTTGGTCATCTATCACATAAACTCACTTTGCCTGCGAGTTGCTTGCACTTTGCTTTTATCCAAATTAGCAGGGGTGTTTGTCTATGCTTTTTGATCAACACAGAGCGTATTGCGTTTTAACTTTTAAGTCAAGAGACAATCTTTCTATAGTCTTTGGATATATTAAAAACTGAAAACTTATTTTGAGGTAGTTATAACACTGATTATGATTACAATATCGTATAAAGGTCATTTACATATAAATCTTACAAAATTAAAGTTCGACATATACTAAACAATCCATTTTGTAAACAGCATAACTTCACCAACATCCAAACAGTATCCTTGTACCAACCCGTTTTATTTGATTCTAGATATTCACTTCACAGTTCACATAATGAAGTTTAATACATGACATTCATAACATGTATAGCTGAGTTCCTATCAAAACAAGTGATATATATCGAATGTTAAACACAAGTAAATGTATATAGAAAGATACGTATCTAAACATAAACATGTGCAGTTGTTAAATCTCAAACCGCTTATTTCATGTGAATAATATAACAGAAGCTTATATTTACATACTGAATTTTAGCTGGCAACATAAAAATCGAGAAAAACTTATATTTCAATTATATGATAAGACTATACAGTATATCAAAATGAGGTGAGATCACGAATTATATGACAATAATAGAGGTAATATTACTCATGAGACAATGACAATACTATTGAATATTATCACTAAGAATAAACATTAAGGAAGTTCCATAAACCAGATGACAAATCACATTAGACAAATATAGCGACAGAACATAAACTTTACGACTTCCATTGGCTAGCTTCCCGTTTTCCATCCTGCACCTGCTTTCTCACCGGAAAATACAACCATCCGCTGTTTACATTTGCTCAAACTATAATGTCCAGATATAACAACGTAATATTAATACGTCACTGTATTTGATTATGATCATTTTAGTAGTTAAGTTTTGAAAAATGTTCTATATTTGTAACTTTTTTAAGGAAAGAAAAAAAAAATGATGATAAACTTTGTAATACATAAACTGTTCTATAGTGATCGTTATTAGAAAATGTATTGATCATATTTCCATATATATGATATAATGTTCCACATCAACGTAAAAAGTGTACATTTTATATAGAATTTGAAACTAAAATGGACAAAATCAAAGTATAATGACTACAAAAATATGAAGAGTAAAAGTGCGTTACTACTTTTTTGCATTACCCTTTACTCATCTTTATGACCTTGATAGGATTCTGGTTGACTAGCAACGTAATCTATGATTCCTTCACGTGTTTTCTCACCGAGAGATCCAAGCGATGGCTGAAAACTACGACTAAAGACCACAACAGCAATGATGAAGAGAGTTGTGGACACGAGAAGCGGCCTGAAGTAAGTGAGAACGTCAAGGAATTTTGGAGCAAAGTGAACGATGACAACGATGATAAAAGAAAAAACGGCGAAGATTGATATGCGGGATTTATATTTCATAAGGTTTTCTGAGATTGTCATGGTAGTTTGTTTGTGTGAGATTGAGTAAACTTGAGCTTTTGATCCTAGTGGCTTCTTTTCCTTTTTGTATAGCGTTTGATGTCAGTATCTTGGTCTTAAATAGTGGGATCAAGATTATTGTACTTTCTGTTTTATGGAAAGATCCAAACATTGAAAATATGATAATCACCACATTATGATAAGGATTTGGTTTAAGTAGGTATTAGTTTAGAACTTGTTATGTCCCAAATTGGATCGTTAGTTTAACCCATACTTTGGACTAGTAGTTAAAACTTAAAATTTTCGACTAAACCAGTCGTTTATTAAGTAAAAAAAAAGTCAGTTTAGACTGAATGAGGCATACATTGAGAACCATCTTTCGCTATTAACTTATGTGTATAATAATCATACGTTTGGAGTTATATTCTCGATCGTTATACATACGACCATTTCATTTGAACCAACTCTTTACTTGTTTATTCGGTTTCAACCAGCAAATTAAACATAACCGACACCATACTAAAGATTGGAGTTTAGAAGTATTAATGTGAAGTCTTAAGGAATACCAATATTTAATACTTATAAAACAATAATCTTAAAGATTGAGTTTAAAGGTATTAATGTTAACTTATAAAAACTTAGTTTGAGTTTTATAATCTCATCATAAAATCAAAAGTTAAAACTCCCATCTGTAGAATTAAATGTCTATTAAAAAAAATTGGTTTTGCATTCATACTACATTTATTGGTCTTAGGATTAAAACTCTGCCAAAAAAATCCTTTCATCTGTATCCATTGTAAATGTCTATTAAAAAAAATTGGTTTTGCATTCATACTACATTTATTGGTCTTAGGATTAAAACTCTGCCAAAAAAATCCTTTCATCTGTATCCATTGTAAATGAGGGTGTTAAATTGTAAAATGAAAAATATTTTTTAATGTATCATACTTGTCACAAATATTACTTCTGTGTAGCGAACAAAAAAATAGCTTTTCAGTACACTAAAGTTGACATTTTTGTCTTTTTTTGTGTAATAAAGATAAAAAAAATATGTAGTTATCATTTTACCCTTGATTTTTTGAAAATTGCATCCAATGTCCTTTGGCTAAATAACATAAATGGCCCCTGTTGTTTAGAGAAAATTGCGTCTACTGTCCCTATTTTTTCCAATTTTTTTTAAAATATATATCTTTTTTCGAAAATAATTTTTTTTTTCAAAGATATTTTTTTTCGAAAATATCTTTTTCCGAAAATATTTTTTTTCGAAAATATTTTTTTTCCGAAAATAATTTTTTTTCAAAAATATTTTTTCTCGAAATTTTTTTAACCCGGAATTTTTTTTTCGAAAATATCTTTTTCCGAAAATATTTTTTTTTTCAATTTTTTTTTCGAAAATATTTTTTTTTTCAAAAATATTTTTTTTCAAATTTTTTAACCCGATTTTTTTTAAAATATTTTTTTTCGAAAATATTTTTTTTCCCGAAAATATTTTTTTTCAAAAATATTTTTTTTGAAAATATTTATTTTTCCGAAATAATTTTTTTGAAAAAGGAATTTCGAAAAAAAAAGGGACGGTGGACGCAATTTTCTCCAAACGACAGAGACCATTTATGTAATTTAGCCTAAGGACGGTGAATGCAATTTTCGCAAACACACAGGGACCATTTATGTAATTTGAAAGGGTAAAATAGTCATAATACACAAAGAAAGACAAAAATGTCAACTTTAGTGTACTGAAAAATTATTTTTTTTTTGTTCGCTACACGGAAGTAACATTTGTGACAAGTATGGTACATTAATAAATATTTTTCCCATAAATCTTTTCAGTTTCTTACAATAACTGCATTGATTGATTTGTGTTAACTCCTAACATGTCACTTTTAAGCATAAATATATATATATATATATATATATATATATATATATATATATATATATATATATATATATATATATATATATATATATATATATATATATATTTTGGTGCAAAGGTGAACATATATTATTACTAACAAAATGATAATAGAACGGTTCCATAGAGTATAGACATGCCTATACTTCTATTAACAAGATACATCACAGAATTCATACTAGTGAACAACAATCACAAACTAGAAACTGGAACCTAAATACAACTAGGCCAGATGCCAAAATACACCAGCAGCATACAGGCAAACTAACCACCGGTTTGTGCCATTCCTGTAGCTTTATTCACCTTAATGCACCAAAATACCATCCAACTACATTTCCTTACTCCACCTCACAATAGCCATTCAACCTGCAACCACAATGGCCAATGCAAGGAAGGAGTAAGGCATCATTGGGAACCCATAACCCCTCCAAGTTAAGAGCTATATCAACTGTGCTACATTTCCATCTCAAGAATGGCTTCACACTGTTGGGAACACATACCTTGAGGGAGGACCAACCATTACCTCCTTAGCAATGTATAACTAGGACCATGTAGGTTCATCTTTCACTCCTCACACTTCCTAGTTTCATACATTGCCACACCAATTCACTTACCCTTCTCAAGAGGAAACTCACTTTATGGTATACAAATGAACAATAAACTGATTATTCCAAACACCCCTATAGTTACCTAACAAAGGCCTACTAAAGGAAAGTTAAGCATAATCAGTTATGGTTTACTTATAGACCAAGATACAGAGCCATCTCCTAAAGTGAATTAAAAGCACATTCAATATTCCAATGTAGAAATTGAATGGCAGGTTATCAACCTTCAAGACTTAAGTAGCAGAGTCATCAAAATCATCTCTGCATTGAACTTGAATCACTTTAAGTTCTTCAATTACATTCTGAGTAGTATTTATCTTCATATCCAACATCTCTTTTCCTGCTCATTTACACTTATCCCAACCAGACCTTTATTCCACATAATTCGGAGATAGCTGCCACTTCTCAGCCATTTTTGCCACATTATTTGATTTCTTGAACTTTAGACATAACAGCTGCATTTTTATTTTTTCCTCAATGATTTTTATCACCACCTCCTCTGTTTGTTTTTCCCCTGTAAACAGTCTAGAGTTCCTTTCTTTCCAGAGGTAGTAAACAGCAGTAGCAAGAGTAATCCTTCTAATCACACTACCAATTAAATTATTGCATGGTCTGCTACAATTATAGTCAATTATATCATCCCAAATTCTAGGCATATTCATTTCCTCTATTTTCTTCATCAAGCTTTCCCAAATCTTATTAGAGTAATCACAGTCAAAAAATAGATGATTGTGTGAATCATTAATCATCTCACATAAAGGACATTTCATTCCATTGTTATTATTCCACTTCATCAATCTGTCTTGAGTTTGTAGTCTCCTCTAACTGCCATCCATAGAACAAATGCATACCTTGGGTTGCATTGGGAGAACCAGATAACATTCCTCCATCTTACCTGTAGGACCTTAGATATCACAACTTTATCACAAATATAGAAGATTAGAAGAAGAAAGATGGTGACTTGGTGACTTATATGTATATATATGTATTTCGTATATATGTAGAAAGAGAGATGAAATATGAGAGCTTTTATTACTAAAACACACACAAATACACACACAAGCACACACCTCAAATGAGCCTTTGAGGTGTTTAAATAGTAAGATACATGAGATGCCCTATGGGCTTTCTATGGGCTTGGGCTTGGACTTGGTTACATGGTTGGATAACTAGGCTTATGAAACATAGCACATAACATATTAGCTTGCCAAGTCCAAGGCCCAATGACTAAACTATTACTAATCTTAACAAACGACACAAAGTTACAATATGAGAATGACCATCACTTCATAATACATATTTTTAATGCTAACAATCTCCCCCTAAGGGTTGGTCATTCGAATGATGCTCCACGTGAGTGGGTCTTCCGTGTTCTTTGTCTTTAACTTTGTGTGTCGTTGTAGAATAGTCTTTAGTCTTTGTTCCTTCATGCTTTGTGATCTTTGATAACTGATTTTTCATCATTCTTTGTTCCTTTGCGATGTGGGATTATCTGCCTTTCGTCACTTCTGCGTCTGTGGTGGTTGTTTGCCATTCCAACATGCTCATACATCTTTGGACTTTGATATTCATATGCACGTAGTTCCCTTTCTTTCACTTTGATCTTTAGTCTTCATACTTTGTAGATTCTTCTTTTTGGCGTAGAATCTTTCTTTGAACTTTGTGTTGTATAGATCTTTGAGGGAGCTTTCTTTAACTTCCAGATGTATGTATGAGCACGTGGAATCTGTCGCCATGGAGATGAAGTGTCCCTGCATATAAACAGTTAGCAATAAAACATCCGGTACTTACAGATAAGGAATTAGAGATTGTCAACAGCATAGTGTGAAGACTCCTTCTAATCCTTACCATGGCCGTTCCCATGTCAGATACTCTCGAGAGAGCTTACAAGACCTACTTAGTAGCTCAATGACTGGGTGAGTCGCTGGGGATCACTCCACGACTGTAGACCGTTTGAAACCACCGCGAACACTAAGCGTAACCCATAAAGAATTACCGAAGTGACCTGCTGTCAGGGCTGCTAGATGTTGACCCTGGCAGGAGTTTCCATTCATTCATTGAGAATCACAAATGTGAATCCTCTCATAAATGTTCTGGCAGATTGCTAAGATCTGCGTAGGACTCTAAAGTTTACATCTGGCGTCCTTAATGATGAACAACCAGTGTAGGAATATCATGTGTTCCTATGAGATCTTTTGATGAATCTCGGGGCTCTAGACTCGATAAGTGCACATTTGATTTCCTATGCGGAGATTAGGGAGAGGTCTCCTGCTTCAATTTCAACCATCTCTAAGAGACAGGTCGATAGATTACACCGGTTCCCCGTGAGAATGAAACAAGCTCTTTTAAGAGAACTTGAGTGGTTAAGAAGGTTTAGTGCAGTGCGTCACTGGGTCCATGACGTCTTTGTCTTCAATACTGGTGTCACCTTAGTAACAACCAGTAGCATATGAATTGTACCCGGTGTCTGCCCTAAGGTTGAACATTTGGAGGGCTATTTCTTTTCACCCTTTTCATAACTTTTCTTTTTAATTCTTCAACCCCTTTGTGGAAAACTAGAAGGGGGGGGTTGAATAGTTTTACGTCCTTTTAAAATTTATAAGTACAAGTTTGTTTTAAAAATCTTCGATTCTAGTTTATGTGAATTCAATACTTGCACTATATGATCAATTTGTATAATAACTAACTAACAAAACTAATATAGTAAAGATAAGTAAATAAGTAATGAGAAGAGTTAGAAAGATCAAACCACAACACAAAGATTTATAGTGGTTCGGCTACAAGGACACCTTCCTTGTTCCTACTCCACTCCCCGAGTCACCTACTCGAGAGTTTTCTTCACTATGTCAACAAACTCCCTTATGGAAGAGAAAATCGTACACACCAATATACACACCAATTTACACACCAATCTACACACCAATCTACACACCAATCTTCACACCAATCTTCTACACACCTTCTTCTACACACCAATCTTCTACACACCTTCTTCTACACACCAATCTTCACAACTATCCTACTTCACTACTAATCAACTTCTATTATCTACACAACTTCTATATCTTCTAAACAAATAATAACAAGCACAACACAATATTCACAAATGAATATATATATATACACTATACACAACAACTCTTCAACACTTCTTAAACTTGGTTGTAGAGAGTTCTTCTTTTGCACTTAGAATGAGAATGGATGATGAGGGATTGAATCACTTGAAACAAGGATTAATATACAAATGATCAAAGGGTTTTTGATGGGTTTAAGATGATTGTAGATCTGAAAATTTCGTGCAAAAGGTAAGGAAAAATTCCAGAATTAAGGTGGTATTTATAGGGGAAGAAATCTGACAGTTTCTGACAGGGGAGCCTGGCCGGTCCCCTTAAAGCATGGCCGGCCCCCTTAAAATTAAGGGGACCGCCCCTTATAATTAAGGGGGCCGCCCAACTGTAACGGCCAGAAAACCTGTCTTTTAGTGGGGAAAGTTTATTTAGTGAAAAACTAACTGATTTTGGTTAAATATTTGAAATCATATATTTAGTATGATTAAAACATTTTTCCTTATTACCAAAAGTGTTTTTCAAAAATATATAATAAGATTATATAATTAAATAAACTTTGTATTAGTTAATTAAATACCCCTTTGATCATGAGATGTATTAAGCACTTGTTTATCCATACCTTAAGTGATTAAGTTGGATATAGTGATATAGACTAGCTTAATACTTGTTTACGTAGTAATCAAACGATTGACGAGTTTACATTTTGTGATCGTCAAAATATAGAGATATCGAAAAATATAAATAACGTTTTCATACATTATTTATGTCAACAATCTCCCCCTTTTTGATGATTACAAAATTTAAACTCATTAGTCGAAAATTAGTCTATATACAAGTATTAGAGTGAGTTTATATCACTTCTCCCCCTTTTTGTTAGCATCAAAAAGGTTATCCCGTGTTAATGGAAGCTCCCCCTTGATGTAAGCTCCCCCTCGTTTTGAGGCCAAAAGGAATCGAGATATGGATATCTTGCAAAAATATTTAGTGGCAAGGGACATATATATGTATATAGCACGCAAAAGTGTAAACTAAACATAACCATATCATTAATAAGTGAAATAAAATCAAGCATAACATCAATAAGTGAAATAGGTAATGCAACTAACAAAGGCCTTTAAAGGCTTACAATCATCATAGAAATAATAAACCAAGTCTTAAACATGAGAGTCCTCTTTAGAGCTTGCCATCCAAAAAGGTTTAACATACTTTTATTTGTGAACCACCATACATGTTTAATTGGGAGGAATGGATGGTGAACATGGAGATGGTGATGGTGGAGGTGTGTTTGTTGATGGTGGTGGAGGTGTTGTGTTTGTTGTTGGTGGTTGATGCAACATGTTTTCAATATGAGAAAACATGTATTGGATCTCATCTCTTAATCCGAACACAATTGTTCGGTTGTGAATGCAACAAAGGCAAGTGTCTCCATGAGCTTCAAGTAAGCTCCATGGGACGGGGTTATAGGTTGGTGGGTTGATAGGAGATGATGAGAAATGTGCATCAAGAGGTGTTAATGGTGATAATGAGAGAGTGAGTGCAAGGGTGGAGTGTTCATTGGTAGGTTGTGATGGTTGAACCATTGGTGGAGAGGATAAGTGGGTGTTTATGTAGTCATTAATGGATGAAGTGGATGGTATGGAGGAAGTAGAATGTCCATTTGTAGAGGGTGTTTTGGAGGATGCATTTGGTGCACTAGGAGATGAACATTGAGGTTGTGGTGATGGGGTGGTGTTGTCTTCATTTGTAAGATCAATGAAGAGTTGTTTGGGTGGTATAATGACAAGTTTTTGTTTCTTGGCATTGTTTGAATGGGAAGTTTTTGGTGATGACATGATGATGGTTTATGAGTGATGAGGATGATGAATTATGAATTAAACATGCATGGGGATTATATAGTGGGAAAACATGTTTAGAAGTGGAATTATTTTGAAATTGTAATGTTATATTCCAAAATTAGTTTGGTTTTTAAGAGTAATGGTAGCTGGGACTAGCAAAAGGGCTCACATGATGCAAAAGAAAACAGTGTAAAAACTGTTTCAGATGGCCGGTCCCCTTAAATGGTGGCCGGTCCCCTTAATTTTAAGGGGGCCGCCCTTTATGATTTAAGGGGGCCGCCCATCTGACGACCCAGAAACCAAAAATTTTCAAAAAATTTTCTGGAAAGATGTTATGTTCTGGTTTGAATGTGCAGCAAGCTCAATTTGGACATTTCACATTTGTCTTGGTTTATTAGAAAGCATACATGTCATATAGTTATATAACCATTAACTAATCATGCAAACATATATATAGATCAAGAGCAACATGCATAAAAATATCAAGATATCATCCTAAACACATATTCAAATGACAAGTATTTCCGAATAAACTTCGGACAAATAACACACAAGACATAAAAATAAAACATTGTTAAACAAACATAATCCGACCATATCATTTCTTTTTCTTCCCGAAGATCCCCTTCAAAGTCTTCCCAATAGATTTGAAGCCACCTCTAACTTCTTCGTGCAAGCTCTTTTGTCTTCTAAGCATCTCGGTAGTTCGTTCATGAAGCACTTCTTCAGTTTGATCACTTGGAGATGGAGTAGAATAGTTGGGATAGTCTAGATCCTCTAAATTGTCAACGAACTCAGAAAACGAAGGGGTACTAACATCATCGATGTTTTCCTCCTCATCGTCATCATCTTGCCTAGAGGATGATCCATGAAAGCTATGACGACGAGGTTTACCCTTGTCACTTCGAGTTCGTCGAGCTTGTTTTAGAGTGAGAGTACGTAGAGTGGGGTAGATGGACTCATAAATACTATTGTCAAGATCGGGGTAGTACTCGATAACATGACGATAGATACGAGTAAGGAACATTCCATATGGAAGGTTGGCTTTGGGAGTTTTTCTAGCACACTCAATCCGTTTGATAAAGAAGTAGGCCAAATTGTACGGCTTTTCGACAGCTATACAATACAACATGTGAGCAAGGCTAGCCGGGAGATGGTCCCGGTGACCTCCAGTACCAAACGCATTCTCACGAATGAGTTCTTCCCAACGCTTCATGTGTGGGCTTAATTCTTTGAGGAGAAGTTGGTATGGAGAAATTTGAACGTTTTTGGATTTTATTTTTCGACTTGTGGTGGCACGATCTATACCAAGGACTTGACGAATTTCGTCGGGATGAGGAATTTCGTCGAGATATGGACCGAAGGTTGGTCGATAGCGATTAAGAGATTCGAGGTCCCACTCGTTTGAGAAAACGGCTTGACCTCTAAATGGAATTTGGAGGATATGACCAAATTGTTCGAGAGTAAGGGTGATAAATTCATTTTGAATCATGAAAGAAATGGTGATGAAACCAAGATCATTGGTTTGGACGGTGACTTGGCTATAGAAATCCATAATGAAGCGAGGAATAATAGGTTCATTTATTTCATAAAGACAATTGAAGTTGATGCTTGAAAACAAGCGATTTATGTACTCGGATTGAGCAAAAGCAAGATCTACTACACGTCCCTCATGAATATTTCTATCTTCAATTTGACGATAGATAAGTCCAATGGAAGGAGATGTGGTAGGGAGTTGAGAAACTTTGGGAATGTAGTTTTTAGTGTGAGAAATATCTTCGGTAGTTGCTTTGGGCATTTTCACCTAAACATATCAACAATTCAAAAAGACCAAAATAAATATAAAGAAAGATAAAAATATATGTTTATTGTCAAGGCTTATGTTGGAACGTAAACGTACTTCGTTACTAATCCTAAGAAGTAGATTACCATGTTCCTTAATATTGTTTTTAACTCGTTCTAGATATACTTTACGATGTTTAATTAGTAGTTATGGACAAATCCAAACGCCCCTTTAAACATCTTAATATATCATGAAATTTACTAGATTTACATTAGATTGTAAAACTAGCTATTTCTTGCGAGTTTCTTATGCATGTGATTTGTTTTTGAAAAAGATGGTTTGTATTTTTACTTAAAAAAAAAATGTCATTTTTAGTAATAAACCAAACGCTCCCTTAACTAGTGACTTATAACTCAAGTGCATCAATATACATATGAATTATATATCTTGACGAGTTCGATAAACAATTTTAAGATTTATAATTATAACAAAGTTTTATAAAAATTATAATGACTATGTTTCGATATTATTTGGACATAATCCAAACACCCCTATATTGTGAACCAATATAATTTTTCTTAGTTGAAAAATGTAATTTCAAGTTTTACAAGTTACAAACGTACAATGTGATTAGTTTTAACACGTTTTCAAATCATTATTCAACAATGTGTTTACTAAAATTTTGAAAAGGAGTGTATGAAATTAAAAAAAAAAAAATTCGACATGATAGTTCATAATAACTAGTTTCTAGTGTTGATAAATCATCCTAATCCTAAGGGAAGCATTTGGTTATGGAGTTTTAAGGCTTAATTCGAAAGAAATAATGAAATTTGACGAATTTTATAAAACATGCATAATCATGAGTATGATCAAATAAGATGAAATTAGATGAAATGTGTTATGAAAAACTTACAATAAGTAATGGTGATTGTGTTAGATGAATTTGCCTTTTGCGAATTAACCCGAATTATGTGATTTGAAAGTGATTTGAGAGGTTTTTGGGTTTTGGTTTTCGTTACAGCAGAAGCAGTGGAAGGGGTATGTGAAAAAGTGGAGTGTTTGGCAAAAGGAAAAAGGAGAAAAACGGGCTTGATCAATCAGATGGCCGGTCCCCTTAAACATTAAGGGGGCCGCCCTTCATTTGGCTGCCGGTCCCCTTAAACATTAAGGGGGCCGCCCTCCAAAAATCGATTTTTGTGATTTTGGTTTCTGGAAAGAGCAAAAAAAAAATATATATATATATTTATTCATATGTATGTATTAGATTTATATTTAATCAAAAATACGTTGGAGGGTATTCGCACGAAAGGAATTACTTGACACTTTTAATCAACAATTTGCCAATTAAATTTTCTTGATCATTTCGGATGAAATTTATCAAGTTGTCAAGTACACGAGAACGTTGTGGAAAGTTCATAAGTATATATATATATATATATATATATATATATATATATATATATATATGTATTTTATTAGTATGGGCTTATAAGACGAGAACATAGGAGGGAGACGTATGCAATGGAAGCCGGGAGTTTGTTTCATCCATAGATTTTTCGACTCATCTCACTTCATCAGCATGAGTGTTGATTGAACATTAAAGTTCAATAAGGCAAAAGGGGAAAAGAGATGTTCGTAAACGAACAATCTCTAGTTCTAGAAAATCAACAAATGAATTTCCTAGGTTATAAGATCCTAAATATAGCTAAGTATATAAATATATATATATATATATATATATATATATATATATGTATATATGTATATTTAGATATAATATAGAAGAAGATAGAGATTAATAAGTCAAGTAAAATCACATACATATAACACACTAAACTAAGCATGCATATCTAGACAAGGAACTTAAAAGGAAATGTGTACCTTTTGTTTTTAATGCGTTAATCTTCAAGGTCTTCAAGAAGTAAATCGGACAAGAGGTGACAATGAAAAGTTCCATGTTTGGATGGCGAATATTATTTACGTTGGTGCCCATTGTTTCATTTGTCCAAAGTTATTTGGTCCGAACATGTTTTGTATTTGACTTGGATGCATATAAGGTGGAAACACTCCCCACGGATTGAAGTTCCACATTTGTTGATTATAGTTAAAGTTTCGTCTATTATGGTTTGTTCTTGATTGAGGTGTTTTAGGTCTAGGATATGAATTATTTGGTTTCCTAGGTGGTGGAGTTTTAGATCTTGTTTTAGATTTAGATGATCCAACTTCGGTTTTTAAAGATGGTTTATAAAATGGTTTTATTTCTTCATTACTAGCTATAGGTATTATTTTATTTTTTATGAGTAAATGTTTGGGATTAAGTATTGAAGGTTTTGGTTCATTTTCAAATTTAACGTTTTTAGCTCCACTTGTTGAAGATTCAGTTGAGTTAAATCCTAGTCCGGTTTTATCTCCTGATATTCTCTGAATACTTATAATTTTACTAAGTGAGTTACTACTATTTTCAAATTTATCAAGTTTGCAAATTTCATCCTTAAGTATGTTATTTTCACTTTTAAGCTCTTGACATGTTTTACATTCTTCAACAATTTCTTTTCCTTTTTCAAGTTGACGTATTTTAATTTTTAGTTCAAGCACTTCATTTTCTAGTTGGTTGTTTATGTATTTTAGTGATTTATTTTTAGCCATAACTAGTTGTCCTATTTTGCATAATCTATTGTATTCACTATCTAAATCTTTTTCATCTAATGATAGATTTTCATCACTAAAGTATTCGGATTCGGAACGTACCTCACTTGATGATTTGGCCATGAGACACTTTTCATCCTTTGTTATTTCATTCTCATCTTCATCACTATCACTCCAAGCACCTCCAACGAATGCTCTTTGATTTTGATCTCTTATCATCATTGGACATTTTCCAATGAGGTGATTCGGATCACCACACTTGAAACACTTTCTCTCATTCTTGCTATACTTGTCATCATTATTCTTTTGAGATGTTCTTCTTTCATCGTGTGGTTGTCTAACAAATCTTCCTCGCCTTTTGAAGAATTTCTTGAAGTCTCTTACGGCCATGGCATATTCTTCGTCATCGCTTTCGGAAGATGAGCTATCTTCGTTGTTGGATTCCTTTCTAGCTTTCAAGGCGATTGACTTGCTTTGCTCACGTTTTCCTTTAACCATTTCAGAGTCCTTCTTTATAATTGCTTCGTAGACTTTCAGATTTCCAATTAATTCATCAAGTTGTAGTGTTGACAAATTCTTTGATTCTTCAATAGCCGTCACTTTAGCTCGCCATTTTGGGTGAAGAGCTCTAAGAAATTTCCTAACAAAATTCTTACTAGAGAAATTCTCATCAAGTGCTTTTAAACTTGTGATGATAGTGTTAAATCTAGCAAAAGCATTATCAATTGATTCCTCTTCCGGAATCGTGAATTGCTCATATTGTTGAACAAGTAGATCTATTTTGTTATCTTTGACTTGATTATTACCTTGGTGAGTTATTAATAAAGAGTTCCAAATTTCTTTTGCGGTTTCACACATAAAGATCCTTTCGTACTCTTTACGTGGTAGCGCATTATAAATAACCATTTTTGCTTCATTATTTTTAGCAAGTTTTCTTTTTAAATCATCATTTTGTTTTTCAAAAGGTACGATTTCATCTTTCTTAGTTTCAGGGTTATTTTGAATAGGTAAAAAATCACCATTGGTAATAACATGCCAAAGATCTAGATCTTTTGATTTCACATAAGTTTCGAATCGATTTTTCCAATATAAAAATCCATCACTTTCAAATAGTGGTGGTCTTTGCATAGATTGCCCTTCTAAATATTTTTCAGATTCCATAGATCGTTACAAGTTTTAAAATACAATATATTTTAAAAATCTTGCTAGACGTGGCTCCTGATACCAATTGTGGAAAACTAGAAGGGGGGGGGGGGTTGAATAGTTTTACGTCCTTTTAAAATTTATAAGTACAAGTTTGTTTTAAAAATCTTCGATTCTAGTTTATGTGAATTCAATACTTGCACTATATGATCAATTTGTATAATAACTAACTAACAAAACTAATATAGTAAAGATAAGTAAATAAGTAATGAGAAGAGTTAGAAAGATCAAACCACAACACAAAGATTTATAGTGGTTCGGCTACAAGGACACCTTCCTTGTTCCTACTCCACTCCCCGAGTCACCTACTCGAGAGTTTTCTTCACTATGTCAACAAACTCCCTTATGGCGGAGAAAACCGTACACACCAATATACACACCAATTTACACACCAATCTACACACCAATCTACACACCAATCTTCACACCAATCTTCACACCAAGCTTCTACACACCAATCTTCTACACACCTTCTTCTACACACCAATCTTCTACACACCTTCTTCTACACACCAATCTTCACAACTATCCTACTTCACTACTAATCAACTTCTATTATCTACACAACTTCTATATCTTCTAAACAAATAATAACAAGCACAACACAATATTCACAAATGAATATATATATATACACTATACACAACAACTCTTCAACACTTCTTAAACTTGGTTGTAGAGAGTTCTTCTTTTGCACTTAGAATGAGAATGGATGATGAGGGATTGAATCACTTGAAACAAGGATTAATATACAAATGATCAAAGGGTTTTTGATGGGTTTAAGATGATTGTAGATCTGAAAATTTCGTGCAAAAGGTAAGGAAAAATTTCAGAATTAAGGTGGTATTTATAGGGGAAGAAATCTGACAGTTTCTGACAGGGGAGCCTGGCCGGTCCCCTTAAAGCATGGCCGGCCCCCTTAAAATTAAGGGGACCGCCCCTTATAATTAAGGGGGCCGCCCAACTGTAACGGCCAGAAAACCTGTCTTTTAGTGGGGAAAGTTTATTTGGTGAAAAACTAACTGATTTTGGTTAAATATTTGAAATCATATATTTAGTATGATTAAAACATTTTTCCTTATTACCAAAAGTGTTTTTCAAAAATATATAATAAGATTATATAATTAAATAAACTTTGTATTAGTTAATTAAATACCCCTTTGATCATGAGATGTATTAAGCACTTGTTTATCCATACCTTAAGTGATTAAGTTGGATATAGTGATATAGACTAGCTTAATACTTGTTTACGTAGTAATCAAACGATTGACGAGTTTACATTTTGTGATCGTCAAAATATAGAGATATCGAAAAATATAAATAACGTTTTCATACATTATTTATGTCAACACCCTTCTTTCTCCTTTCTCATTTTCTCCTTTTTTCAATCATACCTAAGGACTTCTAATTCTAATCTATTGGATTTGTCCTTGGGTAGATCCCTCCGGCTCTGGCGGATCATAGGACGGTTTTTCCTAACCTTAGTCACCTTATAACTCCGTGACTGTCCTATCATTGCCATAAAACCATTTATAGAAAATCTCTCAAAGTGTTTATAATAATAAAACACGTTGTTGACACTTCGAGAGTTTTGCATTCCTTTTGAAGGACTCCCCCTTCACATGTGCTCATGGAATTTTAAGAAATTTGCACATGCGTGAGGAGTTTGCACTTTTTGAATTGATCCACTTTCAGCGAACATGACCGATTCGAGACACGCTTACATCACTAGTTAGACTAGCTTGAAGTTATTACCCGTCCTGGTCAAGTCCAAAGAAAGTCTCTCGATACGGTACACTCTACTCAGACAAGTCCTATTCGAGACACGCTTACATCACTAGTTAGACTAGCTTGAAATTATTACCCGTCCAGGACAAGTCTTTTCGATTACTGACATTTTAAGCTTCGTCAATTCATTGGTACTTTCTGAGTCGAGCTCTTCTGAGATTCAGTCACAAACTTTAAACATCTTTGATCACATTTTAATCATGTCTTCTCCCCCTCAAAAATAGCATATCGTGATATTTTTGATATCAACTGATTAAAACAAACTTTTTAGAGAGAAAGACAGATTTGATTTTGCATGAAATCGGAACATTTTAGTGTTAGTACTCCCCCTTAATGATAGCATATTTAAAATTACTTAAGGGTTTTGAGGGAGTTTTCTTGAGCACTCATTTTGAGAGATTTTGAGAAATCTTTTGAACAAACTTGAAAAAGTGCTCAAGAATTTTGTTTGAAAACGAGTTTATGCTTGAAATCTTTTTCGTTTGTTTAGACTCGAACTTTTTGAAAAAGAGTTCGTCATTAAACGTACGAGTCCTTGATTTGAAAATAATCAGAAGTCGTCATTGAAGTACGGGTTTCGTACTGATGTATACGAAAGCCATTGTGAAGAAACTTTTGAGAAACGACATGTTTTAGAAAAACATTAAAAAAAGAACTCCCGCTCAAGCATCTGTACATGTCCGTATCATTGTTGAATGACATTTCTAGAAATGTACAGAATATTGATTTATACGAGAGACATGTCGTGAGAAGAATATTTTTGGATTTTTGATTTTATATTGTTTTTGGATTTTTTGAAATTTTATATTTTTGTATTTTGTTTTTGTTGGTTTTTCAAATTTTGTATTTTGTTTTTCAAAAAATATTTACAGCGAAGCGGTTTTGAAAACATTTTTCAAGAAGATTCGAGAAGACGTTCTAGCTCCTCAGGAGTTAGGCTTCGCATGCCAATTCGTCGAACTAAATAGTCAAACCTTTCTTTTGGAAGGGCTTTAGTAAATAGATCGGCGAGTTGATAATCAGTCTTAACGAAAAATAATTCAACAGTACCCTCTTCCACGTGTTCTTTGATGAAATGGTAGCGGACTTTGATATGCTTCATCTTAGAGTGATGTACGGGATTGCACGAGATGGCTATGGCACTTTTTGAGTCACAATACATAGGTATTCTGTCAAAAGTAAAGCCATAATC
Organism: Artemisia argyi; assembly: GCA_030686995.1. Taxonomy (NCBI): domain Eukaryota; kingdom Viridiplantae; phylum Streptophyta; class Magnoliopsida; order Asterales; family Asteraceae; genus Artemisia; species Artemisia argyi. The sequence goes on along the minus strand of CM060703.1, from coordinate 20,079,386 downwards.
TGTGAGTTGTGTCCGCATCCAAAGAACTTGGGCACAACACGCAGATAGAGACACATACTCGGCTTCGGCGGTTGATAGAGCAGTACAATCCTGTTTCTTTGAAGACCAGCTTACAAGCTTTTCACCCAAAAATTGTGCTCCACCTGATGTACTATTTGCTGTAACTTGATCACCAGCATGGTCTGCATCTGAAAATGCTGTTAGATTAAACTCCGAATCCTTCGGATACCAAAGTCCCATGTTAATGGTGCTTCGTAGGTACCGAAAGATCCGTTTAACCTCTTTGAGGTGAAGTTCGGTAGGCTTTGCCTGAAACCGTGCTAATAAACATACAGTAAATTGAATATCTGGTCGGCTAGCAGTTAGGTACATGAGAGAGCCGATCATGCTCCGATATTTCTTCGGATCGATAGGTTTCCCAAACAAATCAGCACCTATTTTTGGTGAAGTGACCATTGGTGTACCAACAGAATCACAATTTTCCATTCCATGTTTTTTCAAAATCTCTATAGTATATTTAGCTTGATTGATAAAAATACCACGAGAGGATTGATGTATTTGTAAACCAAGAAAGAATTTTAGTTCCCCCATCATGGACATTTCAAATTTACTTTTCATGAGATTTTCAAAATGTTTTGAATGGTTAGGATTGGTTGATCCAAAAATGATGTCGTCCACATAAATTTGAACGATCAAAATGTCATTTTTGAATTTTTTGATAAACAAGGTGTCATCAACCGTTCCTTTTGTGAAATTGTTCTTGAGCAAGAAAGATGATAGTTTGTCATACCACGCTCTTGGAGCTTGTTTTAAACCATAGATGGTTTTCTTAAGCTTGTAGACGTAGTCTGGATGATCTTTGTCAACGAATCCTTCTGGCTGACTCACATACACTTCTTCTTTTAGAGTTCCATTCAAGAAAGCTGTCTTAATGTCCATCTGATAGACTGTGATGTTTTTGTGAGCTGCATAGGCTAAGAAAATCCGGACTGCTTCAAGTCTAGCTACAGGCGCGAATGATTCTTCGAAATCTATCCCTTCTTCTTGTGGATATCCTTTAGCCACGAGACGAGCTTTGTTGTGAATTACAGTCATTTCCTCATCCAGTTTGTTCTTCCACAACCACTTGAGATCAAGAACACATTTATCAAGTGGTCGTTCAACAAGTTCCCAACTATCATTTAACAGGTATTGAAGAAATTCCTCCTGCATTGCTTCAATCCATGGGTTTTCTGCCATTGCTTCCCGAATGTTCTTAGGTACTTTGGTGCTTATTGAGCAAATGTAAATGCACAATTCGAGATCAGTGGCAAGTTGTCTCCTTGTCTGAACTGGTATTGAAGGATCACCAATAACATGTACTAACGGATGGTCTTTTGTCCATTGAAATGTAGAAGGGTACCTTTGGTTGAACGAATGTGTGTTAGATGGTTCTTGTAACCTTGAAGAAGATTCAGCAGAGTCTGTTGCAAACGGGTTTTCAAATACTTCTTCTCCTTCTTCTAACGTAACATCGTTTGAATTAGTTGTTGGTTCTTCTTGAAAATTTGTGTTTTGGTTTTGCTCATCAACTCTTGGTATGTCAGTTTCAAGTACTGGAGTTGCTTGAGTAGATGTAGATGATGTTGATGTAGTTGGTGCTTCAGCTTCGATTGTGGTAGATGCATCCTGTGGTGGTGGTGGTGGTTGATGGTTTTGAGCGGGTGCAGCGGAATGTTGTTGAGATGCATTAGTCGAAGTTCCACCATAGTATTCATCAAACATTAACTCGAAGAAATTTTCCAGTTCTTGTTCTGAAGGTTTATCCGTGTTTGTTGACTGAGCTCCTTGAGGCACGAGTCCTGAACTGATGTGTCCAGAAGTCTGCATGTTTGGTGCGGGTCCTAATCCGTTTTGATTAGAAGCCATTGGATTAAGCGCGGGTTCTAGAGCGAGTCTCTCAGAAGCCATTTGTGAAATCTCGTCAAACTTCACATTCATCGTCTCCATTATCTTTTTCGTTCTTCTATTATACACCCTGAATACCCTCGAGTTTTCTGAATATCCAATGAAGATTCCAATATCACCCTTAGCTTTTAACTTTCCTAGATCTTCTCTATCATTCGTCGGATAGCACAAAGCGCCAAACACGTGAAGATAAGAGATGTCAGGTTTACGGTTGTTCACTAGCTCATATGGGGTTTTATTGAATCTCGGATGGATTAGGGATCGGTTTTGAGTAAAGCAAGCAGTGGCTACAGCATCAGCCCATAAGAATAGTGGTGCACTAGAAAAAATCAGCATTGTGCGAGCAGCTTCCACAAGAGTTCTATTTCTTCTTTCAACTACCCCATTCTGCTGTGGAGTTCTAACAACTGATGTTTGGTGTGTGATTCCAACATCTTCAAGGTAAGTTCTTAACTCCTGGTTTGTAAATTCTGTGCCATTGTCTGTTCTTATAATCCTTACTGGAGCTTGAAGTAGAACTTGAATACGCTTCAGAAAGGTGATGATGATGCCTGGTGCTTCGTCTTTTGATCTCAAAAACTTTACCCAAGTATATCTTGAATAATCATCAACAATAACAAGAATATACTTCTTCCCATTAATGTTTTCAACTCTCATTGGGCCACATAAGTCCATGTGCAACATATGTAACCTTGCTTCCGAACTAGGTACGGTTTTGGGTTTATATGATGCTCTTTTACTTTTTCCTTGTTCGCATGATGGACATAGGTGTTCCTTGGTGTATTTGAACTTAGGAAGTCTGGTGACGATGTTGTCTTTGGCTAACTTGTTGATGGTGTCGAAATTGAGATGGGATAAACGTCTATGCCACAGCCAGGACTTAGTTTCGGTTGCCCTTGTCATAAGATAAATTGGTGATGTAGAAGCCATTTGGTTGATGTCGATAGCATACAAGTTTGTACCACGATTACCAGTTAAGAGATCATCACCAACCAAATTTCTAATAAAAACCGTGTTTCTCCTGAATGCAACTTCTAAATCTGCATCACAAAACTGCCCGACTGAAAACAAGTTGTGTCCCAATCCTTCGACGTAGTAAACTCGAGTGATTAAAAAATTCCCAAACTGAAGATCTCCATAACCCTGAATAGCTGCTACATGATCATTTCCAAATCGTACAGTTCCCATGAATTTCCAGACAAAATTGATCAGCAGCTTTAAATTCCCGGTCATGTGCTTGGAGCAACCCGAGTCGACGATCCAAAGACATATTTCGATAACCTGCCAAGAACAGAAGAGTTTGTATTTGGAAACCGTGTTGAATTTGGTTCCATGGGGTTAGGAGTAAAAGCAGAATCACACTCATAGACAGTTGCTACTTGTTTAGCTTGAGTTATTTCTAATTTGCCGTCCTTAAGAGTGAACTCTCTACCTGTCGGAATCCACATACAAAACTTAAGATAGTTCCTAGGCATTCGACTAATAGTGGTAGTCCTAAATTGTGCAACTAATCGTTCTAAAGATCTGGATCTAGCACTAGGTCTTTTTGGAACATTCTTCTGTTCAGGCGTAACATTCACATTCTTAGAAACACATTCATCATGAACATCATTAATTAAACATTTCTTGCATATTAAACAAACAGAGTCATTACATGCATTAGAACCAATACTTTCGACATTACATTCAGATGAATCATGTTTCTTATTAAAAAGCGATAAATTCCTAGGGTGTTCTTCTACTTCTTCAGCTTTATTCTTGCTACTACTCTTAGATGCAGGCGAGACTCTATTGTTCCTAGTATTGCTCTTAGGCTTTAGTCTGCTGCTCCTAGAGATGCTTTCTAATCCTGTAGAAGGTAAGGTACACACATTAGGATTTATATTGTTGTCCTTTTTAGCATCCCTAGATTCTTTAGAATTAGCCTTTATGCACTTGTCATTTGTCTTAGATGTTGAGGCAGACGCACTAGTGGGACTAATCCTAAAAAGGTCAGGTGCTAACACTTTAGGAGTTTCGACAACCGCTTTTCCTTTATCAACAATCTTATCATTATTACTTTTCTTGGGCAAGGGTGTTGGAGTGACTGGTTTTGTCAAATCCTTTTTCTCATTGACTTTTGGAGCAAACCGTGAAATTGACATTTTAGGTTTTTGAACCGTGTTTGAAACATTTGGTTTCTCCGAAGTCAATGGTTTTGCAAACTTAGTTTCCTCACCCTTTCCTTTTTGACTTTCAAGCTGGGCCCTCAAAAGATCATTTTGCTCTTTCATGTTCTTTAAGGCACGCTCATACGACAATTTGTCATACTTGCATTCTTCCTTTTTCCGATCAAGTTGTTTAAAATATGACACATTTTCTTTTTCAAGCTTTATAAGAGCATTTTCATATTTTAAAACAATTGCGGAGGTCTCAGCTCTTAGTCGTTCATCGTCTTGAACAGAATATGTTTGTAAAATGATGGACATAATGTCAGTGGTCATAACAGCTTCGAAGAGAGAATCATTTAGGTTTTCCAAAACATTCATGTTTTCACGAGCATCATTAGCTTCGTTTACCAGGGATTTGTGGTCCTTGACAAAGTCGGCCGTTTCTTTTAAAAAAGCTAATTCAAAATTTTTTACACTCGCGCTGATGTTATTCAGTGGAATAGTAATTTCGTTTTGAAACACCTTTTTCTGTTCGATGTGAAAACTAGAATGCCAGTTGTTAATATCGATGGAAGTTTTAGATTTAACTATGTTTTGAAGTTCTTGAATTCTCATTTTAACGTCATCGAGAATGTTTCTAGCCTCACTTGTTTTAAAAGTGTTGTTAGAGGACATTTGTTCTAATTTTGAAAGAGATTTGGAAACAACTTTCTTTTTAGACAAGAATTTCGCAAATGGTCGTTTAATGGAAAACACAGACGGTTCTGTTTGTGGAACAAAAGTGATTCCCGAAAGTTTGTTCAATTTGTTGTAAGCAATGGGTTTCAAATCCTTTTGTTTCATTTTATTAATGCTCTCTTCGACATGTTCAATCGTTAGCACAGAATCCCGAACGACGGGAGGATTATGTTTGGTATAAATCACATTACCATTGTACAAAACATTATGTTCTTGCTGAGCTTTCTTGAGATTACAAGGGGTGTTGTTACCGAGAGCCATTTTATTTTTCGTATGGTAAATCGGATTAGTTTGATTTGAAATCATTTTCATTGTTTGACTCGACTGCCCCGACTTAACCACTAACTCTTCTAAATGAGCAATCATGTGTTCTGACTCTACGATTTCTTCCAAAAGTTTGTCTTCTTTCTTTGCAAAATCCTTTTTCAACTCATCCATTTCTTTTTCAAGATTGGTATAAGCTGTTTTTTGTTTAGAAAGTTGGTTTTGTAAATCAGAAATTTCCGCGTTTAAAGATTTTATCTTTTTGAAAGAATTAACATCAAGTGTATCGAACTTGAGTTGCAATTGTTGTTTCTCTGAAACGGAATTTTGATAACCAGTTTCTAATTCAGACAATCTTTTGTTATGAAATTCAAAAGCTTTAACGGTGGATTTGTAACTCTCAAGCTCAGCGGTCAATTTAACATTCGCGGCCTTAACATCGCGATTGACCTTTTTCACTTTCTCAATTTCAATACCACAGTTATTTAATAATGATTCAAACAAAGCACGTGTTTCCTCATCATTCGCAGCATGCTGTGAAACGAAGCCTCCATTATGATTCACATCTGGAGTTGCGGAAGAAGTATGGCTACTACTTGGCGTGTCCAGGAATGTATCATAAGTGGGTGCTTGCTTCTCAAAATGTTGTTCCTCATGAGGAGACATATCAAATATATCATTATTGTGACATGTGTTGATGTTAGATACCTCAGATGGTGCATTGGTGTCATAAACAGGAAGTGTGTCAGAATCCGTGTCATACTTAGCTTCCTGAAGATTCGCCATGAATATGCAGTTTGCATCGATATCTTCTCTATCTTCCATGTCATCCATAAGTGCCATAAAGTCATTCTCCTCTGCATTCAATTGAAACCCTGCCTCTGCCTTTTGTGTCAACATCACTGCTTTCTGCAAGTACGCTAGATCTTTCTTGTTTGGCTTAGTAGGACAGTTCCTTGCCATATGACCTACACCCTGGCAGTTGAAACACTTTACCGGATTACCCTGATTCATATTTCCCAAATTCCCAACTACTGGAGCTGCAACATTTCTATTCTGATTACCCATTGCCTGATTACCAACATTCTGACCCCTCTGATTTCCAACAATCTGACCCAACTGATTCCCTGCATTCTGACCATACTGATTCTCTGCATTCTGCATATTATGATTCCCCATGTTAATTCCAGTGGCATATCCTTGCTGATTCCCATAAACTCCAACCATTTGGCCTCCGTTGCCCATATTGAAACTCGGCTGAGCGATCTGCCTGTTGCGAGTATTCGATGAAATCCTTTGGTTGTTGTTTGTTGGTGTAGAATAGCGTCCTTGGAATGCTTTTGTCAGAAAAGCAAACGCTTGAGTCAATGCTGCAGCAGCTTCATCATTGTCAGTGAATTCTGGTTCTTGGAATTGTGGGTATGTCTGTTGTGGAATAACTTCTTGTTGTTGTGGGTAGAATTGTTGTTGGTAGACCGGTGTTGGTTGTTGAATGCATGATGGTTGCATGTAGTTGTGAATGGATGATGATGGTTGTTGAGTGTTCACTTGTAATGGTGTTGGTGTATTAGCAATTAGTGCGAGAGGATCATGATTTTTTGCCAATCTTTCTTTCCTAACTTCATTAGCCTCAGCTTGGTTTTGCTTCAGAAAGTCATAGAGTTGATCATAATTCACCTGATGTAAGTCCTTTGTCTGATTAACAATTGTAACATAACGACCCCATTCTTCTGGAAGGTTATTGACGAATTTGATGTTTGTTGCAATTGTTCGAGGTGTCAACTTGTTTCTGATTAACTCATTCATCAACGTGCAAAACCTTGTGTAGTATGACTCAATCTGTTCACCTTTAGTGGATGTGAAGTTCTCCCATTCAGTAAGAAGTTTGTTCTCAACGTCTTGTTGTCCAATCTCTGTGCCATGACAAATCCTTCTAACACGTTCCCACATAGCATGAGCAGTTTCACAGCTGTCGACCGCAGCAAAGATCTCCCGAGGTAATCCAAGTTGGATTAGATGCATTGCCATATCATCAGCTTTGATCTGCGTCTTGTCTTCTTCTGTTTGTAAACGCATGTACGGTTCAGTAGGATTTGTTGAGTTTGGATCACCGGTAATTTGAACTTGTCTTGGCTAAAATGGACCATTCTTAATGGAGTTGATCATGAGGTTACCATCAGTCTTAGTTTTGATGTAACGAAGCATGCGGCTTGTCCATGGGAGATATCCACCTTTTTCAAGCATAGGAGGTCGGTTTTCAGCACCTGCTGCATGAATATCTTGCTGAGATGCCATTGATGAAGTGTAGATGGATAAAGTTGATTCTTGGATCGTTCCAACGAAATAGGAGTAGAGTTTAGAGTGAGTTGATGCAAGTTTTTATGGTGAAAATTTTGACTGAAAACCTTAAAACCTCAATAACTTCTTCTCGAAGCGTTTTTAGGCCTCGAAACTTCGCCTAAATCGATAAATCTTTAGCGTGTCGTTCTCCTCTGTCTCACGGTCGTTTTGACAGCTGATTCGTCGAAAACGGAGTTACGGTTCAAAAGTTATGGCCGTTTGAAGTTTGGTCGTCAAAAACCTCACTTTTGTCAAAATTCTTGAAACTTTGCTGTGTTCTCGAAACTTTTGAGAGATTGCGAAAATTTCAGGATTGCGAAACTTCTGAAGATTGCGAAACTTCTAAAGATTGCGAAACTCTGAAGATTGCGAAATTTTGGTTTGCGAAACTTAGGTCCTCGAAACTTTAGTGACTGCGAAAACTTTGGTGTTTGCGAAAGTTTCCTGATTGCGAAACTTGGCCTGATTGCGAAATTTTCTGTGATCTCGAAATTTGTAAGATTGCGAAAATCTGGGATTGCGAAAATATGAGGTTTTCTCGAAAATTTTGATTTTTCGAAAATGTCCACAGTGTTCTTCGAAAAACTTGATTTTTTCGAAAAACTAGCAATGTTCTCGAAAAATTTTGAAATTTTCGAAAAATTTGCAAAGTTCTCGAAAATAGTGAATTTTTCGAAAACACTATCTCACAATAAAATTTCGAAATTATACAATTTCAAAATTTAGCCCGAAAGTCGAAGTAATTTCTTTCTTATACAAGAGAGAGAATACCGAGTATCCAATTTTGAGCACGAACGAGACCGTTTCTGATGTTCTCGAAAAGCAGTCAAGATTTCGAAATCTAGTACTTGGGATTTCGAAATTATGGCAGATTTTTTATTTCACTTAAAGCACACCCAAATAAAGTTTTTAATCCAAGATTCTTGTACTTCTAAGCTAAAAAACACCAAAACTTGAAGAAAGTTCAAAACTTGATGATTTTTATGAAACTTTTTCGAGATCTAGAAAACAAGTACAAAAACCAATTCGAATTTTTTAAGCTTGAAATTTTCAAAAAGGTTGAAACTTTCTTGTTAGAAAAGGTTTATAACACTAGTTTGTAATCAAAAAAGTGTTAAAAACCAAGAAAAACAAGAAAAGTAAGAACTTTTCTAAAAAAAAAACGTGTATATAGCTAAAAAAACGAACCAAGCAAACTCCCAACACTCCTAAATCATTGTTAGGCGATTGATACCACTTGTAGGACCTTAGATATCATAACTTTATCACAAATATAGAAGATTAGAAGAAGAAAGATGGTGACTTGGTGACTTATATGTATATATATGTATTTCGTATATATGTAGAAAGAGAGATGAAATATGAGAGCTTTTATTACTAAAACACACACAAATACACACACAAGCACACACCTCAAATGAGCCTTTGAGGTGTTTAAATAGTAAGATACATGAGATGCCCTATGGGCTTTCTATGGGCTTGGGCTTGGACTTGGTTACATGGTTGGATAACTAGGCTTATGAAACATAGCACATAACATATTAGCTTGCCAAGTCCAAGGCCCAATGACTAAACTATTACTAATCTTAACAAACGACACAAAGTTACAATATGAGAATGACCATCACTTCATAATACATATTTTTAATGCTAACAATCTCCCCCTAAGGGTTGGTCATTCGAATGATGCTCCACGTGAGTGGGTCTTCCGTGTTCTTTGTCTTTAACTTTGTGTGTCGTTGTAGAATAGTCTTTAGTCTTTGTTCCTTCATGCTTTGTGATCTTTGATAACTGATTTTTCATCGTTCTTTGTTCCTTTGCGATGTGGGATTATCTGCCTTTCGTCACTTCTGCGTCTGTGGTGGTTGTTTGCCATTCCAACATGCTCATACATCTTTGGACTTTGATATTCATATGCACGTAGTTCCCTTTCTTTCACTTTGATCTTTAGTCTTCATACTTTGTAGATTCTTCTTTTTGGCGTAGAATCTTTCTTTGAACTTTGTGTTGTATAGATCTTTGAGGGAGCTTTCTTTAACTTCCAGATGTATGTATGAGCACATGGAATCTGTCGCCATGGAGATGAAGTGTCCCTGCATATAAACAGTTAGCAATAAAACATCCGGTACTTACAGATAAGGAATTAGAGATTGTCAACAACATAGTGTGAAGACTCCTTATAATCCTTACCATGGCCGTTCCCATGTCAGATACTCTCGAGAGAGCTTACAAGACCTACTTAGTAGCTCAATGACTGGGTGAGTCGCTGGGGATCACTCCACGACTGTAGACCGTTTGAAACCACCGCGAACACTAAGCGTAACCCATAAAGAATTACCGAAGTGACCTGCTGTCAGGGCTGCTAGATGTTGACCCTGGCAGGAGTTTCCATTCATTCATTGAGAATCACAAATGTGAATCCTCTCATAAATGTTCTGGCAGATTGCTAAGATCTGCGTAGGACTCTAAAGTTTACATCTGGCGTCCTTAATGATGAACAACCAGTGTAGGAATATCATGTGTTCCTATGAGATCTTTTGATGAATCTCGGGGCTCTAGACTCGATAAGTGCACATTTGATTTCCTATGCGGAGATTAGGGAGAGGTCTCCTGCTTCAATATCAACCATCTCTAAGAGACAGGTCGATAGATTACACCGGTTCCCCGTGAGAATGAAACAAGCTCTTTTAAGAGAACTTGAGTGGTTAAGAAGGTTTAGTGCAGTGCGTCACTGGGTCCATGATTTGAATCACATCTTAAATTATAAACCATATTAAATAAATATCAATTAGGAAATTGATTTGAATCATGTATTTTATTTATGTACTTATCAAATTATCAAAGTATATGTAAGCATGTATCTCCCCCAATAAGTTAAAAACAAGTATTGGAAATGGGGCTATGACTCACCTGGATTGATACGGAAATGATGAAAAGTAAAGTAGGATGAGATTTATGGGAACGATTATGGAAACGTCTTTGATACGGAACCTGATAAATAAATTTATCTGAGAATATAACCAAATACTATTTGGTAAATACGAACGAATAACGAATAAATATTATTCGTTATGACGAATAGATGATGTGCAGTGTAATTGTTATGCCATGCATGATATGATAAAATACCTTATTTAAATTATCCATCGAAGCTTTACCTTTTTAATCGTAAGTAAAAATATTAACTTTTGAAATATCGTTATATATATTATTAACGTAAAAATATATAATATAGATAAAACGTAATAAAATGCATATGATGTGATGGTTGACGTAAAATAGAAAATAAAATAAGAATGTCAAATAGATTATGTTTAGTCCTTGTCCTTTTCCCATTTTTACACTTTTTATACTAACGACGTTAGCGTTACACCGTTAGTCCTTTTCGTATCTAATTTACAGTTATAGTCCACTACTTGTCCAAAATAACATTCTAAGCTTGGAATATTAAATAATATCAAGTTTTATCCTATAAATTCTGTTTTTCCATTTTCAGTCCCTACTTTTCAGTCCTTGACAGTTTTAGTCCTCCTAAGTGTCGTCGCGTTACATTTTTAGTCCAAAATTACAAAAATGATTATAAAAATTTTCTAAAATTTTCCGTAGCTTATTAAGTCAATAATAAGCTTATTTCAACTGCTTATTTAATAAAAGTGCTTATTTTCCAGCTTATGGGCCTTAACGAGCCAAACTAAAAGCCCGTTAAGAAATTTAGAGGCGAGGGCATGAAAAATGTTTTGAGCCTAAACTTGGGCTACTTTTGTGATTCCAAAAATGTTTCATATGGGCCCAGTGGGCTTATGGTTCGTTATTTCTTGTTGGGCCTTGAATAAGCCCACACGGAAAATATTAGTTTTATTAACCAAATTTGGATTTGAAAACTTTGTGTTTGTCGATTCAAAATGGACTAATTTGGGTGTCGAAACGTGAGTATTTTTACATGTTATCCGAACAAAAATAATAGTTTTCTAGGTGGTCTATTAGGTCGAGTAAAAATATGGTATACTTGTTACACGATATTTGAAGTTATACTATTATTTTGTAGCGTGTTTGGAATATTTATATATTTGTGAAAACTTAGATTATTTTCTAAGTATTTATAAAGTTTTCATACGATGGAGTATAGTTCAAAATGAGTTCGTAACATGCATGTGAAGTTAAAATTATCGTGAAATATGTGTGCTACGTGACTCCTAGGCCTTCCAAGATAGAGGCTAGCCACTCGTTGTGTACTATATATAAATATGTATACGTAAAATATATATGAAAGAATATACGTTCGACACTAAATATAACATGATGCATGTAAACTTTTAACGTGTAGAATGGATTCAAATGAGTTGTAAAGGACTTACAACGCTTCTAGGATGCTAGAGGGTCGAAAGAAATGGAAGGAAACACAAGAAACGATCACGTTCGATTATACCCAACTATATCACGTATGGTTTTTAAATCCTATAACCTTTTCCTTGCCTCCATACGATATTGTTTCATTCCTGGACGCTTAGAAGTAGTTTTTAGGAAGAAATAAATATTTAGAGATGTATGATAATTGTGAGAAATGGAGGCATGCATGAAACGTATATATGTATCATTTGGATGATTCGTATGGTGTGAAATAACTCAAGGAAACATAGGAACTATTCTTTGTCAATAACAGACTCCTAGTATGAGATATATGCTTATTATATTCGGTTGTGAGAGCTAGAATTGAGGTGATTGTTTGGTGATTCATATATATATATATATATATATATGTCGACCACAATTTTAATCCATACACGATTTGTGAAATCGTGTATAGCTTGGATATAACTGATCATCTTTGACATTTAAACATGAAATCATCTTAGAATTATTATTTGGAACTCGTAGGAACAAACGGGAATCAAAACGGTTAAGATTTGAGTAAATTATGAACCGATTGATATGATTTTTCGTCAATCACTTTGCCCTTTAAAAACGTATCAAACGACGTCCAATGAACTTGGGATTTGACACACTAATAGTTGGCTAGGTGGCGAACGAGATGGTGTAAAAATATATAGGTGTCGTGTGTAAAAATTTGGAATACGCTAGGCATTTTGGAGCTAGATTAGTCAATATATATATATATATATATATATATATATATATATATATATATATATATATATATATATATATATATATATATATATTTAAAATGAAAATGGGTTTAATATTTTGGGCCGGTTGGGCTTAGGAAATTGTTATTACCAAGAAACATGTTCCGGAGATCGTGGTTGATGGAAATACATCATTGTTCTAGAGAGTGAAAGTAGAGAGATAAAGGTGGAGAAAAGGGTTTATATTAACAAAGAATAAATGAAACAACACACACACTTTCCCACACCCCTCATGGAGAGTCATGAGGGGTATTTATAGGCTCATTACATCACATGTTTGCCTATATTACAATAATAGTCCCTAAAGTACTATTTGTATGATATCTAGTCCATTTCTTTATGTGTGACGTTATCTTTTATAAAATAGCAATGCTAACAATCTCCCTCCAAGATATCGTCACACATGAATGGATACAATGAGACCTATAAACACATAAACATGTAAATTACAACAATAGTAAACTATATTGACGTTGTTGAAGCGCAGAGTCTCTGTAGTCTAGATACTGAGGCAGACTTGAAGTTCTCTCTTCCGATGATCTCGGCATATGATCTTTGATGGCAAAGGTCTTTGTAGCTCTGAACTTCAACTGTAATGGTCTAGTTAGGTTATTACTCCCTCCTAACTAGTGAGCCTTTATTCTTTTTCTTCTGCTCCCTCCTGAACTAACAACTCTCTTCTCATCTCGCAGCGGATAAGGTAGATACTAATGAGTTTGCACCATGGTTGTCATTCTGGGAGCATCATAGCATAACTCACTTAGTATTGCACAGAAGGTTGGTAATACGCTCCGATGTACACATCATTAGTACTTCTTCGGTTCTAGTGTAAGCACAATTCCCTCGAACAACCAACGTACTAGAGATGAAACATTACTTCTTTTGGCATGTTCTTCTCCCTCCTGATGGTTACGATGTATCGAAATCATCATACTATTGTGTGTACATGCCAAAAGTACCCGTACTTTACACTTCTGATGCAATGTAGATAGACCATGAAAGCATAATTTGTGAGAATATGCTGATAGGATATGACTCTCTTTATTCTACAATCTCTTCTCTTCTCTTCAACCTTTAAGCAACCTCTTCAAATTCCAACTAGCTAGTAAATGACCACTGTATGGAGAGAACCCAATATAACCAATTTGAGAATGAAGTAAACATCTCATAGATATGTGACTTAATCTTGTACGAAGGTGTGACTAAGAACCTATACTGAGCACTACAACGTAACTCCTTTAAGCATAGGTTGATCCATATACTCAAACCCACAAACAGTATATGAAATCTCTGCCTCTTGAACTATCCACAACTTCGTGCGACACTGAGTACTACAATGTAACTCCTTAAAGTGATAGCTATAACCCGTGAGCACTACAATGTAACTCCTTACATCGGGTATAACTAGATAATCCAAGTCTTAATCACTATCTCTACCAGTGTTTGACCAAACAAGTATCTCCGAAAGTCATGCATCCATCCACCCCTAGACTTTGAGATAAATAAGTACACATGCCCGTGAAATGAACTTTAAACCCAAATAAGCAATATCGTACAAAAACTCCGTAGTCACAAAAATCTGATACTAGCCGTTGTCAATTGAATGTGATTCTTGATCAGGATCGTTTAAGCAAAACGTGGTGTGTTTTGGTGAAGCTTGAAATTCTATTGTGGGTGATTCGTAGTGATTTCGTATTTTCCCTCCAAAAATAAAATTGGAAAATTTTCTCGCCCATAATTTGGAAATCACTATGAAATACAATACAAAGGTTACCTGAAAATTTTGAGTATTAAAAAATTTTTACGCCAAATTTTGTCGAAAAAATTTGAATTTTGGCCAAAAAATTTGAATTTCGGGCCAAAATTTTCAACGTTATACCAAACTTTGAATTTCGCGTAAAAATTGAACGTTTAGTCTCCTCTCAAAAATAAATTTTACTCAAATTTTCCCGCCAAAAAACTCGATAACCTTGTAACTCGGTAAAGCTAGAGAAATTTTGGTAGAGTTTCATTTAGATTAGTCCAAAAGAAATCCTTACTCAATAAACGATAAGGTTGGACCAGCCTAACTCGGCAAACATATGAAGCATACGCAAAACATGAAATCGTTGCACAAAAATCAACCCTAACTCGGTAATGACCAGACTCGGTAATACCCTAACTCGGTAATGACCAAACTCGGTAATGACCAAACTCGGTAATACCCTAACTCGGTAATGACCAAACTCGGTAAGATTTTCCCAAACTCGGTAACTATTTCCCAAACTCGGTAATAATTTCCCAAACTCGGTAATAATTTCCAAACTCAACAAAAACAGATCCAAACTCGATAATCTTCTGCCAAACTCGATAGTCATCAAATCCTAACTCGATAAAATGGCGATGAACAGTACCAGATCCGCTTTTTCACCCAAAAAACATGATTTTTTCACCCAAAAACACCACGATTCGCCCCCGGTTAGCTCTGATGCCACTTGTTATGACCAAGAAACACGTTCCGGAGGTCGCGGTTGATGGAAATACATCATTGTTCTAGAGAGAGAGAAAGTAGAGAGAGAAAGGTAGAGAAAAGGGTTTATATTAACAAAGAATAAATGAAACAACACACACACTTTCCCACACCCCTCATGGAGAGTCATGAGGGGTATTTATAGGCTCATTACATCACATGTTTGCCTATATTACAATAATAGTCCCTAAAGTACTATTTGTATGATATCTAGTCCATTTCTTTATGTGTGACGTTATCTTTTATAAAATAGCAATGCTAACAGAAATCAAGGGCCCGTTTGGATTATAATTGTAATTAGGAATAATTAAGATTAATAAGTTTTTAATATTTCGTTAAACGTGTCAAGAACTTGTTTTGTCGTTTGGTGAATTTTACAATATCGTAATCGTGACCATTTTAATATACTAAGAAAATTTTAAATTTCCCCGTAAAAATGGTGATTAAAATAATGACAGAGATTTCTATATAATTAATCGTTATTAATTATAAAGATTTTTGCGAGGTTTTGCATAATTGTTCTTTGATGCGTGGGAATTGCACCAGGCTTTAACTCTCGAGGGATCTCGAGAAGCTTACAACCCCCACCAGGCAGTGTACCTGATCGTTGTAGTATAGTATAGTGACAAGTACCGGGGGATTGATCGTTCAACTTAGGAATAGTGTCGCTAGGATTAGAAAGCCTAAAAACTAGGTCTAGAAGTGAGGGATGATTCTTTTTGTATTTTTTATATTTTAGAAAAGCAAATAAAAATCTCGGTTGTTGGAAGAGTGAACGGAATTAGTTGCTAATCAACTAACCCAATAACTAAGGTGCAATAAAAATAAAATAGCAAAAATAAAAATAAACTAAATTAAGGTAGTGGTGTGAGCAATATATGGGAGAATTGTGTTTACTTAGATTTCACTACTCCCTAGATATCTTTTACAGGTTAATTACTTGTTACAGTTGCGTGGATGACGGATTGTATTCCCTAATACCATTCATGGGGTGGCGTACTTACTTCCCCAATCCTATAAGCTCCTACTTCACTCCTATGTCGAGCCGGCTAAGAAGCTCCTAACATGGGATCACTAGAATTCGCTCATGCATTAAATACAATCATAAAAACCTAGTACACATCGGTTCATGTTTCTTAAGACGTTCAAGCAAGTTACACAATGGAGATCTGCCAGTTTTCTTAAGCCTAACATTGAAATCATTCATCCATTACAACTATAAACAAGCAATCAACCTATAATCAACATCTAGGTTTCATTACATCTAAGCAAACACATGAAAGATCTAGCCTAGCATGTTATAATCAAGACAAGCATAAGATATATTCAAACAACACATAGACATATTGAATGAATTGAAAGAAGACTTATCTTAATTGAACATGAAAGGTTTCAAGGGGTGAAAACCCTTGAAAATACTGTTACAAACGACCTAGGGTTTATTAGGTTCGGTCCTAGTATTCTCCACACAAGTTCCCCTTTTAATGAATGAAAAATAGAAAAGTATATATAGACTTTGTGAGGTGACAGCGTCAAGAGTAAATTTCTGACGCCGTCATCTCGCCGCCAATAAAGTTCTCGGACTGCCTAGATCTGGGTCTGACGCCGTCATGTGTAATCCAGCTCCTGGCCGTCACCAAAATAACTCTTGACGCCCTACTTCTGATGCCTTCAGGTTTTCTCTGGGTCGTCATGCATTTTGCTCTTGACGCCGTCATATTTTCCTTCCTGACGCCGTCAGGTACTGTTCCCAGCATGGAAAATTGATTCTTTGTCGTTTTCTTCACTTTTATGCTCCAAAAACGTCTAAAATGCTTCCTTTTCCAGAATTCACTCCCAAAGTACCTAAAATCACAAAAGGAACGATTTAGGGCAATATTTGATCAAATAAATTCAATTTCGGGCTTAAATGACCCCCTAAAAATGGTTCATTTTTCGCCTCATCATATACCCTTACACTTGAGATTTGCTTGTCCTCAAGCAAATGCGCTTTTATTCTAATCAAAATACGAGTTAGGGGTCATTTAACACTAATATAAAAGTAATTACAACAAATAATCGTTCCACTAAAGACCAAAGACAAGCACGGAGGTCACATACTAGCACCTCACAAATAGTGTTTAGATACTCACATCTCTCGGGTGTAATAAAGTAATATCACAGTATGGAAATGGAAAACATCTCTCACTACATGTCATAGCAAAATAGATTACCATAGGCTTGGGAAAGGATCAAACCTCCACCACATGGCGTAAGCACCTAGGATAAACTATCAAAGAGGTCTTTTTAAAGGGTTGTAACGTTAGGTATAGGGATATGAAATACACGGTTTTGTTAGATATAGGCAATCTTTACTGGTGGCGAGTTAATAATCTTGGTTAATTACATGTACAATATGGTGTTGCTAAGCCAAGACTAGACTCGACTTAAGCTAATAAATCAAAAATAACAAAAACATAAAATGAAACGGGATGGTAGTGCGTATGTTTTTTTTTCTATTTTTTTTTTCTTTTTCTTGATTTTTTCGATTTTTTTTTCATACACTCTTACCCTACCATCCAAAATAATACATCATAGGGAATGAACATTCCCCTTACACTTGAATTTTTACATACTTTACAATAAACTAATCTAATGACTCGAATTAAGATAATCAAAACACTTGGAGTACTTTTAAGATTAACGTACATATGGGGGTAATAATATGATGTTCTTCCCCATTACTCCATAAAATTAGTACTTTACCCATGAGTCCCAATCGTCCCAAAACAATATGTACAAGATATGACTCGACTTAGCAACCATGTAATCAATTAGATAATTAACTAAGGGTTTAAACAAATAACAATAATGCACTAAAGATGAGTGCATACACGGAAGGCTAAGGCGATTTTGGTGTACATTTAAGTGGGTTGTAACAAATTCTTCCTTTAAGTAAGATGCTTAAAATTAGAAAGGAAAAGATAGGCTCGGAGGGGTGTACTAGGGGTTTCGTGTACTAAAAATGAGTACAACGCTAAGGTGTGGGAAAAATTAGTTGACTTTACTAGCCAAGTGATATGACTTAAGTGGTCAAGTAATTATGATACGGGTTTAACACAAGGGTGATCCTAATGCCTCTTATCATGTAGTAAATCCTACTACACGAATGTAGTCTCACTAGCTGTCTCGGGATGCATCACTAACGCAAGTTCTAGAATCTAAATGCTACCGGTACACTCATAAGCACTAATAGTAAATGCTTTTCCTATCAAATCTAAAGGCGAACCTCACATATTTGGGTGGAAAAAATTTCTGAATGGTACGGTTTTGTGCTAGTCATACAATCTCC
This sequence comes from Artemisia argyi, assembly GCA_030686995.1. Lineage (NCBI taxonomy): Eukaryota > Viridiplantae > Streptophyta > Magnoliopsida > Asterales > Asteraceae > Artemisia > Artemisia argyi. The sequence goes on along the minus strand of CM060703.1, from coordinate 20,060,960 downwards.
TATCCATGAGACGCTTGCTATGGCTAAAGTTTCACTCCTAAATGTTGTAAAAAAATTTAAATTTGGCGCTAAAATTACACTAACAAGTATTTCTCATAGTTTTATTACACACCTACCATCAAACAAACAAACTCAAGCGAAAGTGTATCTGTAAGGTATCATTATTTTACCCTCCCCTTACACTTAGGATGAACATTGTCCCCAATGTTTAAGTAAAGAATGTAAAAGTAAAATAGGTAAAAAGAATGAAATCAAATACTCCCCTGATTCGCTCGGTATGGATAATATGGTAACCAGGTTAGATCTTCCTCCAAGAAAATGAACAATCAAAGCTTCCCTTCCAGAATATAAATCATCTTCTTGTCACATATAACCTGTTAAACCAAAGAGAACAGACAAGGCAACCTCGCGTAAAATCGGCGGCAATCTATATATGCTAACAAATCCTAGAAAACAAAATAAGATATAATGCTTGTGGAATGATGTTTGCAGATCTCCTGGAGATTATAAAACTGAAGATTCAACAAAAACTTTAAGACTCCGTTAGAAAAATAAAACTGGTAAAATTTCCAGAATTTTACACGTGATGCCGTCAGGAATTTTTTCCTGACGCCGTCAGAAGTGACCTGCAGAAATTCTTATGTTAATTTTCTGGAAAATCCTGCAAAACATCATTATGACTCGATGCAAGCATTTGACTCTAACAAATACGAATATACATGTTCACTTAATATTGTGGAGAATCATGATCAAGTTTGTTTCTTAAAAACATATTTGGGGTTTCCCCTTACACTTATCTTTTGCGAAATACCTTTGGATGAAGTTAAGACTAAGCCAAACAACAAAATAAAGTATTTTCACCATTTTAGTTTGAAACATGATCTACCAACAATAAAAATAAAGCATGCAATAATCAAACAAACAAACAAACAAATAAAGCTTGGGTTGCCTCCCAATAAGCGCTTGTTTTTGTTCGAGTCACGAGCCTGACTCTACCCTTATTTAACGGAAATTGGGGAGGTTTTCCCTACACTTTGAATTAAGTGCGGGTGGAAGTAGCGATACACACCCCTAGGGTGGAGATATGCCTCGTGAGGAAAGTGTGGTGGATGAATTATATGCTCAAAGGGGTGTGCTCCTATCATCATAACCTTACCAAATTCAAACGGGTTAATGGGTGGATTAAGATTTTCTCCTAGAAAGGGATCATTTTCTATCAATTTCAAGAGACTACTAGTTGGGGATCCATCTTGACCTAATAAACCCGGTTTAAACCCATAATGTTTCTTGTGATCAATCATAAATGGGTGATGTAAGCATGTAAGGTCATTTTCCACTCCTATATTGGCTTCTTCTCTACAAGGCTTAGAGTCCACTACCTTGATCCTAAGACTACCTGGACTATATGGGTTGATGGGTGGGTCGGCTCCTCTTTTGTCTCCTAGATGTATATCTAAGGAGGGAAAGTTATGTGAAGATTGAGGTTCCGGTTCATCAACACTAGGTAATTCCCTAGAACTAAGAGTAAGGTTATCACTAGAAGTATTCAAACCTATATCCTCTAGTAGTTTTTGGTACAAGGGTTCTACCTCTATTAGGACTCCTAATGTCTCATCTACTTCATCCGAATAAGTCACGGGCGCTGTGTATGCTTCAAATGATGGTAGGACTTGTGGGGTACTTGGTGGGCTTAAATTTTCAACTCTATCCTCCATCTTATCAAGATTACCAATGTGCTCAGCTTGTATTGTGGTGAAATCAAACCACCCCGTGCACCCAGTTATCTCATCTATAGGTTTATCCCCAAAACAATCTTCTTGCTTGTTCCCTTAAACTTGCTATCAATTGATCCGTAACAACATTTGTTGGGTTGTCCATTTTTTTGGCAAGTATGTCACAATTCTCTATGGCTTCCCATGCTTCATCATCACTTAATCCCCAAAGGTCCCCATCTGCGGTATGGTCAATGTCCATTTTGGTATAGTGGTCGACACGATGGTAAAATATTTCAATTTGGGACCACGGATCGAAATTAAGATGAGGGACTTTTTGGAGTAAATATTTCAAACGAGCCCATCCATCATAGATAGTTTCATCTTCATGTTGTTTAAACATCAAGATGTCATTTGGAGTGGGTGAATTTTGTGGTTGGTAGTATGGTGGATTCGCGTTCTCCATAATGGCTAACGGAATAGTCAATGGAAAGGTTTTTACAAACAAAGAAATAAAGAAAAGATAGACTAAAGAAAACCTAAAAATAAAAATAAAAATCTTACTAGAAAGGAATCTAGCAAGTAGACCTAATAAAAAGAAATTCTAACCTAGACAATAACTATTCCCCGGGCTGCGGCGCCAAAAACTTGATGCGTGGGAATTGCACCAGGCTTTACCTCTCGAGGGATCTCGAGAAGCTTACAACCCCCACCAGGCAGTGTACCTGATCGTTGTAGTATAGTATAGTGACAAGTACCGGGGGATTGATCGTTCAACTTAGGAATAGTGTCGCTAGGATTAGAAAGCCTAAAAACTAGGTCTAGAGTGAGGGATAATTTTTTTTGAATTTTTTATATTTTAGAAAAGCAAATAAAAATCTCGGTTATTGGAAGAGTGGGCGGAATTAGTTGCTAATCAACTAACCCAATAACTAAGGTGCAATCAAAATAAAATAGCAAAAATGAAAATAAACTAAATTAAGGTAGTGGTGTGAGCAATATATGGGAGAATTGTGTTTACTTAGATTTCACTACTCCCTAGATATCTTTTACTGGTTAATTACTTGTTACAGTTGCGTGGATAATGGATTGTATTCCTTAATACCATTCATGGGGTGCCATACTTACTTCCCCAATCCTATAAGCTCCTACTTCACTCCTATGTCGAGCTGGCTAAGAAGCTCCTAACATGGGATCACTAGAATTCGCACAGGCATTAAATACAATCATAAAAACCTAGTACACATCGGTTCATGTTTCTTAAGACGTTCAAGCAAGTTACACAATGGAGATCTGCCAGTTTTCTTAAGTCTAACATTGAAATCATTCATCCATTATAACTATAAACAAGCAATCAACATATAATCAACATCTAGGTTTCATTACATCTAAGCAAACACATGGAAGATCTAGCCTAGCATGTTATAATCAAGACAAGCATAAGATATATTCAAACAACACATAGAAATAATGAATGAATTGAAAGAAGACTTATCTTAATTGAATATGAAAGGTTTCAAGGGGTGAAAACCCTTGAAAATACTATTACAAACGACCTAGGGTTTATTAGGTTCGGCCCTAGTATTCTCCACACAAGTTCCCTTTTTAATGAATGAAAAATAGAAAAGTATATATAGACTTTGTGAGGTGACGGAGTCAAGAGTAAATTTCTGACGCCGTCATCTCGCCGCCAATAAAGTTCTCGGACTGCCTAGATCTGGGTCTGACGCCGTCATGTGTAATCCTGCTCCAGGCCGTCACCAAAATAACTCTTGACGCCCTACTTCTGACGCCTTCAGGTTTTCTCTGGGTCGTCATGCATTTTGAGTCTTTGTTGTTTTCTTCACTTTTATGCTCCAAAAACGTCTAAAATGCTTCCTTTTCCAGAATTCACTCCCAAAGTACCTAAAATCACAAAAGGAGCGATTTAGGACAATATTTGATCAAATAAATTCAATTTTGGGCTTAAATAACCCCCTAAAAATGGTTCATTTTTCGCCTCATCGTATACCCTTACACTTGAGATTTGCTTGTCCTCAAGCAAATGCGCTTTTAATCTAATCAAAATACAAGTTAGGGGTCATTTAACACTAATATAAAAGTAATTACAACAAATAATCGTTCCACTAAAGACCAAAGACAAGCACGGAGGTCACATACTAGCACCTCACAAATAGTGTTTAGATACTCACATCTCTCGGGTGTAATAAAGTAATATCACAGTATGGAAATGGAAAACATCTCTCACTACCTGTCATAGCAAAATAGTGTTTAGATACTTACATTCTTTTGCACCAATTTTCTTTGTAATTAAAGGAACACCAAGATATTTGACTGGAAGTTTTCCTACCTTAAAAGGTAAGACATTGAGAACTGCATTGGTTTCATCAGGCTTCATGTTACCAAAGAAAACAGTACTCTTGCTCAGATTGGGAAGTAGACCAGAAGCTTGACTGAATTCATTAAGAGTATCTTTAACAATTCTAACTGAATTTACGTCACCATGGCAAAAGACCAAAAGATCATCAGCAAAACACAAGTGTGTTAATTGGAGTTCTTTGCATCCTGTATGAAACTTAAATCCTGAACCATGCTGAGTATTCCTCTTCATCATCAATGTAAAAATCTCCATTACAACAGTGAATAAGTATGGTGATATAGGATCACCCTGTCTCAATCCTCTACCACTTTTAAAATACCCTTTTCTCTCACCATTAACACATATACTGAACTTAGCAGTTGTTACACAAACCACGATCCATTTTACCATTTTTTCATGAAAACCAAAATGTGTCAAAGCTTGTTCTAGAAAATATTGTCTTGTATCAACCTACCCTGGATAAATGCACTTTGATTCAGACTTACCAACTTTTTCAACCCATTTTTTATCCAATTAGTAATGATCTTACTAATACACTTGTAAACCACATTGCAGCAAGCAATTGGTCTAAATTCCGAGACCTTATTGGGATTACTCACTTTAGGAACAAGGGTAATAACTGTAGCATTCATCTCACCAAGCAACTTACCTGTAGAGAAAAATTCTTTGATAGCCAAGCACACATCTTTACCAACAACTGACCATGCTTTCTTGAAAAATGCAGAAGTAAATCCATCAGGGCCTGGAGCTTTATTCTCACCAATTTCAAACATAGCATTCCTTATCTCATTGTCATCAACATCAACCACCATTTCATTTGCTTCCTCATCTATAAGTCTTGTCCCAAACAGTCCATCAGTATTCCAAATAAGATCACCCTGTCTAGGATTACCAAGAAACTCTTTGAAATGTTTCACAAACTGTTCCTCCATCATATCACCTTCCAATCTTATTCCATCTTCAGTGCATATACTCATGATTTTATTATACTGTCTTTTGCTTTTCAAAACTTTGTGAAAGTAATTGTTGTTTCTATCTCCTTTGCTGATCCAATCAATATTAGCATTCTGAAAAAGAAAATTCTCTTCATCCTCTAAAGCCTCATTATACTCTTTAAGAACATCACTTTCAACTTGCTTATGATCATTAGAATAGGGATTAGCATCAACATCTAACTGTGCCTTTTTAATTTCTCTCTCAAATCTTTAACTCTTTCAAACAAGTTACCATTCCTCCACATTAAACTATTCATAGGTTTTTTTATAGCCTTCATCTTCTGCACAAGTTTATACATTTCATGACCTTGGACTGTGTTACTCCATTCCTCTATAACAGTTGGTAAAAATTCCTTTTTGCCAACTATATAGTTTGCAAATCTAAATGGTTTTCTCTTCTTAACTAGACATTTAGGAAAGTTGACAATAATTGGACTATGATCAGACACCAAATAAGGCATGAACTCTGCACTAGCCAAAGGGTATTTAGAAATAAATTCTTCATTAACCATGGCTCTGTCTAATTTCTTCAAGATACTAGTCTGAGGGTTAAGAGGTGACTTTATCCATGTATAGAACACACCATTGCAGCATAAATCCTCTACTTCAATATCATTAACACAGTCAATTAAATCATGCATGTCATTTGTTATAATAGAACCCCCATCAGAGTGTTCCAATGGTTTGAAAGTGACATTAAAATCACCAATGATTAACCATGGAAGGTCTCCAGAAATCCCTTTAACACTTTGTAATTCTTTCCATAATTCCTTCCTCTCTTTCCCATTATTAGCAGCATACACAAAACTACATAAGAATTTTACACTACTAGAGATGGTTTCAATTAAACATACCATATGTTGCTTTGAGGAGTGTTGAACCATCACATTAACAATATCTTTGTTCCAGGTTACTATGATTCTGCATCCATTCTGACTGTAAGCAACATTAGAGGCCCAATTCCAGCTTCCAAAAGTCTTTTCACAAATTTTAGGTAACTTATGTGGCTTTACATGGGTCTCCAAAATGGCACACACCTGAATTCCTTTCTCCATTATCAAATTCTTTATTTCTTTTTGTTTTTTCAACTTATTCATACTTCTAATATTCCAAGTAGCTAATTTTAAATCCATAAAACTATATCTACTTATTTACAGTGCAGCAAGCTGCATTATCTCAATTCAACACACTCTTACTCAAACCAGTGACATTTTCATTTGCCACTGTTTGTGTCATATCATTCCTACCTTCCATGACATCTTCTTTATTCAATTCCCTATCCTCTTTTTCTTTGTTTCTATCAATCTCCCATTGTTTTTTAAAATACTCCTCCATATCTCTTGTCCACTTACTAACTTCAGCACAAGTAGGTTGTATTTTCTTATTCAGGTATATATCAACCAGCTTCCTATCTTTTAAGATTCTCAAGTCATCAATGTTCTCCACAATTCCCTCATTCAAAACTTCATATCTATTTGAACTCTCAACATTTGATTTCCCCCCATCAGTGGTCTTTGATGTAAATACTGTTTCATTGATTATACCTTTGCCTTTGTCATTTGCATCATTTTTCTTCCTATATACTTGTTTTTTATTCCTATTGTACCAACTCTTGTTATTTTGCTGCATCTCCTTTTTCCTATTCTGCACTTGCTCGAAACCATCTTGTTTCTTTAACTTCTTTGCCTCCTGAACCTTTATCTCTTCTTCCTTTTTGTCTTGTATTTCTTTCTCAGTTCTAGGCCTAGCATTGCACTTATTGAAAGTATGTCCAAAAACTTTGCAATGTGAACAGCAATCAGGTTTCCAATCATATATTACTTTCACTTCTTTTGTTCCTTTCACACACTTATTCCCATCAGTATACTCAATTTTAATCTCAGACTTTATCTGTTTCTCTGCATCCACTTCCACTAGTACTCTGGCATAGTCTGCTCAACCAACACCAAACTGACACATGTGAGCTGTAACAGAATCCATAACCATAGGCTTACCTAGATTGCTTGCCAATGCACTTATACCTTCCACACTCCAAGCTTCTATCTGAAGGAAGAACTCCTCAATATCATAAAACTTGAGAATTCTTACAACCCATTCAACTTTCTCTCAATTCAAAACCCACAACTAATTCTATACTAAATACATGTGAAGACTCCAACCCTTGCAGTTCCATCTCCTTTCATAATTTGTTTGCATTAAATCAACAATTGTTGAAGTGGAAGCCTATAAATAACCTCCTCCCCTTTGTTTAGCTTACCACACCTTCCAACCTACAAAACACTATGTCGAAGCACACCGGAGATAAGGAAAAAAAATAAAAAAATCTCACATTTTCCTGGATGAGCTTGATGTAGGTGTTGAGGGACTCATTAACGTCATGATCTGCAGAAAATGGGACGTTAGCGCTGTTACTGGCCGGCATTTAAGCACCGACTTTGTGGAAAACTAGAAGGGGGGTTGAATAGTTTCACATCTTTTTAATTCGTTTTAAAAGATAGTTTTAGAGTTTTCTTACCTTTTAATAACTTAGATTCGATAATATGTGATCTCAAGTCTTGCACAATATAAACAACTATCAATAAATAATATATAACAATGATAAGTAATGAAATAAGTAAGAGATGGAAAGATCGAACCGCGAGACAAGAGATTTATAGTGGTTCGGCTACAAGGACACCTTCCTTGCCCTACTCCACTCCCTGAGCACCTAACTCGAGAGTTTTCTTCACTATATCAACATGCTCCCTTATGGCGGAGAAAACCTTACACACCAATTTACACACCACAACTTCTTCACACCTAAGTCACAACTTCTTCAAATCAATCTACTTTACAACTAACTACTCCACACCTATCTTCTTCACACCAATTCACTTCACAACTAACTACTCCACACCTAGCTTCTTCACTACAATCTAATTCCTAACTTTTCTTCTTCACACCAAGCTACTAACTAATCACACAATCTATGTATCTAGCACAACTATCTACAATCAAATATTCACAACAATCTTCACAAAGAATAATGTAAATAATCTTGATGATGCACCAACAACTTGGATGTGGAGATCACAACAAGTTGTAATACTTCTTGTCTTGGGGGATAGAAGTATTCTTCTCTTACACTTGAGAGGATGAAGTTTGAATCACTTTGAAACAAAGAATTATACACTTATGATCAAAGGATAAGAGAATAGAAATGTGGATCTAGATCAGAAAGTTTAGAAGTGCAAAAGGTGAGAAAATTCTGAGGGATGAACCAGTATTTAAAGGGGAGAAAAATATTGTTCTGTAGCATGCCCGGTCCCCTTAATTAATGGTCGGTCCCCTTAATGATTAAGGGGGCCGCCTAAGAAATTAAGGGGGCGCCCCTTCAGAACATTGGTTTTTCTTGTCTTTTAGTGGGGAATATTTTTCTGGATAAAATTTGCCAATTTTGGTTGGAAATTTTAAATCATATAATTATAATGAATTAAACATATTCTTTTAATTCCAAAAGTAATTTTGTAAAAGATATAAGATGTTTAATACATTTTATAAAATCATATAATTATAATAAATTAAACATATTCTTTTAATTCCAAAAGTAATTTTGTAAAAGATATAAGATGTTTAATACATTTTATAAAAATTCTAGTGATTAGAAAAATTTCCTTTGATCATGAAATGCAATAAACCCTTTGTTTATTCATACCTTAAGTGATATGGAAGCAAAGACAAATATTAAGCACTAAAAACTTGTTTACGTCATAAGTTTTAGATTAATGAGTTTATGCTTTGTAATTATCAAAACATAGAGACATTGTTAATATGCTAACAATGTTTTAAGACATTATTTATGTCAACAATTTCCCCCTTTTTGATGATTACAAAACCTTAAACTCATTAGGTCTAAAAAATAATTTTTAGACAAGTATTATTAGAGTTTAACATTCTCTTCTCCCCCTTTTTGTAAAATCAAAAAGGTTAATGCTCCCCCTTGATGTATGCTCCCCCTCATTTGAGAGCACCAAGGGAATGAGCTATGGAAATCTTGGCTACACAAAATATTAGAAGAGAACAAGGCACATATACATGCAAAGCAATAATTATAAAAATAGATTCATTCAAGCATCATAGAAAGCATTACAACATTTAATATGCTTAAGGCATATTAATCATAATAAAACAAAAGAAAAGACATAGTCCTATATTGCCTAAAAGAGCACTTAGACTTGCTTGAAACTCATGGTTGATTGTTTTATTTGCTTGAAGGATAACATAAGCATAAAGCTTAGTTGTTAGATGGAGAAGGATATGGAGTGGGGTATGGAGCGGAAGAGGTGGACCTTACGATATTGTATCGTGTTAAGGCTGGAATGGGATGAGGTCGAGTGAGGAGATATTCAATCCAAGAAATATCTTCACTCAAGTATAGGATTTGTTTTTGAAGGAAGATGCAACAAGGGCAATAGTGAGTGTGGTTTGTAACTTGATCCAAGTTGAGAGAGTGATGAAGGAAATTGTTGTAGGGTGATGATGGAGGTTGCCTTTTGTTGCGTTGTGCAAGATGCATGGCATTGAGATCACAAAGATCATGGATTTGTGATATTTCATCACGGAACTTTTGCTTTTCCATGTTAATGCGGAGAAAGTCATTGTGTTGATATGGATGAATTGGGTTTGTGTAGTTGGAGTTGTAGTGGGATGGTTGATCAAACTTGTATGGATCATTACAAGTGGTTGGAGGATGAGATGAGTGGTTTGGCATGAAGGAAGATGTTTGGCCAATGTTGTATGGTTTGTAAAGAGGATCAAATGAATGTCCTTGTGAATTTGGTGTAAAGTTTGGGAAGTAAGTGGTTGGTGGTGTTGAGTGATTTCCAACTTCATTTGTTATGATGGATTTGTTTCGAGGACATTTTCTTCGCCAAACGGGTTTTTCCGTCATTCTTGCAAGCCTTGAGGCTTTTGGTTTTGATTTATTTGGAGAAGCCAGGAAAGGATGAGTGAAGAGTTTTGAGGATTGGGGGTATTTATAGTGTAAGATTTGTGTGTTTATGGATGGATAAAGTTTGTTTGGGAGATTAGGACAAAATGTGTTGGTGAAAATTGGGAAATGTAGGTTGAAATGGGCTAAAAAGAAGAAAAGATTCTGTAAACCCGACCATCAGATGGCCGGTCCCCATAATTAGGGGGCGGTCCCCTTAATGATTAAGGGGGCCGCCTTACAAAATTAAGGGGCCGCCCATCTGGTGATTTCCAGGTTGCCAGAATTGGGTTTTTGGCAGAAAATTTGCAGAAAGGTTGTGTGTTTGGATTAGAATTCAAGCAAGTTCAATTCCTTTAGGCAATATAGAATCCAATCTAATCAAGATAAAGCATGCATGCAAGAACACATAGGCAAAAGAGCAAATAATCAACACATAATTAGCAAGAGGAGATAAGTAAAGGCAAGATCACTTAAACTTCCTAAGGCACCTATCTTAGATCAAAGGAAAAGGCAACTAGTGAGTGAAAAACTAGTGATGGATCAAGATGACAACATTATTAGTGAATTTGTCCTAGTGTGTGTCTATATGCAACAAATGTGGAGTTGTGATTGTTTCGACTCCTAAATGCAAAAAGAAATAACGATCCTAAGAAACAATCCAAATGATCTCCTTGATTCAATTTTTGCTCGATCATGAATGTCAAAGACATATATTAGATTATATACCTTGACAATTTATGTAAGAGTTTATGCATGATTTTGAAAAACAATGTTTTTAGTATTAGTCAACAATGCAAGGAAAATGATCTTCATGTGATTCCTAGATGTGAGAATAATTTTTAAAGAAAATTGATTGGGTTTTACAAAGGAGTTTATGCAAAGAAAATAAATTTTCCCAATCTTTAATTTTGTGCGAAATAGATTCCTAGACTCAGAAAAGATGAAATGGAAGAAAAATAAATTTTATGCAAAAATTTGTATTAATTCAATATAATTTAGTCAACTTGTTCCATCATTCCTAATCCTAAACGCAAGTGGTTGAATAATTCACGCTTAAGGGGTTTTGTGAATATATCCGCAATGTTGTCTTCCGATGCAACCTTTACTATAGATATATTTCCTTTTTGTATATTATCCCTAAGAAAATGGTGGCGTATTTCTATGTGTTTAGTCCTAGAGTGTAGCACCGGATTTTTACTTAAATCTATCGCACCTTTGTTATCACACATAATGGGGACATTTTCTAACCTAATGCCATAGTCTACGAGAGCTTGTTTCATCCATAGTGCTTGTTGACATGCCTTTCCAGCGCTTACATATTCGGCTTCGGTGTTAGAAATAGCAAGAGCGGTTTGCTTCTTCGAAAACCAAGATGTTAGACAACATCCCATGAACGTGCAAATACCGCTAGTGCTCTTTCTATCTACGTAGTCTCCCGCATGATCCGAATCCGCATAGACGATGGTTTCTGATGCGTGGGAATTGCACCAGGCTTTACCTCTCAAGGGATCTTGAGAAGCTTACAACCCCCACCAGGCAGTGTACCTGATCGTTGTAGTATAGTATAGTGACAAGTACCGGGGGATTGATCGTTCAGCTGGGAATAGTGTCGTTAGGATTGAAATTAATCTAACTAGGTCTAAAGGTGAAGGATGATTTTTTTTGTATTTTTATATTTTATGAAAAGCAAGTGAAAATCTCGGGTTTTGGAAGAAGGGGCGGAATTAGTTGCTAATCAACTAACCCAAAAGCTACTAATTAAATTAATGTGCAAGAAAACTAAACTAAGGTTCTACAATATAAGTGAAGCATGTCTACCCATGATATGTTACTCTTTGCTAGCTATCCAATTCTACCTATTGAATTGTAAAACCTTGTTTTAATTGACGGGTTATATTCCTTAATACCATTCATGGGGTGGCGCACTTAACTCCCCAATCCTATAAGCTCCTACTTCACTCCTATGTCGAGCCGGCTAAGAAGCTCCTAACATGGGATCACTAGAATTCGCTCATGCATTAAATACAACCATAAAAACCTAGTACACATCGGTTCATGTTTCTTAAGACGTTCAAGCATGTTACACAATGGAAATCTGCCAGTTTTCTTAAGCCTAACATCGAATTCATTCAATCAAAACAAGAATCAATAGGAAACAAGAATTATAAACTAAACCAACTAGATCAATTGAAGTTGTCACGCCTTAATTGATGGAGATAGACACACACATCAACAAGCCCCTCATTGATGGAGATAGACACAACATCAACAAGAAATCAATGAGATCTAATCAATTATATACAAGTTTCACATAATCATAAGTAGACACAAGGTGAATTAGCAAATCATCATCAAAGAAGAGCAAACAACAATGATAATGGAAAACATAATTAAGATAGAATCATCAAACCAATACATGATGTTTATGGAGTGATTGAAACCCTCTAAGTTGCTGGAAAAACACCCACCTAAACCCAGGAATCGACCTTAGGGTTTAGGGCTTACAAAAAGTGAAGTTATGATGTTATATTTATAGGCATGTTTTCTGTAGGCCCTTCTTGACGGCGTCAGCCCGTTACTCTTGACGCGTCATGACCATTTTTTCACCAAATTGTAGATATCTTCGTCCTCTTCACGTGGGCTTTTGAATCACCTAAATCCGAGTTCGTATGCAAAAGTTATGACCAAAACAATATCAGCTACTTCGCGCGCAAGTTTTGACAAGTTAACACGTGACGGCCTTGGGTGACACCTTCACGTTCTCTCTGGGCCGTCACCACTTTTACTCTTGACGCCATCACCAAAATGCTCTTGACGCCGTCAGGTACTGTTCTCAGCATGGAAAATTAAGTCTTTGGCATTTTCTTCACTTTTATGCTCCAAAAACGTCTGAATTGCTTCCTTTTCCAGATTTCACTCCCAAAGTACCTAAAATCACAAAAGGAACGATTTAGGGCAATATTTGATCAAATAAATTCAATTCCGGGCTTAAATGACCCCCTAAAAGTGGTTCATTTTTCGCCTCATCATATACCCTTACACTTGAGATTTGCTTGTCCTCAAGCAAATGCGCTTTTATTCTAGTCAAAATACAAGTTAGGGGTCATTTAACACTAATATAAAAGTAATTACAACAAATAATCGTTCCACTAAAGACCAAAGATAAGCACGGAGGTCGTACACTAGCACCTCACAAATAGTGTTTAGATACTCACATCTCTCGGGTGTAATAAAGTATAAATTACAATATGGAAACGGAAGATATCTCTCACTACCTGTCATAGCAAAATAGATTACCATAGGCTTGAGAAAGGATCAAACCTCCACTACATGGCGTAAGCACCTAGGATAAACTATCAAAGAGGTCTTTTTAAAGGGTTGTAACGTTAGGTGTAGGGATATGAAATACACGGTTATGTTGGATAAAGGAAGTTTTTTACTGGTGGCGAGTTAACAATCTTGGTTAATTACATGTACAATGTGGCATTGCTAAGCCAAGACTAGACTCGACTTAAGCTAATAAATGAAAAATAACAAAAACATAAAATGAACATCGAATGAAAAGGGATGGTAGTCCGTATGTTTTTTCTCTTTTTCTTTTTCTATTTTTTTTCTTTTTTTCTTGATTTTTTCGAACTTTTTTTTTTTTTTCATACATTCTTACCCTACCATCCAAACTAATACATCATAGGGAATGAATATTCCCCTTACACTTGAATTTTTACATACTTTACAATAAACTAATCTAATGACTCGAATCAAGAAAATCAAAACACTTGGAGTACTTTTAAGATTAACATACATATGGGGGTAATAAATGATGTTCTTCCCCATTACTCCATAAATAAGTACTTTACCCATGAGTCTCAATCATCCCAAAACAATATGTACAAGGATATGACTCGACTTAGCAACAATGTAATCAATTAGATAATTAACTTAGGGTTCAACAAATAACAATAATGCACTAAAGATGAGTGCATACACGAAAGGCTAAGGCGATTTGGGTGTACATTTAAGTGGGGTGTAACAAATTCTTCCTTTAAGTAAAATGCTTAAAGTTAGAAACGAAAAGATAGGCTCGGAGGGGTGTACTAGGGGTTTCGTGTACTAAAAATGAGTACAACGCTAAGGTGTGGGAAAAATTAGTTGACTTAACTAGCCAAGTAATATGACTTAAATGGTCAAGTAATTATGATACGGGTTTAACACAAGGGTGATCCTAATGCCTCTTAACATGTAGTAAATCCTACCACACGAATGTAGTCTCACTAGCGATCTCGGGATGCATCACTAACGCAAGTTCTAGAATCTAAATGATACCGGTACACTCATAAGCACTAATAGTAAATGCTTTTCCTATCAAATCTAAAGGCGAACCTCACATATTTGGGTGGAAAATTTTTTCTGAAAGTACGGTTATGTGCTATTCATACAATCTTCTATCCATGAGACGCTTGCTATGGCTAAAGTTTCACTCCTAAATGTTGTAAAAAAATTTAAATTTGGCGCTAAAATTGCACTAACAAGTATTTCTCATAGTTTTATTACACATCTACCATTAGACAAAACAAACTCAAGCGAAAGTGTACATGTAAGGTATCATCTTTTTACCCTCCCCTTACACTTAAGATGAACATTGTCCCCAATGTTCAAGTAAATAATGTAAAAGTGAAATAAGTAAAAAGAATGAAATCGAATACTCCCCTGATTCGCTCGGTATGGAAAATAAGGTGGTCCGGTTAAATCTTCCTCCAAGAAAATGAACAATCAAAGCTTCCCTTCCAGAAAAATAAATCATCTTCTTGTCATACATAACCTGTAAAACCTGAGAAAACAAACACAAAAACCCAAAGCATCAATCTGAACAAAGAAAACTCACAACTAGATGTAATTCCAGACTTAGGAATAGAAACAAAACAATTAAAAATATAATGCTTGTGGAATGAATGTTTGCAGATTTTTTAGAGATTATAAAACTTAATAATTCACAAAAACTTTAAGACTCCGTTAGAAAAACAAAACCGGTAAAATTTCCAGGTTTTTACACGTGACGCCGTCAAGAGTTATCTCGTGACGCCGTCAGAATTGACCTGCATAAATTCTTATGTTAAGTTTCCGGAAAATTTCTGGAAAAACTTGGTTCTACTTCCTGGAAAATCCTGCAAAACTTCATTATGACTCAATACAAGCATTTGACTCTAACAAATACTAATACACATGTCCATTTAATATTGTTGTGGTTCATGCTCAATTTCGTTCTTATAAACAAATTTGGATCTCCCTTACACTTATCTTTTGCAAAATACCTTTATATGCAATTAAGACGAAGTTAAAAACAAAATAAAGCATTTTCACAATTTACTTTGAAACATGAGCCACAAACAATAAAAATAAAACATGCATACGGAAACAAATAAAATCAAACAAACAAACAAACAAATAAAAACACACAAAACATGGGTTGCCTCTCAAGAAGCGCTTGTTTTTGTTCGAGTCACGAGCCTGACTCTACCCTTATTTAATGGAAATAGGGGAGGTTCTCCCTACACTTAGGATTAAGTGTGGGTGAAAGTAGCGATACACACCCTTAGGGTGTGAATATGCCACGTGAGGTGAAGGGGTGAGTGAATGGCTTCCTTCATCCTAAAACTACCCGGATAATATTGGTTGATGGGTGGGTCGGTTCCTCTTTTGTCTCCTAGAAATATATCTAAGGATGGAAAGGTGTGTAAAGATTGAGGTTCCGGTTCATCAACACTAGGAAATTCCCTAGAACTAGGAGTAAGGTTATCACTACAAGTATTCAAACCTATATCCTCAAGTGGTGCCTGGTCCAAGGGTTCTACCTCCATTGGAATTACTAAAGTTTCTTCTACTTCCTCCGGGTAAGTCACGGGCGATGTGTGTGCCTCAAATGATGGTTGAGTATTTTGTGGGCTTATGTTATTTAGTTCATCATTCCATGTGTTAATATCACCTATATTATCAACATGTGTTTTATTATAATCTAGCCCTAGCATTCTCCCCAAGTATCTCACGTGCTTCTCTAGGCATCTCAACTTCTATGTTCGAATCATAAGGATCATCTTCAGTATTCTGACTGCTATATACAAATTGCCCAAGAGATTCATCATCTGTTTCTTGAGATTCATCATCATCGATCATAAAACCTAGGTCTTTTTGATCAATGTGATCATGCTCGGCTAAATCCTCCTCAATTTTTTTCTTAGGTAGTGATAATAGCAAACCTAGTACTTCATCCAACTTATGATTTGTTGCAATGGCTCTCTCCATAATTCCTTGGCAAACTAGGTCGCATTTCCTATTGGCCTCACTAAAACTAGATCTTAAACATGGAGGTTGCTCATAAGAATCTATCCTAGGTGAAGGCTCATATGATTCATAGGTGTCTCTAAATGAGGTATTTTGAACTCTTTGGTGTGTTAGCCGCTCAACCCTATCTTGCAATCTTAGAAATCTAAGTGTAAAGTCCATTTGAAGCAAGTTACAAACAAAATCACAAAGAAAAGATAGACTACGAGAAAGCTACAAAATAAAAATAAAAAATCTCACTTGATAGGAATCTAATGAGTAGACCTAATAAAAATCAAATTCAACCTAAAAAATAACTATTCCCCGGGCTGCGGCGCCAAAAACTTGATTTCTGGGAATTGCACCAGGCTTTACCTCTCAAGGGATCTTGAGAAGCTTACAACCCCCACCAGGCAGTGTACCTGATCGTTGTAGTATAGTATAATGACAAGTACCGGGGGATTGATCGTTCCGCTGGGAATAGTGTCGTTAGGATTGAAATTAATCTAACTAGATCTAAAGGTGAAGGATGATTCTTTTTGTATTTTTATATTTTATGAAAAGCAAGTGAAAATCTCGGGTTTTGGAAGAAGGGTCGGAATTAGTTGCTAATCAAATAACCCAAAAGCTACTAATTAAATTAATGTGCAAGAAAACTAAACTAAGGTTCTACAAGATAAGTGAAGCATGTCTACCCATGATATGTTACTCCTTGCTAGCTATCCAATTCTACCTATTGAATTGTAAAACCTTGTTTTAATTGACGGGTTGTATTCCTTAATACCATTCATGGGGTGGCGCACTTAACTCCCCAATCCTATAAGCTCCTACTTCACTCCTATGTCGAGCCGGCTAAGAAGCTCCTAACATGGGATCACTAGAATTCGCTCATGCATTAAATACAACCATAAAAACCTAGTACACATCGGTTCATGTTTCTTAAGACGTTCAAGCATGTTACACAATGGAGATTTGCCAGTTTTCTTAAGCCTAACATCGAATTCATTCAATCAAAACAAGAATCAATAGGAAACAAGAATTATAAACTAAACCAACTAGATCTATTGAAGTTGTCACGCCTTAATTGATGGAGATAGACACACACATCAACAAGCCCCTCATTGATGGAGATAGACACAACATCAACAAGAAATCAATGAGATCTAATCAATTATATACAAGTTTCACATAATCATAAGTTGACACAAGGTGAATTAGCAAATCATCATCAAAGAAGAGCAAACAACAATGATAATGGAAAATATAATTAAGATAGAATCATCAAACCAATACATGATGTTTATGGAGTGATTGAAACACTCTAAGTTGCTGGAAAAACACCCACCTAAACCCAGGAATCGACCTTAGGGTTTAGGGCTTACAAAAAGTGAAGTTATGATGTTATATTTATAGGCATGTTTTCTGTCGGCCCTTCTTGACGGCGTCAGCCCGTTACTCTTGACGCCGTCACGACCATTTTTCACCAAATTATAGATCTCTTCGTCCTCTTCGCGTGGGCTTTTGAATCACCTAAATCCGAGTTCGTATGCAAAAGTTATGACCAAAACAATATCAGCTACTTCGCGCGCAAGTTTTGACAAGTTAACACGTGACGGCCTTGGGTGACGCCTTCACGTTCTCTCTGGGCCGTCACCACTTTTACTCTTGACGCCGTCACCAAAATGCTCTTGACGCCGTCAGGTACTGTTCTCAGCATGGAAAATTAAGTCTTTGGCGTTTTCTTTACTTTTATGCTCCAAAAACGTCTGAATTGCTTCCTTTTCCAGATTTCACTCCCAAAGTACCTAAAATCACAACAGGAACGATTTAGGGCAATATTTGATCAAATAAATTCAATTCCGGGCTTAAATGACCCCCTAAAAGTGGTTCATTTTTCGCCTCATCATATACCCTTACACTTGAGATTTGCTTGTCCTCAAGCAAATGCGCTTTTATTCTAGTCAAAATACAAGTTAGGGGTCATTTAACACTAATATAAAAGTAATTACAACAAATAATCGTTCCACTAAAGACCAAAGACAAGCACGGAGGTCGTACACTAGCACCTCACAAATAGTGTTTAGATACTCACATCTCTCGGGTGTAATAAAGTATAAATTACAATATGGAAACGGAAGATATCTCTCATTACCTGTCATAGCAAAATAGATTACCATAGGCTTGAGAAAGGATCAAACCTCCACTACATGGCGTAAGCACCTAGGATAAACTATCAAAGAGGTCTTTTTAAAGGGTTGTAACGTTAGGTGTAGGGATATGAAATACACGGTTATGTTGGATAAAGGAAGTTTTTTACTGGTGGCGAGTTAACAATCTTGGTTAATTACATGTACAATGTGGCATTGCTAAGCCAAGACTAGACTCGACTTAAGCTAATAAATGAAAAATAACAAAAACATAAAATGAACATCGAATGAAAAGGGATGGTAGTCCGTATGTTTTTTCTCTTTTTCTTTTTCTATTTTTTTTCTTTTTTTCTTGATTTTTTCGATTTTTTTTTTTTTTTTTTCATACATTCTTACCCTACCATCCAAACTAATACATCATAGGGAATGAACATTCCCCTTACACTTGAATTTTTACATACTTTACAATAAACTAATCTAATGACTCGAATCAAGAAAATCAAAACACTTGGAGTACTTTTAAGATTAACATACATATGGGGGTAATAAATGATGTTCTTCCCCATTACTCCATAAATAAGTACTTTACCCATGAGTCTCAATCATCCCAAAACAATATGTACAAGGATATGACTCGACTTAGCAACAATGTAATCAATTAGATAATTAACTTAGGGTTCAACAAATAACAATAATGCACTAAAGATGAGTGCATACACGGAAGGCTAAGGCGATTTGGGTGTACATTTAAGTGGGGTGTAACAAATTCTTCCTTTAAGTAAAATGCTTAAAGTTAGAAACGAAAAGATAGGCTCGGAGGGGTGTACTAGGGGTTTCGTGTACTAAAAATGAGTACAACGCTAAGGTGTGGGAAAAATTAGTTGACTTAACTAGCCAAGTAATATGACTTAAATGGTCAAGTAATTAAGATATGGGTTTAACACAAGGGTGATCCTAATGCCTCTTAACATGTAGTAAATCCTACCACACGAATGTAGTCTCACTAGCGGTCTCGGGATGCATCACTAACGCAAGTTCTAGAATCTAAATGATACCGGTACACTCATAAGCACTAATAGTAAATGCTTTTCCTATCAAATCTAAAGGCGAACCTCACATATTTGGGTGGAAAATTTTTTCTGAAAGTACGGTTATGTGCTATTCATACAATCTCCTATCCATGAGACGCTTGCTATGGCTAAAGTTTCACTCCTAAATGTTGTAAAAAAATTTAAATTTGGCGCTAAAATTGCACTAACAAGTATTTCTCATAGTTTTATTACACATCTACCATTAGACAAAACAAACTCAAGCGAAAGTGTACATGTAAGGTATCATCTTTTTACCCTCCCCTTACACTTAAGATGAACATTGTCCCCAATGTTCAAGTAAATAATGTAAAAGTGAAATAAGTAAAAAGAATGAAATCAAATACTCCCCTGATTCGCTCGGTATGGAAAATAAGGTGGTCCGGTTAAATCTTCCTCCAAGAAAATGAACAATCAAAGCTTCCCTTCCTGAAAAATAAATCATCTTCTTGTCATACATAACCTGTAAAACCTGAGAAAACAAACACAAAAACCCAAAGCATCAATCCGAACAAAGAAAACTCACAACTAGATGTAATTCCAGACTTAGGAATAGAAACAAAACAATTAAAGATATAATGCTTGTGGAATGAATGTTTGCAGATTTTTTAGAGATTATAAAACTTAATAATTCACAAAAACTTTAAGACTCCGTTAGAAAAACAAAACCGGTAAAATTTCCAGGTTTTTACACGTGACGCCGTCAAGAGTTATCTCGTGACGCCGTCAGAATTGACCTGCATAAATTCTTATGTTAAGTTTCCAGAAAATTTCTGGAAAAACTTGGTTCTACTTCCTGGAAAATCCTGCAAAACTTCATTATGACTCAATACAAGCATTTGACTCTAACAAATACTAATACACATGTCCATTTAATATTGTTGTGGTTCATGCTCAATTTCGTTCTTATAAACAAATTTGGATCTCCCTTACACTTATCTTTTGCAAAATACCTTTATATGCAATTAAGACGAAGTTAAAAACAAAATAAAGCATTTTCACAATTTACTTTGAAACATGAGCCACAAACAATAAAAATAAAACATGCATACGGAAACAAATAAAATCAATCAAACAAACAAACAAACAAATAAAAACACACAAAACATGGGTTGCCTCCCAAGAAGCGCTTGTTTTTGTTCGAGTCACGAGCCTGACTCTACCCTTATTTAATGGAAATAGGGGAGGTTCTCCCTACACTTAGGATTAAGTGTGGGTGAAAGTAGCGATACACACCCTTAGGGTGTGAATATGCCACGTGAGGTGAAGGGGTGAGTGAATGGCTTCCTTCATCCTAAAACTACCCGGATAATATTGGTTGATGGGTGGGTCGGTTCCTCTTTTGTCTCCTAGAAATATATCTAAGGATGGAAAGGTGTGTAAAGATTGAGGTTCCGGTTCATCAACACTAGGAAATTCCCTAGAACTAGGAGTAAGGTTATCACTACAAGTATTCAAACCTATATCCTCAAGTGGTGCCTGGTCCAAGGGTTCTACCTCCATTGGAATTCCTAAAGTTTCTTCTACTTCCTCCGGGTAAGTCACGGGCGATGTGTGTGCCTCAAATGATGGTTGAGTATTTTGTGGGCTTATGTTATTTACCTCATCATTCCATGTGTTAATATCACCTATATTATCAACATGTGTTTTATTATAATCTAGCCCTAGCATTCTCCCAAGTATCTCACGTGCTTCTCTAGGCATCTCAACTTCTATGTCCGAATCATAAGGATCATCTTCAGTATTCTGACTGCTATATACAAATTGCCCAAGAGATTCATCATCTGTTTCTTGAGATTCATCATCATCGATCATAAAACCTAGGTCTTTTTGATCAATGTGATCATGCTCGGCTAAATCCTCCTCAATTTTTTTCTTAGGTAGTGATAATAGCAAACCTAGTGCTTCATCCAACTTATGATTTGTTGCAATGGCTCTCTCCATAATTCTTTGGCAAACTAGGTCGCATTTCCTATTGGCCTCACTAAAACTAGATCTTAAACATGGAGGTTGCTCATAAGAATCTATCCTAGGTGAAGGCTCATATGATTCATAGGTGTCTCTAAATGAGGTATTTTGAACTCTTTGGTGTGTTAGCCGCTCAACCCTATCTTGCAATCTTAGAAATCTAAGTGTAAAGTCCATTTGAAACAAGTTACAAACAAAATCACAAAGAAAAGATAGACTACGAGAAAGCTACAAAATAAAAAGAAAAAATCTCACTTGATAGGAATCTAATGAGTAGACCTAATAAAAATCAAATTCAACCTAAACAATAACTATTCCCCGGGCTGCGGCGCCAAAAACTTGATGTGTGGGAATTGCACCAGGCTTTACCTCTCAAGGGATCTTGAGAAGCTTACAACCCCCACCAGGCAGTGTACCTGATCGTTGTAGTATAGTATAGTGACAAGTACCGGGGGATTGATCGTTCCGCTGGGAATAGTATCGTTAGGATTGAAATTAATCTAACTAGGTCTAAAGGTGAAGGATGATTCTTTTTGTATTTTTATATTTTATGAAAAGCAAGTGAAAATCTCGGGTTTTGGAAGAAGGGTCGAAATTAGTTGCTAATCAACTAACCCAAAAGCTACTAATTAAATTAATGTGCAAGAAAACTAAACTAAGGTTCTACAAGATAAGTGAAGCATGTCTACCCATGATATGTTACTCCTTGCTAGCTATCCAATTCTACCTATTGAATTGTAAAACCTTGTTTTAATTGACGGGTTGTATTCCTTAATACCATTCATGGGGTGGCGCACTTAACTCCCCAATCCTATAAGCTCCTACTTCACTCCTATGTCGAGCCGGCTAAGAAGCTCCTAACATGGGATCACTAGAATTCGCTCATGCATTAAATACAACCATAAAAACCTAGTACACATCGGTTCATGTTTCTTAAGACGTTCAAGCATGTTACACAATGGAGATCTGCCAGTTTTCTTAAGCCTAACATCGAATTCATTCAATCAAAACAAGAATCAATAGGAAACAAGAATTATAAACTAAACCAACTAGATTTATTGAAGTTGTCACGCCTTAATTGATGGAGATAGACACACACATCAACAAGCCCCTCATTGATGGAG
Source organism: Artemisia argyi (assembly GCA_030686995.1). Taxonomy (NCBI): domain Eukaryota; kingdom Viridiplantae; phylum Streptophyta; class Magnoliopsida; order Asterales; family Asteraceae; genus Artemisia; species Artemisia argyi. The sequence continues at coordinate 20,038,259 of CM060703.1, read as the reverse complement.
ATAGACACAACATCAACAAGAAATCAATGAGATCTAATCAATTATATACAAGTTTCACATAATCATAAGTAGACACAAGGTGAATTAGCAAATCATCATCAAAGAAGAGCAAACAACAATGATAATGGAAAATATAATTAAGATAGAATCATCAAACCAATACATGATGTTTATGGAGTGATTGAAACCCTCTAAGTTGCTGGAAAAACACCCACCTAAACCCAGGAATCGACCTTAGGGTTTAGGGCTTACAAAAAGTGAAGTTATGATGTTATATTTATAGGCATGTTTTCTGTCGGCCCTTCTTGACGGCGTCAGCCCGTTACTCTTGACGCCGTCACGACCATTTTTCACCAAATTGTAGATCTCTTCGTCCTCTTCGCGTGGGCTTTTGAATCACCTAAATCCGAGTTCGTATGCAAAAGTTATGACCAAAACAATATCAGCTACTTCGCGCGCAAGTTTTGACAAGTTAACACGTGACGGCCTTGGGTGACGCCTTCACGTTCTCTCTGGGCCTTCACCACTTTTACTCTTGACGCCGTCACCAAAATGCTCTTGACGCTGTCAGGTACTGTTCTCAGCATGGAAAATTAAGTCTTTGGCGTTTTCTTTACTTTTATGCTCCAAAAACGTCCGAATTGCTTCCTTTTCCAGATTTCACTCCCAAAGTACCTAAAATCACAAAAGGAACGATTTAGGGCAATATTTGATCAAATAAATTCAATTCCGGGCTTAAATGACCCCCTAAAAGTGGTTCATTTTTCGCCTCATCAGTTTATATGCCGGATCCCTTAGGATACCATAATCCTAAGTGTATAGTGCCTTTAACGTATCGGAAGATACGCTTAACCGCTTCTAGGTGAGAGGTTTTGGGATCCTCTTGAAAACGGGCACAAAGGCAGACACTAAACATGATATCGGGTCTACTTGCCGTCAAGTATAGTAAACTACCTATCATTCCTCTATATTTGGTGTTATCTACGGACTCACCTTCATCGTCCTTTGTGAACTTTACTTCCGTAGACATGGGAGTTTTCATGGGTTTTGAGTCTTCTAGGCCAAATTTCTTAAGCATTTCCTTAATGTACTTAGATTGGTTAAAAATATTCCATCTTCTAATTGTTTTATTTGTAATCCTAGGAAGAAGTTAAGTTCACCCATCATACTCATCTCAAACTCATCATGCATGATTTTGGCAAATTCATCACACATGTCTTGACAAGTCGATCCAAATATAATGTCATCAACATATATTTGGACAATGATGAGATTTTGGTCTTTCCTTTTAGTGAAAAGAGTGTTATCTACCATTCTCATGGAATAATCATGTTTAATAAGGAAAGCTTTTAATCGATCATACCAAGCTTTGGGAGCTTGTTTGAGTCCATACAAAGTTTTTTTTTAACTTATAAACATAATCAGGTTTTGCGAAGTCAATGAATCCTGGAGGTTGTGCCACATATACCTCCTCATTGATAAAACCGTTAAGGAATGCACTTTTCACGTCCATTTGGAATAACTTAAAATCTAGGGCGCAAGCATAGGCAAGTAATATCCTAATCGATTCTAGTCTAGCTACGGGGGCATAAGTTTCGTCATAATCAATTCCTTCTTGTTGATTATAACCTTGGGCAACTAACCTAGCTTTGTTCCTAGTAACTATTCCGTTCTCATCTAACTTATTCCTATATACCCATTTAGTTCCTATGATGGTCATATTCTTTGGATTTGGGACTAATTCCCAAACATCATTTGCCTTAAATTGATTTAATTCTTCTTGCATAGCTATAACCCAACTTTCATCTTTTAAGGCCTCGTTAATATTCTTAGGTTCTATTGCTGAGAGGAAACAAAAGAAATTGTTTTTATCTTGGGCTTGTGACCTAAGGGTTCTTTGGTTAAGATGTCCTATTATATTATCTAATGGATGTGATTTAGATTCTTTAATATTAACAGTTTCGTTATTTTCTAAGTGAATGTCCTCATTATCATTTCCTATGGGTTTTGTTTTACTAACCTCAATAGCTTCATCTTCGACTAAATCATCATCTTCTAAAGGTAATGTTTTAGGAGGTGGTGGTGTTTCATCAAATGTTACATTTAGTGATTCCTCTACTTTCATCCAGTGTTTGTTAAGTATTATATATGCTTTGCTATTTTGTGAGTATCCTAAAAATATTCCTTCATATGATTTTGGATCAAACTTAGTGAGGTAATCCTTAGTGTTTAGAATATAACATTTACTTCCAAATACCCTAAAGTAGCTTAAGTTTGGTTTTCTACCTCTTAATAACTCATAAGGAGTTTTTCCTAGAATTCTCCTAATTGATACCCTATTTAAAATATAAGTCGATGTATCTACGGCGTGACACCAAAATTTTTGTGGGATGGATTGTTCATTTAACATAGTTCTACTCATTTCTTGTAGTGACCTATTTTTTCTTTCTACTACGCCATTTGATTGAGGAGTACGAGGAGCGGAGAAATTGTGAGATATTCCATTTAACTCACAATATTTTCCGAATTGTACTTCGTTATCAAATTCTCTACCATGGTCCGTCCTAATGGCAACTATTGAGCATCATAATTTATTTTGAATCATTTTACTAAATATTTCAAATTTTTTAAAGGCTTGGGTTTTGTCACTTAAAAACCTAGTCCACGTGTATCGTGAGTAGTCATCTACTATTAATAAGGTATATTTGTTTCCTCCATAGCTCCGCACAGCGGATGGACCGAAAAGATCCATACGTAATAATTCTAGGCACCTAGTAGTGGATACTATATTCTTAGCTTTGTGACTAGCATGAGCTTGTTTTCCAATTTTACATGCATCACAAAAATGCTTGTCATATTTTAGATTAGACAAATTTCTAACTAATTCCTTAGAGGCCAAATATTGTATTTGTTGCATGTTAGCATGTCCTAATCTCCTATGCCACAATGTAGAGTTTTCATCTAGGGTCGTTAGGCATATCCTATCCTCAGGCTTGTTTCCTAGTTTCATAACATATATGCCGCCTTTCCTAATTCCTCTACCTATAATTTTTCCATTCTTAACTATTTCGCTATCCTCTTCGGTAAATGTGACTCTACATTTATTATCACATATTTGTCCTACACTAAGCAAGTTATATGTTAAATTATCTACATGCTCTACATTTTCAATAGTAAGTGAGTCTTGAGAAATCGTACCTTTGCCAATGATTTTTCCACATAAGTTACTACCGAAAATAACGTTACCTCCATTGTATGCCTTGTATGTAGAGAATAGCTTGCGGTTCCCCGTCATGTGCCTCGAAGATCCGCTATCTTTGATCCATTCGTCAGGTTCCAAGTCAATTCCTAAACATATTTCGTCGGTTTCTTTTGCCATAAAACACTTTTGGTCTCTTGGCTTTTCAACTTCTTCTTTGTCACTATCACTCCATGTTCCACTAACAAAAGCGCCTTGATTTTCATAACCCGGGGGCTTTAGACATTCGCCAATGAGATGATTTGGACTTCCACATCTAAAGCACTTTCTTTTCCCGTAGTTGTCACTTCTATTTCTTTGGAATGCTTTTCTTTCGTCTCGTGATGATCTAGTGAATCTTCCTCGTCTCTTGAAGAATTTCTTGAATTCTCTTACGGCCATTGCATATTCTTCGTCTTCACTTTCGTCACTTGAATCATCATCATCACTAGGTTCCTTTTTGGCTTTTAGAGCAATGGATTTAGTTTGCTCTTTCTTGACTTTGACCGTTTCCGAATCTCTTATTATGATTTCTTCATGAACCTTCAAGTTGCCAATTAGTTCATCTAGTGATAACGTCATCAAGTTCTTTGATTCTTCAATTACCGTGACCTTAGCTCGCCATTTTGGATGCAATGCCCTAAGAAATTTCCTAACACAATTTTTACTAGAAAATATCTCATCAAGTGCTTTTAAACTTGTGATAATAGTGTTAAACTTAGCAAAAGCATTATCAATTGATTCCTCTTCCGGAATCGTAAATTGTTCATATTGTTGTACAAGAAGATCTATTTTATTATCTTTGACTTGGCTATTACCTTGGTGAGTAATTAGTAAAGAATCCCAAATTTCTTTGGCGGTTTTACACATAAAAATTCTTTCATATTCTTTGCGTGATAACGCATTATAAATGACCATTTTAGCCTCATTATTTTTTGCTAATTTCTTTTTCAAATCATCATTTTGTTCTTCGAAAGATACAATTTCATCCATTTTAGTTTTAACATTATATTGAATAGGAGGAAAATCACCAAAGGTAATAATATGCCAAAGATCAAGATCTTTTGATTTCACATACGTTTCGAATCTATTTTTCCAATATAAAAATCCATCACTTTCAAATAGTGGTGGTCTTTGCATAGATTGCCCTTCTAAATATTTTTCAGATTCCATAGATCGTTACAAGTTTTAAAATACAATATATTTTAAAAAATCTTGCTAGACGTGGCTCTTGATACCAATTGTGGAAAACTAGAAGGGGGGTTGAATAGTTTTACGTCTTTTTAATTCGTTTTAAAAGATAGTTTTAGAGTTTTCTTACCTTTTAAAAACTTAGATTCGATAATATGTGATCTCAAGTCTTGCACAATATAAACAACTATCAATAAATAATATATAACAATGATAAGTAATGAAATAAGTAAGAGATGGAAAGATCGAACCGCGAGACAAGAGATTTATAGTGGTTCGGCTACAAGGACACCTTCCTTGCCCTACTCCACTCCCCGAGCACCTAACTCGAGAGTTTTCTTCACTATATCAACAAGCTCCCTTATGGCGGAGAAAACCTTACACACCAATTTACACACAACAACTTCTTCACACCTAAGTCACAACTTCTTCAAATCAATCTACTTCACAACTAACTACTCCACACCTATCTTCTTCACACCAATTCACTTCACAACTAACTACTCCACACCTAGCTTCTTCACTACAATCTGATTCCTAACTTTTCTTTTTCACACCAAGCTACTAACTAATCACACAATCTATATATCTAGCACAACTATCTACAATCAAATATTCACAACAATCTTCACAAAGAATAATGTAAATAATCTTGATGATGCACCAACAACTTGGATGTGGAGATCACAACAAGTTGTAATACTTCTTGTCTTGGGGGATAGAAGTATTCTTCTCTTGCACTTGAGAGGATGAAGTTTGAATCACTTTGAAATAAAGAATTATACACTTATGATCAAAGGATAAGAGAATAGAAATGTGGATCTAGATCAGAAAGTTTAGAAGTGCAAAAGGTGAGAAAATTCTGAGGGATGAACCAGTATTTATAGGGGAGAAAAATATTGTTCTGGAGCGTGGCCGGTCCCCTTAATGATTAAGGGGGCCGCCTAAGAAATTAAGGGGGCCACCCCTTCAGAACATTGGTTTTTCTTGTCTTTTAGTGGGGAATATTTTTCTGGATAAAATTTGCCATTTTTTGTTAGAAATTTGAAATCATATAATTATAATGAATTAAACATATATTCTTTTAATTCCAAAAGTAATTTTGTAAAAGATATAAGATGTTTAATACATTTTATAAAAATTCTAGTGATTAGAAAAATTTCCTTTGATCATGAAATGCAATAAACCCTTTGTTTATTCATACCTTAAGTGATATGGAAGCAAAGATAAATATTAAGCACTAAAAACTTGTTTACGTCATAAGTTTTAGATTAATAAGTTTATGCTTTGTAATTATCAAAACATAGAGACATTGTTAATATGCTAACAATATTTTAAGACATCATTTATGTCAACAAACTTTGTAGTCTCTGATGAAAAGGTAAGATAGAAAATTTCACATTATCATTTACATAACAATTACCTGTAGTGCTAACACAATGTTTGGCCAAGGGAATATAATGCATTGTATGACAAAGTGCAATACATCGCATAATTTTGTTGATAAGTTACAACTCGATCAAAGGCTTTACTGTGCAACCAAACAAAGACGAGTACTGGATCATCAAAGGCTTACGTCAACATCAGTTAGAAAAGTGTTGTCAAGGTTGACGGTTTTGTTAGACACCTTTTTCAGTTGATAGACTTTGACGACCTCCAACCTACATTTAACAAGTACTTGATTGGTAAAGTTTAATCTCAACAAATTTGTGTGTTACATTTCACGTTAAATATCCGGTCATATTGACCGATGACCAACTAAATGAACACCATGCAGAAGTTGTTGGTTACGTTACAAACGTTGGCAGATACACTCAACAAAGCCGTATTCGAGGGTGTGCGAGGTGTGCAGTCGCACAGGCCTCCAAATTATTGGGGCCTCAAATTTTATATATAATATGTATATATATCCATACGTGTTCTTGAAAATGATTACTAATGTTTGATTTAAGAAGTTTCAACGGAAAATGCTAACAAGAGTGGTTTTATAATATTAATTTCTCATTTATCTCTTTAAAATATTATCTAACTTTTCTTATTAGGCCTCGTTTTCATAATTAAGTTAAACTTTGCACAAGGCCTCCACAAATTCTGAGACGGAACTGCCACTCAATAAAAACTGTGACAAGTATACTTGGTTTCTACCTCGCTAACCAAAGGTTTTGTTCCTTTTTTATAGTTACATATATCAGTTAACGTTATTATGTATCAATTTGGATTTACCCCAGCATAACTAACCCACATTTAATTTTCCAATATTATCAAACATTGGGGAATCAATCAGAGACGTTATGGGAAAACCGGGGTGATGAACTGCTAAAAAGGAAATTTGAGAATGTTGAGATGTATGCTATAATTTTGATTTCAATGAACGCTAAATATTACGATAGTAATCATCCATCAGTTTGAAATTATGCCAACATTTTTCATTGCTTCAGAGTGGATTCAAAAACATTTTTACCTTCCAGATAAGTTTTACCTTTCAAGTAGTTCATCAACACTCATTCTTGACAACAACGAAATTCCTGCATTGAAGGAATTTAAATTGGCAGTCAAGTGATTAGAATTAAAGTGTTCATATAAAATTTAAATACCATAAACATAATAGACATTGCTTAAAATTATGGATTTCAGTTATGTATGGAACTCACCCAAGAGACTTTTCTTTTTGACCAATGTGAACCAAAGGACGGGACGCTTGATGACCTGTTACGATGGGCATGCAACCGAAAAAATGATGTAACATAATGTTTTTTTTCCTTCTTCACTTTAAACCTTTACTGTAACATCGGCCCACCCCATATTATTTATCAAGTGTTAGTTTTTTGGTCTGTGGCCTTTTATTGTAAACTGGAAGTCAATAATATTCAGACTAAAGAGGGTTGGGACTACTTGGCATGTGGTAGCGACAAGTGCAAGAAAGTTCTTACCCGAAAGGATGGGAAATTTTGGTGCGATGCATGTAACAAGCCCGATGATTACCCAACTCGAAGGAGATACTCTACTTTGTATGATGAATAACATGTGTACCCCATATACTACATTCATTGACAGGACATAAAGTTAACCATTTTCCTTGCATGTACAACCTATTCTAACCAGGTACGCATTGAAATCGATGTTTCTGATGAAACCGTTCATGTTGTGATTGTCATGTTTGATGATACCGCGAAGGAATTAGTGAAGTGCTGATGCAGGATTTACTGATCATGTTTTAAATTTATAATGAGTCTCGTCTACCTAAGGTCTACCTAATGCACTATCGGGCAGTGTACCCGGTCGTGTATGGTATAGTTTTAAATTTATATAGCATCATTGCCGTCTTTGCAGTCACTTGGGTTGTCCTTCTTCATGCACCCTTTCCAAATCTTTTCCTTAGTGGAAGCATCCACCTTATCGTACTTGATCTTGATCCAATCATCAAAACCTAATCTATCAAGCCATGGTAGATCACTCCTTAGGTTATCGTTCGTTGAGGTCCATAAATAATCATTGTTCTCAACTCTTACCATGCTACTTCCTCCGTTGCAATAATCGTCATATGGATCACAAGACGCCCAAAATACATCTCCATTGGCACATTAGTTTTAATCTTTTCACACCAATGTCTTTTCCCCTTAGAATCGTCCTTCATTTCATGCGAAGGACTACTCTTAACTTCATGATCTATGCTACCATTTGGTACATCATTGTCATCCATGGTGATAGGTACATCATCGTTACCAGAACCATTTAAGTCATCCCAAACTTCCATTTCACTTCTTTGTCGATCGTACCGTAAACAACTCGAACCCAATCATCAAATGGTATCGTACAATCTTATTTAAGGTTTCTTCTTTCATTGTCATTTGTGGAAGTCCACAAGTGTCTATTGCTTTTTAGTCTTACTTCTTGACCTCCACCATCGCAAAGGTTAGCATTGGGATCGCAGGATGCCCACAAATCGTACCATTTTTCATTATCAACGGGTATTGCCTCACACCAATGGTACTTTTTCGTTATGAAAACATTATTTTTTTTTTTGAAATACGAAAGTCCCCACTTGAGGTTTTGTTTTAGAGCAAATTGCTTATATGGACTATTTACATATCACATCATTATCAAAAATGAACCGCGTGCATAAATTTTACGAAAATGGACTTTCAGTTGGCATCCCGTTAGATTAAAGACACATGGCTCATCAATAAATCCATAACCGTCCATTTTGTTTATAGCGCACAAGTTGCAACACAACATCCAAATATAACCACAAAATCCAAATATGTGCGCACAAGCGCATTTGGTCTATGTGTGCGCAAGCCTAAAACAGCCAAATATAACCACAAAAATCCAAACCTATGCGCACAAGCGCGTTTATACGAAGTGTGCGCAAGCCCAAAACATGCGAATATAATCACAAAAATCCAAAACCAAGCGCACAAGCGTGTTTATTCGAAGTGTGCGCGTTTATTCGAAGTGTGGCATTCCAAAAGACCGAATGATTGGTTCTGGATTGTGATGTGTTGGAGTGTGAAGATTATGATGAACTTGATATCTATGGATGATGAACTTGATATCTACATGTTGACACATAAATAATAAATAAAAGATGAATGGTGATGAGGTATCTGTATTTAATACTAGTTTGGGTTTTAAGAAAAAGGTATAAAAAAATAGATGATGGTGATGTTTGATAAGAAAAATCAAGTATCTCTTACTTTAATAATGAAGCGCACAAGCGCAAATAAGAAGTGTGCGTGATGATCCGTTTTTGTAAATTTCTTAAATTTGGTTCATTCTTGTAAATGGGGTTAGGAATTAGTCCATTTTGTTAATTTATTTTTTGTTTTATTATATAAAAAAAAAGATACTTTTCTGAGTTCGGATACAATTACCAATATCATCAATCTATAAACTTACATTTTTTTTTTTAATAAAAACACAATAACTTAATATTTTTATCCCAAAAGTAATAAAATAAAACATAATTGGGTTTCAACTACGAGCCCAAATTAATTCTTTTAACATATCACTAACATTCACACCTTGGGCCTATTCTTTTCCCAAACCGCCACCGTCCGTACACCCGGCGATGGCGGCGCCGGCGAACTTAACCGCCGTCATAACAGCAGTCACTGTGGCTATATGTTCTGTGTACTTTTTAGCTAGTAAACGTGGAAAAAAAGATGACTTGAAAAGTGAAAAGGTAACGGAGAATAAACGGAAGGGTAACGGAGTAGTTGGAGCTATTGGGAATACTCCGCTTATTCGGATTAATAGCTTATCAGAAGCCACTGGATGTGAGGTACTTCATCTATATCTATATCTATACTACTATATAATGCATTTGGGACTATTCTATAATTAGAAAGGCTTAAAATTCAGACTTTTTTCTTGCTTATTATGGAAAGATTTATAAAGCATCAAAACAACTGAACGTGTAACCAAATAACGCAAAATATAATCACACGGTACCCGCTGCCGCATTGCGCGGGTACCGTTCTAGTTTTATATCATAGGAAATAATGCTCAAATGAAACTCGGCATACTAAGCTCGAGCTCATTTATTTCTTTTAAGGTCGTTTTATACATAGGTGTACGTATATATTTTTAGGGCTTGTTTAGGCTCACGAGCCTAGTCAATCTTTATATATAAAGCTCGGGCTCGATCTCGTTCAGGCTTGGCTCGTTCTAGATTTTTATGATCGAGCGGCTCCAGTCGTTTCCATCCCTACTTAAGCTCCACCTAATTTCACCAAACCGTCTCTATAATTATAAACTATGTCTTTTGTTTTCTGCCAAAATTTCAACCAAAATGTAAGAGAGCTCGGTGCAGTTACCCTATGGCATGCCATAGGGTTTTGCACCCATGGCACCACCAAACTGCACCGTGTGTTGTTGTTATAGGAACGAATGTGGTTGGGTTGGCATGGTGTTATCCGTATTTTTCCTTCTTTTTTTTGTTGGTGAGTGAGTGGGGTATTTTTGGTGGTGTGTTATAGGAATATTATTGGGGAAGGTGTTTATGTTATATGAGTGTTATAGGGTACATGGTGATTTGACGGCGCTATAAAACTTATATGGTGCAACTGCACCCACCACTCTAACAGCTCTTATTGTATTTTCACATTTTGTACATTTGAGTTACTTAAAAGATTGTTTCGGCTTTCAAAACTGATAATATTTTATTTCTTTAGACAAATAAGCTCCAAAAGGGAGGAGAAACCCTGACATGTGCACCCCTTTTGGGTGCCCACTGATCCTTCGCCAAGGATCTAGCCCCAGGCAATGAGCAAGCCATAAGTTGGCACTGAACCAGGGCCTGTTTCTTTAAAAGCCCTCATTGATCGGTCAACTTTATGTTGGTGGTGGGAAAGTGATACCGTTGGAGATTCGTAGCGATGCCCCAATGATCTTCTAAAGAAATAAGCTATCTCAAAGAACAATATGTCATCTAGCATAGCTTATAGAGTATTTGATATAAATCTTAAGCTAGTTCTTTTATCTTTGAAATAAGCTACACACCTTGCTAGTTTTGCCAAACACGCCATTATGTAAAGTTTTGTTTCATGATGCTGAATTAATCACTTAAATGTAACACAAAATCATGTCTCGATTGTTTGAAATGTACAACACAAACTACAACAGGAAGTAAAAAAAATAAAAAATAAAAAAAATCATAGGTTTATTAGGTATATTTGATAACTTTACTGTAATAAAAGTTTGTTATGTTGAAAAAAGTAGAAAATAAGAACAGTTTTGGTGAAAGTTAGTTACATCATTGTGGGACGGATGCGTATTTATTTTTTATTAAATTCGATAAACTAATCATGCTTTGTTTGATTTTGATGTTAATCAGATTCTGGGGAAAGCTGAGTTTTTGAATCCTGGAGGAAGTGTTAAAGACAGAGTCGCCGTTAAAATTATTGAAGAGGTTAGTTCAGTTGTTCTCTGGTCAATTGAGTAAAATATTAACATGTCTGTTCTTTCTTAATAATCTGGTTATATATTCGTTTGGGAGGTTTAATACTATGCTTGTTGTCATTCGTATACAGTAGCTTTATTTTGATGTTTGATCTTTTATAATTTTTTTTATAGGCCTTGGATTCTGGAAAACTATCTCGTGGGGGTGTGGTTACAGAGGGGAGTGCTGGTAGTACAGCAATTAGTCTTGCGACAGTTGCTCCTGCTTATGGCTGCAAATGCCATGTGGTTATCCCAGATGATGCTGCAATTGAAAAGGTATGGCTGAGTTATTTTTCTGGACTAGAAACTTGATGACATGTGTTGCATATAATTATAAGCTGATCAAACTGTAACTGCTTTTATCCTAAAAGAGAGCAAAATTGCTTTCCTTTTGGGTCAGATTTGCATACACATCGTGTTGTATCGTTTAGGGTACTCCAAAAGTTTTATAAGAACCGTAGATGGTAATTTGAGTTAAAATTTCTTTTCACATGATATTCGTTTGAACACTTAAAATTGCAACCAGCCAGCCCTGCCCATTTTGCCACTTTTATCTTTATTATATTCCTCCCATTGGTAATAATATCTATTTTCTTTTTTCGTGCATCCTTGTTTCTTTGAATTTCTCAGTCTCAAATACTAGAAGCACTTGGAGCAACTGTTGAAAGGGTTAGACCAGTCTCGATAACTCATAAAGATCACTTTGTCAATATTGCAAGAAGAAGGGCAGCAGAAGCAAACAAGCTAGCACAGCAGCACAAATATGAAAAAGATGCTAGCGATACAAACCACATGAATGGATACTTGTCCGAGAATGAAAAACAAAACGAAGTGATCACTGTTGAGTATAAAGGTGGCTTCTTTGCAGATCAATTCGAGAATCTGGCAAATTATAGAGCTCATTATGAAGGAACTGGACCTGAGATATGGGAGCAGACTGGTGGCAAGTTGCATGCGTTTGTTGCAGCTGCAGGCACAGGTGGCACTGTTGCTGGTGTTTCTCGCTTTTTAAAGGTCAGCACCTGTCTTTGGTCAACCACCTCTTGAGTAGATATGGCAGTTTGAACTCATATATATGAAAATGGGTCAATTTGGGCTCTCTTGGTTTGATAACGGGTAGAGTATAAAAAGCAATTAAACAGGGGTCTTCAAATGCTTACAGCATCCTAAACTGTTTCATTATGATAAGTTACAGGGAAATTGACTAATCTAATCCTTCTTCAGTGGGACATATAACAAAAGGTCCTACATTTCTAGAAATTTGTAGAATTACCCACATAATTTGCAAGCCACCAAAAATTTATGCAAAACATGATTTATGCAGTATCTACAAACTTATTTCTAGTTGTCTGTCTGTATTGACCTGCACATAATGGATCATTATGACCTGTTACCCGCTCGTTTTGCTTCATTTGCCCCTGAGAAAAGGAAATTATGTGATAGTGCATTTTTCGTTTTCTGTCAAAGCATAATGAAATATTCATGTTTACTACAGGAAAAAGATCCGGGGATAAAGTGTTTTCTAGTGGATCCTCCTGGTTCTGGTTTGTACAACAAAGTTAAAAGGGGAGTGATGTACACACGAGAAGAGGCTGAAGGGAAGAGGTTAAAGAACCCATTTGATACCATCACCGAAGGAATAGGGATCAATAGATTGACTGAGAATTTTAAAATGGCGCAACTTGATGGAGCTTTTCGAGGCACTGATATCCAGGCTGTGGAAATGTCTAGGTATACAATCCATATCTCATAGAACTTGTCTTTTTAAGAGGTGGCAAGATGCGCAGGTCGAGTTGGGCAACGGGTAAAACCGTTTTGGTTTGGAAATTTTGAGTATGTGCCAAATTGGGCGTGGCCAGGTTATCTTGCTATTTAAGCACGTCTTTTTATTTCTTCATGATAAACAGCAATAATTAGAGAAAATTGTCGCAAAAAAGGTAACTAAAAATGCAAATTTGCAGAAAAAAATATATGACCCGTTTGAGGTAAAACACAACCCAGTTTCAACCATTCATAATTGTGGGTAAAAAACGTGACCTCTAATCTTTATGCCTTATAGTTTAAGTTTATGCTACCTATGCGCATTAGTTTGTAGAATGTTGCCTCTTTATACAAGTGATCGACTCTTATATAAGCTTAAAAAATTATCGGAATTATTATTTTTGTCACTAATCTAATGCTTTTTCATTGATTAGATTTCTTTTAAAGAATGATGGGTTGTTTATCGGAAGTTCTTCAGCAATGAACTGCGTTGGAGCTGTGAGAGTAGCAAAATTATTGGGCCCTGGTCATACTATCGTAACAATTTTGTGTGATAGTGGGATGAGGCATCTAAGCAAGTTTTGTAACCCAGAGTACCTTTCTCAGCATGGGTTAACACCCTCGGCGAAAGCACTAGAATTCCTTGATTGTAAATGACATAGTTCATATAATGTGTTTACCAAAATTTATCGCCTTAGCAACTATGAATGCACGCTCGTTTATGCCATACAAGATTTGGCAAGGGATGGACTGCTTGTTTCTGGTGCAGCTTTCTTTTTGCAGGTGAAGTTGTCATCGAAGACCTTAAACTTTGAACTGTGGGCAATAGTTGCCACTGGCATTGGCACTAACCTGCAAACACGCCTGAAAGACCTGAGGAGCAAATTAAACCAGGCTAGGACAGTTGGGATTAGGCAGATAGACTATAGATACATTCAGAAACATGTTTTATCGAAATTTATAATATTTCGAGCTGCGTGTCAGTGTAACTTTCATGTTGGAATGTGGCAAGTTGTATACCTTCTGTTAGTATTTCCAATACAAAGTTTTGAGCGTTTAGATGAATATTTGTGAGTTTTTTGTTACAACATAGTACTTTCAAAATATATATAGCACATCTGCCTCGACGTCCCAGTCTAACTCTCGCTTTGTCATTCATTGATTATCTTTCTTCTCCATCTACATATCCAGTGGCGAAGCTAGAAATTTTCAGTGGGGGTCTGGATTTAAATTTTTTTTTTCTTAACGCTATTTTTCGGGTAATACCGAAATTTTGGGGGGTCGAAACAGAATATACTGAAATTTTTCTACACGAAAACTATATACCCAGCCCCTACATCGCAATAAAAATTTCGGGTGGTCGGGCGCCCCCCCCCCCCCCCCCCCCCCGGCCCCCGGCCCCCGGCCCCTATGTAGCTGCGCCATTGCACATATCCATCAATGGACGTAGTTGTCCGTAGATATGCTTAACGTAGTCGTTCCTGGATAAACCTCCACACCCCCCCCCCCCCCCCCAGCCAACCGACCTCGTCAATTTCTTGTTACCTTACCACTCACATGATCATCTTATTTGTCATGATACCACCATACTATTCCAAATGTGCACCTGATTGTTCAAAATGGATCTTTTTATAATTCATGTAGTGATCATCATATTTTTAATGGGAAGTGATACTTACACCACTTTTTTTATGCACACACCACATTTATGCAAATAGCATGTTGTAACATATGCATTAATGATGTAACATTGTGGTGTGTGCATCAAAAAAAGTGGTGTAAGTATCACTTCCCATTTTTAATCCCTTTGGCATCCATCGGTCTACTAGAATTATTTGGTTATGTGTATACATACGTTGTTTGTTGGTTTGTGTTAAAAAGAAAAAAAGATTTGGATTATATCGTAATTATATTTAAAAGTACAACACTTGTATTTATCTTTTCAAATTACAATTGTGGATAAAAAATAATATCAGTTAAGAAAAATACGCTAATGTCTTATCACGTACGTACCCATATGACTATATAAATATCGATGCATGCATGCATAACCTATTTTCTATCATCATTCGATCAACTTCTTCTAATTCTTAAACCTTGTGCGCAACTACCTCGTAACCTTTGCCTGATTCGACTCATGGCTGTCATAAACCAAGAAATCATTCGATACAATAACCAAGAAGAGCATGATTATGCTGATACGCTTGAACCTGGCTACCGATTTTGTCCAACTGATCCGGAGCTCATTGTTTACTACTTGAAACCAAAGATTGAAACTGGAAAACGACATCCCAACTGTCGCTATTATGAGGTCAATATTTACGACTGTAGTCCTGATGAACTTACAGGTTAGTAAATTGTTATCGAGTAATCATATATATATGTTGTCTAATTGATATGATATATGCAATATATATACTGGTTTCTTGTTAAAGTTTGGACGTTTATTGTTGAGTTAATCTGTTTCAAAATTAACTGTTTTACGTTTCTTGATATAACAGCCAAACCAGAATATCGGTCTTGCGAAAACAAATGGTACTTTTTGACATGGATGGAGCGAAAACACCCTAATGGAAGCCGTCCGAATAGACAAACCAGGAACGGTGGTCGCTGGAAGGCGTCCCAGGCTTGTGAAGCGGTGAAGGATGTGATCACCAATCAAGTTGTTGGAAGCAGATTATCTTTAGTTTATTTTGACGAAAAGAAACGCAAGACACCTTGGCTAATGCATGAGTATACCACAAAAAATCCTAATATCTCAAAAGAAAGCCAAAAACATAACACGGACAAGAACAAGGTATGCAGTATAATCTGCTTGTCCAAAATCTCTTATAACCTGTCTTTTATCCCTTATATATTCATATATGATTTACAACCAATTTTATGTGATTTGTTTATGCAGTTTTCTGATTGGGTGCTTTGTAAGATATACAAGGTCCTGAAAAAAAATCCTAGCAACAACTTGGCGGATCAAGAAGAGGCAATTGTAGAACAAAACCACCGATCTGAAGATGAACCTTCGCTTAGACGTAGAAGACTATCTATGGACCAAGAAAGCTATCAATCAAATGGAGCTGAACATGTTCATATTCAAGAAAGTAATCATCAGTCAGGGACCGATGTTCAAATTGTGGCACCTGTGCAGATTATGCTCACATCGAATCAACAATCAGACCTTAACAATGTTCATGTGGAGTCTTCACAGACTTTTCCATCAAAGAGCATAAACACGAGTCCGAATTTAATCTCCATGCAACATATGCCTATGCTTTGTGGTTCAAATTTGATACAACCACCATTTGAAGACCCTCAAGCTTTATTTTCAAAAGAACTAGCACCAGCAGTTCAACCGGACACCAACCTAAATCCGATGACTTTTTCACAGACGTTAACGGACGACGTCTTCCAACAAGATTTTCAGACCTCCTACCATGATACTCCAAGTTTATATGAAGAACCAATGATGGTGCCTGAAGCTGAGTATAGTAGCTATAATCCTGATAGCCTAATGGGACTTGAAAATTTTGAAAGCTTCGATCCTTCTTCAGAGTATTTTTCTACTGACGAATTGATGGATGCCCTCATGAATGAGTTTGACTGAATAACACATGGGCATTCCATACCTTTGCAATAACTTAATGTATGAACTCTGCAAGATCTTGTTTTAAGTTTAAGTTTGGTTTTGACATTTGAAATTTGTGCTGATAAAGCAATGAGGATAATAGTTAATGTGAATTTAATCAGGATGGATCTTTTGAACAATATGTTAAAATGCTTCTAACAGTAATGCTTATGTGTGCCGTTTATTTTTGATAGATCTGTCAACAAATATGTATACATGTCGGTAAATCGTAGTCTAAGTAATCTGATTACATGCTTGTGAAATAATTGGGAATTGAGATTCGGGAAAAGTTAGATCAAATGGTAACGGGGCAAAAACGTTGTGTGTGTGATTTATCTATGTTGGTTGGCCTGATTATGTAAACATAGGATGAGTCCTGTATATATGGTCTAATGTTGTGATTCTGATCCGGCCAAGCAACAGATCTTATTCTTGGACATGGCTTAGATCAGTTAAATGGAAGGTAGACGAGTACGAAGAAGATGTATGTTGACCCATAACAGATCTTGAGAAAAAAAATTAATTAGATCTAACTGGTGATCCGGCCAAGCAACAGATCTTATTCTTGGACATTGCCTGTATACATATCATGTAAATTGGTGATCGAAAACCAAATGTATATAAAATTCCCAGGTGAAGGGTTATATAGAACATCTTTTAATAAACTTCAGTTCTGGAAACTTGTTCAAAAAACTCGCAACAATAGCCTTCTATGAAGGTTTCCGTTTCTCAAATTCAGACTCATGACAATGCGGGTCTAGCCAGTCCCTTGGTGAACTTTTGGATGTATTAATGTTAGTCTTGCCACCGCCCACAAGATCTCTAAGATTTTCCAGCTTGTTTTCTCGTCCGGATCCACTTGTTCTTTGATCCGCGTCCTTCAACTTTTGCTTGAACCTTTGTTTCCGCCCAGAAGGGTTTATATATTCCTGTTTTGCTTGTGAGGGAGGAGCTCCATGAGGTCCAAGATATATATTTTCTTCCATCTTAGCCTGCACAAGTGTAGAGAAACAGTTAACGTTAAATACAAAGTGGTGGCATAATGAATGGGTCTAACAGAGTGGGTAGCGGTAAGGATGGGCCAACTCACAAACACTGCTAATCGATCTATTTAATTTGATCTGTAATTAAAGTGTAAAATATGATTAACGATGGCATTCGCCTCTAACAGATTAACAGACCCCGAATCAACCCATTTATAAGCGAATGGGTTGGAATTGCCATCTCTAAGTCCAACAAACAAACAAATGCTTCAAAAATGGTTTAGCACTTGACAAGTTATATATATACTCACTTCAGTTATATGTTTCGTCTCTTCTACTTGCAGAGCATTTGTTGTTGCGGTTTGATTTAGATCTTCAATTTCCAAGCTTGGGATGACAAAGTCATCATTGTCTAATAGATAGATAATAACGTTTATCCAAACAAACATCGGTTAAGAGAACAGAAACTGAAAGAAAGGCCACACAGAATAAACAACGCAAGCTGCAGTCATACATACACCCAAACCACATTCTCATGAAGATCAAATGCTTCAGAAGAATACTTATAGGAGATGCACCAAACAGCCAACGAGAATCATACGAAGGTTGTAAGAAACGAAGATAGTAACTACTCCGTATGTGCTAAAAGACCAAATAAATAGTGTCGACAAGAATTACAGTCGTTTCTTCACACTTACGTACAGCTACTCTGAATCATACGAAGGTTGTACACTAAAAATACAGTTTCTGACATAAATGGTTATAAAGTTTGTTTTTATGATATAAACGTTGATGCCCCTTGCAGTATCAAAACAAACAAGTCTCGCAATACCAATTGATATAATCAGTTATATATCGTTACAAGAAAATAATAATCCCTCTTAGTAGATATAGACAATAATGTTATAAGAATTGTTATAACGTCAATGACTAAGGAAGTGATCACTACCTAGTTCTCATATTCAAACTAAACAGCTTAAATCAATCTTATTAGGGTATCTTATTATCACATGACAATCTCGAACTGAAGTGATAGTCATTGTACTAATTTTTTCTAGATTTGAGTCATTAAAAGATAGTAACATTTATACATACAAAAATGATAGCTTTCACATAAACATTTATACTAATAATATCCACAGTTTGTTTAAACTAATAATAACTTTATATAAAAATCTAGAGTAACATTTATATATACAAAAATGATAGCTTTCACATAAACATGTTAAATTTTTATATACATATAAATAATATCTTCTTATAAAAATGCCTTATACAACAATTAACATAATAATTACAATACAATTAAGTTAAAAATCAGCAAAAAGATTATTACCCCACTCATCATCTTCAGCGACTATTGGATGGTTTTGTGCAGAAGGGTCCATGAGAGACTATTAGATTGGAATAAAAATCAATAAATTGAAGTAGGAAAAGATAAACCCTAGAAAAATCTCTCTATCTGGCGTGATTCTACCGATCAAAAAACGTGGCGACTAGGGACTGGTTGGTTGGTATCTCCCAACTCAAGTTACTTTGATACTACGGCGTGCATAGGTTGTGTCAAAAAAATCCGAACCCGACTAACTAGGCATTACCCAAACCCGAATAAGTTCATTCGGGTTATGCGAGTTAAAAAAAGAGAATTCTTTAAATGCTCCGATAGTACACATGTGTGTACCCATACGACTCAAAAAATTTCAACTTCCCTATATGCCCCTGGGCGACTCTCTCCTTGTGACAAGTGTCTATTTGGTAGATGGGGCTTTATTTTAGGCTAATGATTCGCACACTCACAAAATTTATTTGCACATTCAAAGTACAAGCAGTTAAAGGAGAATATTTAATACGGTACAAGTATTTAATACAGAGATGGAGTGTCCCAATCATTCTACAAAGTGTGCAAATCAATTTCCTTTATTTTATTTTGTATATAGTAAATTACTAATACACCCTCAGTCACTCACTCACTCACTCACTGTCTCTCATTACACCACCCAGATCTGTCATTATGTATAAAAGAAGAGATAACCCATTTAGGGTTAACTCTTTCTTCCTTGTCTCTCTAACCGCCACCACCACCTACACCATCACCGGCCGCCCCACTGAACACCACCACATCCCACTGTGACACCACGCCGCCGCCACTAAAGCCTCCATCGTGACGTCCTTTGCTTGTTTAACCACCACACGCGCCCAAGAAACCATCACCACCACCACTCCTTAGACTAGATCCGTGTAGATCCGTGAAGAAAAAGGGAAGACCCACCGTTTTTCACCTCGTGTGATAACGGTGGGGGTGTAAAACTCGTATATAACGTGAAGAAAAAGGGAAGACCCACCGTTTTGGATGATATTTTCGAGGTTGTTATTATTTTTTGGTTTTAGGTTTAGGATTATTTTTTATTTTTGAAGAGTTTGTGGTTGTGTTGGATTGTAGCCGAGACCCTAGAGGTCCGTTTGGATTTGTGGCTGAGAAACCCAAGAGGTCCGTTTGGTTGAGGCCGACACCGTAAGGGTCCGTTTGGTTTGTGTTGCCGTACCACATGGGTTTTGCTTATTGAGTTGGGTATTTTTTTAAAAAAAAATATTCTTGAACTGAATATTGAAATTATTTTGTGGGTTTTTAATATCATATTTTGGTATGTGCAGTTATGTATCTAACTAGGTGGATGTACCCGCCGCATTGCGGCGGGGTAATTTCCGTTTTGGCAAGACGGTTTTCCATTTTGTTTAGAACACCTTGCTGTTTATAGTAGTTTAAATTTTGGTCATTGAATTTTTAGATTCCGTAAGAATGAGTCTAGATAACTTAAACTACATTTTTATACTTTTTCATTAACAATATTTTTGTCGATGATCAACAGTTGTGAATGTTTGGGCGAGGCTTTTCGTTGTGAGATCGTGGTATTTTTTTGCCGACACATGTTGTATTTGTTTGGAATAAATGTTGTGTCAAGCTATATTTATAGTTGTCGTATGACGTCCTTTTTTGAATGAGTGTTGTGTCGGCACCATATCAATGTGTTGCGGTGGGGCTAATTTTGACCCTTATAGTTTAAAAAAAATTTAGGATAGTTTTAAAAGTTATTTAGTAGGTTAACGGTGCATTTTGAAAGTTATTTTATTTAAAAACTATATAATGTATTAAACTTTAACATTTTTTAATAAAATCGTACGCACGTAAAAAACATATCAATATTAGACTTGTTTTGTTCGTTATCGAGAGGTATTTTTGCCAATATTTTTTTAATTCAAGAAACCGCTAGTTATTTGTTAGATATCTGACAAATAAAGTTTGTTATATACAAAAGTCGTAAATATTAAAAAAAAAAAAAAAATTTAATATGATTAGAAAATAATATTGTATTTGTTGCGCTCCTCAATTTGGCAAACAAATAGTAGTTTAATTGAATATGTCACTGTCATGATGCTTCATAGTGTATTGCGAAAAGAATATTAGTTTATTCGTTTGTGCCAAAATCCGTTTGCTAAAAAAAATTACTTTGTATAGTTGATTCTTTAATATTTTGAATCGGTTTATATTATTTTATTCCCTCTCGGAACTTGGTCCGGGGAGAAATTATACTATATACTAAAAGGCGGAAAGTGGCGCTTAAAAAAAATTGTACTAAACAGTGTTTCAAAGAGTGACCTGGGCTTCCAAGTAGTTGTACCCTACAGTACACACACAAAAACATCTATCTCTGTTGCTCTTTCTCTAGAAATTTCCATAACACCAAACACCCTAAACAAATTTGATCCAGCACCGCCTCATCATCTCCACCACTTCCATCTTCTTCCTGAACATTCTTCCAACCAAAAACACCCAAAAAATCCTCTTCTATAACCCACTTTTAACACCAAAAAACACACGCCGATTTAGACACCCACTTTCTTATCTCTTTCCATTATCACATAAACATCGGACAAACACAGGTATCTGGCCAAAGATCTAGGTTCAAAACCATCGACGGTGACACCTTCATCGGAAAGCTCAGGTTTGTTTCACACTTTATGTTGAATTTATGGTTTATAGTGTGATATTGTTTAATGGATTTGTTGTGTTAAAGTTGGTTTTGTTATATGATTCTTATGGTTTAGGAAATGAGAATGACATGAGAGATGATGAGTCCAACTAGGTATATAAAAATTACTGTTGTTTTATGTGTTTTTTTAGTGAGATTATGTATATGGGTTTTAAGTTTAGTTTTGTGTAAACTGTGTTTTAGGTTAGACTTTAACAATAGCAGATTTGGGTTGACCATCACCATAAAATTAGGTGTGCGATTTAGCCGTATTATTTAGTTTTTATTTTTCATGTTTAGGTGTCTGATGGATTGGAATGTTGTTGGTGTTGATTGTTAAGCATGTGGAACTTAAAATATGTTGATTTGTTACTCGGTGTGATAATGATAGTTAAAGTTGCTTTACTGCTTTTCATGATTTTGTATTACAAAGGTGCACTGTCCATATTTAGAAGTAATAGTAAAGACGTGATTACAGAAGTTCCCTGTCCAAGTTTGTGTGTTAAGCCATTCTTGAAAAGTGTCATGATGAGTAAATTTTCTCTAAATTGTAAGCATAACATGTGTTTTCTAATATACATGTCAATGATACAGTTGGGACGCAATGACATAGGTGTGATTTTGGGTACTGCTACAAATGCAATTTATGTTGAGCAGGCCAACAGTATACCAAAATGGAATGGTTCACCTCCTAAATCAGGAGTCTTGGCAAGTTCTTATTTTTCTTATCAAATACTTTGATAATTGATTAACAAAAACAAAATGGTGTCAAAGATATCTATTAATATGAATACAGATCTCAATCAAACAACACAAATGCATCTAGAACCTCTACTGATTCCTTTTAACATCCTAACTTTTGTAGGTGTGTGAGTAATAGCGATTAGGATTGTGGAAAACTAGAAGGGGGGTTGAATAGTTTACCTCTTTTTAAAATCCTTTTTAACATAAAAATCCTTTAATAACTTTATGTTTGCTCAACAATATAAACACACCATTATATGTTTGTTTCTTTCAAAAGCTTTTAGTGTAAGTATCAATTCTAATTATACTTGTTTCTTACTTTGAAAAGCTTTACTTGTGATGATCCTAACTTTGCTTATTTAGTTCTTTGAAAAGCTTTTACACTTGTTTGAAAACTTAAAGATAACTTTAATTGTTTTACTTCTTTGAAAAGCTATATATATGGTTAACGATTCTAACTAAACAATAACATGCAATAAGCAAAGATAGAGAAAGAAACGATCAAACCACAACACGATTGTTTATCGTGGTTCGGCTACAAGGACTCTTTTTCCTTGCCCTACATCCACGCCCCGAGTTTCCAACTCGAGAGTTATAAACACTAATCAACAAGCTCCTTTCACCGGCGGAGAAAACCTTACACGTCGCTTATACTTTTACCGACACAAAGCTAGATGTCGAGTTCTTTTACAAGGGTACAACCACTCCCACTCGTCGCTTACACTTTTACCGACACAAAGCTAGATGTCAAGTTCTTTACCAAGGGTACAACCACTCCCGTTAGTTCTTTTACTAGGGTACAACAACTCCCAACATACTACGTATTTTGAGGCCTAAAATACTAACCAACAACTTCTACATACATGACACAAATGAAGTATAAACTACCAAAGCTTATACATGACCAAGCTACCAAGACTTGCAACTTTAGAGTTGAAGCTTGCAACTTCTTGAATGATCTTGTGGAATTCCTTGCTACATAAGAGAATCACACAAGTCAAGGGTTACTGAGTTAGTTTAGAGAATATGTGAAAATATGTCCTAAAGGGTTACACAAAACAAACAAATGGTTTGGTATTTATAGCAAACCAAACTGCAAGCTTGGCGGATCAGGCGGAACCCTCAGATGGGTTCCGCTCGTGTACCCCCAGGGTACCGCCGGGTCTGCAGTAGGTTTTTGCAATAACTTCCCAAACCAAACAATATCTTGTCACATAACTTCTAGCAACCAAACAATGTCACATCACTTAAAGTAAGTCAAACATGATACTTGCAAGCAACATGAAAGCAAGTCAAACACATAACTTGCCATAAATACATAATGACAAAACTTGCCATAAATGTGATGTGACTATTTCTAATTTAAGAAATAAAACCAATGTTTAGTTTAAAAGAAAATGTAAACATTAGTTAAACAAGACTTAAACACTCAAAGTAATAATTTACTTTTAGCTAAAGTTCATACTTTGTTATTAACAAAACTTAGCAAAGATCGTAAAATATAAATAACGTTTTTAGGCGATATTTGTATTAACAATCTCCCCCTTTTTGTTGATGACAAAACATAAACTTTATTTAAAAGTAAGTCATAAGATTTAGTGTTAAGTCTTATAAAGTTAGTAATGAAACTTGTTTTTGCAAAGAGTTAACTACGCGGAAGTTTAAAATAATAGAGCAAGTTTCATATAAATTCTCCCCCTTTTTGTCGAAACAAAAAGAAGAGTAGCGAAGCGTAATTATAGGCATGCTCCCCCTTGGTTGAAACTCCCCCTAAATGGAGTGCCAAGAGAGGAGACATGGATTTTGAACCTACAAAATAAAAGTTAGTTTCCGCACAAGACAAGTCATGAAAGCATTTCATGTTTAAAGACACAACTAAGAGTTGTGAAGCGGAATAAAGCAAGACTCATGCTCCCCCTTGAATGTTACTCCCCTAAATGGAGTTTTCAAGGAAGGAAAACATGAATAATGAACCTACAAAAAGAGAGGTTAGCACAAGATTTATGTATGGTACCATATCAAGGTATAGTTCACTCATTATACCTAAATGGTCAACAAACCCTTCAAACCTTGTTGTAGAATTAATTTCATTTAACTTGTAAAATTTTGACTCTTAGAGAGTCAAAGACACAAAATTAAGATGACAACATCCTACAAAGACAAACTAAAAAATAAACTAAGAACATAAAATGCTACAAGGAAATCATCATTTTCCTTAATGAGAAACATTATCCAAAAACAAGGATTGGGTTGTTTAGGGATGAAAATGTGGATTGAGGGTTGTAGCGGGTTTTATTTGGAGATGTGAGGAGGTGACTTGGTTTTGCTTTGTTGGTGAAAATGGGGACTTTTTCCAAACGAAACGGTTTTGTTTCAATTTGGAGACTCTAAGGTTGTGGTGGATGAGACAAGGATTGTAGATGATCCAAAATGTGGTTTAGAATAAACCTCATTTCTTCGGTTAACTCACGAAGTTCCGTTCGACATCTTTCACTAATGCGAGCGGTTCTTTCGCAATGTCCGCAATCATGGCGGGGAAAGTTTGGTGGAAGAGAGGTTTGATTTGTTGGTGGTGGATGGGTTGAACTTGAAGGAGCAAAGGTGGATGGTTGAGAAGTGTTTTTGCTTCCTTCACTTGTTGAGTGTAATGCCGTATTGAATTCCATAACATGGTTGATTTAAGAATCAACCATTCGTTTGAAGGCATTGAGGTGGCTTAAATGAGTGTTAATTTCCTCATTTGTGTTTGGAGGTTCTTCCCATAAGGATTGTTGTGGTGATTGTTGTTGTGGTTGTGGTTGTTGATTTTGAACAAAATGGCGGAAGCTTGGTTCGCCGGAAGGATTGCCATGAAGGTCTTTGTAAATTGGGTGAAACACAAATGATTGTTGGTGGGTATGACCTTGATCATTTGGAAAAATGGAGGGTCTAGCATAACGGTAAGCCAACCATTCTACCGTAGATGGGTAATGGGGTTCATCATTAAGTTGCTCACTAGGTTGTTGTTGGGTTTCCATTTGAGCAACGGTATCAAAAAGTGAGAAAGATGGTGGACTTGATGATAGATCATCAAAAGTTTCCAAATTGAGTGTTGGTGATGTTGGTGGTGTATGGAAAAGTTCCATTGGTGTAGGTGTTGGTGATTGAGGTAAAGGAGTTTTTGATTTAAAGGCTTTTTGAGAAGATGAAGTTGACTCACTCGAAGGTTAAGTTGATGATGGGTTAATTGCTAGGTTTGAGTTCCAAAGTGGTGGAGTAGCAAGATTAAGTAAATCTTGAATGGTGATCACATTGGTATTACAATGTGTTGAGGGTGTAGTTGAGGTAGTAAGGTTAAGAAAATCTTGAATAGGTGAGGAGATATTAAGTGAAGCATCACTTGATGATGATGAGCTTGACTTTGTGGTTTTGTTGAAGCAACAAGGTTTCACACTAATCCTAGTGGTTTTAGCATATGATTTTGATGACTCGGATGAAGTGTTGGATTTGGTCATTTCAAAGGTTTTGGTTTTGATGTTTGAGGGAAGAAGTCTTGATTGGTGATGGTATGATTTGAATTGTTGTGGAGCTTTCAATTTTATAGGATGAGAAAGGTGTTAAAATAGTGTTTGGATTTGATGTTTTACTATTCAAAGATTGAGGAGTCAAATGATTTTCATGACCATGTCACATCATTTGAGGTCAATCCAATGAATAGGATGGAGTGAAAGACCAACCTAAGCACTCAATGCTTTGTGATTATGGGAAGTGGTTTGGTTGAAAATGTATCAAAGGTTTGAAGGATCCTTTAAAAGGGTTCCTTTGGGTAGTTATGTTTTGAATTTGAATTTTGGCGGGAAGTGTCTTCCTAATTGTTTTAGTGAGTGAGGTTTGTTCCAATATGGTTGTTGGTGTTAATGAAAGATGTTTCTCACTTGGGATAATGATTTGACACTTTACAAGTTATGTTCTTAAGAAAAATGTTCACAAATTTTCTGCAGGTACTGGCGGAACCCTGAGACTACACAGGCGGAACCCAGTTTTGGGATCCGCCAGGTCTGTTGGGCCATTTCTGGAATTCCCAGAAATTGTACTGGCGGAACCCAAATTTGGGATCCGCCGGATCCGTCAGACCTGAAAAACTTTACAGTCCACGTTTTTGACCCGCGAAACGATTTTCAAAATTTTCGAAAACTCTTGGAAATGAAAATTTACTATATGACAGATTAGGAAATGCAAAAATTGGGCATATATACATTCATCTCTTAGGACTTTGACCGGGGGCTAACGATTTTCACTTAACTTAGTGAATTTTACCATAAGCATGAAATTGACACATACCACCAATATTGTCATTAATCATAAAAGAGCATACAAAACATAATCCATCAAACGTAATAAGACATGAATATGAGAAGTAATACAAATCACATAATTCACATAGTTTTAACACAAAGACGCTTCTAAAGCACACATAAGACAAACGCTCCTTAATCTTTTCACAACCGGTCAATCTTCTTTTTGGGCTTGTTTAGGTACCTTCCAAAACACTTGAACATTCCTTTGGTTTGCTTGAATTCTTCGGAAGCATTGTCAATGATGGGGAGAGTTTGAAGATATTCCAAAGGAGGTAGCTTCGAATTAGGAAGATTATCGTCATCGCTCATGTCGGATGATGATGAAGGTGAAGGTGAGCGAGTGCGTTTGCCCTTATTTTTGAAAACTCGTTTATCACTTAGAGGAACGAAGGTGTGAGGAACTAGAGAATAGTCAAGGTGCATTCCTTTGTCATTAGGAGGAATGGGTGAAATTGCTCTAAATAGCCGAGTAAGAAGCATTCCATATGGAAGGGCGGTTTTTCCAACTAAAGGTATGTCAGCCATTCGTCGGGCTAGGTAGTAGGCTAAGTTGAATGGTTGACCAATGGAAATGCTATAAAGCATGTAGCAAAGGCATGTGTTAACATGATCCCTATTTCCTATGGTACTTATGACATTGGCTCTAAGAATTTCTTCCCACTTCTTAAATTGTGGTTTAAGCTCATTGGTCTCCATACCAAATGGGTCCTTATCCACAATATTCCCCGAACGATTTTTCCTAGTGGTAGAGGCTCTAACAAAGAGATGTTCCTTAATTGTTTCCTTACTAACAAGAGGATTGTTATATGGATGAAAACGCTCAATTGAGTCTAGGCTTGAAATAGGCCACTTATCCGTGTAAAGACAAGTACCTTCATTAGGAACACCAAGGATGATAGCTAAGTCTTTTAGGTCTATGAAATTTGGTATTTGATTTGTTTTGAAAGTTAATGATATCTTACCCGACTCATCGGTGAAGAGTTCTACGGTTGCATAGAATTCTAGTACGAACCTAGGGCAAATTGGCTCATTAATATCAAGAAGACAATCAAAGTTGATTGCGGCAAAGTTTTGACGAATAGATGTTCCTTCTAGAAAGGATGATTCAATTGTTCTACCTTCGTGAACATAGCGTTTTTCTAGTGCCTTAAAGGTTTCTACTTGAACTTTGTTAAGACCTTTAGTCCTATGGTGTTTGGGCAAGTACTTAAGGGTTTCCACGTGATCGGATTGATTTGCGGGAGGCATGTTGATTCCTAGAAAACATAAAATTGTATGTTAATGACTTTTAACAATGAGGATGTTCTAATATATTCTTATATGCAAGACAATGTGAAGACATGGTTATCTTGACTCATTTTGATTCCCAAATCGTTTTGTTATGCAAATTTTGTTGTAAAAACAAAAGATAACCAACACTCTCCTAATTGAATGTGTCTTCGATTGAATGTACCTGAAAATACATATTAGTTATGTATCCCCTTTAGCATTCAAGAGATAGTATGCAAGTGATGTTTAAATGATGTTTTTCATTTGTTTTAACAATGTGGTGATGAATCATGTTGCAATTAGAAAAATAATGCTCTTGGTGTGTTTGGTAAATTAAGGTAACAATGAAAAGATCCATTTCTTAACTTAATGGAATACATAATTGAGTAGCCACCAAGTTTTTCATGAATCATGAAGTTTTTATGCAAAAGCCCTAGGATTCTAGTTAATGATTGTAAGCAAAAATGTTATGATTAAATTAAAAATGTAGTTGTGATTGGAATACTTACAAAGTTAGTTGGATTGGAAGAGATTGGATTAGAAGCCCTAAAATTCGTATGGTTATGTGTTTTTGAGAGGGTAATGATAGTTTGAAGGTGAATGACTAAATGAGGAGGGTGTTTGGTTTTGAAATTTAGAGTAAAAACAATCTGTGGAATCGGCGGACCAGGCGGAACCAAAGAATGGGTTCCGCCCGTATGGTCTGAGGGTGCCGTGGGTGTCTGCAGGAAAAATCAAAAAGAGATTGTCTTGATTTTTGTGGTTTTATCCTAATGTTCAAACCTAAGATTTTAAGTCTTATTGTGTATGACTAAGCCTAGGAATGATGAATGTTTCACATTCAAGGGGTTTAGTGAAAACGTTGATGGATTGATTAACGTAGAAAAACTTTCTTAGTTAAGATGTTCCTCAATGAACAATTTTAACAAGACGATGATGATGGATCACAATATGTCTGTAAAGACTGTGATGATTTAAATAGTTGCTGAAGTCGATGCATCCTTTGTTGACGAGATAACATTGTTGATGAAGAAATTCCTTTGTCGATAAGAATTAACTTGTTCAAGCGGAGCTTGTTGATGTGCTTCTTCATTAAATTCTCAAAATGAGATCCTTCAGCGTTTTGGAGAATCATTGGGTAAGTAAGTATTAAAAGTGCAAGTACCACTTGTGCTTTTCTTATCAACTTATTACCGATGCAATTCTATTTGGCATACACTATGGTTTCTAATCCCATTCTTTTGGGACACCATAATCCTAGTGGTGTAGTACTTCTAAATGAATCCAAGCAAGCTCTTTCGAAAGAGTTGTTTAAGGATCTTCTCTAAAACTGAGCACATAGATACGCACTAAACATAATGTTGGGTTACATTTGTTGTAAGAACAAGTATACTTCCAAACATATCTCTATGTTTAGCTCTACCTACGGATTTACTAATCTCATTCTTGATAAGTCATAAAGGACTTAATCATTGTGAACAAGTGAATAACTAGGAAAGTTTTTGAGTGATTATCCCTTACTTTTGGAGCTTGCTTAGGAAAATAAATAGTCTTTCAAAGTTTAACATTCTTTTCTATTTTGAAAGTCTATTTTGTTTTAGTAATTGCTTTACACTAATGTTCAAAAACACTTTTTATTAATTTGTTTCAATTACTATTATGACCCATGTTTCAGGTTTTTATGACCTTGTTGATATTGCTTGACTCAATGTTTTATACAAGACGAAAGGATGTTGTTTTTCAATTTTTAATAGTCCATCTTCCTTGTTATTGATCTTGACATACTTGTCTTATCAATGTTGGGCTTTCGACTAAGTCATCATCTACCAAAGATGAGAACTTAGAAGGAGGTGGTCTTTCATTGAATTTTAAACTCAATGATTCCTCGACTCTTTGGGTTTATTTTCTTAAGACCTCATAAGTGTAAATGTCTAAGATATGCAACATCATAAGACTATGGGTCGAATTTGATGTTCACATCCTAGAAGTTTAATAAATCATTTTCTCCCAATCATTCAAATAAAATTCAACTGATTTATTTTACTTTGTGTGTCTTTCGTGAAGCTTTTAGCAAAAGAATGATTGAACTTAGGATGCTATTGAAAATTTAGGGTATAATACCAAAAGACTTTTGTACTACAAGTGTTTGTGAAATGTTTTGGTTTTGCTAGATTTGCAAGCATCACAAAAGTGTTGGTTGTCTTATCACTTAAGAAGTTCTTAGTTCACTCACTTGTAGATAATAATTAAGTGAGACTTACTCAAGAGTTACTCGTGTATTTTCCCGAAAGATTAAACGAGGCAAGACACCTTATATCTCCTACTAGAAGTAGTATCAAACTACTTTACCTATGAAGGATCTAATCCTTATTGTTACTCACACAATCATAGACACCTTATAGTAAAGACTACTACTAATAATTATGACAAATCATACTGTTAATGAACAAGAAACATTTAAAAGGTAAGTTGAAGAGATGTGTACCTTTTAAGCTCCATAGATTAGCCATCAAGAAGAAAAACATAAAGCAAATAATCTTGATACGTAGAGAGGCCAAACACAACTTCTTATAAATCCAAGAAAGTTAGAAAGACACATAAAAGTATTGACCATGATATTTTTATCCCTTTATCATGTGTTCCTATTAGAGCTGGAGTAATTTCTACAATACACTCTTAGGATTCACAAACACAACATGTTTTGTTTTACTTGTTGATGATTTATTAGAGTTAAATCCTAATCCGGTTCTATCTCTAAATGACCTTTGATTCTTCAAACAACTTTCAAGAGTTTTTGAACTTTCTTCAAATTTAGGAAGCATTTTTCCTTTTTCATTTTGTTTTAGAATTTCATGTTTGTACTCTAGACATACTTTACATTCTAAATCAATTTCAACATGACTCTCAAGTCTAGACATCTTATCTTCTAACATGATTTCATTTTCAAAAGTGTTTACACAAGATCTTGAAGTTTCATTGTTAAAGATAGTTTTTAGGTCCATGTTGCATGAAAGTTTAGACTCATTTTCTATTTTAGAAAACTCTAGGATAAATGTGTCAAAGCAAACATGCTTGGTTTCAAAATGTACCTTGCTTGGTGATTTAGCTAAGAGAGAATCACAAACCGGATGGTTGGCTATATCTTCATCCGTGATAGTCCATGAATCACAAGCAAGTCCACCAAAGAGCTCGATATGAGAAGTCATCTTCACTTACACCTTCATTTAAAACATTTAAACTAGTAGTACATGTATTAATCTCAACTAAATGTTTATCAATTAATTTTTCTAAGACCTCTAACTTAAATGTGAGATCAAATTGATCATCTTGGTTTTCAAATTTACTTTTCCATTTAAGCATGCTTTCTTTTTCAAATAGTGGTGGGTTTTGAATAGGTTGCCCTTCTTTGAGATTTTCAAAATCCATGGATCGATCCAAGTTTTAAAATACAGTTTATTTTAAGGAACTTGGGTAACGTAGCTCCTGATGCCAATTGTGGAAAACTAGAAGGGGGGTTGAATAGTTTACCTCTTTTTAAAATCCTTTTTAACATAAAAATCCTTTAAAAACTTTATGTTTGCTCAACAATATAAACACACCATTATATGTTTGTTTCTTTCAAAAGCTTTTAGTGTAAGTATCAATTCTAATTATACTTGTTTCTTACTTTGAAAAGCTTTACTTGTGATGATCCTAACTTTGCTTATTTAGTTCTTTGAAAAGCTTTTACACTTGTTTGAAAACTTAAAGATAACTTTAATTGTTTTACTTCTTTGAAAAGCTATATATATGGTTAACGATTCTAACTAAACAATAACATGCAATAAGCAAAGATAGAGAAAGAAACGATCAAACCACAACACGATTGTTTATCGTGGTTCGGCTACAAGGACTCTTTTTCCTTGCCCTACATCCACGCCCCGAGTTTCCAACTCGAGAGTTATAAACACTAATCAACAAGCTCCTTTCACCGGCGGAGAAAACCTTACACGTCGCTTATACTTTTACCGACACAAAGCTAGATGTCGAGTTCTTTTACAAGGGTACAACCACTCCCACTCGTCGCTTACACTTTTACCGACACAAAGCTAGATGTCGAGTTCTTTACCAAGGGTACAACCACTCCCGTTAGTTCTTTTACTAGGGTACAACAACTCCCAACATACTACGTATTTTGAGGCCTAAAATACTAACCAACAACTTCTACATACATGACACAAATGAAGTATAAACTACCAAAGCTTATACATGACCAAGCTACCAAGACTTGCAACTTTAGAGTTGAAGCTTGCAACTTCTTGAATGATCTTGTGGAATTCCTTGCTACATAAGAGAATCACACAAGTCAAGGGTTACTGAGTTAGTTTAGAGAATATGTGAAAATATGTCCTAAAGGGTTACACAAAACAAACAAATGGTTTGGTATTTATAGCAAACCAAACTGCAAGCTTGGCGGATCAGGCGGAACCCTCAGATGGGTTCCGCCCGTGTACCCCCAGGGTACCGCCGGGTCTGCAGTAGGTTTTTGCAATAACTTCCCAAACCAAACAATATCTTGTCACATAACTTCTAGCAACCAAACAATGTCACATCACTTAAAGTAAGTCAAACATGATACTTGCAAGCAACATGAAAGCAAGTCAAACACATAACTTGCCATAAATACATAATGACAAAACTTGCCATAAATGTGATGTGACTATTTCTAATTTAAGAAATAAAACCAATGTTTAGTTTAAAAGGAAATGTAAACATTAGTTAAACAAGACTTAAACACTCAAAGTAATAATTTACTTTTAGCTAAAGTTCATACTTTGTTATTAACAAAACTTAGCAAAGAT
The DNA here is from genome assembly GCA_030686995.1 of Artemisia argyi. NCBI lineage: Eukaryota > Viridiplantae > Streptophyta > Magnoliopsida > Asterales > Asteraceae > Artemisia > Artemisia argyi. The sequence goes on along the minus strand of CM060703.1, from coordinate 20,005,300 downwards.
CGTAAAATATAAATAACGTTTTTAGGCGATATTTGTATTAACAAGGATGAAGCTATAGACTTGGAAGCGTATGTTACCAAACTGTCAACAATGCATTCAGGGTAAGTTTTTTATTTACTCCTTATTACAAGTCGCCTAAAACAAGAAAGAAAGAGCAACTCATAATTTGAAACAGAAGGAGTATTACACTCCTGCACTAAAACGGTGAAAGACAGTTTCCATCGGTTTTATATATTCTTGATGATGATTTTTAGCCGTTAGCACCAGTGATACCTGAAAACAAGGAAAGAAAGTGATGTGACGCAATTACAAAACTAAGTAAAAACACTAACTAATTGTTGAAAAGGTAAAACTGTTTTTTACAACGACTTTTGCAAAAATCAAAGAGTAAAATTGTCTTTTTATGGGATTTCCACAAAGGAAAATATGCAAGTTTACACAAGATAGTAAAAAAGCCATCACTCAAAGCCTTACATGTAACAGGTATACGCAAGGTAACCCAAGAAAAATTAACAACATACAATTTGCATTTATGGTTCCTAAAATGGCGAAATTTTTGTCTAAACTTGCAGCGATTGGTTTTAACATAAAGCTGGAAATGTTGTGCACATGAGCCAAATGCATAATGGGTACAGGAACGGCAGGTTTAGAATGATGGATAAGATAGCAACGATGTTTCTAAAATTAAAGAGTCCTGCCCTCTGTCAAGGTAATAAGTATTTATTTTAACATTTTCTACGGAATGCTCGGTGCTGATTCCAAACAATAGTTTTAAAGGGGGAACTGCGTCATTTTAAGGGTCTTTGGATTTGCTTAAAAGTAACCCACCAACTACTAACGTTTGGTTAGGTAACTGTTAAAAAAAAAAATAAGCAATCTCATTGATTCAATTTTAGTTATGTAATATACTTTGAATATGTCAAAATAAGGAAGCAATCTCATTGATGTAATATATTGAATTGAAGTTATGAGTGTTCAATTGAGGTGAGCATCAGTAGTTTTAAGTTAGTTTGCAATTATTGTTTTTCAAGTGGTGAGTAGGATTTTTTTGAAGTACTGGTGTGTGGTGGTGGTGAAGTGTCGATGACAGTTGAGCTTTGTGGTAGTTGAGAGTTGAGACAAAGGTGTTTAATATTATTTTAGAGTGAATAGAGTTATATAAGATAAACAGCTTATTTCAATGAGTGGCAACCAAATAAGCAAAGCTTAGTGGTTGGTTTGTAACAAAAACTAACATTAACTAACGAACTTGATTGTACAGGGTAAACGACCAAATGAACCTGACACTACCGAGATCATCTCAGCGATGGCAGCACCAAAATTTTCACCCTATGGTCAGTAGTTAAACTCTTTTTTGTTTTCTTTGTTACAACAGAATAAGATAAGGTGCATGTTGCATACACACACAAATTGTGAGACATATATATACTTTTTATATACTGTAGATCATTTGAGCAAATGGTTTACTTTTGTAGGTTGTTGAAATGCCTAGGGGAAAGCCTTTCTATTTGAATAAGGAACGTTATGCAGCCTTATGTCATGGTATCACAAGAATACTATTTCTACCTCTATAGTTCATTGTTATGACATAAATTGCATTTTTAAAGGTCTCAATGTCATTAATTACTTCGGACATCGTAACCTTGACTGCCTCAAAAGTTCACATTCTACTACTGGCAAATGTAATTTGACAGCGGCGGTTTTTTTTTTTTTTTTTTTTTTTTTGAACTTTACTTGCAATACTAATATTTATGTACACGTTGACCTGATATAATATATGTGACGAACTTATTCATACATGGGTTTATATAAAAGAGACATTACATATACATCTTTTCATCCATGTATATTGCACATTTGGTCTTTTATAGACATACATTAACACAACACTCCCGCAGCAACGCGCGGGCTTACCCACTCGTGTTATATATAGTGGATCACTTGCAGTTTCTACCGTTGACCTTACTTACCTGTTGACTTTTTATTCTGTATGTAAAGGGTTTTGTTTGATTCATTGTACGTGTTTTGTTACTAAATCATGGCAACATTTAATTGCTTGTAAGTAGTTTTTTCTTATAGTGGGTGGTGGTGGTGGCCGGAGTAGGTGGTGGTGGCCTGAGTAAGTGGTGGTGGCTGGAGTTGGTACAATAATGAAAGTGTATAAGTTTTAAAGCCATAGGTATAAAAGAAAGTGTGAGGGTATATATGTAATTTACACTAAAAGAAAATAAAAAATAATATAAAAAGACCATACTTTTTAGCTAAAAGACAAAATAGCAAAGTCGCCCAAGAAAGTAGGTCCCAGTGGCATAAGAAATTAATGGGGATAGTTGTACTTTGCAAGTACAAAGTGGGGACAACCAAAGGGACACTTGTCAAAATTCTGGGAGGGTTGCCCAAGATTTCTTGGGAGAGAGTCGCCCATGGGGTATTTGGGGAAGTTGGAAATTTTTGGGGCATATGAGATACACACATGTGTACCTTTTGGGTATTTAAAAAATTTTCTCTTAAAAAAACATTGGTTGGGTTATTCGGTTTAACTCGATTAACCGGAACTCTTATTAAAGTCAGGTTTCGGTAAGAGCTTTTTAACTTTATTTGGGTTTTCGGTTAACCGAATAACACGCGCAAAGAATTTTAGTTTTTTTCATATATTTATTTGGCTTTTATTTAGATTAACCGAACTTTTTTACTTATGTAATAAGTTAGCTTATTTGGGTTAACCCGCATCTTATTGTGGTTGGGTATGGCCATAAGGGTAAAGTTTTTCTTTCTCAAAACCGAATGAGGCTTATTCAGGATTACCTGAATAAAAACATTAATCGAGTGTTTGTGAAAGCTAAACCAAATACTAGATGCAAGCAACTATTTATGGGCTTGTAAACGTGCATGGCTCTGTTTAGCAACAAGATCACGATAGCTTATAAGATATTGAGTTAAAATAAATTAGCTTATTAAATAAGTTTTTTTTTTTTTTTTTTTTTTTTTTTTTTTTTTTTTTTTTTTTACACAAGTTTATCAAATCTTTTATAAACCAAGGGTAATTGCATCTTTCCGTATCTTACTTGCCATGTTTTCTAACTTTGTGTATCATATTATTATTTTTTTCCTTTTTGTTATATCATATTTTTTAATTTCATCTTCTTGATGTATCATAAACTAATTGTGTGTACTACTTGATCATTATACCATTATCATTTACACACTCAAATTCATCGAGATAGGGGTAAAATGGTAAAAAGAATACACACAATTGGTCTATAATACACCAAGATGACAAAATTCAGAAATATGATATGCCAAAAAGAAAAAAATTTAACAAGCTACACAAAGTTAGAAGAGCGTGACAAATAGGATACACAAAGATTAAGATGCAATTAGCCTATAAATAAAGCTAATTGAAATGGGCTTTTAGTAATAAGTAGAGCTTACGTTTAGTTAAAATGAGTTGGTGCACCCGCGCGTTGCTGCGGGAATGTTATGTTTAATCTAAACTCGAAATAAAACGATCGTAAAAAAATAATTTTTTGTAATTAAGGACTAAATTTGCAAAAGAATGGTAACGAGGGACTAACGATGCGATTTACAGCTAACCTTAGGGACAATTTTCGCATTTTTTAAACATGTTACTGTTTAGTCAACTATAGCATGAATAGTGCTACAGGACTTGCTTCCCATCTTTAGTATATAAGGATAATTACTAATTTAACTTTGAAAATATAATAAAGGAAAACGTGAAATATTGAAATATATGTGGACTTGATTTGTTTTACTTTTATGTCTCATTTCACAACAATAAGCTTCAACTCCAATCAAATCGCAAAACAATTTTATAAAATTATACTCCAGCTTCGAGCTTATAATATAAGCTCAAGCTAAAACTAATCCCGCCAAACATACAAGTATAGTTAGTTTGTTACAAGCTTGAATTGATAAGCCATATGTATTAGAAAATAAGTTCATAAGCTTATTAATTTTTCAAAAATCTCATGTTCATCAAATGATCTTTATATTGTTTACAAAACAAAAAAGGTGCTAACACAAATGGGACGAAGCTTGAACAATTTTTTAAAAAGGCTAAAGTATATATTCTAGTTTTAGGTAGGGGGAGGCAAAAACTTAATTTTCTTTTATTTATATTATTTTCGTATGTAAAATACACAAATTATGCATAGTGGTCATAAACTTGAGATGCAAGAACCCACTCTTGCCTCTTAAAAGCTTACGTTCATGAACACAGCTTTAAGGAATCAGGGACTATGTGTAAGATGTTATAACATGATTAGTTGTTTGTACTTGGTTCGTATTGAGTTCTAGGCCTAAGATGTTGTACATTTGTACTCATGTGGGTTTGTACCCTAATCAATTCAACGCAGAGTCTATGCGGTTTAGCACATAGCTTAACAATATTCTCACTCAAAAGTTTATAAGAATGGATGACAATTATTTACAATTTTTTTAATGTAGTTTAAAAATAAGAGGAGACATTTTTTTTATATCTCTTCACAACATTAATAATTTTTAAAATTAATCAACAAACTCTATCATATAAGAAATCATATTACATTATTTTTAATCGTTGTGTTAGTTCATTGTTAATAAAATTAAATAACCATAATATCGCAAATATAAATATTTACCGGTATAAAATCTCGTTGCTATGCACGAGTACTCATAAAAAATATCAAACACATTAGCGTAGAGGTAATGGGTGTGATGGCTCACACCAAAACCCCATCCTCACTCGTGACCCCATTATTTCAACCATTTCTCACGCATGACCAAGCCAAAAAAAGGGAATAAAGGTGACCCAGATCACCTTTCGGTATTTGTGCAAAGTGTTTGTGTTATATTATTAAATATTTGGTTTGTGAGTGTGTGAGATATTTTGTGGGGTATGTTTGTATAAAATAGATATTTTAGTAAAAGGTGAGGGTAGTGGTGACCACTAGATTTGCGACGGTGGGTATCTGTGTACCCAAATAACCCACAATAGCATACAATTGAAGCATCACAATCATCTTTATACATTATAGTAGTATATATGCGCAATGTATTGAAACCAAAAAAAAAAAAAAAAAAAAAAAAAAAAAAAAGCAACAATGGTGGTGTTTTGGTACACGGTAATAGTGATGATACATCGTAGTTGGTGATAATGTGAAGACAAAAAACAATGTCAATTCTTAGTATTGCAAAAATATCGTTGTTGACTTCATCATCTCAAGCTAACATATCTTCTTTCATGACGTTAACAAATTATACACAATCACTCTCTAAAATGAATCTATCATCTCTTCGTGGTCCTTTTTATACAAACAAATAAATTAGAATTTAAATTGTGTATCGAAAATTAATAATGGTTATTACTTAATTGTATTGTAAATGTTTTCGGGTACAATCATGTATACGTATTATTAATTACATAAATTAATTTCATTTTAAAGAACATATCATTTACTAATAATAATATTTATTAATTAATTGTATTTTAAATGTTTCCGGGTACAATCATTTATACGTATTATTAATTACATAAATTAATTTCATTTTAAAGAACATATCATTTACTAATAATAATATTTGACCAAATCTTTCTATAATAGACAAATGTATAAGCTGAATTTTTAAGCATTTTTGGTTAAAGAAATGCCTAAATATTTTATAGAGTAGTATAGATAACACATATTCCAACTCACAACTCCCTTAACTAAAAATATCCAGACACCCTTCACAATAAAGTCAAAACATCCACCGTCAACCCTCACAAAATAAATACATCTCATCCGTCCATCAGACCACCTAACCTGACCCTAATTAATGTTAGTTTTTGATGTTTTTGATGTTTTTGATTATTTTTCATGTAATTAAGTTGTTAATTACAGTTTTTGATGTGACATGAGTTGGCGATTAGGGGTAGATCGAAATTGGTTTTCAGAGGTTTACGGGAACCCGATAAATATTTGCCGACTAGTGTAAATTTTCGTTTAAAATCCTGATTAATTTGAAGTCTGAAATGAACCTGGTTTTGAATTTTTGTGTCATATAAATACACGTCTAGTTTATTTAGTCAACTAAAAGTCAAAATAAATAATGTCGTCTTAGTTTGTTTAGTAGTTCTAAAGAAATTATTCCATCCGTCTTAATATAATTGTAAACATTTCTTTTTTGGTTTGTCCTAAAACAATTATCCATAAGTTGAAATAGTTTAAGTTTACCTTACTACCCCTAATCAAAGTTAAATGAAATCATTAATTAAGGGTGCGTTTGGTATGCTGCCAATGACAATGGGTATGAGTTTGATAGTAGTGGTGTGTCTTTCAAATATAAAAGATCCATAACTAGCTCTCTTGATGTATATGGAGTATGAATTATCTATCATTAATTACCATAGTGATGGGCTCCCTCATTCTAAACAAACACTTTTAATCACTTTCATAGTAATAGTCTCATTCGCATAGTGAGATACCAAACACACCCTAGTCAAAGCGTAAAACTATCTTTTAGTGGTTTTTACAAAAATCAAAGTAGTAATAAATGCAATTTTGTTTGTTTGTTTGTTTTTTGTCGGGGTAATAATAATTTTGGGATAGAAGGAGCCATTTTAAATTATACAATTTAATTCATCTTTGTTTCATTTATACTCATAAAATAAAGGGTAAATTGCAAAAATGGTCCTTGACGTTCCACAAAATAGCAAAAATGGGACCGAGACAAACTGTAGCGCAAAAAAGATACCAATGTTCCACATTTTTGCAAAATCGCCACCGAGAGGCCTTTTCCGTTAGTTTTCCCGTTAAGTGCCATGTCATCGAGGGCATTTTCGTCATTTCGTTGTTTTAGGGACTAAATTTGCAAAGTAATTTTATCTCACATTTCACAGCCACCACCACCACCACTCTCTACCACCACACAACCACCACCACCACCCTTTACCCGTCATCTTCATCTTCTCCGGTGACCAAACCCAGATTCCGGTGACCAAACCCAGATTCCGATCACCTTTTCTTTTTCTTTTTCTTTTTTTAATGTACAACAATCTCATCGATGAAATATTGATGGTTTCAAGGAAAAACACAAGAAATATTGATGGTTTGGGGCCAAGCTTTACATTCATCTGGTTTGAATGTAAGACAAAGAAATCACTCAGAATTAGTTGTAGCAAGTTGTTTGACAATTCGCTAAATAAACAGAAACAACAATGAGCCCTTGAAATCGTTTTAATAAACAAAAAATATTGCAAAGTTCATAGGACATGAAGACAGTAACAATCTTCATCGGACTAAGAAAATAAAGGTTATACAGTTAACAAAATAACATGAGTACTGATAATATCTTGAAATCAATAAATTTAAAACACATAAAAAATACTACTCCGTAGAAGCAATTTCAGCCCATTTCCTTTATAAAAAAAATAAAGTTGATTTGGGTAATTTTAGAACTTTATTGGATGGAAAAGATCAAGCTACCTGTTGCCATGGAGGAAAACATCATCTCACTATAAATGATGAGTTTGGGATCATCTGTAAATACTGTTCATTTGTTGAGATAGAAATGCGAGATTGTTGGGCGTTTGGATGAATCCTCGCTCAGGCATCGATATGCAACTTTTGAAAAAATAGCGATGGAATCAGTGTTCATTTGTACCCTTAGTAGGGGATCTATACTCGGTCAGAGTTCCTTTTTCATAATGGTTGCACGCCAATTTTCTAAGAAACTGTTCACCTCCCTCTTCATCATATGTAACTGCTGGCCTTGCACATAGAAGTTCGAATAGTATCACCCCGAAAGAGTATATTTCTGTAATTAGTTCGGCTATCATTCCAGTTTGGGTGTAAAAAGGATCAACGTAGCCCAATGGACCTTTGTCAAGGTAATCCAACAAACTAGGTGTGATAAAGTGAATCTTTGCCTGCCAATTTTCATCTAAATGAATATTCGCGCTACTCATATATTCAATATCCATCTCACGTTTTTTAGGATGATTTTGAAGATAACGAAAGCCAGAAGCTATATCGAGGCAGAATTGGAGTCGCATAAACCATGTGAGATGTGCAGTACTGCTCACATACTTGTCAAGCCCCCCGCGAGTTAGATGCTCGAGGACAAAAATTATCTGGTCGTCCTCGTAAGAAATGCCAATTAATGAAACAATATTTTGATGTTTTGTCAGCTCATTAAGCAAACGTAAAGCACGGCTGAGTCTAGGATACCAAGGATTTGATATGAATGCTAACTTCTTCCCAGAAAGTTCTCCTTTGTACACAATCCAATTATCATAATAAGATTTCTTCTTTTGAATGATATTTTGTTGAGCAAAATTGTTGGTTGCTTGTCTTATGTCTTCCAACGGAATGAACAACTAATAATAAACCAAATTTGTAAAAGGAAACTTTTAAAAACATGAAAATAAGCTCTGTTGGAGCTTAAGTTCCCAACAGTTAACAACGAATAAAGAGGAAAACTAACGGGGAAGAAGACGAATAAAGTTAACAACAAATAAAGTTAAATACAACAGTGAAATGACGATACTACCCTCAACTACGTGGCACTTAACGAGAAAATTAACTGAAAAGGCCTCTCAGTGGCGATTTTGCGAAAATGTGGAACGTGGGTGTCTTTTTTGCGCTACTTTTTGTCTCGGTCCCGTTTTTGCAAATTCGTGAAACGTTAAGGACCATTTTTGCAATTTACCCTAAAATAAATCAAGCACTTGATAACTTTGAGTTTTGAATCCATCACTCTTGATGATAACACTACGGGTTCGTTTGGTATGAAGAAATGAAATATCAAATGAATAAAAAAAAACATTGTAACAGAATTAATGACGCAATGTAATTATTCATTACCGTTATTAATCATGTTTGGTTGGTAAGATAGAACGTAATGTAATCGATAAAAAAAGACTAAAATGGCCATTGGTGATAGGAAGTTTATTTAATGTGGTTAGTTAATGATGAACATTTATGTAATTTTCATTCCATTACAAGATGTAATGAAAAAAAAGGATAGGACCCATAAGAAATGAAAATGGTGTAATGAGTCATTCTTTGCAATGAATTATTATATTGTAAATGTATAAACAAACAAGATATTTTTATTATACCGTAATAACCTTTTACATTCTCACTTTGATTTAGGGGTGTCCACGGTACTTGAACCGTCCCGAACCGGAACCGTCCCGAAAGAACCGAGAACCGAAAATATGGAAAAAGTGGAACCAAGAACCATCCCAAGTTCTTCGGTACGGTTCCGGTACGGGAATTTCGGGTAATTCCCACAAGAACCTAAATGTTTAAATAATTTTTTTTTTGTCGTTAATCATTCATAAAGAAATGTTAATAATGTTATAACAATACAAATACACACGGTATTTAACTAATACACATGATTAAATATTGTATACTTAAACAACAACATATATACTTGATTTAGTTATTTAGTATACTTGATTAAATATTGCGCATCATATTGAATCGAAAAGCATGAAGTACACCAACACCAACTGACCAACATTTTTAAATAATATAACATGCATTCATACTTTCAACCCATTATACCCGTTAACTACAGATTCGTCATTCGTCACATATTGCATTATATATAATTCACTTGATTCTTCTATTACTATAGGTAATTATCAAATTTACGATAATGATCTCAACTCTCAAGATAAACATACTTTCATGTTGATAAATGATGATGATAATGATCTTTGAACGGATTAAAAGTTTGGGTTTTAATTTTATTATGTGTTTTTAAGTTTTAGATTTTTTATGTTACAGTTTAGTAATGAGTAGGTTTTTATTTATTTATTTGTTTCTTCTTAAAATGCTATACACATTACACAATGTCCCAAATAAACCCTATAAAATTTCATATTTTGAAAGTAGTCGGTTCTTTCGGGAAAGAACCGGAACCGGACGGTTCCGACCCGAACCGTCCCAAGAACCTAAAATTTGGAATTTTAGGAACCAAGAACCGTACCATGGTTCTAATATACGGTTCGATTTCGGTACGGTTCCTCGGTTCTTTTGGTTCCTCGGTTCTTTTGGACACCCCTACTTTGGTTACAACATACCAAACGCTATGTACAATTAATTTATATCGCAAACACATCAACATGACATTCACATTTCCACTCATTAATTCGACACTCCACACTCTAAAAATAGAATATTCCCTTTACTAAAAACAACCAGACACACTCACACACTTAACATGATCAAAGTCAAACACCACACCCACCGTCAACTCACTTGATGGATAACTCCTGTGCATGACATCCCACTTAAAACTCATTTAAAATCCGTTTTTCAAGTCCGAATCACTCGCGCTTATAAAACCCCCAAATAATAGTAAAAAATAAACACACACTACAGTATTAGTAATACTGTATTACCCCCAATTTATAACCAGACCTAAATTCAACTCAAATTAGCTCTCAATCCTTCAATTCAACCCTAGTTTACGTGAGATTATATCATTTTTACTACTTTTTTATATAATTAGTATTTTTTTACTGTTGTTATATAATCATTTCAATCGTTTACTAAGCTAGACTTAATTTATGTATAATTATAATGTTTTTGATCGTTTTTTTTGTGTAATTAAGCTGTTAATTATGTGATTTGTTTCTCATTTGCTTGATTTATTATGTTAGGATTTACGGTGAAGTATTTGTTGCTGAACTAAAATTAGACCTAATTTATATTATTATATACAATTCTAATGTTTTGATCGTTTTTTTTTTTTTTTTTTTTTTTTTTTTTTTTTTTTTTTTCATCCCAATGAACTATTGTACAATTATAATGTTTTTGATTGTTTTTTATGTAATTAAGTTGTTAATTATGTGATTTGTTTCTCATTTTTGTGTGTTGAAGCATTATTATTATGTTAGGATTTGTTGCGGTTTATCGTGATGAACTATATGTTATATAACTCGCCTTTCTAAAAAATATATATATATATGTTATATAACTCAATTAGACGTGATTTATGTGCAGTTATAATGTTTTTGATCCGTTTTTATGTAATTAAGTTGTTCATTATGTGATTTGTTACTGATTTGAATGATTAATTGTGTGTATAAGTTGTATCGTTCCGTTGTTAATTTAATTTAGCGTATTAAAATTCAGTTAAGACCTAAATTATGCAAGTTTTTTATGTTAATACATGTTTTTTTTATGTAATTAAGCTGTTGATTAAGTGATTTGTTACTCATTTGCTTGATTAATTGTGCGTAAGGTACATTGTTAGTTAAATAAAATTAGCTTATTAATGTTCAATTTAGCCCTAATTTTTTGCGTAATTTTGTTTAATTTTTTAGCCGTTTTTTAGCGATTAAGTTGTTGATTCCATGTTTTGTAATTGTTTGCTTGATTGTGCTTAGAAGCTGTGCTGTTGTGTTTACGATTTGTTACGGTTCTCGTGATGAATTGTTTGTTAATGAACTTAAATTATCTTATTGACGCTCATTTCAGCCCTAATTATGTACGGTTATAATGTTTTTAGGTTTTTATGCGATTAAGTTATTGATTATGTGATTTGTTACTGTTGGATGATTAATTATGTCTAGGAGCTGCATTATTATGTCTTAGGGTTCGTTATGGTTTATCGGAATGATTTTTCTGTTAATTAACTCAAATAAGCCCTAAATAGTGTATGGTTATGTTGTTTTTACTCGTTTTGGTTGATAATTTGTGGTTGAAGCTGCGTAATCGTGTCTAGGGTTTGTTACGTTTCTCGTGCTGAATTTTTGTTGACTAACTTAAATTAGGTTGTTAACGTTCATTTTAGCCCTAATTTTTGTACAATTCTCATGTTTTTAGCTCTTTATGCAAGTAAGTTGTTGATTACCGCGATTTGATACTGTTTTGCATGATTAATTGTGTGTATAAGTTGCATTCTTCTGTTAGGGCTTGTTATGGCAGGTAACTAAAATTAGCTTGTTAGCACTTAATTTGGACCTAATTATGTAAGTGTTTGATGTTTTTAATCGTTCACACAAGCAAGTTGCTGATTCGGCGTTTTGATACCGTTTTGCATTATAGAATGTGTGTTATTGTGTCCGGGGTTTATTACGTGCTAATTATTTTAAATTAGCTTATGAACGTTCAGTTTATACCTATTTATGTTCGTTTTGATGTTATTACCCATGTTTTATTTATTTAAGTTGTTGATTACGTGTTTGGATATTGATTTGCGTTCTTATTTGTTCGTAGAAGCTGTATCGTTCTGTTTAGGGCTACTTAGGTCACCGTGGTGAACATTTTGATAATCTAATGAACTAAAATTAGCTTATTAATCGTTTTTGGACTTTTTCGCTTTTAATCGTTGTTGATGTAGGTCTTTTGTATTGTGACCGTTAGCATTGCAATTTTAATAAAGACATCATCTTTCAAAAAAAAAAAAAAAAAAATCTTATTAATAGATAGTTTAGGCGTAAGATTTTATGTTTTTACTATATATTTATTGTCAATCAAGTTGTTGATTACGTGTTCAGATACTGATTTGCTTGATTACGTAATTGAGTACTGGCATTAAAATTTATTGATTGCCCTCGAAGTGATATAATTTGCATGTTATATAATCATTTCAATCATTGCACGTGATTGGCCCAATATTTTATCATTAAGGGTGTCATGCTATTGTGGTTGAATGCTAACGGTTGGTCTTAATTTTTTCAGTTATGGGTGAGGAAGAGGCAACCGCTAAAGCCGGCGAGGCTGTGACTAATGGGACTGTGTCACCTATCAAACCAGAAAATGGTGTAAGTGAGAAGAAAGACGAAGAGAAGAGTGGAGATGATGAGATGTGTGTGGATACTAAAGATGATAAGAAGGATGAAAATAAGGACGTTGATGCTGAAGTAAGCAAAGATGATAAAGAAGGAGAAGAGAAACGAAAGGAAGAAACCAAGAGTGAGGCGATGGAAGTCGATGGTGAGGAAAATGCAAAAGAGGAAAGTGAAGATAAGATTGCAGAAGCTGCTGATTTAAAAGAGAAAAAGGAAGATGACAAGGCAGAAGAGAAAAAAGAGGCGGGATCTAAAAAACGTGCAGCAAAGAAGAGTGGTGAAGAGAAGGGCAATGACAAGAAGGTAACTGAAGCGAAAAAAGGGAAAGAGAAAAACGCTGAGCCTAAGACCCCTGTTCTTCCGACAATTGACCGACCAGTAAGGGTGCGAAAATCTGTTGAAAGATTGGTTGAAGTCATCGACGATATTGAAAAGGAGTTTCGTATTGAAAAGGTGTTACTAGTTTATTTCAAGTCTTTAATACTTGTTTGTCGTTTATGACTTTAATGGATGACGCAAATCTGTCATGTTGTGACTAAAAATCTATTGTTTTTATGATGGCATGCAGGGTCGTGGTACTACATTGAAAGATATCCCAAACGGTATAGTTTTGAAGTTATTTATTTATTTATTTGTTGACATTGATGTACATTCCAAATTGCTTCTGACATCAATTATTGTGGTTTACCGTTTTTTAGATAACGTGATACGTGTTGCACTTCTTTCTGCCTCTTTGTGTTATATTTGGTAGATTAGCAAACCTTTCAAAAATATGTAGTTTTTTTTACTAGCTAGGTTTTCTTTTCATGGATGGTAATACTCTCTTTCATATATATGTTCATGTTAAGGTTATATATGTTTTAATTTAGAAAAAGATAACTGGGTAATATTGCGAGTCTTTACTAGTCATATCTTTTAAGTCAGTTTTATATATTTCTGATTTCCAGCCATCAATATTTCAATTTCATATAATAGATAAAAGTTGAAATGCGATAGGAATATCACTTTGTGTTCTCAAATCGCAATGCTTGAAACTACGTATCAGGTAACCCTAATCAAGATCATGTAGAGAGGGAAACGATGTTCATAGCAAGTTCCTTTTTACAATAAGAGTTTGAATATGCCCATTATCTTCTATAAATTTCATTTATGCAGGATTGAAGATTTTAACTCCTATATAGAACACAATCATAACCAGAATAATATTACTTAATTTCAAGCTAAAGAACCTTGATTAACTTTATTAATTAATGAAACAAACGACCCTTCATTCTGAGTCTAGAGACCAAAATTTAACTGGAGAAAGTCAAATTGTACTATTCTTGTACTTCAAGACTTAAAATTTGACTTTCTTCGTTTGAATGTTTGGCTCTATAGTCAAATTGAAGTTCTATTTGTTTCAAAAAACTATTAATCAAGTTAACGACGGGCAATAGGCCAATAGCTTAAAGTATAGTAATGGGTTATAATCGTGTACCCTTTTTGGAATTTCAATCTTCTATCTACATGGGTAAAGATGTTTAGGACTATTATGGTATTGTGGCCATTACAATAAGACTTTTGCTCTAAAGTCGAGTCGAGGTAGGGTTCTAGTTTGGTCGTGTTTTTTTCTGAACATTCTGTAGGGAAAATACCCGTAAACGAAATTAAATCTGATTAAAAAGATAACAGAAATAGATGGTGACAAAAAGCAAGAACGTGGTTGTGGCCTGTGTTTGATATGATTCCCTTGCTCACCGTTTGTTCCCGTAAGGTACAATGATCGGAGTGAGTTGTACTTCGGAGGTGACTTCTTTTTCTCTGAAGTTCTCACCGGAGTAGGATCATGTGTTTGTAGAAAGTTTCTAATGCGTCTTTTTTTTGTTCTCTTTTGCTGAAATTCACCAAATTTCTCAATGAAATAAGTTGGTGAAACCCATTTATTTACCAAAATTTCACACTTTCTGCCACTAAAGGCACATCTGGTTCTTCTTCTGGAGAAATATGTCAGTCAAAAAGCGAATGAAATCGTGAATTTCTACATCTGCTTCTCATTAAGATGTATGGTTGATCTTTGTGTCATTTTATTTAAACGCCAGAGATGGCTAATAATTTGGCTATTATAATGTTAAACCTTGGGAAAGGAAGACCGTGTGTGTAAAGTTCCACCTCTTATCATATTGGGTTCCTTGTTTGTTTTAATGCTAGAAAGATTTATTTGTACTCTCTCTTTGTGACTGAACTGTGTTATAATTTTCAGTTGCTCACAAGTTATCAAGGAGGAAGGTGGGCGATGAGACCCTTAAAGTGCTCTATACAATCTTATATGGAAGAAGAGGAAAGGTAACTGAGATTTATCTCATGAACATATGCATATCCGTATTCTGATATTCTCAAATACTCTTGTATTACATATAGCATTATGTGTTTAAAGTTCATCCCAACAGCTATATCGTAAGAAACAGAGGACTCTTTTGTGTAGGCAGCAACTTTCATGAAAAGTTCATCTCGTTTTCTGTATAGGCACCTTCGATGCCGGTTACCTTTGCTTTGTTAAGTTTTATAAATTTTGTATGTTCCCTTCAGATAGCCCTTTTACAACAAGTAACTTAAATTTGTTATACCACTTACAGTTATTGCAATTAGGTGTCTACTACTAATATAAACTATGTAAATCTTATATGTCTCTTCATGCCGATAGTGAAGACATGCATGGCTGCTGATTTAAACCACCAATGTTTATTTTCAGTCAATAAACCACACATTACTTTTAGGAAACTTATATATATTTGGTCTTCTAGCTTGTTTCAACTAGTTGTTTTCATGTTTCTCTTATTTGAATATTCTAAGGCTCCACCACAAGGTCTTGCAGTACTAGTTTAAACTGAGAACACAACTTGCAGCTTGATCTTCATTGGCATTTCTATCATCATTACCATCATATCTTAGCTATTTAGAAGTCTGTTGAATATATAGGGTAACATGTCTGCTTATCATTCTTAACACTGGTCTTTATACCCACACAAGTATTGCTACACCTTATTAAAGAGTAGTATATTGGCATCCATTAGAGTTTGGCGCTTAGGGGAATAAGTTCTGTCATGATACACCAACATTGCAATGGAACATGGACTTATGTTTTAGCACTTTGATGTAACTGCACTTAGGAGGTATATATGAAAATATCGGATTATTAAGTTCATGGTATTACACTAGTAATTTCATGAACTGGTAGTTGGTCATTGTATAGAATTAGCTCGGGGTTATAGTCGAATCATATAAATTTAACGATAAATCTAGTGGTAATACCAGCTGTGAAAGCATCATTAACAAAGCTATTGGTTAAGTTGTGAAGTCTAATGGGCTTGCAAGAATGTCCATTAGGAATTTAGGATTCTTTTATCAGCACTGTCATTGGAATTTATATATCCTGCATCACGACTCTTAATTTGCTACACACATAGTACCGCTTATTCTATAGTATATCTTATTTAACTGAAGGCTGTCTGACTTGCAGGCTTTGCAAATCAAGAGTGATATATTGCAGTTTTCTGGCTTTGTCTGGCGTGATAACGAGGTAAATGCAACTCTCATTAGTAGGAAAATAAGGATCTTGTCCACATGAATATAACTTTAAGTGATTTTATACAACCTGTGTTCTGATTTCCTTACCTTTGCAAACGGAAGTAGGAATAGCCTAGAAGCATTACATTTCAGAAAAATGAGATCTAATAAAACCATTAAATGCGAAGATTAAACATGCTGTCATGTGGCATAAAATGGTGTGACTATAATTCCTGAGTGGTAGATAATTGTATTTACTGCAGGAAAAGCAGAAAGCTAAAGTGCAAGAAAAGCTTGACAGGCTTCATAAGGAGAAGTTGTTCGAGTTCTGTGACCTGCTTGACATACCCATTGCCAAAACTACTGCAAAAAAGGTTGGTGTTGCTCTTTGTTATCATTAGGTTTAATTGTTAAAACATTGTCTTCTAGATAATCTTTGGTCCACCCTAGCTGACCATGATGGTAGGGTTTTGTGGTTCTTTTGTTAGCATAAGGATCTGCTGTTATGATTCGGTTTTAGCAGTTACGATTGTTATAACAGTAACTTTAAGACCGGTTCTCATTTATTTAACATCTATGTCATTGGTTCATCACATGTAGACGTGGCAATTCCGACCCGTTATTCATGAATGGATTAATTTGGGTTGTGTCTTATCTCAAACGGGTTAGATAAAAACTACCCAAAAGGGGACAAGTTATAAGGGTTACAAGTCTCCAAAAGTTTTTATTGATGCATACAACCCTCCTAAATCATTTTATCAAATATTTGGATCATTAATTTAAGAATATTGATATTGGAATCTAATGAACAGATTACTTCTTCTATATACTGAAAATTGATAAAAAAGATATTTACAAGCCAACCTAACCCAACCCGACTCATTTAGACAGGTACTGAAATGACACACTTCAACCCGAGCCTATTTTGACCCGGTACCTAACCCTTCAATATTGCCACTTCTTATCACATCATGAATATTAAATACGATATACCTCTTTGTAGCATGTCATTGTGTTATAGATAAAACATTTTTGTCGGTTTACCCGAGAAGAGCATACGATCATGTCATTGAACACGAGGCATCCTTTAACATCAAATAGTTCAGACTTTCTGGTGAAACCAGCATGACATTACGTCCATTTTGGATGCAGGAAGATGTCATTGAAAAACTGATAGATTTTATGTTGCTTCCGCATGCCACAACTAGTGAGTCACATGCAGAGAAAGAACAGGTTCGCTGTTTCATCCTTAACTCCTAAAATTGCATACATACTATTGTGATTACTCTTATGTAAACATACTCTTCAGTCAAGCAAAGGAAAACGCAAGAGGGAGAGTAAGAAAAGTGAATCCAGTTCCGAGGCCACGCCTTCAAAGAACTCGTCAAAGGTATACCTTCTTTTATTTGTAAATATATTTCATGGGCTTTGGGTTTAGGAAGATAGGAGTTTTCTGCTTGGTATTTGACCAAATAAGATCGTCTAGTTCCTATAGAACCTATCAGTCTATCACTTTACTAGTACTATGACTTACATTGTGAAGATCACAAGTAGAGGTGGCAATTTCGACCCACTTACATGTAATTGGGCTGATTCTGTTATGTTTTATTTTTAGCGGGTCAAGTGGGTTAAGTTAAGTTACTTAACTAAAATGGAATCATGTCAAATGGGTCGAGCCTGTGACAGGGTCGAAATGCATAAAACCGTATAAACAATCTCTCTACAATAAAGTTTTTTTATTTGTTTTTTAATAGACTTTTTTGTGTGTGTATTAACAAAGTAGTTATTAAGCAAACTACTCCATATAAACTAAATAATGAAGTGTTTGTGGGTCTGCCCATTACCCAATCTATTTGTTTTTCCAGAAGAAGAAAACTCAAAGTTCGGAAGAAGACTCCGAAAATTCACAAGATAAGGAAGAGGAGAAAAACAGTGAAAATAAGGAAGTAAATGGGGGCTCAGATACCTCTGAAAGCAAAGAAGAAGATGTGTCCGAATCTGAGTCTGAAGAAGAAAGTAAGAAACGCAAACGGGGTTCAAAGAAACCTATTTCCAAGAAGGTATCAGCTGCAAATTCAAAGTCAAAGAAAGAAGCAGCACCAAAGAAGCCTAGTGCTGAAAAGAAAACACCAACCGAATCAAAGAAAGAAACAGTCCCAAAAACCTTTTCGAGGAAGAAGAAAGATCAAGTGGTTGAAGAGAAGTCTTCAAGTGCCAAGAAATCTGCTTCCAAGGAGAAATCCGGTACGAATAATCTCTCTTTCTTAATCCTCTTAGTTTCTGTATATATATACATTTTTTATGTACTTGGCTTAGAACTTTGTCTCAGGTTGTTCTAATTTGTTATTTTTCTTCTAAAAATAGGGAAAAAGGATGAGAAAAAAGAGAAACCAAAAGAAGAAAAGCTGAAGCCTAGCGACGATGAACTTAAAGCTGCAATATCTGATCTCCTTAAAGAAGTTGATTTCGATACGGTGAGAATATGTTGTAAACCTGAGAATAAGTTTTAGCGTCTATTAGCTGGTTATTTCCCATTATTTGCTTGTAGAGGAAAATTAACTGCTTGCGGAGCTGTCTTCTATATGAAATGTCCTTGGTCTGCCTACACATTTCTTTGGCCATAAAGTCTCAGATATCTTTACAAACTCCCCTTGATCTTGAGTACTGACCACATTGAATCTTTTTTCTTTATCTTGCAGGCAACCTTTACCGACATTCTCAAACTGTTGAGTAAGTATTCTATACCTTTCGTATATCATGGTGTGGGTTTTGCTTTAGTATATAAGTTGCTAGTAGAGTACTCGGAAGATTGGTCGCTTGGGTAATGGGTAACGGTTTCAGGTTTTTGTGCATTTTTAATTTCATGGAATAATTAATGCATTAATTATAAGCAATATCATTTACAAGAACAATCCACAAAGTCTGAATTGGCGGGAACACCCTAACCCCGGGTGCCTTTTGGCACCGCCGCACCGGCCATTGTCCACCCCACAAGGAATAGGCCAGGAGTGAGCACGAGCCAATACTCGAACCCGTGACCTTTTATCCACTAAGTCTCTCCAGTGAGCCCATGGGTTTTTCAGAGGTGGGTACCAACAGAGCCAAAGCCCTTTGGTACAAGAATAATAATCTTTATCTTTGTATACAAATGCGTGAAGGGGTTACATGCATTAATGGCAACCAGCATACCCAAATTAAACCACTCATAAGTAAATGGGTCGAAATTGCCACGTCTACCAACTAATGTGAATGGAAATCTTTTAGTTGCTTTAAAGTATTTGTTGGTTATTAGATTGACAGATGCATTAGTTCTCACCAGTTTAAGCATTATTCTAAACCTTTTGAATGCTAATTGTTTTTTAATCTTTCAGATAAGCGATTCAATACAGATTTGCAAACAAGAAAGACGACTGTCAAGTTCATGATCCAGGACGAACTTACAAAAATGGCGGATGCAGAATCAGATGAGGATGAAGAAGAAGCTGAAAAAACTGCAAAAGAAGCACCGGCCCAAAAAGCATAGAGAAACAAATTGCATAATGGGTATTTTGCTTTAATGCCCATTATGCACTTGTTTCGCTACCATGTAGTTTTTCATATGTTTTTAAGCATCTGTAAGTTATTGCTAGTTGGTTACATCAGCTGAGCAGATACAGAACTTTCTGTTCACTAGAAACCTGTAGATGTTAGAAGTAGACTTGTGGATGCCTATTATGTTACTCAAATATAAATTGTAGGCTTGGTTTGTTTTTTGCATTGTTCCATTTGATCCAGTGACCATGCTTTTGGGTCTTATTTTACGTTAGTGTCTTTATGGGTGGTTCTGATGTAGAATAAAACAAGAACGATTTTCGTCATAGATAGATGCCTTTAGTAAAGATTCGAGGGATATAATATGGAATAGTTGTTTTGCCTAGGTTTGATTTTTGAAATATGGAAGGTGGGCTTTATAGCTTTTTGAGTGGGCGATTTAGAATCTGGAGACACTTTTTTGTCCAATGGTGGAAACCAGATGTCTATCCAAACAAAGTGGGCGAAACACTACCCTTTGCCTAAAGAATAAGTTCAAAACATATTTGGTCAGATAAATTCTAGCGTCCTTGTTTAAAAGACGGAACGATTTAGGTGATATCTGAACTTTCCAATTGCACTTTACGGCTTTAGACCCTCGACCCTTTTGAATAGATATGTATATATTATAAGTTGACCAGTTGGGTACATCATAGCCCAACTCGATCAAATTACAAGCAACATGGTCTAGAATGACCATCTCTGATAGCTTCATTTCTGTTCCATGAAAGTGATCGGCAACACTGCACTTGCACTTGCACTTGCTGAGAACCATAATAGCCACATTAACAAGAAAACTAAATAACAATATGGAGTGTGATCTAATAGATCACTGCATATGACTATGACTCATTTTTCATCCAGGTCCACATTCACAAAAGTGTCATTGAATTGTACAGGTTAGTTAAAGTGTCACTTTCACGACACACAAAAACAATCATCTAACTGATTATCATCCTTTGCCAAAAAAGAAAATCATCCTTAGCCAAAAAAGAAAAAGAACAAGAGCTAGTAATACAAGTACTAAACTTCATTAAAAATATATACTTTCACTAAAAACCAAATTAAACCAAACTATACCAACCAACGAAAATACAAACAAATAAAACATACCTAAACCATTAACAACAACAATAATACACTAAAAACCGTTGCTATAATAATACCTTTCATCTTTAATCACCTAAATCTATATAAATTTAGGTATGTAATAATATTCGTCACGGTTTTCCTATATACCGCGACAGAAACCAACGCGTGGCTTCTGGTTTCTTCGGTTATCGGTTTTTAAACCTGACCAAGCGGGGTTGGCCAAGTGTGTTGACTTTTCGGACAGTTATCGCCCCTACTACTCACCTAGACCTCCCATTAAACGATCCGGATCCAGGTCCAGGATAAACCGAACCCATTTTACCACTCGGGTTCTGGTAATACCCGCCCGATCCGGACCCATACACATGTCCACCTCCTTGATGATGGCCCACCATATTCCCATACACCCCTCCACCATTATTATTCCCATCATGAAAACCCCCTCCATTATTCCCCATATTTACAACACTACCATTATTATTATTCCCACTCCCACTCTCGCGCTCGCCGCGCCCGGCGAGCGCGGTTTTCTCCCCCTCCATATCGCGGAACCGTTGCAAGTAAACTTTCAACGGTTCCACGTAATCCTCAAACCCTAGAGTCGTCATCGCCCATAACAAATCGTCACCGTTGATCGTTTTACGCTTTTCGCGCTGGCATTTGTCGGACGCTTCGCCCGTGATGAAGCTTATGAACTCGGACACGCATTCCTGCACGGTTTCTTTCGCGTCTTTGGAGATTTTAGCGTTTGCTGGCAGAGCTTTCTTCATGATCCTGCTGACGTTAGCTATCGGAAGGAACCGGTCTTGCTCCCGGAGCGAGTGGTCGCCGTTGTGTCCCCCGCCGCCTGATTCGTTGTCGGAATCCGCCATTTTTTACTAACACGCGCGCGCGTGAGTTATACGCGCTAGGTTTTCTGCTCTGACTGAAATAACAGATGACAATCTAAACTAATTCCTGGTAACTTTGCCGCCAAAAACAAGTGATAATCAACACACACGCGCTCTCACGCGCTTTAAGTTCACCTAATTTAGAAAACACTAAGTAAAATTTGGCGCCAAATTTAGTGAAATTGGATCACATATGGTTAAACGGAACAAAAAAATGAGCTGCTAAACTAAATTTTTCATCACACGCTCCTACACGCGCTTGATTTCACAAAAAACCGGATAATTTACCGCCAAAATTGACCGATAAAAAACTGTTATAAACTCTTAGCGATAATAATTCTTCAGAAGCTCAAATTCTGATAAAAAAAAATATAAATAAAAATTTGTAAGTGAAGTGAAATGATGATCGGAAAAATGAGAGAAAAAAGGCGGTTAAGAAGGAATGGGGATTGCCGTCGGATCAAATGGGATTGATATAAGAAGGAAATACATCTAGATGCCACGTGGAATGATATAGGCCGTTATTTGTCGATAAGTCTTTATGCCTAGTGGTGATATTTGGATCGTTGGATTGGAAGATAGTGGAACATTGTGGACCTTTGATACCGTAACATGGTCGGCCATGTCTTTTTAATTAGGCACTTAATAAAATTGAACCACTTAGACTGGTGGTGCTTTGCTTATGTGGCTACTTCAGGACGCGTCATGCATTTTGTTAGTGACACTCATGAAGGACGTGTGCATCATGTAATAAGAGTGAACTCGGTCGTTTAGATTTCGGACGACCGAGTTGTAGAGGTGTTTGCGTGTGATTTTGATTTTTGTTAAGTATGTTTATGTTTGAATAGGGTATGTTTTTTAATAGTGATATTAAATTGTGTTATTACATTATGTTAATTGTGCAAAAAAACTTGACCCGGCGCTGAAGTGACAATGGTGATATTGGTTGTTATTACCACTAGGCTTACTTCTTTTAATTTTGGGTATGTTTGACGAAGCAATATTAGTAAGCAATAGCAATTAACTGTAGCAGTTAGCATTAGCTATAAACAGTGGCAGTTAGTAGTAGTTGTTTGTCTCGTAAACATGTTTGGTAAGGTAACTATAAATCTAAATGTAATGTATAAAATTGACGTAGACAGACATTACATATTAAAATAAAAATGTCTTGAAATAAATATCAAAGGTATTTTTACATGTTTGACATTACTTTTTTATTTTGACATTTTACTAATAATCTATACTACTTATAATAGAGGAATGACTCTCTCTTCAAAAAATTCAGATGTACAAAAAATGATGCATGGTTTACAACACTTTAAAGCAATCAATTTTCATAATTACAACAAACAAAGCATTGTCTACAACAAAAATTAGCGTAAATAGAAATTCAGACCACTTTTCTTAGA